>OX578134.1:159255835-159973335 GCA_951213105.1 Amaurobius ferox
TGGGAAATTCAATACACTTTTCCAGAAAAAATATTTTGAATACAAATAAATGCTTCTGCACGAAAAATGGAGCGATGGACTACTAGAAAGATCATTTTCAGTAATACCGACCCATTTTGAGTATGAAAATTGCATGTCAAACTTTGTATACAAAAATTCATCATCAACTGTGATTTTCTGTGGCTATGTGGTGCTGTGTTTAGCAAAACAGACAAGTTGTGACTTTTTTATAATGTTACACTTACACACAATAGGTACCTAAACTAATTTTTAAATGTTGTAAATTATTTCATGGATTATTTATTGATGGTGAAACTCAACATTTGGTATCACCAAGACGATGCACCACCATAACAAACGTTAAACATTAACCAATTGGCACATTACACTATTTTCTAACTGGTGGATTAATCCTAAAGGATATAATATGACTATCTAGGTCTCTGGATTCAACCTCTTTCGATTTATTTTGTGGTATCGAATTCGAAATTTGGTGACTTTATTTGCTCGACGCTGAAGGTTTGGGGATATGACACATGACAAACTGAGAAAACGAAAATAACTGACGAGCTTTGGTTTATGTTAAACGTCCAGTAACCAGTGGATTAATCCAAGAGGGCACAACATAACCATGGATTTAACCCTGCTCGTTTTCTTTTGCTGGTTTGAAATCGATCTTTGGCTTGTGCTCCAAGTCCAGTAAATTTGGTAAACATCTGTACTGGAATCATTAATGCGTGCCAAAACAATCCAATTTTCGAACTGACAAGCATTTTGTGAAATACTTAAAAAATAATATAGCTTTATATTAGTGCTCTGATTGCAGACAATTTGAAACTGTAATGTACATACATACTTTAAACTCATTATATAAAATTTTTGAATTAGGATCAAAATGTATTTTTTGACGTTATTTTTGTATTACAGTTATTTTAATTCGTTTCTAATTACCTGTAATTGGCAAAAATATCAAAATCTCATTTCAAAATGATTGAAGACATCCATCGAGCCAGGATCTCTGTTTTAATTTTATTCAGTCCTTCCAGGTCAACAATCATTCTAGGCCCAACAGCTTCCAGGTCAACGGATCTAATAAAAAATTTATAAAAATTAAAATTAAGGGTGATGATATAAGGGTGATGATATTTTCAGAAAACCTGAAACCCTTTGCTCTCAAAATAATACACCATTTGATATCTTTTCACTGCCGCCAATAAAAACTACAAAATTAAATAGCTTTAACGATAACTTTATAAATACCGCGGGCGTTCTGCCTGTCGGTAATTTAAAAAAAAAACGGTTTATTCATGGGATTTACTATAATAAAAGGCAATACTTAATCACTATTTGAGTACCAACAACACAAAATAAGGTGTCATAATCTTTATTGTTGTAAATAAATTAAAATTGAGTCAAATATCAGTTTCGTTTCCTGTATACGTACGGAACGTAGAAATCCAAAATTCTGCACTGTTGTAAATAAAATGTGTCCGATATCCAGATTCATATTCAGCAGATCGATATTCAGCATCTGATGTCATACACAACGTTGAACTCCAGAATACTGTTCTTTATATATAGATAATTCAGTACCGTTTTCCTAATTATAACAATCGTTTTAAAATAACTAATTAATTTCGTCGCATGGAGATGGCATTCAGGTGCAAACAGAAATAATAAAAACAAAATTTTAATATTCTTTCGGTACCAGTCAAAAAGTTAAACCATTAAATTATTTTGTGACGCGAACAAATGAGATTCAATATATTTTTCCATTTGTCATGTTAACAGAATTATAAAATGTGCACAATTTTTATGCTTAATTCTGAAAGTGTGTGGGTTTTTGGCATTTAAAAAATTATCAACAACCTTGAATAAATGTGTACGTATCACATTTAGTGACTAAAGCGCAAGGGCGCTTTGTTATACAAATTAATTTTATAATTAAAATTTAGATTTAAAAAATTTAGATCTACACAAGAATTTAATTAATTTTCAGATAATAAAAAAATTCACAATTCCTTATTCACTTCGTAATTTCTCAAAATAAATACAGGACATGAAAAAAGAATCAAAATCATACATTATAAGCTTTTATATCAATGGCAATATTGCAATATTTTAAGAAAATACGACACTAAAATATTTTCATTTATAATTTTCTTTAGCGAAAAAATCTCATAAACAGAATTCTTTTTTCAACAAAATAAACTGCCTAGAAATGAGGGAAAATAAAAAATATCTACGATATTTACGTACGCAAATGTGATTTAATTAAATAATTCCATTTTTCATTTATAACTAGTGCATAAATTGAATGCATAATAAAATACTGATGAAGCTTCATTACTTTAAATTTTAATTATTTTAAACTTTAATTATATAGTGTGTACGAAAGTGTCTCCAAATGAATATTTTATGTATATATTATTAGAAAAATTCAATTCTAGAACAAAGGGATTTCACTGAAGCAAATAAACATACAAGTACGAAATATATATATATACATATATATATATATATACACATTATATATATATATATATGTATATATATATATTTATATATATATATATATATATATATATATATATACATTTTTTTATTCTTAATTTAGTACTTCTTTTTAATTTGTATGGATATTTTAAGTTAGGGTCATTTGAATTGCAACTTCTATCATTGGATTTTCATATTATATTTTTATTATATATTTTTTATTATATATATATATATATAAGTACTGTAAAGTTATAACTACTAGATGTTAATCTAAAGTTTGTACTATTGATACTAATTCTCTTTTGACCACATTATTGTTAATACCATATACAGAAATAATTGCATAACACTTTGTACAGCAACATAGTCTAAAATCTACTAACCATATAATAGTAACATGTATACAATTTTCGGTATGTAAGCATTTGAACTACGGAACTGTGAAAGTTTATGCACGAGTTATCATTCTATGCCCATAAATTGAATTATGATTATGCATACAGATAAATACATGTTTCATCAATTGTTTCATTAAAGTGTTGAATATATTAAGTAATATGCAAATCACATCAGTGTAAATTTCTAAAATAAAGCAGTTAGTCTAGACTTTAGAATATCTTTCTGTACATGTGAGTATTGTGATTTGGTTATCCCAAAATACATAAAAATTTTGATTTTATTTAAATGCAAATTGTTTCATTTAATGCGAAATATTTCCATCGTATTTAAACTCCATCACAAAATACTTTCATTTTGTAGGGTGTATATATATTTGAGGATAATTGGTAAGTCCCTGAGCAGATGATAAAAAAGAAATAATATTATAACCTAAAATTTTTTTTCCGGATTTTGCCACAAAACATGGACTTGGTGAAATAAGTTACAGACTCCACTTCGATAATAAAAGCTTGCAATTTCATCCCAGTAGTTCAACGGTAGTGAGTCGGCTGGCCAGTTTGGAGATCCATGTTTCGATTCCCGAATTTAAATCATTTAAAGGGGGAGCGGAATATATCGTTATGTATGTAATTCAGATAAACCTTTAATTTCCGAGTTATTTCGGTTCCTCAATCTTTACTGTTCTAGCTACAGGGAAAATCCAGATCCGAAAGTTTCATCCATTGAGTGTAGATGAAGAGAGTAGGGAAATGTTTGAAGCGTGGTCTTTGACCTCTTCCCAATTCACAAAAACGTACAGCGTATTTTCACAAAAATAACATCCTATAGTAAGAATGCGGTGGGGGTCGATAACGTCATTGGATGATGCAACGCTGTAGTTTAGTTTCATCAAATCGCAAAACATCCAGCTCCATAACAACAATGAGAGAAAAGGGAGACAAAAGAGGCATAATTTCGGTGTAGTTTGTGACTCTACACCATTCGATATTTGAATCGATTGTTAGCTCCAAAAAACCTAACAAAAGTCATACACTCGGCACTACAAAGATAGTGTATCCATCTATATTTGATACTTTTGATAACTGAAACGTTTATTAAAATTCACCGTACTTCATTAATGAAATAAATATACTTTTACAAACATGCCAACGGGGTCTCAGATGTTCCGTGAATCCCCAGTAAGTTAACCTCCAGTACTCTTTTTAAAACCAATTGCATATCCCGCGAACTTCAGACTAGCAATTTGCCGCATAGACTATAGTATGATCATTGTTTCATAAAATAAATCATTCTACAGATATATTAAATGGCAATTATTTGTGACCGCATAAAACAAATTAGAAATATTTCTTCTCCAGTTGGAACTTTTATTGACTAATATTATTGAAATCAACAGATATGACATTAGCAACAGATATGACAGTAAAAAATAATTTAAATAATTTAGGCAAGCAGGTTTAAGACTATTTATATTAGAACATTGCATCTTCCTTCAAGATACTTATTATACAGGCTTAGAAAACCAGGAAAGCAGACCTGATCTGATGACAAACTTTTAAGAATAAAAAATGCAAGCAGTTAGCTACGATCTTCCAGTGTTTACTCTTCTAAATGACTCATTATAGAAAGGATTTAGACAGATAAAGCTAATAACAAAATGTAATACTCTGTAACCCTCTAAATTGTTTGTGACCGTACTCCTCGAGAAGAACTTATTTTTGGAGGATGACGTGCATGTACGTTATAGTTACGGACATCGCAGAATGCCTGATCCAATCAATCGAATGTACTCGGCCTTGGAATCAAAATGAATTATAATTGTAATATCTTGGTGTTCAGCATTCCTCAAAAGGCATAATGTCTGTAAATTGCAATGGTAAACACCTTTCTTTTTCACTATCTTATTCAAAAGGACTCTTTGACAAGGTAGTTCAGACATTAAAAGTCAATAACGTGTCGTATCGTGAAACGATTAAAATTCTTTCTATCCACACACCTAGGCAAAATATATTTTATTGAACTTCTAGTCTTTCAGAAAGTATTACATGTTAAAAACGTTAAAATCAGTTCGATGGATCATCAGAACATGAATGGAAATAAATAGTCTTGTGTTTTAAAGACGGTTGATGACCAAAATATAAATCCTTTCCCAAAATAATTTTATTTGATAAAAATATAAAACTAATTTAAGTTCCGTGCTCAGTTTCCAAAGACGTGCTGTTTCATAGTTAACGCTATATTGATTTTGCCACAGTGATCACATCTAGGATGCACTGCATAAAAATGAAAGAATTTAGAGAATTTCTTTGCCATCCTATGTAAAAATCAGGAGACATTCTATCACTATACTCATCTGGAATATATCATATTCCAAGTAAAAAAAAATAATAATAGGTTTGATAGATTCTCAGAAATTGTCGTTGCAAAAATTTATCCTGTTTTAAATATATAGATAAATACACGTCATGTCGATAACACTTAACATCACTTAATGTCGATATCATACATTAATTCTCGAATAATCACGAATATCGAATACACACATACACACTTAAAGACATATACACCTCCCCCCATATATTCACATGTACAAAAATATGTATATACGCACAAAAATATGCACACGCACACATGCACATCTACACACGCATATACACCCGGCCGCCCTTTTCGTTGCTCCATGTCTTCGGACGAGTCGGTCGGCTTGGGCTTTCGACACGCATATACATACTACATACACACATATACACACATCTACACACATACACACATATACACACACATAAGAACACACATACACGCACATACATGCACACAGACAGCCCCTCAAAAACATTCGATTTGATTTCAGAGATGCTTTAAATGTAATCTTCCGTCGAAAACTAGAATTCGAACTTACAGCCCTCTCACATTACTATACCCATACATTATACTATGTTTGTAGGGAATGTAATTAGTTTTTTACGTTTCAATAACTAAGAATTCCATTTCTATTCCTATTTTGAAAGATTAAATGTTTTAATTAAAAAAAAATCTCTAGATTCACAAAGTCTTAAATTCTTGTCTTCAATGATTTATCGTAACTGCGTTTTTTCTTCAAAATAATCTTAATTCCAGAAGACATGCAATTAGCCTTTTCATTCTATCATCATCGCATTTCATTACGTAATATATTCACGATAGTAAAATTGCTATCAAACACCCGTTCTTTTGAATCTAAATAATTTTGATAATATTACTTTTTAGGAGGGAATATGTATTTTGATATTAGCGTCAACTCTGAAATAAGTTTCGGGTTGCATATTTTACAGGGAAAATATAACTTACCATTTAAAACATTACCCATGAGGATTAGTATTGAAAGACACAGTTGTTTGTCACTTCAATAAGATTAAATTGGACAGTATTGTTTATAAATAATAACGGAAAGTATAAAATATTAAATAAATTTTCCATATATGTGTCTACTTTAGTTTATGTTTAGCTGCTATACAGACTGGAATTAACCTTTTGCTTACGGGTGGAACAGCGTCCATCCCAAACAAAGAACCTCTCAAAAAGACGGGTATTTGACATACCCTATCCCAAATAGTTCTACCCCCTTTTGCAGACATTGGCGCCCATGGACGCCAATGTCTGCAAAGAAAATTCACAAATTGCTTCGAAAATTTTAGGAAATATTCAAATTATTCCATAAATTATTTTTTAAAAAATGTCAGCAAAATATGTTTAATAGTTTTTTAAATAAAAATTAAAATAATAATTGCACCCATATTATATAAAAAGATCACGTGACCCACTTCAAAATAAAATGCGGTATCCATCTTGTGTCAAAATCTTGATTTTTAAAGGTCTTTTTAATTTATATTTAGTGTTGTATCCGTTCTAAAATCGCTTCATTTTTTATTTTTTCTGTGGATTTATATATTGCGCCAACTCAATTACAATCGTTTAAAGTTTAAGTGATCATCAAATTTTAATTAATTCTACAACGAAGCCAACTTTCATGTATGGAGAATGTAAAAACATCAAGCTAAGATGAGTTGTATAAGAATTGCTAAATTTCTTTAACGCATAATTATTTAGCTCTGGAGTCTGCAATATAGCTGATATGAATGAAGCATTCATTGATTTTACATAGAGAAACAGACCATATTACAGTTTTTCGATGAAGTTACTACTTTTACCTCCATGGTTTTACGTTTTAAAGTAAAATAAACTATTGTAGTATTGTGTTAATTTTAAAAATATCGCCACTGAATGAAAGAAATGGAAAAAAGTTTATGAATGAAATATCACTGCTTTTAGATAGAGAGCCAGACGATTTATATTTTGATGACGTTATTTGAGTATTCATTTGTTTTTGATGAAGTTTTCAAATATAATAAATTATTGTAGTATTGCGATAATTTTGCAAATATCATCGCTGAATGTATCGCATTTTAAAGATGTTTAAAAAAATTGCATTTCAGTTGAAAAGTATTTCATAACCAATGCTTTATGCATGATTGATCTTTCTTGTTACATTTCAATTTAATCTATGAGTTATTTCATTTTAATGCACATCTAAAGTGGAATTTTTTTTTGGTATGGACAAAGGTTTGTTGGGACGAGTCAAAGGTTTGGTGGTCATGAGCTCTGGCTGGGTTGCAAAGCGAGTTCCGGGTGTTAATAAGTGAAATCAAACAAGGGACAAATTCCCTAATGAGCGTATTTTACCCGTCGAGGTGAAATATAGGTAGAGAGACTTATGACAACCTTTCCGTGATCACTGACCTAAGTCATATGACTTATGCATTCCCTTACGAGCATCTATATCTCTGGTCGAAGTTTATGCCTGCTTATCCAGCTTCACGAAATAGGTCTCGGAAAGGTGTCATCAACCGAAAAGGTGTAAGGGACGAAGTCAACCAACTCATGATAAGAATTTTGGGTGTTAGAGAACGCAGGGGCGGAGCTCCTTAGTTAATCTAAAAACTTTGTGTGCGAATTTAGAATGGAAAAAATATAGATAACTTATTTCGATTTGTTTTATTTTTTTTTCATTTTAAGCAGCTTGAGGATAATATCCAGTAGGTTCTTAATCGTGGTCCATACTCTAAATAGACAAAGCTTAATTCTTCTAGATCAACAGGAGGAGGGGGGGGGGGGGTGTTGGTTTCTGTAGTCTCTGATAAAAATTTTCGAAACAAAATCCTATTTTTACATCACCTGGGAAATAATTGAATAATCAACCTTAGGTTATGTCTCGTGGTCGACGCTGTAACTCATATTCGGTCTTCTAGGTCATGTAGGGTTTTTAAAAAGTCTGGAGGCACATATGCGATAAACAATTATTATATAGATAATAAAAGTATTCTAAATTGATATTCAAATTTAATCACGTTACTATGGAAACTTTATATTTAATATGCACTTAATAGGCGTATAAAGATAAAACTAAGCAATTATCTGGTTATAGTGTCCAAAATGTATCCAAGTTAGCCTTGCCACGATCTTTATCTTATTTAAAAATGAAAAATGCCCAATTTTGATTCTGATATGTATCATATATCTAGAATCCCGGCTACTTTGGTGACTGAACTTTTCCTCTTTTAAAAAGTTTTGAAGGAAATGTTTAGTGTAAGTACTTATTTTTAAATGGATATCTGCTACTTTCCTCGAAGCTATATTTGGTAACAGGGGATTAGCGTTAAAAGAATTTCAATCGAAAATTTATTTTTTCCATTTACTAAATAGAGGTTTTGGAACCATATATTTTTTTTTCCAGACAGAATTACAATATTTTTCAGGGAAAAATGAGATTTTTTTTTTTTGCTTTAAAAAGCCCTTTCTTTAGACACTGACTTTTCAGGTTATAATGATTCATTACATATAAAAGAGAGAAATATCTGTTAAATAAAAAAATACATATATTTTGAAAATTATATATAACATTATTTATTAAAAAGTGCAAGCTGTGGAATTTAAAAAATGATGAATTTTATTTCCTCAAAAGTTTAAACGAATTTTGCTTAAATCTGATGTATTCAATTTGCCATAATTATTTACTAATTTTAATTGATTAGATAGATTGTCATTTACCATTTACGAGCATTATGAAATTTGAGAGCTACTCTTTATATTGCAAATATTCTAAATTCTCAAAGTTGATCCATTTGTAAACTTTAATAAGTTTACATATGTATCAACTATATAATATTAATGTATAATAGTTTCTCAAAACTTATAAAATTATATTTTATAAACATAAATTTGATTGGTGCAGTTTATATAGATACCTGTCTTGAATGGTTTACTGATAGATAAAATAATCAAAGATAAAATCAATACTATACATATATAATACTATGCAATACTATGCATATATAATACTATACAATACTATACATATATAATACTATGCAATACTATAATATATAATACTATACAATAATATACACATACATATACTCAATACCTTTCTATTGTGTCAAATGGAAACAAAGGGCGCTTTACTAACACTAGCGACACCTAGATATAATTCTTAAAGCGTTATGGCATTTTCAAGCATTTCATCCGTAGCAGCTTTATCTTCTTCTCTGCAATTTTGTGAACCTTGACGAGCTCCAAACTCTCTTGCAATAAATTGTTAAAGTAAATGTCGTACTGCAGTGTTTAATATCTTCTACACACATCAGCACAGTCTATTAACTATTACAATTTCGTATTTTAGCACATGACAATCTGGAGGTGCATTATATATTATAAAAAAACTAATCAAAGCTAAAAAATTCTTGAAAGCCAATTGGAGAGAAGATTCAAAGCATTTTCATTCCGGGGCACCTGCGAGAAAACTCACGTATCCCCACATCGAAACTATAGATATGTTGCTTAGTTTGGGATTATTGTCAGATGTAAAGCATTCCCTTGGCTGTATGCTTGATGATGATATGCAGCCTTTTGATAGCTTAGGCTGCCGTCAAATGTAGCTTGGACGATGGACAATTGTAGCTGAAGGATGAGGCAAAAAGGAAGAATTTGAGGAAGGAGATGGCTTACTAGCAGCGCGCTCCCTAGAAGAAGTTGAGTTCCAAGTTGCAGAGAAGAGTTTGTCTTCATTGAACCGTTGAAAGTAATATAATTATATTTAATTAAATTTTTCTGAAAGTTACTTGTTAGTTGTTGTTTTACTGAAAGTTCTTAAGTAAGTGTTATAATAATAAGCTAATAACATTTGGAAAGTTATGATTATTTATTAATTAAAAGCTATTTTAAAATTCCCATAGAGATTCATTATAGATTTCGTTGATTAAACAAACCTACGATAAATATGTTCTATCCCGACATAGTCGGGATAAAATATATTTATCGAAGTATTATAAAATTTTAATACTACCTAATTTTTATAAAATTATTTATATAAGCTAACTAATTACATTTCATCGTGAAAGAACGGACAATAATAACTTTTATTATAATTATATTATTTTCTGACGTATCAAACTTTTTTCCGCTTTGAAAAGAAAAATGTTTGATTAAAGATACTGATTAATTTTTCGTGGATTTTTTTTAATGTGTTTATGTGCAAATTGAAAAATGCATTCATTGTAAACAATTGAATTTTAAAGGCTTTTTGATTTTTACAGAAGCTAAGCTGGTTTTCTCAACTTAAATTGCTTTTTTATGCGATGAATTTTAACAAAATGCTGATAAAATTCCTAATAAGTGAGAGTCTTTTGCATATTAATATATATTTTAATTTATATTTTATGAATACTAATTTTTATGGATTATGAGGCAATTTGTATAATTTTTAAAGTGATTATTTACAGATTTTATAGATCCATTTTATATTTTTATCATCGATAATCTTTAAATCTATATAAATAAAGTTGAAAATATGTCTGTCTGTCTGTTTGTATGTTTGCAACAATATAGTTTGCAATTATATCGAGACCAGAGATTTTATACATTTTTAGATGAATTAAATTAAATATTTTAATATAGTATTTTGAATAACAAAGTCATTTAGAATACTATAGGAATGTACAGATAATTGTGAATGTTAAGTCTCTTTATTTTCCGTACGAAGAACTGCTATACTGCTAGTCTATCTATATAAACAAGAAAGATCAATCATGCTTAAAGCATTGATTATGAAACACTTTCCAACTGCAATGCAATTTTATTTAAACATGTCTAAAATGCAATACATTCCTCGGTAATATTTTAAAACTTATCACAATACTACATTAATTTATTATATTTGAAAACTTAAACCTTCATCGAAAAAAATGAACTTCATTCAATTGACGGCATTGAAATATAAATTGCCTGGTTTAAACATCTCTAAAATGTGATACATTCCTCGATAATAATTTTAGAATTATCATAATACTACGATAATTTATTATATTTGAAAACTTCATTGAAAGCAACTGAAATTCATTCAAATGCCGTCATTGAAAAAATAACACGCTTGGCTCTCTCTATAAAAGCAGCATTTCATTCATAAATAATTTCCCATTCATGTCATTCATCACAATACTATAATAATGTATTTTATTTAAAAATTAATACCATGGATCTACAAGTAATTAAAGTCTATGCGTAAAACTTCATCGAAAAAAATCATCCTTCTCTTTTTAAAATCAGTGAATATTTCATTCATATCAGCTATGCAGACTCCATGAACTGAATGATTTTGCGTTAACGAAATACAGCAATTCCAATACAACTCATTCTACATATTTTGCTGTTTGTATTTTACATAGGTGAAAAATAGGCTTCCAGAAATAATCAAATAAAGAAATAATCAATTTTATGTATATCGATGTATTTTATGTTATCAATATCGATGAGCATTTAAACTCAAATATATTGTAATTGCGTTGTTTCAGTATGTAGATGCACAGAATTTAAGCAAATATAAAGTGGTTTTAGGACGGATACAACACTCAATATGAATAAAAAATAACTTTAAAAATCACGATTAAGATGGATGCATATATCATTTTGAAGTGGGTTACGTGATCTTTTCATATCATGGTCACGCGATCGCTTCATATAAGAGGTGTTATTAATATTTTAATTTTTATTTAGAACTAAATATAACCGACCCTTTCTCGAGAAACGACCAGCAAAGTTAATGAAAATCTGAAATAAATGAATAAAACTGCAGAAATATATTAATTATATATTTGCTCTTTGTAATTTTTGACAACAAAGCGAATAGTATTTGATAAACAGAGATATTTCAGATTTTTGAAATTTTGAGGAGTTGAAGACATTTTGAAATGCATTAAGTTTGCCGAATGAAAAGAGGGTGCATTAAATGTGAAAATTGGATGTAATATCAGAAAAGTATCCGTGATATTTTCTACAATAGACAATTCCGAATTTTTTTAAAATATCTTAAAACCAATTGATATTTATAGAGAATTTTTTCTGATTTCAAATATCCAAGCGAAAATCTCTTAAAATAATTATTTATTTAAATATCAAGAAATGAAAAAGCGCAAAATCTACTCAAACACAAAACGGCCTGTGATTGGTTGTTGACGTCACATGGCCTGTTCGACCTGTGATGCAACATTCTACTATGTGCTGTTTGCTGTTTCTATTGAGATATTTGCAAGTAGTGGCGTTTAATTTTGTGTACAATTTGTTTTTAATTGTTTTACACATTTGTTCTTCGTCTTTTTGAGCTTCAATTATGTGTTCCTTATTTTATTTTATTGTAAACATGGATTCTGGTTTTGTTAAACGAAAATCAAACAATTTGCCTAAGATCGATTTTACTATAATGGCGCTCTCTTTCAAAAATAATAATATTTTGTGACAGCTGAAACTCGAGATGTAATTTTGATACCCTTTTCTTGAAGGTTTATAATAATAATAATAATTATTATTATTATTATTATGCGAATTACATTTATTTTTAAGGCATCTGTGGGGGAAATCGGAGCATTACGAAAAATGCAAACACTTTGGACACCAATTTCTCCGAATGTGATAGATAGAAATGTACATATTTTTTTTGTTGTTTCGTTGGTCCAGATTATGAATATATGAAATAATTTTAATACTTTGGAACTTTCTTAGAAAACACGTAAAGCGTCTATCCGAGCAAGTGTTTTGGTTATTTTTCCTACTGTTACTCAAACTTCAAAAGATACATATAAATAGTAAGCGACATGTCGTGAGGCGTGCATGACATTTGGTAATTTCAATTTGGGGTGCCAAACAAGCTAATGAGCAATGTAAATGCAGAAGAGGAAACCAATTGGAACGCAAACATAAATAAACAGCGTTCATCCCCCTTCTGCATCAACGACAAATGGGAGAAGTGGTATGAAACCAAAGGAGGAAATAAAAAAAAAGTGTCCCAAAGTTTGTTCCAGAAAGTTCGATAACGACCTAACAACATGTCAATTGAGTATGTTCAAAAAATATCTACAGTGAGAACACAAAGAAAGCGTGGCTCAGAAGTGTGATGTGCAATGGAATCTTACAGCATAGTGATTGCGCGAATAAGTGCCAAAATGCAAGAGAATAGGTATTTATGTGTTTCACTTGTCACTAGTTATCACGGAAGGCACACACTTAACGGTTATCTAATAATGGACAATTAGTTCGTACGAATCTCGGTCTTAATAACGAGTTCTTGTATTTTAAACTAAAAGAACTATTTTGAGTTTCGGTAGATTAAACTAAAGTGTCTAAATATATGTGTCAATTATATTATGTGTTATAAATATGTTTATTAATGAAATATTGGTAGCGCTAGATGTATTATAAAAATGGATTGATGAATAGTCTTTATAATCAAGATATATAGATACCTATGGAATTAAATATTAAAGAAATTGATCAATTTAGATAAGTGTGTTTATTTATATCTTGTGTATTTGTCTCTCCGGCTTGAGAACCAGGAGTTTACATGCTCCACCCTTAGTGAAGGCATCAAAGGTAAGTCCTGGCATAGTAATTTTTGATAAGGACAACTTTACCTTATGACACGACAAAAATATGTATTAGTAAATTTAGTTTCTGAATCTACTTTTTAAGAAGAAAAAGCTAATATATTGAACCTTACTGACTTAGTTTTCGAGTAATCGTCTTGACAAATCGAAGAAGATTGAAAAATTTTCATTTTACAAGTTTGTAATGCTTATATCTCAAAAACTAAAAGTGATAGTCTATGAACAATAAGCAAGAATTTGTAGCTCTTTTAAAGTCTTGCAAGTGTATATAATTAGGTTTTGGATCGAGTGGCTCTAATTTCGATAACTTAGTTTTTAACCCGGATTTTTCAATAGCTGGGAAAGTTGCAATATTTAAAATATCACGATTGCTGCAGCTCAGTGTTTTTAGTTACTCCTTGGTGAAATATGGATGCAAAAGGTCGAGATATTTTATTTTGCTTAAAAAATTATAAGGTTAAGTAAACTTGAAGATTCTAAAGATGTTTAATGATTGGTGAGGTATGAACATAATACATGGAAATATACATAATCCAGTAAGTAATTATGTTCCGCCAGACAAGTTTATAAATTAATTTGAATGTAAAATCTCGTCACATGTATTGTTAAGTTTAATATACGAGTATATACCGCAAAGCAAGTTAAAAAATTTTCATTTTTTGAAAAAATTGAATATCTAGAGTCAGAGTATCATGTTGATATCGGGGCGAAAACTATAAGTGCTAGCTAGCTATCAGCAGTTAGAAAGTTATTTGTAGCACTTTGAAAGCCTGTAAGCGAAACAAATGAGTGAAAAAAAAGAACAAATTGAATCTTTATTTTACAATATATTATTTACGCAAAACCATTTTGGCTCCATCAGACTGGACGACCTACCTACCGCTGAATATATATATATATATATATATATATATATATATATATATATATTTGTGATGTGCTCCGTAATTTTTAGAGTGCAAATAGACTTTTATAGTCAAGTTTGTTATACAGTAAATTTAAACCGAAAATTTAGGTTGAGCGGTGTATTTTTTCTGAGAATTAAAAATAATATTTATGTATTTATGTTTATATGTATATATATTTTTATGCATATATTTTTTATTGTATTTATATGATTTGTGAGGATTTTAAGTATAATATCAAATATTTTATTTTTAAATTAAAAGCAGTTTTAAATTGTTTCTTAAAATATTATATTTTAAAACCTATAATAAACAGTAAATCATATATGATTCTGAATAGGTGAAGGAATTTTAAATTTTTTTTCATTTAATTTCCATTCCTTTTGGGCAATGTTTTAAATTTGTCATTCATTTTTTTAGATAAAATCTATTTTATAGCTTTTCTAAAGCACATGTACTTAATGAAAGTACTAAGTTACAACTGCTCACTGCAGTATATACAGATATAAAACAATTTTATGCAAGGCATTTTTTATATTCACTAAACTAACTGCGAACATCACACACTAAACCATCGAACACACTAAACCGTGTACAAAGTCAATAATCCACTTTGAATCTGACTTTAAATTCATTCGTAATAGCAAAACTAAAAATAGAGTGTCGAACCAGTAGTGGACACCAGTAATGGATTTTCAAAGTTTATTAAATCATAAATAAATAACTTCTTATAAAATAGCTTTTAAAAGTGTATTATACAGTCACTGATTTATTATCATAGCATATGTAATGAACACTCTTTAATGATGGGGGTGAATTCCGTTTACAATCTGGGTTCCTGCGCTTCACATAATTTTTCACGAAAAACATTTTTTGACACAGATATAAATATTTTATCTGATAATGTTTATCTAATAGTCGGACACATTTGGGCGATACAATACTTATAACTATTCGGATGTTTGGGACGGAGGAAACTATTATAATTATAGAAACTTTACGAATGTAACCAAACTAATGCACCAATTCTCAAAGACGGGAGCCGCGGACGAACCTGGTGACGTCACAATCCGTACGCGCCAAAATGGACCGTTTTCCCGCCACAGTCAGAAAGGCGAACTTTGACTGCTAATAAAACATGAAATACAGCTCGGAGAATAAAAAGTTTTGTACTTTTGTCCGTTTTGAAACATTTCGAATCGAATAAAAAAATAAAAAAAGAGGCCGGAATTGTCCATTAAACTCAATTTAATGTATCATGAAATAAAAAATTAGAAAATTAATTTGAGTTTGTATTGAAAGCCATATGCTACCCTCATCTTCTATTTTTCTTTGATTCAAGCGACGGCGGGGATGGCCAAAGGCGGCCATTATTGAATTAAGTAATCAATTGTTAGCATAGCAATCACACTTTTTAAGTTTTGATTTTTATGCAAGCAATCCCTCCCTTTAAGCTAAAATCCATTTTTAAACAACTAATTAATAAAGGAGTTTGCTATCACATTACCTTCTCACGAGGCATTGCAGATGAAAACATCCTTCATGGAGTGGGGAAGATACTTCATTAAAGGTCCTGTGAGCTGAATAATAATTTTGCGCCATGCTGCAAATCTCACTTCAAATTACCTTAAACGTAATTTACTGTTGTGGTATGGTGAAATTATATTTCAGGCATGAACTACTGGGTAATTATAGTATTATGAGAGAGGGAAAATAATGATATATATTTACTGTAATGTGTGGCAGTAAAATAAAAGAAAAATTGATCAAATTAATACCTTATTGTCATTTTATAAACTATTAAGAGTTAATGTTGGGCAATATTATATTTATTTAGTTTAATTAAAAAATCAATTTACTGTTTTTTTATTTGCCTATAATTTATTTCCATTAATATGCCTGATTCATTTTTACTTTCCCTGCAATACATGGTAATGTGTAGGGAAGTATTAGAATCATACCGAAAATCACAACTCGAGTTTTCGACGGATTTACACGTTTCGAGACCTCGAGAATACGAAAAACTATTTTTAGCGTGACGTCTGTGTGTCTGTCAGTCTGTCTGTCTGTATGTTTGCCTATCTGTCTGTCAGTGCTATGTATGTATCCACTCTAACTAACTAATGGACCGAATTTCATAAAATTCGGTACGTACGTCACTTGGATGAAAACCTGGTGCTGATTAGTTTTTGGTAGGATTCGTAAAAACAGAACCCGCCTTTTTTTGCGAAATGGCCCGTAAAAATTTCATCTATCCACTCTAGCTAAAATACTAATTGACTAAATTTCACAAAATTTGGTAGATAAGTTACTTGTAGGATGCTCTGGTGCTGGTTAGATTTGGGTATGATTCGGAAAAGAACAACTTGCCTTTTTTTACGAAATGGCCGCAAAAATTTTATGTATCCACCCTAGCTGAAATACTAATTGACCAAATTTGACAACATTTGGCAGATAAGTTACTTGTGGGACATTCTGGTGCTGACCAGATTTTGGTTCCATTCGGAAAAGAACAACCTGCATTTTTGTACGAAATGGCCCCCAATAATCGCCAAAATTTAAAAAAAAAAGACTACGTATGCTGAAATGTATCAGTTAAATTCTTGTTTTATACGCAATTTTTGACGAGAAAAAGAATATAACACACTCCATTATACCCTTAGAACTAACCGTTCTCAATATATTTGATATTTTTTTCATTTTTGTTACTCCGCTATCGGAAACATGTCCAGTTACCAATTAAAAAAAATCGAATTAGACATGCAAATTTAGTGTTATAATGTGCAATTAAACTGAATCTAATGAATTATTAAAGAAATAAAGAAAATATGAATTTGAGTCTGCAGGGAAAATCATGTGCTGCCCACATCAGATTTTTGCAATTGTGTTTAATATTTAAATATATTTTATTAAATAATATGCTCTAAAATAAGAAAACAAATAAGTAACTACTCCTTAAAATTAAAGTTTTGTTGATATATAAAATACATTTGTACCAAAGCTTTTATATAAGGGAATTAAGAAATCAATTAGCTTTATATTGAAATTGGGAAACTTTTAGCTGATCGTCTATTTAGAGAAATAAAATATAATTATATACTCCTTTGCAATTTCGAAATTTAAACAGACTTTTTTATCAAAGAATCAATATAAAGAAATTAAATATTTAACAATTTATCTGTTAAATTTATGTTTGAAGTAAGAAACTTTCTTTAAAATACTTCAGTTATTAAAGTAAAACTTTTAAAATAGAGTTTTATACTGTTATCCAAACTCGGAACTGAAACATTTGCTTTTTTTATTTCGTAATTTAAAAGCAATTTTTCGATATAAAATTTATGTCATTAAATATTATGCTATTCACTATATCACGTGACTGACGTCACGCCTAAAAAATCTTCTTTCCATCAACTTGGTAGTTCATTTTAAGGATTTTTAACACATTACAACATAGTTGAAATGTGTGTATAACTTTGGTGTCATTCTGTCTGTTTGTCCGTTCGTACGATAACTGTCCGAAAAATGACTTTATCAAAATGAAATTTTAATTTGTTGTTGAAACGATCTGTGGGATACATGGGAATGTAAATGAATAATATCACTCAATTAGTTTTGGATTAAACCCGGATTAAAGAAATGAAATATATTGAACGCTATGAGACCTAACTTTTCAAACATTTTTTGAGCAAAGTTAAAATTCAAAAATTGCTTCGAAAATTTTAGAAAATATGCAAATTTTCCCATGAAATATATAAAAAAAATATCAGCAAAATATGTTCGGTAGCTTTTTAAATACAATTTAAAATAATACTTACACCCATATAATATGAAGAGATCACGTGACACACTTCAAACATAAAATATGGCATCAATCTTTTTTTCCCAGAGTGAAAATCGTGATTTTTAAAGTTCTTTTAAATTTATATGTAGTGTTGCATCCGTTCTAAAACCGTTTCAATTTTGCGTATTTTCAATGCATCTATATTCTGCGCTAACGCAATTGCAATATTTTTGAGTTTAAATGACCATCAAACTTCGATTATTTCTACAACGAAACCTAATTTTAATGGATACATAATGTAAACAAGTGATTGTGAGATGAGTTGTATAAGAACATTTAAATTTTTTTCACCCAAAATTATTTAATTTTGGAGTCTGGAATAAATGTGTATGAATGAAATATTCACTGCTTTTACATAGAGAGCCAGACGATTCATATTTCAATGGCATCTTTTGAATAAAGTTCATTATTTTCGAAGAAAGTTTAAATTTTCAAGTAAAATAAATTATTGTAGTTCATTGATATTTAAAAAAATATCACCGCTGAATGTATCACATTTTAGAGATGTTTAAATAAAATTGCATTTTAGTTGGGAAGTGTTTCACAATCAACGTTTTATGCATGATTGATCTTACTCGTTTTTTATCCTTTTTGTTTTTAGAAAACATATAAAAAGTGGTAATTTTAGTATTATAACACTGAAATAATCCATTATTAGCTCCAACAATATATTCTATGCGTTCTACAGAATTAGGTATCTATTATATGACAAAGCTGATTATAACAATACACATAAAATTGTTCATACTGTTACAAAAAATAGCAAGAAAGATCAATCATGCATATAGCATTGATTATGAAACGCATTCCAACTTCAATGCAATTTTATATAAACATCGATAAAATGCGATACATTCCTCGGTAATATTTTTAAAATTATCACAATACTACATTAATTTATTATATTTGAAAACTTAAAATTTCATCGAAAAACATCAACTTCATTCCAATGACGACATTGAAATATAAATTGCCTGATTTAAACATCTCTGAAATGAGATACATTCCTCGATAATATTTTTAAAATTATCATAATACCACAATAATTTATTATATTTGAAAACTTCATCGGAAACAAATGAACTTTATTCAAATGACGTCATCGAAATATAAATCGCCTCTATATAAAAGCAGCATTTCATTCATAAACATTTTTCCAATCCTTTCATTCATCACAATACTATAATCATTTATTTTATTTAAAAACTTAAAACCATAGAGTAATTTACACGTAATTTACAAGTAAAAAACATTAATTTAACTATATGCTTAAAAATTGCAATTATGTAAAATCAATGATAGTTTCATTCATATCAGCTATATTGCAGACTCCATGAGCTGAATAATTTTGCGTTAAGAAATGCAGCAATTCTTATACAAATCAATCTACATCTTTTGCTGTTTACATTTCTCATAAGTGAAAATTAGGCTTCGTTGTAATAATAATCAAAGTTTGATAATCATTTAAACTTAAATATATTGTAATTGCGTTGTTTTAGTATGCAGATGAACAGAATTTAAGCAAAAATAAAACGGTTTTATGAAGGATATAACACTAAATATGAATTCAAAATAAATTTAAAAATCTCGATTTTGAGACAAGATGGACGCCATAAATCATTTTGAAGTGGGTCACGTGATCGCTTCATATAAGAGGTGTAATTATTATTTTAAATTTTATTTAAAAAATTACTGAGCATATTTTGCTAAATTTTTTTATATATTTTATGGGATAATTTGGATATTTCTTGAAACTTTCGAAGCAATTTGTGAAATTTAAGTTCGCTTAAAAATGTTTGAAAAATTAGATCCCATAGGGTTCAATGTATTTTATTTTTTCAACCAGTATTCAATCCAAAACTAATTGGGGGATATTATTCATTTATATTCCCATAGGTTCCACAAACCGTCTGAACAACATAATAAAATTTCATTTTGATAAAATTATTTTTACGGCAGTTATCGTGCTAACAGGCAGACAGACAGATAGACCGAATGAACAAAGTCATAAACACTTTTCCACTATGTTGTAATGTGTTAAAAATGGCTTTAATGCCACTCTATAATGTTACATTTACATTAATAAATACTAAGATGAAATTAAGTAAAGCAATAAAGATCAATCATGCTTAAAGCATTGATTATGAAACACTTTCCAACTTCAATGCAATTTTATTTAAACAAGTCTAAAATGCAATACATTCCTCGGTAATATTTTAAAACTTATCACAATACTACATTAATTTATTATATTTGAAAACTTAAACCTTCATCGAAAAAAAATGAACTTTATTGAAATGACCGCATTGAAATATAAATTGCCTGGTTTAAACATCTCTAAAATGCGATACGTTCCTCGGTAATATTTTTAAAACTATCATAATACTACGATAATTTATTATATTTGCAAACTTCATCAAAAACAACTGAAATTCATTCAAATTATGTCATAGAAAAAATAACACCCCTGGATCTCTCTATAAAAACAGCATTTCATGCATAACATTTTCCCATTCATTTCATTCATCACAATACTATAATAATTTATTTTATTTAAAAATTAAGACCATGGAGCTACAAGTAATTAAACTCTATGCTTTAAACTTCATCTAAAAAAATCGTCCTTCTCTTTGTAAAATCAATGAATATTTCATTCATACCAGCTATGCAGACTCCATGGTCTGAATAATTTTGTGTTGAAGTAATACAGCAATTCTAATACAACTCATTCTATATATTTTGCTGTTTACATTTTACATAAGTGAAAAATAGGCCTCGTTGCAGAAATAATCAAATTTGGATGAGCTTTTAAACTCAAATCTATTGCAATTGCGTTGTTTCAGTATGTAGATGCACAGAATTTAAGCAAAAATAAAGTGGTTTTAGGGCGAATACAACACTCAATATGAATTAAAAAGAACTAATATTTTATGTGATAATTTGAATATTTCCTAAAATTTTCGAAGCAATTTTTGAATTTTAAATTTGATTAAGAAATGATTGAAAAATTAGGTCCTATAAGGTTCAATGTAGTTCATTTCTTTAACTTAGTTTCAATATCAAACTAATTGGGTGATATTATTCATTTATATCCCCATAGGTCTAACAGACCGTCTAAACAACATACTAAAATTTCATTTTGATTACATAATTTTTAGGGCAGTTATCGTGCTAACGGACAGGCTGACAGACAGACAGAATGAACAAAGTCATAAACACTTTTCAACTCTGTTGTAAAGTGTTAAAAAAGAGGCACAATTTAGTGTTTAATCATAATTGATGTTTTTTTAATTTTTGTTATCATTAAATTTTGGAAATCGTCTTTACTAGTTGAATCTTTGAGTATAGTGGCAATGTTGAAATTTTTATTAATTAATATTTATGTAACTGAGTAAATTTACTATCTTAATCAAAACTCTCAGCTTGCCTACTGGTTAAAATTAGTCTGTAAAGAAAATTTTAGAACTATATATTTGTATGTTCGTTCGCAATGTCGAGACAAAAACTCGTCGGATTTTTTAACACTTTAAAACAAAGTTGAAGAGTGTTTATGACTTTGTTCATTCTGTCTGTCTGTCTGTACGGTAGCACGATATCTGCCCTAAAAATGGCTTAATGAACTTTTATTATGTTGTTCAGACGGTCTGTAGGATCTAAGGGAATATAAATGAATAATATCACCCAATTACTTTTGGATTGAACCCGGGTTGAAAAAATGAAATACATTGAGCCCTATGGGATCTAAGTTTTCAAACATTTTTTAAGCGTATTTAAAATTCACAAATTGCTTCGTAAATCGTAGGTAATATTCAAATTGTTCCATAAAATATATAAAAAAAATTCAGCGGAATATATTCAGTAGTTTTTTAAATAAAAATTAAAATAATAATTACACCTCTTATATGAAGCGATCACGTGGCCATGATATGAAACGATCACGTGACCCACTTCAAAATGATATATGGCATCCATCTTGTCTCAAAATCGTTATTTTTACAGTTCTTTTTAGTTCATATTGAGTATCCGTCCTAAAACCACTTTATATTTGCTTAAATTCTGTGCATCTACATACTGAAACAACGTAATTACAATATATTTGAGTTTAAATGCTCATCCAAATTTGATTATTTCTACAACGAAGTCTATTTTTTACTTATGTAAAATGTAAACAGCAAAATATGTAGAATTAGTTGTATTAGAATTGCTGTATTTCTTTAACACAAAATTTTTTAGCTCATGAAGTCTACATAGCTGATATGAATGAAATATTCATTGATTTTACAAAGAGAAGGACGATTTTTTTTCGATTAAGTTTTAAGCATAGAGTTTAATTACTTGTAGCTGCATGTTCTTAATTTTTGAATAAATTATTATAGTATTGTGATGAATGAAATGCTGCTTTTATAAAGAGAGCCAGGTGTGTTATTTTTTCTATGACTTCATTTGAATGAATTTCAGTTGTTTTCGATGAAGTTTTCAAATATAATAAATTATCGTAGTATTATGATAATTCTAAAATTATTACCGAAGAATGTATCGCATTTTAGAGATTTTTAAACCAGGCAATTTATATTTCAATGCCGTCATTTGAATGACGTTTATTTTTTTCGATGAAGGTTTACGTTTTCAAATATAATAAATTAATGTAGTATTGTGATAAGTTTTAAAATATTACCGACGAATGTATTGTATTTTAGACATGTTTAAATAAAATTGCATTGGAATTGGAAAGCGTTTCATAATCAATGCTTCAAGCATGATTGATCTTTCTTGTTTAATACAGGTAAATGAATATTCAATATGTAAAAAAAATTCAAATTCAATTAAAATCAATATGCAAATCAGTTAATATTTAATATTCAACATATATAAAACAGAAATAACAAAACTTAACCTAACTATTAGCCCAAAAGAAAGTCATATATTCTATTATAGTTAGTGTACCACACTTTCGCTTTCAGCGAAACGAAGCTTTTAAGGATTTAAGGAAGCTTTTACACGAAGCTTTTAACTAATCTCAGCACGCTTGTTAAGCACTAAGATGACAAATCTTGACAGGAATAAGGTCGACATTATGATCTACCGATTAAATATATATCTTATGATCCTGTGTACTAAGCCAAACATTTAAAGAGAATGGTAATTGAAAGGAAAATATATTACATGCTAAAGCACTCTAATAACCTCAGTGACCATAGACGCAGCTTATATCATTCTTTTGGAATATAACGATAACATATTAAGGGGCATGGAAGGGTAAAATATATATTCCTTTTTGTATCTGAAATTATAAAAAAAAATAGATAAAATCTTAATAATACTGGAATTGAATAATATAATGATTAACCAAGTATCTATATAAATAAAATTGAAAATGCATCTGTTTGTCGAGATCGGCTGTACCGAATGTCATGCAATTTTGATGAGTATCCTTCTTATGACTGGACGAGTTCCTCGTACCATGAACCTAACTCTTCTAGGTGGCGGGGTTGAGGCGCGACAGTTGGCGGGGTTGAGCGCGTTGAGATTGCAATCGGGCGACACGAGTTCGATTCACACCTTTGTCCAAACTGCAGCGTGTTCACGCGGAGTACGATCACATTAAACATGTGAGTAAGTAAATTCTTCCGAGAGGATGGTGGTGGAGGAAGGAGGGTATGTTCCATGCGAATGCCTCCCCCACTGGGTTCCGGTCAAAGAGTTAGAATCACCAGAGCTTGATTACTCCTCGAAGGTTCCTATCTACATTAGGTGGCACTTCTTGACCATCCAAGCAGGGGGGACGGTCCGGGTCGAAGAAGAGGACGGTGGCTGGGTTAAACTGATCAAATTATGATATTAGCCTAAAGCCATCGACCTCTGGGTTCTTGACTTGGTGGGTGTTCGGAACCTTCGAGGAGTAATCCAGCTCTGATGATTCTAGCTCTTTGACCGGAACCCAGTGGGGGAGGCATCCACATGGAACATACCCTCCTTCCCCCCCCACCAACCTCTGGGAAGAACTTACTTATCGTACTCCGCGTGAATACGCGGCAGTTTGGACAGAGGTGGGAATCGAACTCGTGTCGCCCGAGTGCTATCTATAAAATTCTGAAAGCTTCATAAATGGATACAATTATAATAAACCTTTTAGTCCATAGACATTATTAAAATAATGGGAATTTTATTTCTTTCGTATGAGGCTTTTTAATTTCATTTTTGTTATCTTCTGTCATATATTACTGCTACAATGATGTTCAAGAATTAACTATAATCTCTATATCAAAGTCGAATTGAACGAACTTGGTATGCGTGTGTAAAAAGTAATGCAAGTTCAAAAACAGAAAAAGCAAAAATAAAAAGTATATGAAGGAATTATTAATTTTTTAAGGATGTCAAAGCGTGAGTTTTGTTTTTTTGTAGAAGAAAACAAACTCTGGAACATGAATATTATTCAAGGATGTTGTCGTCTCTTGCAGCTACATTAGTCTAGTATCGATATTTCAATGTTTCTATGAGTATGCCTATGGGCTGTGCAGTCAAAAATCCCAGCTCTGATAGATAGTTATTTTTAGATCCGGAATGGTCCTTGGTGGAGGCGTATCTTACCTATCACATCCCTCGCATGATCAATGGAATTCATATCCAGAGTCTTCGATGGCTACTGCAATCGCTAATTTTCTTCATTTGGATAAAATAATGGACCCCCTGTAAGCGGTATTGCTCGCATTAACATCCATGAATACAAATCATGGACCTACAATAACTCGAAAAAGCAGAACGTGGGGATTCAGCATGTTCCTCTTACGTGTAACAGGATCTCAATCGAAGGTGTGAAACTATGTGTGCCCGTTCAACATTATGTGACCACATATCAAAACTCCACTACCTTTAAATTGGCTCGAGTCCGCGATGTTAAGTGGGTGGTAATGTTTTCCCCGTTCCTTCCATATTTTGATGCGACGAAAATCAGCCCATAATCTAAATCTGGACTCATCAGTGAAGAGCACATTGCTTCACTGATTCAGAGTTTTGATGCTCCTGTCTCCACTGTAAACACTTGCATCTTTGGGCAAGGGCGACCAGAGGTAAATTCTTTGAAATCCTGATTACAGACTAGTTTTACTGAGCCTTCTGTAGGCAGTTTATTTGGAAACTTGCTCCTGTGGCAGTTACAGCTCTTCAAAGAGTTGCCTTGAAGACATCCTCATGTGGCGTCGTGCAATTAATGGCAGATACAAATACTGTCGAGTTGTACAACTTGAATGACCTTGAACTGGTAGTCGTCTAACGTTTCTGTGAGACCAGAAGGCAATTATGCAGAATTTACTACGAAACAAAACTCAGACTTTGAGGTACCGTTTCATGACAGCTTTCGTCCGGAAGATCACGATCCCAATAAATTCAAGCTGGAAACTTTTGTCTGTGTTTGCCCTGTTTTCCTGTGTTTGCCCTATTTGCCTGTGTTTTGTCTGTATTTGCAGTCTTTTCGATGACTCTACCCAACAAAATAGGTCAATTATTCTTTATGATATAATCTGTTTTTGCTTAATAACAATAACACCATATTTTGTGGTAGTTGTGAGAATCTAGAATATGCCCGCTATGGTTAACTATATTTATGGTGTTGCGATATACCCATTTTATTTGCACATATACCGTCAGCTGTTAAAATATTTATATGTTCAGAGTTTGATTTAGGTTAGTGGATAACCTACCTACAAATTTTGGCTGTTCTGTGTGCGTTAAACATTTATTTTGCACTTTTAACGAATTATGAGTAACTTGTAAACACCAAATTTGCATGAATGTTTTTAGCAAGAGCAAACTTTTAATTGTTTATCACTGATTGACAATATTAAGGGTTTTTTCACAACAACTTCGTTTAGAGTACTCTACACTCAAAATGGTGAGATTTTATAATTTTAGAAATACTATTTTGTTTTTCTATAGTTTTTGATTTTATTATAATGATGATATATTATATGTAATAACCATATTAGAATTCATTTAATCTGAAATTCTGAATTAAATTTCTTAACGTTATATATTCCTCACAAAGAACGTGTACATAGCTACTAGTTTAATTATTTACTACTATGCAAAATCATTAAACTATTTAAGACACCCTATATTCACATAAATAGATTGTTCTAATTACCCACGAGTGCAAAAGTATAATAAGCTCGCAAAATATTCAATTATCTAGTTTTAATTACTTTTCCTAAAGCAAGTGAAAAGGTTTCAAAACTCCATCCGTTTCCACAGTAAGTTAATAGCAGGAATGCTATTCTTGTGATTTTAAATGAGTTGGATTTGTGTCATTATAATGGGAAATTTTGCTACTACTAGATATATTCAGATAAAAATATCTGTAGAGAGAAATATCACTTGATTTTCTCATATATTCATAATGTTCAATTTTGTCGATATTCATGTTGGTTAAACTCTATTCCTTATTGTAATATGCAATTTTATAATTATTTATTTTATCTCGTTATTTTTTAAAAGATTAAGAGTATATATAAAAGTGATGTATGCAATTTTGTATGTAGTTGGTATATGTAAATTTTTCCTGGCGCGTATGGCCTATATTTAGGCACTTGTTCGCACTAATTTTACTTCGCCACTGATGAAGGGCATGATAATGTCCTAAAGCGCTTTAGCTATGTGATTGTGTACGGTATAATAGGGCGATTTTAATAAATGACTTTTTAACCACTTATGTGGTTGTCTTTGATTTTAGAGTGTATTGGTTAATGTGTTTACCATGCTGTTTATATTCATACTCCATTTGTCGTTTGTGCTCACTTGTACATTAACCCTCCCTCCTAAAAATATATTTTATACCAGCCTCATATTGCTAGTTATTATTTAAACAATTTATTTAAACGTTTCTTAAAAACTGTTTAAAATTTCTTATTTCTTATTTGAAGTTAAAAACATCTTAATAATTTCGATGAATTGCATAGTTAATGACTTATTTGTTTTAATATGTACTACAAGATGCCCATATAGACTCTACGAATCTATAAATAATACGATTCTATCTTTTCTTTATTATTTCTGGCCTATTTACTCTGGAGTTTATCTAATGTGATAAATAATACGATTCTATCTTTTCTTTATTATTTCTGGTCTATTTACTCTGGAGTTTATCTAATGTGAGATTCACATGTTTATGAAAGCATCCTAATATTATTCATAGATAGTACTATTAATTTCAACAGTTGGTATTATCTATTCACGTATACTGAACATTTTTTTTTTCCTAAATAATTTTTTATTTAGCAGTAATATTTTCATTTTTATCACCAACATGTTTGAAATGGCATATGTACTAACAATATTTCCATCACTGAAACTTTAGTGGTATTTAGTGGTAACTTTATAATTATTAGTTCATGGTAAGAATTGTCAAAATTGTTAAAATATACAATATCGCAGGTAATAAGTATATATGTATAACTCCAATGAATTCTTATTTTGAATTTTAACTGTTGCATTTTAATTTCAAAGAACATTTTACATCTATTTATTGATTGCTACGTAACATTGGCGTTCTCTTAAAGTAACCATTGTTGCCAACATAATATATTCAAAAACACGAAAAAAAATGTAAACCTGTATGAAATGATGTCTATAGTTTATGTAAAAGTGTTTTTATTTTTTAGCTGTCATTGAAATAACTACGTTTTGCTGTAATATAAATTAAATATTTATACATATTTTCAATTCTAATCTAACACCCAAATTTTACTTCCATTGCAATGCATGATAATGTATAGGGAAAGTATTGGAATCATACAGAAAATCGTAACTCGAGTTTTCGACGGATCTGCACGTTTCGGGACCTCTAAAACACAAAAAATGTATTTTTAACGTGACGCATGTGTGTGTGTCTGTATGTCTGTGCAATATATGTATCCACTCTAACTCAAACACTAATCTACCGAATTTCATAAAATTTGATAGGTAAGTCACATGTTGTTGTTGTTGAGACCCAGACTGCCCGACCTACCAGAAAGGTGTAAGGTAACTGTTTGGACGGCCGGGAAGTGCCACCCAATTTAGACCGGAACCCAGTGGGGGAGGCATCCACAGGGACCGTACCCTCCTTCCCCTACCACCAACCTCTCGGAAGGACTTACGGACCCACATGTTTAACGTGATCGTACTCCGCATGAACACGGCGACAGTTGTGGCAGCGTGCAAATCCAGAGCGCAAACCACCCGGCTACCGCACCCGAAATGTGCCAACAGCACGCGGTGTTCCTAGGTGGTCACCCACCCAAGTACTAACCGCGCCCGATGCTGCTTGACTTCGGTGATCTAACGAGAACCGGTGTTTGCAGCACGGTACGACCGTTGACTAGGTAAGTCACATGTGTATGACCTTGGTGCTGATTAGTTTTTAGTACGATTTGGGATAAAAGAACCTGCCTTTTTTGCGAAAAAACTTCAAAAATTATTTGTATCCACTCTAGCTAAATACCCTGGTGCTGATTAAATTTTGTTACGAGTCGAGAGAAAATAACTTGCTTTTTTACGACATGACCTGGAAAAATTGTCAAAATCTGAAATAAAAAGCTACGTATGCTCAAATATATGAATTCAATGCTTGTTTTGTATGTAACTTTTAACGATGAAAAGAATAAGACCAACTTCATTACTCCAGGACTAACCGTTCTCGAGATGTTTGAGATTTCTTGCATTTTTGTTACTTCGCCTTCGGAAAATTGCCAATTACCAATTAAAAACAAAAATGGAATTAAAAAAGCAAATTTATTGTTATTTTCTGCAATTAAACTAAATTTAATGAATTATTAATGAAATAAAGAAAAAATGAATTTAAGTCTGCAGGGAAGGTCATGTGCTGCCCACATCAGATTTTGTTTCTTGTACACATTTTCTATTTTCTTGTCAGCCATGGCACAGTCAGTGCATTCCGCAACGAGGGTAGTATAAAGTTGTAAACTCAATGGGTCTGCTTCTCGCTTTAGGCGATTGAAGATTAAATATTAAAGAGATCTTAAAACTTGCTTTTGCGTCAAATTCTCGAATTTGAAAATTTTGAGAATATAAATACTTTAATAGTTGTGAGAGAATAAAATATAGGAGTCAGGCATTATTTTTTTTTTACTGAAATGTTTTTTAATTTGTAAGAAAAAAATGTCATTAGACACAGCTTACAAAGATTGAATAGAGATATCAACCGATTTTAAATGCAAAGAAAACTTTTTTTGTCAGATTGAATCAGAAAGAGTAGCGGTGCCAGCAAAAATAAAAGCGTGGCTACCAAAAAAATAGTTACGTCGCGTGACCTAAGGAGTTATTTAACACCCGACAAAAATTTGACATAAAAATGATGAAAAAACGTAAGAGCAGTAAAAAGAACAGTTGACGGATTAAAAACATTTTCTTAATAAATAAAACCATGAATAGTGAGTGTCCTATGATGACATATATTTTTCACCACTTATTTCAAACATGATAAAGCATAAAACACTTAACAAACGAAACAAGTATATGGTGAAATAGAAAACATGTCAATTTAACTTTTTTAACAAATTACGTACTGTACTTGCTGCTTTCGAAACTAAATGTTTCTTTAGAAAAAACTACGTAATTGATTCTACGCAACTAGGCCAACTTAGAAAAAACGCAAATGGAAATTAATATCATCCTGTCTAAATCTATAACATTGCAATATTTAATATCGATCAATAATATTTTTAATGTTGCAGTCACATTAAACCTGCATAGTTCAACTATAAACTGTGATTTTACAAATTCCATTTTTGATGATTTTACAAATTGTGATTTTGCAAATTCCATTTGTGATTTTACAAATTCCATTTTCCACCTGCTGCAGCAAGTGCAATGTTTCTGTCAGCGATTTCCATGGACGCCAATGCCTGCAAAGAGGGATCGAACTGTTTGGGATAGGGTATGTCAAATACCTGTATTTTTGGGAGGTTCTTCGTTTGGGCTGTCTCACCCGTAAGCAAAAGGTTGAATGCATTTTTTTTCGAAACGGAATTTTCAAAGGTTTTACATTTTTAAAATGCTCCATGCATGGTAATTTTTTGTCTTAGATGCATGGAATTTGGCAAGAAGACACCTCTCATACTTTTTAATGAAACTGGGTATGCATTTTATATGTGGACTTTATTAAGGTAATTAAAAGTGAATAAAAACCTAATTAAATGATGAAAATTAAGTTTTAATGCAGAAAAATATTTTTTAAAAATTAACTTTCTAAGGGATTTAAAAATGAATACCCAAATTTGTTCATAATGTGTTTTTGAGTGATTATAATGTAAAATTAATCAAAAATGTGAACAATTGGCACGAAAGGAGCATTTTCAAATTTTCGTTAAAAAAAATTAAATTAAAAAAAATACAAATTTATAATAAAATTGAAAAAAGTTTAATGATATTGCATATAGTAATGTTAAGAGGAATATTTATACAAATTTTCACGTTTCTAAGTCAATAAATAAATAAAATAAATTCCAACGTCCACCGCCCCCTTAAAGAAATCAATGTCTATCAGAATTACTGTGGTTGTAGGTCAAACTATAAACTTACAAATTTAAAATACATATTTATTTAAATAATGTAATATATACAGATACACAAATATTAAGATATTTTACACATATATCGAATGATGACTTAAAACGGCAAAATTAGAATCCAGCAGATGCTTATTTACGCTCACCACTTATTCAACATGTATATTAATATTGATAAAGTTTCAAAATCTATCGCTTTCAGTTATGAATATCTTCACATTGTTACAACGCTGAAAACAGGTCCTTCTAATTATCCCTTCCAAAAGCTTATAAAATATACATTATGAAATATTTAATATGGGTGTAAAGTCACATAAAACGGCGAAGAAGACTACGAGTTGCCCCAAACATATGTTAGACGATAGTATTAATAATTAATATAAGAGCTAAAACTGGTATACCTATTTAAGATGTGTATCGATGGGGTTCTAAATGAAGTAAGTTAAATAAGTAAATAAATAATAAAGTAAGTTAAATAATTAAAGAAGACACAATTTTATTCACTGTTTGGGACGAATATAAAGTTTGATCACGTACGGCCAATATGTACGTGATTTTTCAGTATAAATGTAACTATCGTAAAAAAAGAAATTTCAGGGTAATCCTGTCATTTGAATTATTAGTAGGAACATTTAAATCGCATGGTTGTTTCTCTAAAGATCATTAAACTTATTAAACTTATGGATGGGAATTCTTACAGATCTTGCAGTACAGTATTGAAAATTAATATTCTATAATAGGGTAATTTAGTTGGCTATTTTAACATGCATTTAATACTTAATACAATAGTATATAAAATGTAGTTTTTAAAATTAAGAGCAATGTTTTTGATCGTGAAAAGATAAATTATAAAAAAAATATATTTTCGTATTCGTTAACAAATATTTTATATTCACTTAAATCATTATGTCAGCAATCACGTCATATTATCCGCAAATCATAATGTGAGTGAGTTCATTAAACTGTTACCCAGTCACTATTAAATGACGTTGACTTGCTTATAAATTATTAGTCTACCTGAAAAAAACTTTTAAAGCTTTTATAACTGTCATGTAAAAATTATTTGACACCCCAGAGAAAATATTAAAGACACGAGGGCTCCTCGAAGTAGGATTATGAGCTACATAGTACCGGAGGGGATATTTTCAATAATTACGTAATACAGGTAATACCTTTGCTGCAAAAAGTTTTTTTTACTTGTAGAAAAATACTTTAGTTATAAAACATATTTAAAAATGGGATGAACTGGCTTTTGAAGTAAGAAACATTTTCTGCATCAGAATGGGAAAACATAATTATTTGATTAACTATTAAAACCCGTCTGCCGTAGACAGAACGAACAGGGAAGTCGAAGTCAAAGACATGATACTCTAGCAGAGAGACACGATAGTTGCCCCTTTGTTCGACTGCTATTCACCTAGTACGACTTGCTACCGACTCCTAATAAAATAGTAAACTTAATTTCGGAACATTATGCGATCCAAATTGGGGTTTAAAATTTCTACCGTTAAATTTTAGTAACAGTAATGCAATGGGTTTATCCTGGGTAAGTCTGATTCCCGGAAAATCCCTAACAACTTTCCTCTGGGCTAAAAAACACATGGTTGGCAACCTTAGTTTTATATACAATAACTGATAATGAAAGTTGCGCACCAAGAAGGAAACACAGGATGGACCTGACATTTTATTGATGGAAGGATACAGATGAATAATATACATGATCATAAAAACAGCGCAGCAGAACACGTACAGAGGGAGCTGTGGTACACAGTTCGGTTATCCACAATAGCGAGTCACACAGCCCCGTGCTGCGATACAAGCAACAATACGGTCCGGCATGGTGTCGAACAGACGCCTGATGTTGTCCTGAGGCAGACGAGCCCACGCCTGTTGGACGTTAAGTTCCAAATTCCGAAGATTGCTACAACGAGGCAGCTAGCGTTTCAGCTGGCCCCACGCATGCTCGATAGGAGGCAGGTCTGGGGAGCGGATATGCCATGGAAGTGTCTGGACATGTCTCAGGCAAGCCTGGGCAACCCGAGCCATGTGCGACCGGGTATTATCCTGCTGAAATAGCACACCTGGAATCCCAGCAACGAACGGAAGCACATGGGGCCGTAGAATCTCATCCACATACCGATGGCTTGTCAATGTTCCAGATACCACTACTAGAACGGACCGGCTGCCGTAGGCAATGTTTCCTCAACCCATGATGCTTGCAGTGGAGCTGGTGTGGCGCTCGATAATGAGGTTGGGATTGTGGTGCTGTGCAGGGGTCCTTCACACCTGGATACGCTGATCATCGGTCCCCAAAACGAAGAGGCATTCATCGCTAAACACCACACATAGCCAATATGTGTCGTTCCACGTTGGTCTGGTCCGACACACTGCAACCGAAGCCGCCGATGTTCCCGTGTTAACGGCAGCACATGTAACGGACGCTGGGATCGCAGATTCACTTTCTTCAGGCATCTAGATATGATTAGTCGGCACACAGGAATCGCTATGTATGCCTGTATCGCGAATCGGGTTGCCGTGGGCATTATACGTGCCTGCCGCACGATCATTCGATCCTCTCTACTCGTGGTATGCTTGGTCCGTCCAGAGCCGGTCCTCCGTGCCTGGGTGGCGACCAGAGACCAGTGCTCCCAAAACCGTCGAGCAGTACAGTCCGAACGATCAGCGTGACAGGTTATCTGTAGCGTTGACCATCCTGCGGTTTTCAGCCCGATCATTAGGCCTCTCTCGAAGTCCGACAGTTACGTATATCGACGTTTCTGGCATCTACCCACCATTCTTTTCACTCCGTACTCGTGCTTGCGTCGGCCGAAACTTCTCGCATGGATAGGGCATCGACTACATGCCGGATTATAAGGCCGTTGGCTCATGCTTGCAGCGCCACTCACGGGTGTATGGTCATGCGCAATCACCCCAGACTGAGATCATTTGCATACCAGCCCGCCCTCAAACTATTTACATCATTTCGCGGATGTACCATGTTTTCTTCTTGGTGCGCAACTTTCATTGTCTGTGAGTGTAGTTTAATTATCCAAATTCCTATCAAATTTCCTATCAAATCTTGAATGAATCGAAAGTTTCATCACGGATGGTCAATATGTACGTGATTCTTCCATACAAATGTTGTTGTGTCTGAAATCGGAAGTTCTGGATAATCATGTCGTTTGAATTCTGTGCAAAAGCAATTTTATATCCCATTCTGTGATAATAGTTGTTCCCCAAAGTGTCTATCCCAGAACATAGAGTTAGCAAATAGAGTAAATTGTTGAAAAGTCATGCTGTGAATGTGAATATGCTACTTTCAGAGCCACTGGATGAATTGTTTTATTATAAGCTTAATTAATTTATACATTAGAGTATTCTGTACAATGAACATCATCACGTGATTTAAGAAGAAAGTGTAACACATAATGTTGCACAAATAAAATGATAAAATTGTTTCGGAACAATAACATTGTTTAAAGGAAAACTTAACCAACATATTTAAGTACAAATAAAATAATAATTCAGAATAAAGCTGTTTCGAAGATACGCTGGGTCCTATTCGTCAGTTCCCGAGCACCAACACCCCCAAAGTAAAAAACACTAAATGGGCACAGATAGAAGAAACAGAGGGATTGATATACGCAAGTCATGGATTAAAAGTCCAACTGAAAGAGCCAATCAGAAAGCAGAATGAAAAACATTCCAACCAATCTGAAGCGAAAAGTAAAACACGATATAGGCAGGCCCCAAAACACAATATAAATATCCCAACAAAACGAGTCGAGGCTGAAAAAAAAGTAAACAAGATCCAATATAGCAAAAAATAAGTCAAAAGACAAATATGGGCATAAAAGCTAAGAAAAGGAACAAATGTAAAGAAAAAAGGGGGGAAAATACAGGTCACTCTACCAGTAAGGAAACAAAAATGAGATATGGGACAAGTGATTAACTAAATTACTAGATTTTTTATATAAAAGGCCTCAAAAAGTCAAGATTATAGATCGACGTGTAGTTTTGTATGATCCTTGTTTCATATTACGCTGTTGAGTTCCCTTTCACTACGTTCCACTTCTTCGTTTTTTCTTTTACTTACCGTTCTTGCCGACAGGGACATCTTTACGGTCGAGGTGAAGGAGTGTCGGATTCTGACTTCACCCCCTCCTTTAAAAAGTTTCTTTCTTCTTTTTTACGACCACTCAGGACATTCGTTATTGAACAAAGTCAGAATATCTAATCCTAAATAATAATTATAAATGCAGGTATAAACTTCAAAGGCATAAAACTTGAATATGACAGACAAAGTTCTGAAATGACAAAAGTCAGTCAAAAATCAGTAAATAGCTCTGCGTCGGCTTTCAAACAAAGTTCCCAGTAAAAGAATTAAGTCCAGAGTTCATCATTGAGGGAATCGGCAGGAATTGTTTGCAAAATATGCAGCATTCATTTCCAAGAGTTAAGTGATATTAGTGCAATATTAAAAAGTCACCGTTTTCTTTTAGACTTTAATAATAGCAGTTGAAAGCTCAAGGCGTCAACCTTAAAGACTGCTGCAAAATGGATCAGCTTCTCAATCAACTTTCTTACAGTCCTAAAAAATAATTTCAGAACTTTTAACGCCAGTGGATATAATTTCAGTCACACCAGTGGATATAGTTTCAGTCACACCAGGTGCAGTCATAACCTTAGACGCGGCATTAGATGGAGATGTATAACAACACAAACCAAAACCATAGATGTTTTCTGAAACAAGGCCTAAATTCTAAAAAAACATGTTTATCAGTCCCAATATAAGTTCAAAGAGGTGAATTCACAATCATAGGTATTTCAGGGTTAACACATAGATTTGCACTAACGTTGGAAAGCATGTGTTATATATTTTCCACAACAACGAACTGCTTAAAAACATGCAATTTTAAAATATTTTGTGAAGGAATGCACGGGACTACAAACCATTTTGCATCGTCAAGGTGCATTTCAGATGAAAAATGCAATCATAAAGTAAGGAAAATATGTACTTAATTAAATCTCGCGCAAGTTGAATATCAATTTTGCTGAACTCGAGTTCAACCCGCTTAAAATTAGTTTCAAATTGTCTCTAATTTATCAATGTGTAACATCGGATTAATATTACGGCATGAAGGACGTACTAAGTAAATAGTTAATTTACTGTGTAGTACAAATTCAATTATATTTAGTCCACAAGGAAAAACATGGTATAAGAGAACTATGGACAAAATTATCGCAAAGCGAAAGAATGAGAGAAAAAGATAGAGTTATTACTTGTTTTTCATTTTAATAATTATATAGAAGCAGGAAATCATTATTTTCTTAAAATATATTACTATCTATGTTCGTATTACTTAAAAATCAAGAACTGCGATTTACGCTTGAACGAATTGAATAAATATATTCATTTTCGATTATACTTTCAAACAATTAAAACTATAATAATTATAAGCTACTGTCAGATTTTAGAGATGGTGTTTTTAGCAGACGCTTTTAGTTTCTTTGGTAAGGTGAAATACTGTTTCCACGGAAAACATTAATCTTGGGAAAATTGAAAATCTATATGCTTTTGAAAGTGATGATTGTGTAAATACATTTTAGCATTTCCATTTTTTTTGTCAGTAGATTTATATGCAAATCAAGGTAATACCGTTTTCACTGAAGCTACTCAATCAAATGAAGCTACATTTTGATTGAAATTCCACTGCTATGGGAAACAACAAACATTTCGGCGTTTGCTTTAAATCCTGTGCAATATGTGCAAACTTTAATTTCAGGACCGTGCAATACCCCCTAAATTGCTTAACCGGCGAAAATTAAATTTTGGTCCAAATGTTATCTGTTATATACTTAAAAAAGCAATGCCAAGATTTTTATTTGAGACGTTGCACCATGTGCGTATGTACAATTTACACTATGAAATATCGTAAAATGTTTTTTCTCCAAAACTACTCCCACCGGATGTAGCGCAACGAAAATATGTACTAGCTACTGTAATGAGATAGGCAAAACAAGGTACTTCTATTTACTCAACTAAAGGATAGCGAATTTGTTATTGAAATAAGCAATTATACAAATGTGATTGATTTGCTGCTATTGTTTCATAGACGTGAATATATTAATCTAAATTAAGTATGTATTTCTATACTGCAATTGTCGGTATTTTTTCAAGTATATTGCTTCTGTTTCGCATAATCCAGGAAAAGTATGTTGGGAAGATGCATTTTCGGCAAAATCAGGTACACAGAATACAGTCACGGATTTTACTTTTCCTACCATACATAGTAGTGCATAGGGAAAGTATTGGAATCATGTCGAAAATCGCAACTCGAGTTTTCGACGTATCTACGCGTTTTGGAACCTCTAGAATACGAAAAACTATTTTTTGTACTACGTGTGAGTGTGTGTTATCAATGTATATATCCACTCTAACGCAGAATCTAATTGCCCAAATTTCATAAAATTTTATAGAAAAGTCACTTGTGGGTTATCCTGGTGATGGTTAGATTGTGGTATAATTCGGAAAAAAAATACCTGCCGGTTTTTGCAAAATGATTAGCAAAAGTCGTTAATATCTAAAATAAAGGACAATGTATGCAAAAATGTATCATTAAAATGCTTGTTTTATACGTGATTTTCAAAAGAATAAGATCAACCACATTATTCGAGGTCTAGTCGTTCTAACGTTTTTTTTTTGTTTTTTTACGCCGTTTTTGTTAATATATCCAATTGCCAAATGAAAACAAAGATATAATTAAAAGTGCAAATTCAGTGTCATTTCAAATAACTATGCATTTTATGTTTTGCAATTAAACTTAATTTAGTGACTTATTGAAAAAATAAAGAGAAAATGAAATTGACTCTATAGAGAAAGTCATTTACTACTCACATCAGATTTATTTCCTTCTTTTTAACTGATAATAGTAACGGACTTCGACAGTACTGGAATATATTAATCGTCTTAGTGAAATGTTCGCCTGGTATTGCAAAAACAGAGAAAATATAATATGCTGCATTAAAGTAGTTTTATAATCAAAAGAAACTAACTAATGAAAGGAACAAACTAGCCAATGCATCATTTCATTCAAGTGTATAAACCTTTACAACCTCTTTTACCCTTTTTAACAAGAATGATATCTTGCTGTTTTCGTGACTTGTCGATAACACAGGGCATGGGTGCGTAGACGTCATTGTTTAGTCATATAAAAATCCCTAACATTAGACTTTGTTCTAAAACGAAATGCAATACATAATTGATAGAGTTCGTGATCTAAGGCGACGTATCGTTTTTCGCTGAAAAATGAAATCACGAAGAACAGTAAATGACCATTAGGAGTCGAGTAACACTCTGAGTCTCCACATGCGTGACGTAATGTGTCGTTATTTTTGCGAAGTTTCAAAATCATTTATAATTACCTTTGTGGAAATTAATGTAACGCCTTGAGGTGTGAGTCTTTCAAGAAAGAAGATATTTTCATTTTGTAAGAAACTTTAGAAATAATTGTACCTCTGTCTATGATTTTTAATATGTTTTATAGCGCATATCTTTAAACATGTTTGTAAATATGCAGTTGCAAATATGCAGTTTGTAAATATGCACACTTACTACTTGATCCACATAATCGTTGAATTCATGTAAACAAAAACAATTCCTTAATTTCCTTTTATCCAACATGTGTGATACTACATAAATTCATCCGTGTGTATTAAATGTAAATCAAAAGCACAGCATAATTGGTAAAACAAAGTATAGAAACACGCGAAAATGTAAAGAAGATTAATTTTTTACGATTTTTACTCTTTAAATAGTTTGTCTTTTGTTTCTATACTTTTAAAAATATATTTTGCTGATAAAGTTCGATGAATTGGTTATGTCCCTTATATATATAAATGTCATTACGTCACTCCTGTTGAAATTTTCACGAATAAAATATAGACCTTAACGCACTTTAAGTAGGTAGTTTTAGACGGTAGAGCACTTTACAAGTTGTGCCATCTAGTGTTAATTAGACAGAAGGGCTTCTTACATAGAGATTTTTTAAACACTGCCAATTGATTTTTTTATCTAAAATGTGAAGGTTGATGATTTGAAAGAAGTTCCGTCTCAGGGTGTAGCTGACTTAATTATTTTTATCTGGCTGTGCGCATATGACAACATGGAAACTAAAAACTTTAGAACTTTTCATGAATCCATTTCGAAATCTTTTGGAATGCTGTCCATTTAGTTTGTATGTGCGCCTACGTGTGTTCCTGGGTATGTATGTGTGAGTGTTACATAGTGTTTTCCAAAATATGTAACATTGTGAAACTTGGAGAGGAAAGCCACCTGCAAAGGACGGTCCCTAGTCCTTTCACAAATATGTATAAGGTTCCCCTTTGGCCACCTGCAACGGAAAAGGGTCAGTGGATCCGGACGGCATGCCAGCGGGAGGCGCATCCAAGATGAAGGAACGCTCCACGGGTGGCCCGGGGCGTACCCGGACCCAGATGTCACGCCGGAGCGTGTGATCTTGACCAGCTGGATCAATAATTCAGGGGCTTCTAGGCAAGCCCTCTGTCAAGGTCCATCCACTGGAAAAAGAGTAACATTAAACCTTCCAATAATATTGAGGGGGCTTAAATCCCTGAAAAAATCAGGTAAGAGAGGGAGGAAAGTTTGACTTGATGATTTTTCGAGAGCGAAAATTATTGGAGTTGAATTCGAGGGTGCCGTTTGAGACCTATGTGTGTAAAGTTGTAAAAATTCGCCGGAGCGAGATGCTTCGCCGGTCTCTGTTATTCATCGCACCGACTCCGCTGGAACAAGACCAGAAGGTAGGCTTTTGGCTTCATGCATTACTTTGAATTGATTTTTCTCTCTCTCTCCTCTCTTTTACTTTTCTACATATGAAGGAATTAATGGTCTTGCATTGTGGCTTAAGCTAAATGCGTTATTTTAAAAGCATAAGTGGCACTAGGATAAAGTGAATGTTAGACTCTCAGAATATGTAATTTTTATACTTTTTAATACTTTGGAATTTAGAGAATAGATAACCTTTTTAAGTGTGTGATTATGTTAGTGCCGGAGAATTGTGATTATGATTGTTGTAGAATTTGAGATTATTGATTTACAATGTGTTAAAATGTAAGGGAGCAATTTTTAGGCTCATGAATATATTTGAATATTGTGGTAAAGGAACAGGTCAAATCTTTTCATGTTTTAATGTTAAATTGTGTAAATAAATTTGTTATTTGTTATTTTAAATCTAATCGGTGTCTTCATTTCCAAACATTTTATTTACTTCTAAAATTTCAAGTTAATCTTTACGACACTGTGGCCGCTAACTTAATGTTTATTGAACACTGTTGGTATTTATCGCGCCCAAACCGGGCGTGTGGGATAACCCGCGTAACTGAAAATGGTTTCGAAGACCAGGATTCGAAAAAATTATTTGATAGAATAACTGAGAAAAACATTTTTTGTGAATAAGTTAAAATTAGTGTCACGTTAGGAAAATTTCGAATAATTTTTTTTCCGGAAATGAGGACTTTAAAGGAAATTAAAAAATGTTTTTTCTTTTCGATTCTTTTCTACAAATTGTTATGCCATTGTAAGGGGATGTATGCATTATTTTTAGGGAAGCACGGGAGTAAGATACGAGAATTTGGGAAAATTAGAAATATTTCTTATTCAAAAAGGAAGTGTAGATTTTATATGTGAATGCATGATTTTATGTACGAAATTTTTTTAATGGTAAGAGTGTATATATATATATTCTGCATGACAATTATTGTTTATTATATGTGATCGGGAATTGGTAGGAAGGTAGAAATTCACTTAGGCTACAGCATTTTATTAGGAGGTCTTAGAAATTGTTTTTCGGTTCCGTCATGCCAGAAGGGGGTAACGAAATTCCATTAGCTCAGGTCAGGAAAATTCCGGGAATTACTTATATATTAGGGGAATTAAATGGGGATAATACAGAGGAAACGAGGTTGTTTTTCGAACAATTTAATGCTCTGGTAGTAGCGGTGAACAATATTTCTCAGAAAAACGAGATACAAGTGCTGCGCAAAGAACAGGAACAATTTAACTCACAATTAATGGAATCGATAACGACGGAAATAAACAACCTTAAAGTGAAGGAATCCGCAGGGATAGGAAGTAAACAAAGTACTTTTCGGTGTCATTTAAGTGGGGTAAATGTTACATAGTGTTTTCCAAAATATGTAACATTGTGAAATTTGGAGAGGAATGCGACCTTCAAAGAACGGCCCCTATTCCTTTCACAAATATGTATTATGTTCCACTTTGCCCACCTGCAACGGAAACGATCAGTGTATCCGGACGGCATGCCAGCGGGAGGCGCATCCAAGATGGAGGACCGGAGCGTGGGATCTTAACCAGCTCCAATAATAATTCAGGGGCTTCTAGGCAAGCCCTCTGTCAAAGTCCAGCCACTGGAAAAAGAGTAACATCAAACCTTCCAATAATATTGAGGGGGGCTTAAATCCCTGAGCAAATCAGGTAAGAGAGGGAGGAGAGTTTGACTTGGTGATTTTTGGAGAGATAGAATTTTTGGAGTTGAATTCGAGGGTGCCTTTTGAGATCACTGTGTGTAAAGTTGTGAAAGTTTGGCTGAGCGAGATGCTTCGCCGGCCTCCGTTATTCATCGCCCTCGACCCCGCTGGAACAAGACCAGAAGGTAGGCCTTCGGCTTCATGCATTACTCTGAATTGATTTTGCTCTCTCTGTCCTCTCTTTTACTTATCTTCATATGAAGGAATTAATGATCTTGCATTGTGGCTTAAACCAAATGCGTTATTTTAAAAGCCATAAGTTGCACTAGGATAAAGTGAATGTTAGACTCTCAGAATATGTAATTTTTTTACTTTATAATACTTTGGAATTTAGAGAATAGATAACTTTTTTAAGTGTGTGATTATGTCAATGCCGGAGAATTGTGATTATGATTGTGGTAGAATTTGAGATTAATTATTTACAATGTGTTAAAACGTAAGGGAGCAACTTTTAGGCTCATGACTATATTGGAATATTGTGGTAAAGGAACAGGTCGAATCTTTTCATGTTTTAATGTTAAATTGTGTAAATAAATTTGTTATTTGTTATTTTAAATCTAATCGGTATCCTCATTTCCAACCCCTTTAATTACTTCTTAAATTTTAGGTTAAACTATATGACATGGTGGCCTCTAACTTAATGTTTAATGAACACTGTTGGTATTTATCGCGCCCAAACCGGGCGTGTGGTTTAAACCACGTAACAGTGAGCGTATGTATGACTGTGAAGTGTCAACAAGATGATTGAAGAATGGATTTATCCTACAGCTGAAATGTTGTGTTTATACGTTATTTATGTAAAATACAAGAACTATAAATGAAATTTTATGTGATGTCCATGATTAGGACTCGAATTATTGGATATTTATGAAATGCATAGGCTCATTTCCAGAACAAGGATGGTCAGTGGTAAAAACAAAGCTGCGTTTTTTCTTCACAAGTCTTAAAATATTGAATAAAATAGTACTCATCTAAATAGTTTTATATCCCATAGAGAACAACTTGGACAGCGTTTCTTGCAGTGCGTAACTATTTTTCAGTGACCAAAAGTATTTTCTTATTTAGTTACGGAATTTGAGCCGCACTATTAAAATCGTCCAATTTCAAATTTATATTTAGATCAAATTTGTATTATAAGAAATAACATGGTTTGTACATAGGCTGAACTCTTGCAAATCTCACCTACGTAGATAGAGCATACGCAGAACGACATAGATATTAAAAAAATGTATTGCCACATCTCACAAGTAAATTATATATTATCGATTTTAATTGAGAATTTTTTTAACTAATAAAATGCCGATTTCCGGGATGTGCGCCAGAAGATAGGTTGCTAAATATTAGAATTGGCTGGAAATCTAAAAATTAGATATTTGTATTAACAAAATAAAGGCTTTCGCCTATTAGATTGTAGAAATATAAAAAAAATCGGAGAGCAGGAGAGTGCATAATATTTCAAAGCATCAAGGGTTTTTGCATTCATGTGGTTATGTCCACAATTTCTTTTACATTGAAGGAGCTAGAAAATGTACTCGGCTTTATCCGGGAGTTACAGCGGAAATTAATATAATTTATTCAAGTCAACAGGTCACAAAACAACTATAAAATAAATTAATCATTTCTTCATATTGTGATAAAAACTGGTATAAAATAAGCCATTTTGCTGCTACATTAGAAACGTTACACAATGGATTTCCGTGGTGTCCTAGTAAAATATGGTAATTATGTATATTCCATATACAGGGTGATTCAAAACGATGTGGCAAAACATTAAGGGGTGATAGAACTAGATGCTCAATTCCTCAGGACGAGCCGGACGGTCTGGGTCTTCAACACGCGGTTAAGCGCTAGAGGGGCGCTGTCCTGTGAAAGCATTAAACGCCTGTTGTCGCACTCGACGTCAGTTCTACCGTGGATTTCAGAAGGGATGGATTGTTTCACGAATCAGGAGAAGGCCGACATGCATTTCATGTACGGAGCGGCGGACGGGAATGCGAGGAAGCCCAAATCCGTATGTGGTTCCAACACGACGGAGCGCCACCCCATTTTAGTGTGACTTTGCGAAACTCGTTCAATGAAACATTCCCAGGATGATGAATTGATCAGGGTGGTTCCATCACTTGACCGGTACTATCGCTCGATTTCTCATGTCTGGACTTTTCCCTGTCGGTCTATATCAAATACCCTCATCTACGATAGCCCCTTCGATTCCGATAAGTACCTTGTTGCCAGGATCTCTGTTGCTGCTTCCGCTGTACTGGAAATGGCTCGTGTTTTCACCAATGTACGATGATCGCTACATCACAAGTGTGAGGCCTGCATCCATTCTGGCGATCACTGTTTTGAGTAGTTTCTGTAAATTATTCATTACAATTTGTTTTGTAATTTCTTTGATTTCTTGTTTTGAACAGTTTCTGTAAGTTGTTCGTTAAAATGTGTTCTATAATGTCTTCACTTTTTTCATACCTCCTTTGTCATTCTTGTGTTCCATCATTTCATGAAACAGTACGTGCTAACCCTAGTGCTTAACCACTTCAGTTACGACAATGCATTCTATAACGAAAAATGCTTATGCAAGTGTGTTCTATCATCCCTTAAAGTTTTGCCCCATCGTTTTGATTCGCCATCTATATCGTACAGTCGCAATAAGACTATCTATATAAAATACGAATGCTGTCTCCCTTTTAATTTCAATTAAATCACCATATACTTAGGGGCACCGCATACTTTTACGGCCCACTATAAAAGTATATCTCACTCTTCGGAAAGACATCATTTCAGAGGTGGAGTACTTATTTTCAGCGGAAAGACTTATTTTCAGAGGTGGAGTAGAGAAAATACTAAAAAACTAAAATATCTCGAGAACGGCTAGTCCTAATGTAATGGGGTTGGTCTTATTATTTTCTTCGTTAAAAAGTACGTATTAAACAAGCATTTAATGGATATATTTGAGTATACGTAGTTTGTTATTTTAGATTTTGGCGATTTTTGCGGGTCATTTTGCAAAAAAAGGCAGGTTAATTTTTTTCGAATTGTACCAAAATCTAATCAGCACCAGGGTGTCCCATAAGTGATATATATACCGAATTTTGTGGAATTCGGTTTATTAGTTTTCAGCTAGAGTGGATACAAGCTTTTGCGGGCCATTTCGACAAAACAGGCGGGTTTTTTTATTCCGCACCGTACCCAAAACTAATCAGCACCAGATTCGTCCACAAGTGACTTACCCATCAAATTTTATGAAATTCGATCAATTAGTTTTTTAGTTAGACTGGATACAAAATCTGCACAGACACACACACAGACGTCAGGCTAAAAATGGTTTTTTCGTATTCTAGAGGTCTTGAAACGTGTAGATACGTCGAAAACTCGAGTTGCGATTTTCGATATGATTCCAATACTTTCCCTATACATTACCATGTATTGCAGGGAAAGAAAAATCTGATGTGGGCAGCACATGACTTTCCCTGCAGACTTATATCCACGTTCTCCTTGTATTAATTAAATTTATTTCACTTTTAATTCAATTTTCATTCTCGGTTGGTAACTGGGCTTATTTTCAAATGTGGCGTAAAAAAAAATACGAAAAAACTAAAATATCTCGAGAGCGGCTAGTCCTAGTGTAATGGGGTTGATCTTATTCTTTTCTTCGTTAAAAACTACGTATAAAACAAGAATTTAATGGATATATTTCAGCATACATAGTTTTTATTTTAGATTTTGTCGATTTTTGCGGGCCATTTTGCAAAAAAAGGCAGGTTGTTTTTTCCGAATCGTACCAAAATCTAATCAGCACCAGGTTGACCCACAAACGACTTATCTACCAAATTTTGTGAAATTCGGTACATTAGACTTTTAGCTAGAGTGAATACAAGCTTTTGCGGGCCATTTCACAAAAAAAAAGGCGGGATCTTTTAACCCGAATCGTACCCAAAACTAATCAGCACAAGATTCGCCCACAAATGACTTACCTACCAAATTTTATAAAATTCGGTCAATTAGTTTTTTAGTTAGAGATGATACAAAATCTGTACAGACAGACAGACAGACAGACAGACACACACATACAGACGTCAAGCTAAAAATAGTTTTTTCGTATTCTAGAGGTCTCGAAACGTGTAGATCCGTCGAGAACTTGAGTTGCGATTTTCGACGTGATTCCAATACTTTCCCTATACATTACCATGTATTGCAGGGAAAGTAAAAAGTGTTGGAAATTACGACGAAAAATCTATCTATAGATTATAAATTACCGATAATATAAATTACCGATAATATAAATTACGACGTATCTGATAATATTTATACAGAAACCTATAATTCGAAATTTAAATTTAAATTATCGATTAATGGTGAAGGGATTTTATATTTCTTACCTGTGTTTTTTTTATTTGAAATGTATTCAAGTGTAATACACCGAAAACAGCATCATGATGTCAAACATCAGGAGGTTGCATAATTATAATTGCCGATTAGAGTTGCGGCGAGTCTTCACTCTGTCAAACCCTCAAATTATCCATCATATGTGTCACGTAATGACCTACTGACAACACCTTCTGGTGTATTGTGGCCGTTAATAGTAGTGTCATAACTTTACAATTTTATTTGCGATGAGCGTTACGCTTGAATATAATATTTAATTACAAATGAATCTGCAACCTGGCTATGTTCCAAACGTCAATATATATAAACGAAACGCTGCAACGCTAGAGTTTATTCGGAAGTGTATACGAATTGCAAAATGCGTCACGATTATCATCATATAAACTGCACTTGGTTGTAAAGTAATAAAGACTATGCTCAGGAATTCAAACCAATCAATAAAATCCAAATGAATATTTATCATATTTGTCACCGATCTGGCCATTTGTAGTAACTTTACATCTGTTGCAGAAACTTTGCAAGTCTATTTTGCGACATAGACTTAAGGCAAGGATCCAAGTGAAACATTTTCGTTTCGCAATTACGCAAAAACCTACGACAACTAACTAACTTGCGAAATTACGAAACGAAACTGTTTCACTTGGATCCCCGCCTAAAAGTTCTATTGAATTGCAACTATATGCACACCACTATTTTATAATTTACGTTGCACATGAATGCTACTCTATATCGTTAAAATTTTATAAAAAAGAATTTTGTAAGATTATGGAGTTGGCAACATCAAATTGCCTCTGATGTTGTGATTCCATCGAGTTACATTGATCCCACCGTGGTTGTTTTGCGTATTTGCCATATTCCATCATGGTAATTTTAACAGCCACTTTATGAAAAAGATTTTATTCAATCAAATTATCCTGCGGTATTTTTCCCATCTATGCCTAAAAACACCTAAAGTAAGTTTTAGATATATTACAGGATAACTTAAATCATACGTACGTTCTTGATCATAATACAGAGGTTGTTCACACATTTTTGTAACTATTTTGAATAAAAATATATATAAACAAAGATAAGAATTTTAATTTCTAATATACTCAATCTGATAGCACTTTTGTTGAACTATCATGTTACATTTTGATTTCCAAGATAAAAGAGCTTTTCTTAAAATATCTAGGTTGATTTTCTTTCACTCCCCCACCACAATCTTCTAGAGTCCATCCGATGTTTTGGGATGCCGCTTATAAAGAGCTTGTTTTAAAAGTCTAAATGCACAGTAATTCATAGAAAACAGGTCGGGGACTTGGATGGGATGCATTTAAATGAAATAACTTTAATTCCGGTTTCATTTCTCATTTTTTCAAAAAATATAGCAGTAGATTTAGAAGTATGGGTGGTAGACTTATCCTGATGGAACTTAACACAGTAAGGATTGTTTGGGTAAAGTGATACAATGCTTTTTTGAAAACATGTGTTAAAACATATTTCTGATAGTAATCCGAGTTAATTTTGACATTTTTTTCTGCTTTCCTTATTTTAAGTTTTCCGTTATAAGAGAATTCAGCAATAACCATAAAACCTTTAGCAAAACTTTTCTTGTTTTCTCTGAATCAACCTTTATTGGGTATGTATTTTTTACCTTTTTCCGAGTGAAATGCAAACTTTGGCCTTTCTTTCCTTTTTATCAATTATGTCACTTAATTTACGTGTAGAAATATTAAAACCATGCTTTTCATATCTTTTTTTAATAATCGAATAAGAGTATTATAATTTAATAAGAGTATTTCTCTTCGAAAAGCTCAAAAATATAGTCTTCGATCCATTGACTATTTTATAGCGACATTTTAAAGCAAAGAATATTTTTAATGATGCAGACGGTAAATAAATCCTAATCTGGCTTGATGCCAGTCAGTTTATTTATTTATTTATTTAAATTTAATTCACGGAGAAAGTCAAAATTGTTACAAAAATGTCTGAACACCCTCGGTATAAATATTCATTTTATATAATTCTACCATATATTAAGTGTATATTCCTAACTTATATAAAAACTAATAGTGAAATCAATATATTCGTTATATTTGCTCTTGATATTATATATTTGGCATTGTATATATTATTATATATATATTTATGTATTTGAATATGCCTGTAGATTCCATACCTCTAGAATAATTTGAATGATTGAAAGGAAATTTGGAACGATTTTAGCAATCGATATACATAGGTTGTTTATTAAGTTAAAGTAATATTGTGCCACTTGAAGATTTAATGTAATGAACTTTTCGAAAATCAAAACATCATAAAACATTATTTTATATTAAATATATAGTCACTTTATATATATAAAACGTGAACACCAATTACAAGGGGTATAAGTCCGCAGTTTTTCAAATATTAAATGCCTTCAATTTGAAGCGTTAAAATTCGCACAAAATTTGTTTCATATAAAAAGTTCATGTTTGATTTATAAATAAAGAACTTAAGCAGAACTCGATTGTCATTATTGTTTTCAAGTTATCACAAGTAGGATTAAATAAAAACACTTCAATATCTAAAATTAATTCGTTAGCAATAACGTAAGTAACTGATTACGGTTATTGACAGGTTTTGGAGGCAACTAAACATCCTTCTACAAAATAAAGACAGATTAACGGTACCAGCAAGGGTAAATGCGGCTATTTTTGAAACTGGAAACAGGCTGATATTTTTAATCCACTCTTTTTGCTTTTACTAAAGAACAATTTTATTTTCGAATTACCTTAAACAACAGTTTGAAAGAATGTTCTTCTTCAATTATTGTTGTAATTATTCCGCTGCATTAAAGTTAAGAAAGTCAAGTAAGAGTATAGCATATTTTTTTTTGTAAAACAGTAATTAGTGTTCCTAAACGGAATTTATTCATTACATCCTTTACATCTAGTTGTCATGATGTGCAGTCTTAGGAGTTCTATTGACGGTGCCTGTCTTTCTTTCTGGGAATTTGCCTCACGATTCAAACTTGAAATCAACTCCACTTGAAGAAAGGCCCCCGTACATGAGTGGTATGATTGTAGCCGCCCTGGTGCTGCTTTGATTGGGGCAGGGAGTAGAGGAGATCAGACGGCTCTGGCCAGAATCCTTAGCGGCCATCTTCGTGCTCTTGGGCATGTGTTGGGTTCTAAGGTTTATCCCCTTTACCCGAAATGCAATTTGGTTCAGATATCTCCTGTCCATGCCTTGACATGTATTGGATGCCAGAGGAGTCAGCTGTACTCCAGTCCTGGAGTAGTTCTTCATCTTTTGAAGACTCACGGGTTCATGGACTTGATCTGATGTTACTGTAGGTCAAGTTGGATAATAAACAACACTTCTGGTTGTATTTTAATATTTTATTTTCAGCTGTTTATATTTTACAACTGCATCTGTTGTGTTTATGACATTATGTGATTTTGAACATCCTCTTATAAATAAACATTCACTCTTAAAATTTTACTTTGTACATTATGTTTTAACTTAAGTCTTGAAACTGACTGAGGCTAATACTAAAAATTTCAGGAGTGTTGGAAAATTACCTCGTAATTTTAGATTTCATCATCAAATTCCCTTTATACTAGCAAAATTAATTTAATGTACGCACTGGAACAGTGCTTATTTTTGCAGAATAGCAAAGCTTTATATGAATTGGACGTATAGAACCGTGATATACATACTTGGTTTGTATGTAACTGATAATAAAAGCTATCGAACAGAAAGAAACCGAGTTGTTTCGATAAGGACCAAGTTTACTTCTACTTAAGATGGGGCGTTAAAAACCCCAGGAAAATTTTGATATTCTGTGTTCATGGACTGCATCCGCCAGAATGGGTAAGGATAGAAGAGGCAAATGTTCTGATTGAGATTTTGTCGTGTTTACTTTTTTCACCAATCTGTATTTGTTAAGATATTTAAACGCCATCAAGAATTACATTCTTACACTACTGTAAAAAATCTTGTTTTCCTGAAATTTCTTGCATATTTTGATGGACCAAGCTTCAAAACTTCAAACATATTTAGAAAAATATATTTCTATGTGTAAGTGTATTGCAAATTGAGATTTTGTCGTGTTTACTTTTTTCACCAATCTGTATTTGTTAGGATATTTAAACTTCATCGAGAATTACATTCTTACACTACTGTAAAAAATCTTGTTTTCCTGAAATTTCTTAAATATTTTGGTGGACCAAGCTTCAAAACTTCAAACATATTTAGAAAAATATCTTTCTGTGTGTAAGTGTATTGCAAATTGAGATTTTGTCGTGTTTACTTTTTCACCAATCTGTATTTGTTAAGATATTTAAACTTCATCGAGAATTACATTCTTACACTACTGTAAAAAATCTTGTTTTCCTGAAATTTCTTAAATATTTTGGTGGACCAAGCTTCAAAACTTCAAACATATTTAGAAAAATATCTTTCTGTGTGTAAGTGTATTGCAAATTGAGATTTTGTCGTGTTTACTTTTTTCACCAATCTGTATTTGTTAGGATATTTAAACTTCATCGAGAATTACATTCTTACACTACTGTAAAAATTCTTGTTTTCCTGAAATTTCTTAAATATTTTGATGGACCAAGCTTCAAAACTTAACATATGTAGAAAAATATCTTTCTGTGTGTAAGTGTATTGCAAATATGTTTTCACTTGAAAACTCAAGAAAGAGTGAACGTACCCAAATAAAATTGCATACCTTATATATTATATAAAACAGTAGTAAATAGAATACGAAGTAAATAGAACTAAGTGAATATAATATCTTATTATTAGAACAAAGAATTATTTAAAATTAAGATTGTTGTGAAATTCTATCTAGAAACCGAATGATTTGAGATAATGACGAAAATTCCTAAATAATGCCGTGATTGACGATACTAGAAATTGATAGCTTGGACCACGCAAAGTTACGTAAATAATATTAAAGCAATATATAATGGCATAAACCAATTGAATACATTCAATTCATAAGATTGGCTGACTTGTTGCATCTTGAAATAATGCATATTTTGCGCTCCGCTTTTGTGTGAATTAGAGGACAGATAATGGATTACAATTAGAGGAATAGGCTCCTTTCAGTTTCTGGTCAAATCCTACTGATTTGTGTCCTGTAAGGTGCATGAAAATAAGTTCTTAACCTTTTGCTTACGAGTGGGACAGTGCCAATCCCAATTGAAGAACCTCTTAAAAGGACAGGTATTTGACATACCCTATCCCAAGCAGTTCCACCCCCCTGTGCAGGCATTGGCGTCCATGGACGACAATGCCTGCACAGGGGGACCGAATTGTTTGGGATAGGGTATGTCAAATACCTGTCTTTTTAAGAGGTTCTACGTTTGATATTGACGCTGCAAATGGTTAAAATGTTTATAGAGATTAATATTTCATAAAAAATAATTTTCACATCCAACTTTACGTGGGTAAAATAGAGTTATTAAAATATTCAAAACTGCGGGAATTTGTTTATTGTATTCTATGATTTGAAAGTCATCCAAGCAAGTCCCTTGGCAGTTTGGCCAATCAGGATCTTGAATTGTATGTACGTTTTTCAGTCTGTCTGTCGCATAGTGTAAAATCTAAGCCCCCAGTCACTAAACTTTGTACAGGGTACTTCATTTCCAGGATAGTAAAACCTCATCCCGCTTTTTTTTAAATTTGAATTAGTTTCTTAGTTATTAAATGATGAAGCTCCACTATGAGTGGCTTTTCTAAAAATCGGTTCCTTAGCGATTTAAAATATTACCTCAGAGTTTCCAAAATAAGACCATTGGAAAGACGGACAAGAACGATCTTCTAAACGAGCTTTAAAGCAAATTCGTAAGTTATTCCTTCATATTAAAAAATGTGAAAGTTCATTGAAATAAGGAAAATGTATGTTACTTGATATATATATATATTGTAACATACAAAAATTAAAGAGTCGTACAATTCCAATTTTTGGCTTAAATATTGTGTGACAGCTACGCGTTTTAATAAAAATGCATATACTATATTCCTGAATTTCCTATGAATTTTATTGCAAAACCTATTATAATTTTTCAAAGCTGAAGTTCCGATAGAAACTTTTTTTTTCCGGAACAGATTATTTCCCTTTACTCCTTACTGGCCATTGGTAGCGTGAGGTGCGGTTTCTAAATATACAAATTGGTGCAATAGTAGTTACTCCCAGCCAAGTAAAATAACTCAATGAGATTGAAATATGCTAAATACATCTTAAAATATTTATATATGTCACATCTTATTTTCAAAAAAATTGAATGAAAAAAGAAATTATGCTTTGGTGTAAACAAGTAAAATTTTGATTAAAAACGAACATTATCACATTGAGTATTAATACGAAACAAAATTTTTATGCTATTATTTCCTTTGAGAGATTATCAAAAATCCTGAACTCAACCCTTTTGACGATTCCAGAAATCAGCAGCAATCAGTCGAATAGAATGCGTTTTCGTCTGCCACCTCTGTGGCCGCGCGCACTAACCCAACAACACTTATATCTTCCTTCTCTGTTTCTGGGTCATGAATTTGAATCTCACTGCGTGCTTGTATGTATGGCGTGTCCGTATATTTCGTTTGTTTAAATAATTAATGTGTATGTTATATAAATAATTAATGCTTTCTAATAATTATACAATGTTCATGTTATTAATTAATTAACTAAATAACCAATAAGAACTAATTAACATCAAAATGGCTTCTTGGTGAAGAGGAGCGAGTAGTGGCTGAAATCGGATGCAAGGGCAGCTAGGGCAGAGTGCCGGCTTCAAGGTTTCCGTTCCATTCTGGGGAACCTTGGTTTCGAAAACGGCCCATAGGTAATAGTTGCCCTCGTGCAATATCAACTACTCGCTTGGATATTTTGCTGGTATCCAAAGTGAAACGTTGATTTAGTAACGAATCGAACGATTGGGTATCAAACGATAATCCAAAGTAAACGTTGATATTGAACTGAATTACATTTTTAATACGCTTATTTTAACTTTCTTAATAATTTCGAGTTTTTAAATTGTAATTTGTTTAATAAAAATCAACGTGCTCTTTTAAGTTTCCCTAATAATTTCTCTTTGTTTAATACATTGTATACTATAATGTGGGTTCAAATAAAATGTGTGTTCACACAATCAAATAAAATGTATGAGAAAAATATATATATATATATATATATATATATATATATATATATATATATATATATATATATATATATATATATATATATATATATATATATATATATGAAGAATTTAACTACTTTAGTTACACTCTCCTTGCCGACTCCCATGTATAGTTTTTCTTCACAAATAGCAAATGCAAGTATTTTATAATCTCAAACCCACCAATACTGAGCTACATTTGATCGTCAGCTCTTTGAAGTTTAATGCGATTTTCAATTCAACAGTAATCTGTAACTTTGCCCTTACGCTTTTTTTTAGCTTTCTTAATTTTGTGTAATTATTTTTTTTTTTTTGCTTAATTTTTTCTTAATTGGGAGATACAAAATAATTGAAAGTTATTATCCTTCAATTATATCCTTCATTTATAAAACATATCCTTTAATTATAAAAAATAATTGGGGGTAATAATTGACGAATCTTTTCAACCCTTTTCTTCATACTTTCAAAATTTTCAATTTATTTTAAAATGGAAATCCATGTTTCAGAATTTTTATTAGTTTGATGGATTTGTAAAGGCATTACAGTATGATTCGCCGTGATTTATAAATACCTTTAAACTGTACACTCTCTTTGCCAGTCCCATTTATAGTTTCTGTTACAAATATCAAACGTAGAAATTTTGAAAATATATTTTTATTTCTAATTTTACATTTGTTTTAAATTTGAGAATTGCTAGTAAATAAAATTCTTTCTATTATTACTTTACTAGAATAAATCCATTTCAAGAATCTTTTGCTTTGTTCTTTTAATATTTTTAATCATTCTTTTTATCAAATTTTCAGTATTTTAGCGCAGAAAATGGTTTCAAAATCATTTATTTGCTGAAATAAATCCCCTCCCCCTCTATCCCCACTGTATTAAAAACAATTAAATCTTCCTACATGGCTTTGGCTAAAAATAATAGAAATCGTCTCTAATGTAACATGTTTTTATTCCGAGAGATGGCGCCCCAGACGTAAATCCCAAACGTCATAAGTTCACACTGAGATACAGACATTTTTTTTTTTGCAAAATGGCGGACTAATTGAACTGGGATCCTACACGTTAACCTATTTTTAATACGGGATTAGTCATAATGGTGTAAAAATGATGGCACAGTTTGCTTCAATGTATCTATCAATATGCCACCGGACTTAAGACATTCTGTCCAGCAGTTATTTTTTAGTTGTTTAAATCGGACTCAAGAAGCACCACTTCAAGTAAATCAGCTTTTCTTTGGCTAATATGAAGTAAGATTTAGTTGCTGTTATCCATGAAATGATTTAAAATATTTGTTTTGTATGCGTTTCATCGTTACATGTTCGAAAATATTTTATCGTTAAACTGATACAGGCGGACTTAATACATTCGAACGGATTTTATATCATGTGTACTTAAGTTTTGCCGACTAGACGGTACTAAATTTATTTCAACTAAATTGAAGTTTTTGTTAACGGTTTATAATCATATCTTAATGAATATATATATAACAATGCACGATGATTTGACTTTTGATGACAGTCTTAAGTCATATCTAAAATGTTTGATTCTATGTTTTTAAGTAAATACATTACCTGTTTATAGCAGGATATAAATCCATACAAGAAATGAGCAGTGTTTAATTATATTTTACATGAAATAATTCTGAAATCCTATTTATATCTAATAAAATAGCTTATATGTATAATACACTTTAAAACAACTTAATAAAATGTGCTACATATTAACGTTGGTTCAATTACGCAAGTTGTAAAACTTGTTACCAAATCCAGAGGTAGATGTATTTGTCCAATTATTTCCCAAATTAACCGGGAAGCATTACCTGCCCAGTTAATAATACAACATGTTGAGTTTCTGTTGGTATCTATCTCAAAACTGTTTAATTTTTCTTAAACTGTAAACTCGCAAACTGTAAATGGTTTGAAAGATTAAAAATTATACTATTCATGAATTATGAACTTGCTTAATAATTATAAATAAATTTATCTTAATATACAAGTAGATAATATATTGTACTTTAAACAACTGTAAACAACAAACTGTTTAAACAACTGTCTTTTAAATCAGATCGGGAATATATGAGTATTTAATAACTTCTATAGTTGAAATAGAAAATATGTTTTCAATAAGAATTTGAGCATTGTATTCATTCTTACTGTCGCGATTACTAATCTCATACAGATTCGATTGTTAACAATATGTTTTTACTTACATTATTCCAGACTTATAAATTAAATATAACTTTCTGCTCATATATGTTTCATAAAACTGTATCAAGATCCATAAAAAATTGATTAAACATAGTGTGTAATTAAACACCCCGAAACACGTTAGTAAAGAAAGAAAACAAGTATTATTTTAAATATTATAAATGATAAAATGCCATATAGAAAATAATAATCATGTAATATATTAAAAGAAAATGGTTACATTCCTCTTAATAATCCGATTTGCTAAATATATTATCAAGAATCACACTACATGAATTCTGGCTGGTACTATATCAGTTAGTCGTTAGATTTATAAAGTGCAGACTATTTTAAAACAGTTTGTTATAAAAAATAAAATGTATTCCATTATATTCCTCGCGTATTGTATCTTTATAGCATCAACGTATATTAAAAATATTGCGTGTGCAATTGTTGAAATATTGACACTGAAGTTGTCAGTAGATAATAACCATTGAATAAATGCTTCAAATGAGGATGCAGTAATTATATTTATATAGGTATTATACCTGTCTTAAAATTCTGTTTTTATCAAACATTTTGTTTTATAGGTGTATAGGAACAAATTTCAAGTTCATCAGTTCATGATGTTCAGAAGGCAGGTCATCGACTGCAAATAAACTACGGAGTTTGACCTTCATTAAAGTATTCCACGCTGCTATTTGATGGGATAATGTGCGGAATGATCTAAAGAATCCCTTAAATAGAAATTGCATTTTTATGAAACTAAAAGAAATACTGGACATTAAACGAAATAATTCCAGAAACAAAAAGCTGTATAAAATGTGGAAGATTTTTTTACCACAAATATGCCTTAAATAAGCTTAATAAATCAGGCAAAGTATGCAAACCTGTTTAGTGTTTTTCGGATTACAAGTGATTTCAACAGGTAGATAAGCCAGGCATTTTATATCCCGTTGTACCGTATATAAATGAAGATAAATCTTATATTAAAATATAGCCTGGATTCTGCCTTATTTCTGAAAAAGTTTCATCTGAGATAAGGTATTTTAGGATTAGGTTAAGTATTTTAAAAGAACACGTATAGATTGTATATTTCAGGATATATCCTATAGAGTGCATATTTTAGGAGATTGTGCATTTTACTTAAGATTTTGTTTGGAACCATAGTTCTAAATTTTCAGTTAAAATTTGCACCGTTTCATTATTTTAAATGATAAACCTACTACTTGTTGATCTTAATTGAATGACATGTTTTTCCATCGGCTTTATTGAGCTATTTTCGAGTTCTAAATGGTTATGACCGACAATTCGCTATTTCACTTCGTTATTCCCTTTAAGGTGCTATAATTTTCATGAGAATATTTTCTGAATCAGCATCAAAAGGAAACAGAAATCGTTAAAATTCATTGCTTAGTTAGAAATTTTAGTTAAAATGATAATTGTAATTTACTTTTTATATATTAGATAAAAACACAAACCGGTCTTCACAACCTTAGAATACTCTTTTTATTATTCATCAGCATGTAAAAATGCATTGTATTTCAAATATCCAAGCTGTTTATATACATGTACGGCGATCGTCTCTAAAGGGTTAACTGTGTAAAAGTATAATTCGTGGTTGTTTTCATAACTAATTTCGTACGTTTAAATAAAGTCATTGTATTGTCAATCACTTCTATTTTGTTGGTGTAACTTCTATGTTTATTTGTTTCATAAATATTCAAAACCAGTATACTCTTCTAATTTTGTTTGATGATGCTTATTAACAAATAAATAGAAACTGTATTTGGTTTAAAAAATTCGAAGTATATAAGTATATATAGTAACTTTATGATTACTAAATGTTTTAAGATAAAGTTACTCGTACGTATAGTTTTATCATCCTTTATTGATTTGTCCTGGAGATTGTCTTTTTTTTCCACTGTGAAATTCGACTGAAACATTAAAATTATTGTCTGTTAATATAAATTAAAAGTTAATCATTTTCTTAAAATTCGTTTAATAAGTTTGATTACACAGAATATTTTATTTAAAATAGTGTTATAATTCCCTGTATTTGAGTAGCCAAAGCCTGGCGAAAAGACAAAGTAAGCATTTTACAGTGTATCCTCTATTAAAAATAAGTTGTTATTGTATGTGGTGTGTTCATACTTATATTCCTTTAATAATTAAACAACAAGGATTTTTTTTTAAATATATTTGAGGAAATATAACTTCTATACTATGTCCGTTTTCTTGTTATTTTGTTACTGGAATTTAAATCGCATTGTAAATGTTATTTTGTTTTATTAATTGCCAAATACAATCGATCCCTGAATATATAAAAACTGCTCTTTAGCATCAAATAAGACGATAAGAACAGCTCACACAAGAGTTTATACATAAATAAATGTCAGTATAGTATTCTGATATCCTACTTATCTGTAGTAATCTGGAACAACATTCATTTGTAGGATCTTTTGATAAAATGTGTTCTAAGTTTATAAAAATATTTGGTCAATTACACGAAACCATAAAGGGATCGTTGTAAGTAATCTAAGTTATCTGCATCATCCTCAACTAAAATGATCATTTATGATTTCAAATTATATAATTTTGCCATAAACACTATTAAACACAATATTTTCTTTCCATAGGTGCAAGGAATAAACTTGTAGAGTCCAGCTAGGTATTTCACATAGAAGCTGCATGAACCGTTGCTAGAAGTTGAACAGCTACGACAAGAAAATTATACGAAGCCAGATCTAAAGGGTTACAAGGTTAGAAGAAATTTCATTTATACATATTTTATTAAACAAATGAAAAAATGATTGCATATAATTTACAAGTTAGTAAGCATCATATTTTAAAATACACGGTATTTGAGAACCCCATTCTTAATTGTGATCAAAGTAAATCTAACTTCACAATTATATGTGTATTGACATTGGCATCTACGTTTGCTGCTGTGCAGCTTGTGCGCTTATTTCAAAATAGAGTTAAATTTGCTTCTGAAATAGAAGCACATAATTAGAATTTCGTCTGCTACCGATGAACATATTTTTACTTAAAGTATTATTTTTACAAAAATTTCCGAATTCGAGACTTTTATGCCGATCTATGTTTTAAGACCTCCTGACTATGGTCGATTTCTTGTGTACACAAATGTTAATGGATTTTCAGAAAATGTTATATCGGGCTTTATTTTAAAAAAATATAGAGATGATTTTTTTAAATGCAAGCGAAAATTTCGAAATTTATTCCAAATTTTATGTTTTTTTAACATGGCATCCAAACTTTATATAATCATGTATAAAAAGGTTTAATCATGGCTCAATTGTCGCAAGACTAGTTTCAATAGTTGTAGTGAAAAATAGCCGTGATATAATTTTCTTGTAACTGACCTCATTAGCCCCTAACGTTTATTAATAATTTCTGCTGCCCCTCCTCCAGGGCCGTATTGTCAAGTATGATATCAATTGAAATGTTATTCTAAGCCCTTTAAAGTGAATGGTAACACGCTTTAATTGTAATCCTTTGGTCCCACGATATCAATTTTTCAAAATTTTTCTTGTAAAATTTGAAAGAAAACCAAGAAATGGATTCTGGTATGAGAAATCCAGTTAATTTGTGTAAGAAATCACATCTGTCAAGAATGAGAGTATATATAGTATATATTATAAATATTTTACAATTAAAAATGCTTTAAAGTTATGAAAGCTAAAAGACCACACCAATGAATGCATTATATACTATTTTCCATTAGCAATGAGTAATGTAATCCGAAAAACTTAAAATTGAACACATAAATAAAGAGTTTGTTTCATCGTTTACAAAATTCAATGAACTTTTTAACTCATTTCCCCGGTTTATAGATACAGTTTACCCAATTTTAACTAAAGTTTGTAATTTTGCAAAATAGCCTTTGCAGTAGTTGGTCTTGCCAAAATTATTTTGGGAATAAATGCTAGTGGAGTATGGTGTGTTTTACAAAAACTATAATAGACGCATATCTTTTTGTAGTATGGCCATATTATGCGTTTGTTTATTGGAATTAAAAATATAATATTTTATTTTGTTTAGTTTCAATAACATGACAAAAAATGAAGTATTAACAGCTGACAAAATATATTAAGAATAGTTTAACCTGCATTATGCATCAGAAATATAAGTTTACATGCAGTGATGTACTGGTATGGTACTAAAGATTATTAGTTCCGATTTTGAGAAAATTTGTTTGGACATAACTGAAATGAATTGAATACACTTGAAATTAATTGAATTACTTTTGTTTGAAATTCATATACTTATTACAAATATATTATAAACACACATTGCAAATAATAGTATCGATTTATCGGATTTACCGTATGCATATTTGTATTCAAGTTTTCTGGTTTATGAAAGCTCATATTTGCCAATCCTTATTCATGCCATTGATGATGGGCACTACGTTGTTTGCAAGCGCTATGGTATTTTGAAAAACATTTCCTGTATGTTAAGATTGTGTATTAAATACAGTTCACAATACTTGTAGTCTGCTGAAAATATCACTGACTGCATTTGATCATTGCATGGAATCAAAGTTATTTTATTGGATCATTTTAAAGCAGATTTGTTTATTGAAACTTTGAGTTTATCTATAATAACAATCAAACTTCATCGTGAATGACGTATATTACAAAAATGATTTTCCTATTGTAAAAAAATATTCGTACTACAAATATCTATAAATTCCATATACATTTAAAATGTCTCTGTCCAAATACTTATATCATGGATATAATTACAATCGCAATTCAAATTTAAGGATTTTGTTGTACAATCGCTTTGATTTTTTTAATAAAATTGTTCATTATGCTTATACAATCGCACGAATATAAAAAAAGTTTTAAGGGGGTAAGGTACCCAAATTGCTGAAATCTGCAATTTTGAAGTTATAGTTGTAATTTTTTGTATTCAAGTAGATTTTAAGTTCAGTAAACAAAATGTGATATTCAAACTTTTGAAAATTAAAAAAAAATATTTTTAAAAATTAAAATTTCAAAAATTTTACAAGTTTTCTTTTCATATAAGTAGAAAAATAATTTTTCTAAAATTTTAATTTGAACATTTTTTAATATAAAAATATGTAAGAAATTGTCTTCAAAGTTTTTGTAAATATGAATCAGAAAACATTTAATAAGAAATAAACGTGATTTTACACCACAAATATTGTTTTCAAAAATCATAATAAAAAACAAATACATATTTCATCAATTACTGAATGCAAATTAAAGAAAAGTATATATGTAACAGTTGTTCAAAATTTGATTCATATCCCTGCAGTAGAATTTGACTTATATCAAGTTAAATTTATAAAAACGTTGAAAATCTTTGAGTAAAATGGCATTAAAGTTTAAAATGGCTGGTGACAACTTCAGTAGTTCAGTTATTAACATTGCAATATAATCGGTTCTATTTAAAATAACAAAATGAAATTCGTGTCATTGAAATCAAAAAATTATGAATTTTTTTAAACAATAAAAAAAAATTGAGACTTTTCTGGATCTTTTGGATACCATACACCCTTAATGCCCAAAAATCCCCCCAAAAAATTACATTTGTCATTTACCATTTACAATGTATTATTACGTATAGAAGAGAGATTGAATACGGACATAATTTCTCTGTCTTTATTTGCACATACAAGATATTGATCTTATTGAATTATATATATATATATATATATATATATATATATATATATATATATGTATATGAATTTCAAAAAGGGATCTGTTATAGTTTTTAATCTATACTTAATTCAGTAGACAAACTCAATGTGAACAACAGGAATTGTGGAACCACATCTTCGGCTCTAAGTTCATTCTATGTTTCTTCTGACAATTCAATTTAAATTCATCGTAGCAATGTCTAATGCTAAAATCAATGTTTAGATGCAAATTTTGTTTTACATCCCATTTACAGTGTGATATACAATTGAGCCGCCTTGTTGTCCCAGGTGTATTTGTCGCGTATAGTTTTAAACTATGCAGCTTTTGTTAATGGTATAAAACTTACATTTCACGATATAATACAGGTAGTGATATAGTTTATTTTGATATATCAATATGAGCTTTAAAATTAAGTAGTTAAAAATAAGATCCCAGAAATGTAAATAGGAAAAATATATTAAATCGAACTTATAACATTTGATTCCATTTTAAATGTCTAGTGTGACCTTTTGGTACTTGGGCACAGAGTGAGTGCACTGCATATCAGGTAGTGGATTTGCTTGTTAAGTCATTTCCTAGTTCAACCCTAAATCAGTTGTCCCATTTTACTAATAAACATGCTTCGGGTTATTTTGCTTGTCGAGTTATTTCCCAGTTTAACCCTAAAGCAGTTGTTCCCTTTTACTAATAAACAAGCTTGGGGTTATTCTGCACCCCAAAATATACAAATTTTGGTGTGCTTTTAGAAATATTATTATTCATATAAATATAAAATGTTATTTCAATTAATGAAAGCGATTGCGAAATAAACAAATAGTTTTATATTCACAGCTGATTTTAATCTAGATATCTCAAATAGTCTTCAAAATAACATTGTACGAAAACGTATGTTATACTTAAGAATATGACTTTGATAAGATTTTTTGTCATTTTTCACATAGGATAAGAACATAACGTCTTCTAAATATATTAAGCATTTTACTTGCGATCTAATAGATTCTTCAGAAAAAATAATTCAATCGAAAACAATCTGAAAGATTGATATTGTTGCGAACATGTAACATCTCCTTACTGGCGTCTCCCATCCTGTCTGGCTTTCATATCGTTTAGTTTCGTTTTGTACGGATTTCATAGTTTCTTGCATAGCTTCCTGTCTGACTTGCATTGCTTCCTATCTGGATTTCACAAATTCCATCATCTCGCATATCTGTTCCTCCATCGTTTTTCTAGTTGTGGGAACCATATCCGCTTTTCAAGTTTCCAGAAATTCCACTTCTAACACCAATTTTTTACGAACGTATTCCATGTATTTGTGGATGTACAAGCTGTATATAAGAGTTTCTGGATAATTAATGTTTATTCACATTTACAACGTAACGAGGAGTAATAAACAGACAAACAGCACTTAAATTTTCCACTAATTTCACAAAATAGCCGATATTAATCTCAAATTACTGACGAAAATAATGTCACTAAAACAGCAGCTACTATTCTCAAAACATTGACAAACGTCACGATTCACTGTAGCTTGTATTTTGTCAACTGAACTCCATCTGAGGGATGACTCCTTTTTATAGACTCTCTCTATAGAAACTTCTAGAATTATCTAATATGTCATAGACTATTAGTTATTACATAGTATTTCTCGAATATTCTGGAAGTTGCCAAATGCTGCCAAATTGGCGATAAATCGTAGAATCTGGCAACCCTCCTATTAAGTTTTAAAAGTGGCAACATTAGATTGACGTCATGGGAAAGAATGCTCGTACAGCTGTTTTCTGGAGAAAACACACCGTTGGAGCCTTTTTGTCTGCGTAACAGACAGGAGACGCCAGTAAGGGAAAATTACACGTTTACAGCAATATAGATTGAATATAGACAATCAGCCGATTATTTTATATATCATTAATTTCAGTGTTCAGTACAGACGCTGCCATGTGTATATCTATATAAACAAAACTGAAAATGTGTTTGTCGATTTATGTGTGTCTGTCTCAGCATCACGAGAGAATGGCTCCATTGAATTTGATACAATTTTTGGAGTATATTTGGAATAGCTCTATTTAAAATTGAGTTTAGAATTCGAGTTTCTAGGACCAGGTTTTATAGAGATATTAATAAAAAAAAGCACTCATCAAATAGTCCATAGAAATAGCATTATGTAGATGATATTTGTTCATCAAAGTTATTTGAAACGAAAAATATCATATTGTTAAACAACGGAATTAAATCCAATGAGTGAATACAGCACTAACTTTTTTTCGATTTAAATAATAAAGAATACATTTTATCGGAATTGCATTTTTGATTGGATTATATCCATTACGGCCTTTGGGTTTAAAGATTATGGAGATTATTGATATATTCAAATTCTTACGTCATCTGTTTTATTTTGGCAAAGATTTTTCAAGCCCAATTTGTAGTATGGATATAATCTTCTACAAAAGCATAAATAGCACAGGCATATTTTCTAATATAATTTCAGCGCTTTCATTTTGACATAAATTGACTCAAATTCTTATTTTCTGTAATTATTTTTACAAACGGGATCAGGATGTTTTATTCTTCATATTACCTAAAGACAGTTTTGTATAGTGAGAACAGATATTCATAAATTTTATTTTAGAAGAATTAATTCAAATATTTTAATAGAATGTTTTGAAGAATAATGTTATTTAAAAAACTATAGAAATTTTCACGATTGCATATTTTATGTTTATTTTGCATATTTCGCACGAAGAACGAGTATACTGGTAGTATTTGATAATATTTAATCCTTTGGTAATCCTTATGCAGTGTAAATTTTAAATATTTAGTAATCTTTATATACTGTGGCCATGAAAAATATTATATATTTATTATAACACAGAGCACTTAATGTGGTTTATTCTTACCAGTGTCTGTGAGGAGATATGGTTTCAGATGAAAATGCAATAATAAATTTGATGTAAAATTTGTTTTAACCTTTTGTTTTGATATATTATTATTATTTTTCCATAGGTATATACAATCAACTAATAGATTCCACTCGGGAGTCTCCCACTGGAACAAGTCAAAGCGAGCAACAAAAGTAATGTACTTACACGGACTTATATCCAGTCTTAAGGAATACCATGTGAGCTGAGCGGAAGAGTCATTCCTTATGAGGTCAGTTGAAATATATTTCATACAAAAAACCTATGTAGATGCTTCATCATCTTTATAAATAAAAACCCATTTTGATAAACTGAAAATATCTAGTATGCGATGAATTTATGGTGTTATTGTGGATTTTTATACAAGGACTGGTCAAATCTAAATGTTTTGTTCCACAGCAGTCACTCAGAATTTATATTTAAATTAATTGCAGTGATAGTCGATTGTGCTTAAGGATTGCTCTGTTTTCTGTTTGTGTTATGGAGTAGATTTTTGCTTCCAGGACAAGTTGGCAAATTTTTAATTATATTAGATGCTGCATACCAGCAGATATTTTGTGCTAACGTTTGTTTAATAAAGTATGTAAAGGGTTGTTTAATAAAGTATGTATGTATCCCAAAATTCACGCAATATTTTTAATTTGCGCCATTTGTGCGATAAAGTGTTGGCAACGAAAAAAAGAACAGCGTTACAGTCTAGGGTTACTAAAAATGGAGCTCTACACGAAAGAACAACGCATTTTCATCAGCCGCTGGTCAGACAATAACAGTTAATGGCGTTTGTTATCTTGACATGATAATCCAGTTTTCTGTGCCTAAATTGCAAGATATGGATGTGGACGACATGTGGTTTCAACAAGATGGTGCCACATGCCATGCAGCCCTAGAAACAATTCAATTACTACATGAGTCATTTCCTGATCGTGTAATTTCCCGTTTAGGTGATCAGAATAGGTCGCCCAGATCATGCGACTTAACGCCGTTGGACTTTTTTCTTTGGGGTGTTTTAAAGTCTAAGGTTTATGCAAATAAGCCCACGACCACCCACGCCTTGAAGGAGGAAATTGAGCGCTGTATCAACGAAATTCAGCTACATTTATGCTAAACGATTATGGAAAATTTCAACAAAAGAGTGCGTATGCGCCAGCAAAGCAGTGCAGGCCTTTTACCCGATATGCTATTCCATACATAGCCCTATACTGTATACTTTATGAATCAATAAAAAATTTACAATTTTTAATTATAAACCTGTGTTTTCTATCAAAATTACTTCTTGCGTGAATTTTGGGACACCCTTTAATATAGTCAAAATGTATGAGAACATATCAATTTAGCAAATCTTTTAAAACGATATAAAAAAGAAAACCGATTGTTTGGTATAAAATAGTTTTTAATATTAGCACCATCTGTGACATACATAAAAGTTTATTGCTTAAAAATGCTACTATATAAAAATGTCATTGCACAATTTTATGTACGTCATAGATAGTGTTGATATTAAAGGCCCATTTTTAGCAAACCATCTTATTGTATTTATTATATAGTTTTGTAGTTTATGTATTATAATTTTAAATTATTTAAAGTTATAATGTTAAAGTACTGTAAAACAATGCAAATTTAGTAGCTATAATTGGCCATTTTCATTATATTATTGAATCCATAAAACAATGATTAACACTACGGAAGCTGAACGTTTGATTTTACTTTATTTGTCATTCTGACAACCAAGAAAAGTGAGGTTGTGCCACTTCGCAGCTCAACTAAAACCATAATAAAATTACTCTATGTCAATTAAAATAAACTATTCATGACTGTCTTTAAAATCATATTTAGTCTTATAATTGCAAAAAATGTAAACATTTTGGACATTTATTTTTCCAAATCTAAAAGTTAAAAATGTAAACGAGTTATATTTATTTTATCGTAAGTGTGGTACCATTTTCTACTATATAAAATGTAATTGCATTTATTTCAAGCTATTGCAAAACAGAAATATTTTATTTTATTACAGGTAATTTTAGTTTAGATCGAATAAACATTCTTCAAAATTGCATTGTATGAAAATACATGTTATACCAAATATAATTTCAATAATTTGCCATTTTCATACTGAATAAATTCATAATAACCCATAGTTCCAATGAAAAAAATGTTTTAAATGAGGTAGGAAATTATGAAATAGTGATTTAAATCCCGTAGCCTATAGTTATAATAAGTTAAGAAAGTTAACGTTTTATGCCCCTTAATCGAAAAAATTCAAATTACAAAAATGTTACCAGTACCATTTTTAGCTGTAATACATTCTAGTGCAAATATCCAGTGCACTAAAGCAGTGTACTAGAAACTTTTAAAAGCACTGTTTTCAGTTGGCCTGATGTGATCGCTCTCAAAAGTTATTTCTTCCCCATATATTTTGTTAGGGAAATATCTGACAGACCGACATTACAATAATCTGTTTTTAATAAAACAAAGCATGGGGAAAATTGTTTTAATAACCTAAATAATTTCTGCGAAACAAAAGTTGTGAACGGCCTTTGGATTCAAGAAGTCAGGAAGTTTGGGAATTAATTTCGGCCTAAATTTGAATTTTTGGGATAAAATTTGTCTGACTATATGAATTATTGATATATTTCCGTAATTTAACTGTTTCGTTCAGAGGGTATGTATAAAAAGTTAATTTTGTAGAAATAACTAAATTTTGTAATAATAAATTATATTATTTACAGCATTTTTACAATTAAGTCTGTATCTACAACAAACGGTTTAAAAAAATAGGTTATTCTTATAGTAGATACTGAAATTCTTTCCAAGATATTGTATGGTAAGTGGGAAAATATTTTGTAATTTTTTTTAAAACTACGTGTTAAGTTTGTAATTATTGCTTATGGAGTAATTGGACCATAATATAGAACATTGCTTGCAGGCAAGCGACACCAATGCTTTGTCGGTTACCATTAATTCTTTAAAATGTATTTTACTTTAAAAATTTAATTGTGTTATACATACCATTTCATGAAACTTATTTTTACAGGATATGACTAGTATAGATCTTTAACGGTGGTTACCTAGAATCCTGTTGTTCATCCAAATAAAGAAATTCTAGTACGATTCTCTTGAAGATATGTTAAAAACAGACGCCATGCTTTGTAACGATGATTCTGTAAGATTTTTTAGAACATAAATAAATGTGTTAAATTGTAATTTATGTTTCAGAAGTCTATTTCTTCCGATGGGCCGTCCAATAAACCTGTAGACTTACGAAATGCATCGTAAGAGGCATGTTTATTGGATGGCCCATCGATTTAAATAAAAAGGGCCCGGAAAATTCCCCTAAGTCCAGACGCATGCGTATTGAGGTCTATCCCTGTAGCGCATGCGCCTTGAAATTTTATTACCAAACTGGATAAAATAAATTTCATTCGATCACTAAAAATGAACAAACACCCTTTTGGTTATTAAATGGGTCACTCCAAATGAAATGCGCATGTGCGTGGACTTAGTATTTTTATTTTCTTTTTAGCATTCCACGATAATCTTATACTTCATTTCATTAAATGAAAAACACTGAATAAAGAAAATCAATTTTATTTTACTCAAAATGACATGGTGGATATACATCACAAACACTCCGTATTTACATATTCAGAAAAGGGAAACATCAGAAGATGAATTTGTATCCATGGACAACAGACTGAAATAGAAAGATCAAAAATTTTAAAAGCACAATTATTAACAAAATAAATTCTTGACATTACTTATGTAGCAAATTTAGTTTTAAAAAAACTATTCTACAAATATACATTATAACAACGTAATGCAGGATTTGTGAACATGCTACACAGGTTTTATTGGTTCTGCATAATTGCTTTGCAAATCACATTTTCTTAATAAAACTACTCTAAGTAACTTAGGCTAGAAACAGGACGTTACTATGTTGCGCTTCTGATTTGCAAATGAGCATTTTAAACTTTGGACATTTTAGTTTTTTCACTGCATACATATATTCTATAAAAAACTTTTTGGAATCTTACCCTGCTTTGCAAGATGATCTATTTTGGACTTCTACCATCAAGAGTATTTAATTTCTAATGGAAAGTCCAGCATGAGCCTATTGTGAAATTTACATTAAAAAAGGTACATTCCCGAAAGTTTTAACCGAAATTATGCTGAACATTTATATACAGGGCGTCCCAAAAAGATTGAAACACCCTTTAATTCTTTAGCTGTTGGAGATAAGTGGGCAATGAATATTGCAAAAATCTTGAAAATATGGTAAGGAATAAGACTACGTTAATGAAATAGTCCTCCCATTCATTTTCAAAAAGTTACACTTTTTACATTTTTATACATTCCCCTTAGACAAATTTCGTTAATCAGATAACTTTTATTTTAAATGCAACAAGATCATTAAAAATAACCGCATACCTGTATCTTTAAAATTGAGCCAGTTATATTTATTTGAAAATTGAACATTGTGAATGGGGACCATATATCAAATTAGAAATGTAAATTTGTGACATATCACAAGAAAGATAAAACTGCATGATAATACATAGGCGAAATTGAGAATTCCGCGTAGGCTCATGATTCAATTACGGATTCTTAGTACTTTTAAATACTTTTTTAAGATCTAAACAATTTCCATCGTCAATGTGTTTATGATCCCCATTTTCACTGATGAAACAGCTTTTCACATGGTAGGGAAAAGTGGCATAAGTCAGATTTTTCCTTTATCTTTTTTCCTTTATTTTCCTTATTCAGTTGATTTTAAGAATACATATATGAGGTATTTTAATGATCTTGTACCGTTAAGAATAAAAATTTTTTGATTGGCCCAATTTGTCTAAGGGGGTCGTATAAAAATTTAAAAAGTGTTAACTTTTTGAAAATGAATGGGAGGACTATTTCATTACCGTAGTCTTATTCCTACCTTACTTTTAACATTTTTGCAATTTACACTACCCACTTATCTCCAACAGGCAAATAAATGAAAGCGCGCTGCAATCTGTTTGGGACACCCTGTACACGGTACGATTTGACTTTGAATTTTGTGTAATTCTAATGATACCTGAAAATCAGATAAAATAATTTAAATGTGTCTATTATTTTTTGGAATTACGTACTTCACCGAGACTGACTAATAACATAAACCAAATTTTAAATTATCATGTATTTGATATTTCATTAAAAAGTTTAGACAGCTTACACAGTGTTTTAACTTATTGCTTAATAAGCTGGAATATTTGCAATTAATCATCGTATTACGTGCTTTACATTATGTGCTTTACATTTATTTTTATTTCCTGATTAAACTACTATTTGTTGCCATCACTATGGACAGATTTCGAAAGCAATGAGATTATTTTTTTAAAACTTACGTCAAATACAGAGCGAACATTATCAGAAAATTTTTTTATGTACTAACCATACTGGACATCACTGTTCGTATGCCATGAATTACAGAGTGGAGACATTTTTTAAGGTATAAAAACAGGATCTATCGCCTGCTTTGACTTATGCACGTCTTCGAAGCATTATACACGGTGCATTCTTGTATTTCAGAAATTTGATATACGACTTTTAAAGTTAAAGTATATTTTTAAGCACCCCCACACGAATTTTGCGAAAGTTTTCATTTTTCGGATGACCCCCAAGCTCTCAAATAAAAAACGAGTTTTTTTTGTGCTCAAAATAATGAGGGGGTGGGGGTTGTCAATTTTTATTGCCTTGCCCTCCTGGTTATTATTAATATTCAGAAATGCCTATAAAAGTACACCAATTACAGGTGAAATATTTACCATTGAAGTTAACGCATCAAACACAATTATATATATATATATATATATATATATATATATAATTGATTAATTTAAAATTGAATTTCGGGAGTTTAACAAACCGACATGTCTATCTGATAATTGAAACCCATCTTACAAATGTTTCAATATTAATCAAGCTACAATATCAAAGTAGAGAAAGCACAAATTGAAAATGTCGGTTCTGATAAAGAAATATGTTTCGAGAAACTTTAAACTCGCTATATAATAAAAAAATTATATATTTGAAAAGAATGCAACTATAGCTGAAAACAAAACATGTACATTTCTCTTTATAGTATACAATGTTATCTCACCTCACAAGTAAAGTTATTTAAAACTGGGGCAGTGGCGTATTTTGCAATTAAGTTTATATCAATCTCAAGCGATCTAAGTTAGAGATTTGCTCGGACAGAGCCAAAAATAATAAATTAATATGAAATAAGGAGACTTTTGTATGCAAACAAAATTTGTTAACGGAGATGGGTAAATTAAAACCAAATACGGAAAAAGTATAATTTCATATAGGAAGTTGACTTACATTCAATACATAAACGCTGATGTACCAGATATCCTGTTTTGTTACATCTTGTGATCTACGTATTTCATAGAAAAGAAATGCATTCACATTTAATTTTTGAGGAAATAACCTTCCAATTATTATCATTGGCCAAGGATGATTTTTTACTTTTAAAATTACCGTAAAGAAGTTTAATCGCTCCTGTAATATTATTGCTTGACTGGTGGTGAAAATATGAAATCCAATATGTACTTTTAACATTAAAATTTAACACCGATGTTTAATTTTTAATTTGAATTATTAAATTACGAATCTTTCTAATTTATCTAAACTAAATAAATTATTGTCTTAAATAAAAACACATTTCCGCCGACTTCTTTCCGATAACAAGTATTCTATGAAAATTTGAGCAAATTGCTATGAAAATAAACCCGTGCTCTTCTATTTAAAGCTCTAATCTTTAAATAACGGTTTTTGATATTAATTCTTCCCTTTCTTCTGACGGCTTTGGGAATTGGGATTTTTTCAAATTTGGAGACTTCGAGTTTTACTATAATATAAGAAATTCCCCCCTATTGATGGTGCAAAGCAAACTAGCCTGATAAGGTTCAAAATCTAAAAAATAAAATATAATCCTAAAGAAAATGGCGTAATAGATTTGGATTTTCTAGCTAGTATGGTTATAGAGTTATTCTCAAAACTTGAATACATTTCTATGGCATCCTAAGACGGAATAAGCCGATTTGGTTCAAAAATAAAATGCCAGAAAATACAACGGCATACTAAATTGTATGTTACTGTCACATGAACCAGAAAAGTAAAGGTGGCAAAGTTTAAACAAACACCAGATCAAATTGAATAAAAGGTTGTGAAAAAGAAAATGATGCACATGCATTTCAACATGTTTCAATAATTCATTTAAATTAACACATTAGAAAACTTCGGGTAACTGAATAATAGTATTTAAAACAATCTATGATCGTTAACAACTTGTTTTTGTGTAAAATTAAAAATATAATGATTAAATTCATCATTTTCATGTTTAAATCTCGTTCATAAATTATCAAATAAGCTTAAAATTTTCATATTATAAGGGACAATGACGAATAATACTGGAATCTACACAAAAACTATCGATGCAGCAGAATCAGTATGCCCATATAAGTCTATAGATTTCTAAATCCCACTGATTCTTTTTCTGATAGTTAAACTATTCATAATGTCTAGTGGGCATAGATAAGCAGTATACATGCTAAATATAAGTTTGTACAGTAGTTAAGCCAAGGAGGATCATAGCTGGTGGAACCGAACTTCCGGAGCTGCCCAAACTACCCCAGTGTCTATGCGGAATACGAGCACGTTAAATCTGTAGGTCTAGAAACATTTCGGACGGTATTAAAATGAAGGTACGGGCCCTACGAATATCACCCTCACATGCGTTTTAGTCTACCTTGGGGGCATTTTCCTGGCTGTCCAAACAGATACCTTAAACCTGAATAGGTTGCACAGTCTGTTTTAAAAAATACGTGAGGATAATATTGGGGAAAAGATGCTATTTTCTCCCTAAATAAAATCAATAAAAAATAAAATGTCTGTATGCAAATCAATTTACCATAATATACTATAATTACGTAAAACTATTGGTTTCAGCCTACTCAGCTGTCTTCGGGGTCATTATCCCTTGCTTGAATGCATGTTGTGCAGCTACCAGCATATTGATGACTCGATTACAGATTGGGCTTAAATACCAAATAAAATAAAGAAGTTACTTTAAAGAGTTACTTACAAATAGAATATATTCTGACAACAGATCAATAATGAGTCCTCATCCTGACTGCATATAACTGCGTGGGTACTTTTCCAGACCTTATTGTTCAGTAATTCACCTGGAAGATATATCTTCAGGAAACTATCGACGATTATCCTTTACTGGCAGTCAAAGTGTAACTGGAAGGAACACGTCTATATTTTAATCAAGGATATTACAGTTCAAAGTTTTAGATAAGAAATACATTACATAAAACAATTATTTTGCAATTTTTGACGAAACACATTTGTATTGTGTACTGGATTTCTAGAAAAGTCTTTAATTCTTTGACGCAGATGGTGTCCCTTTTGTATTGGTGTCCCTTTCGTATTTTATTTCGTATTCGCTTTAGTTTTAATTATAAGAATATCAGGCTATAATTTCATTTTTAAATGGTTTAATTATAACTCATAGATTTTTAGACAGTTTCAACATAATTATATTTTAAATTATTTTCTGAAGATGATGGTTCGATACTTTTTAGTCTCCCACTTTAATTTCTAGTAAAATAGTTTTAATATAATCTAATATAATCTGAATCTAATAAAAAGTATTCCATTGTAAGAAAAAAATACATATACTTAGTATATCTACAGTAATAGTATATATCGTAAAATACATTTGTTCCAATCCGCTTCAAAGATACTTGTCTACAAAAGTAAGTAGAGTGCGTCTCTTCTGCATTCCAGTGCAGTAGGTACGTTTTTCGTGGAGAACAATATTAATTGAATGGTGCAGTTTTACATACAAAACAAAAAAAGCTTTGCCAAGGATTTCCCAAGTTGATATGCAATTTTAGGTTTTATACTAAAAGAAATCATGGTCATGTTAGTGTTGTCAAAATTTTCGTCTGTGAGGTTACAAACAATGCGAATGACATGCTATAGAAATCACAGAAAAACAGCTTAAAACCGATACTTCTGCAAATACGATACAACATGGTCCAAATAATTGTTATATTGTTTGCTAAAGATATTGATATTGCGAATTCAGACGCAATAGATGTAGCCTTTTTAGAAGGATATATGGAAAATAAATGTGAACATTTTTTTATCATAAAAAAATATTAATGCAAATGGATGTGTAAAATTAAACAATACTAATACATATAGAAGGTCTAAATTAACCAATTTAGCTGGAAGTGACCTATCTTTTTAGTTGGCCAATAAAAAAGAAAGACTAAAAATTAAAGAAAGACTAAACATGGAAAGAAAATTAAAGAAAACAGAAAAGGTGGATCGGTGAAATAAAATATATCTTGCTGTTTTACGAGATGTTGATATTAAAGTTTAATGAGGTAAGTTAAAGTTAATCTGTGAACTCACGAAGTGAGTTACAGGAAGTGAGTTGGAGAAGCATTACTAGCAGACGGAGGAGTCCCTTAGTTGATGTTAAAAGAATAAGCAATTCATGTGAAATTTCCAAACTTCAAAATTAATCTTTGGAAAATTTCCAAAATCCAGACACACGAAACAACATTTAAGAATAGTGTATATGGATAGCACAGTGTAAAATATTTTTAACAAAACTCTGAAAACAATGATGAAATTTTTCATTCAGTATCGAAAATGCAATCATTTCGAGACAATAAGTTTTTCCAGAGATACTAAAATCACCATGTCTCGACTTTGAATACTTAGCAAATGATTAACTGTTTGTACCCTAAACTATCATTTTTCAAAATGTAACACTTCATATAGGAACCATATTGTATCGAACTGCACCCTAATGTATTAGCTGTCAAATAAAAAATTGATTTTTGAGGATCTATCGAACATATTTTAATTGTAAAACAACGGCCTATTTTTTAAATATATACATGTTATATAAATAAGTTTGTGCTTCTGAGTTTGCTTTTTCCAAAAGGAAAATCACTGGGTTATCAGCTACCCCCATGCAACTAGCACCATTCCATTTTGATGGTTCTATTAAGATTGTATATGGCGATGCATGTTAAAAAATACAAAATTATACTTTTCATCAATCTGATTGGATTTCTTATATGTTACTAAATAAACGCATTATATATATGATTAGCATATAATTACATCCTGACTTATAATAAATGCCATTAAGAAGATACTTAGATTTACAACAAAATATATGATTTCAATGATTTATATCAGACTGTTTTATGAGATATTTTCATATACTTTAGATTTAGAAACCCGATATATATATATATATATATATATATATATATATATATTGATCTTGATTTGAATATATATATGAAATTTACCTCCAAGCGAAAATGTATTTTGCAGTTACACGGATACTAACATAATTTACAAAATAGATTGCAACACCGTTGACAACGTGAGAGGTGGGAATAGGGAATATTCTGTACTCTGAGTATCAGAAAATATTTTCACTTCAAAAGTAATGTGGTTTTTGTGTATTCTTCTAACCTCAATTTTGCACTGCACTGCACGATCTCATCTGTTCTGAGGATGGTGGTATCGTTTTAAAAAATACTATTTGAGCATTATATGTTGAACATCGCAGCATGTAATATCTCTGTTACTGATTATTAGTTAAATTGAACAAATATCTTAGTTGATTGCTCGCCAATTAAACCTAAGCAAAAATCAATTCCAGACTACAACAAATCATTAAATATAAGCACAAGTAAACATATTGGAAATAGAACTTTACGCGATTTGAGTGCTCTGAATCAATCGTTAGATGCCATATCTATTATGACAATAGATGCCATATCTATTATGATATAGATGCAATATAGATGCCATATCTATTATGCCATATCTATATGTACTAAAACTGGCTATTATCGACTTGAACTGCAAATTTGATAATTTTATTGATACTATCTCAACTAAAATGGCAGAGATCAGTGAGGAGCTAGAAATTCAACGTGCTTATAAAACTCAATTAGAAAGTAAGATGATATAAATGTCATACACTATCAAAGTGCAAAATCAAGATATATCCGTACTAAAGTAAAAAATTGATGAACTGGGAAATCATAATCAAAGATGTACATGGTTAGCCTTCTTTGGCAATATGGAATAGCACATGTAAAAATGTCCCAACATCGTACTTATTTGCTACTATGCAGCTAAGTCGTTAGCCTTCTAGCTATTGGGAAGCTAGAAGGCTAATGACTTAGTTGTAAAATATCTGGCATTTGTAAATAAATAAATTTGCTACTATAAAAGCATGAGAAAGTACCCCTCTGTCATGACCATCTAAGGGAGGATTGAATTCATTTTTTGATAATATTCTGCAAAACGGTTTTTAGCATTTTCTTTATTGATATATATATATATATATATCAAACACCTCTGGACGTGGGGGTTAAATATCAAAAACTTAATAGTATTTGAGGATTGTCAACCTGTCAGATAATTCATGCGAAAACGTACTCTTGATGTGCGAATTTTTTCATTATAGATTATTTCACTGTAAATGGCTAGTGACGGGTATATGGTATTTTATTTGTGGCATATTGGGAGTTTAATATTCGTCAATTAGTATTTTAAATCTACAAAATAAACAATGTATTTTCACACAAAGTTGACAAAATAATAACTGGTTTCAAAGGAATAGCAACTTTCATTACGAAAACGACAGAATGCAGGCACCAAAAAAGGTCAGACATACGCGTCTCTGTTAGTGTTTTGTTATTTTATCCTGACTCTAAAACCGATTCATACTTTTAAACATCCTTGTCGGTTACTAATGGGATATTAATTTTGGCAAAATAGTTCAGACAGTAGATTGGGCAAATTATAATATGCCATTTTATTACAAGTTATGGTTGAAAATATGAAAAATTTTAACAAATATTTATGGAAATATAATTTATTCTTACCTGATCAGAGCAAATTTTCAAATCAGGCCTTAAAAATTGCTTTAAAATTCAGGAGAATCTAATTATGAAGGTGGTTGGTGAACTTCTTTTGCCAGATGATCTGTTTGCTGAATACAATGTTCAAGTGGAATCAATCGCTGCACCGCCTACGGGAAGAAATTTAAGTAAAAACATTTTTAGGAAAGTTCATTTTGATACTATCTTGTTTTGTGGCACATGGATATACACTTTTTCGGAGTCACTTAGTATTATAGTCGTAATACCGTTGTAAGCATATCTGTTAAAAGTTTTTTAACAAATGCAAAATCTCCAAATTTTAAAGTTCCCTTACAAAGTATTAAATAGCTCCGGATAGTAGTCCGCAGAGCTAGAAAAGGGGGGAGGCGTTAAATTGTTGGAGGCGCTGGATATCGTTTTGAATTATAAACTAACGCAATAAGTAAAGTTCGTCTAATGGGGTTATATCATCCAAATTTCTTACCTACACCACTAATAATACAGAGCTATTCATCACATCATGCCTAGTAAATCTAATTATTAGGGAATCTATAATTATTTTATTAGAAGCAAATACTTATAGATCTGCCAAAAAATACAAATATTGATTTACAGACTACCACATGTTACAATTAGTTACTATCCCATTTGAATAAATTCAGAGTTCTAATAAATGATCAACGCAAATAAAAATAAAAAATGACATCGTTGTTATGGCTATAGCAAATAAATAAATCAAATTACCACAAATTTAAGGGGGATCCGTGTTTAAACGTTTATCACTCCCTCTCTATTCCATCCTGAATCAAAAATGTTCCTTTAAATTTCCTTTCAGTCTTTATAAATCTGTACTTTGTTACTTTCAAATAAAATGTCTCCACCGCTATGAATATCCTCCATTACCTAAAGCTCCTAAGAATAATATCTCTGTCTCTGATATGCTACGGTACAAGGAGAACATTATATTGATAAGGTAGAGGAAGAACATTATATTGATAAGGTACAGGAAGAACATTATATTGATAAGGTACAGGTAGTACATTATATTAATAAGGTACAGGAAGAACAATGTCTTTATAAGGTACAAAAAGAACATTATTATTGATTATCATCACAATATATATTGTTAATAATTATCAACTCGGTCATCAACAATATATTTCTTGACCTTTATTAGTTATATAAAAGCAAAATTATCTAATTTATTAATAAAGTAAAAGCAAAATAATTGGCCTTAATAAGCAATTCATGTAAAATTTCCAAAGATTAACCTTTTGCTTATGGGTGGGATAGCGTCAATCCCAAACGAAGAACCTCTAAAAAAGACAGGTATTTGAATTACAATACAGACATTGGCGTCCTTGGTCGCCAATGTCTGTTTGGTATAGGGCATGTCAAATACCTGTCTTTTTGAGAGGTTCTTCGTTTGAGATTGACGCTGTCCCACCAGTAAGCAAAAGGTTAATATTAAAATCCAATACAGAAAAGAACATTAAAAATTTTTGATATCTATAGCTAAATGTGAAATCTTTAAACTCTGAAAGCAAACTAGAAATATTTTCACACAGCATCGAAAACGCATTTGCTAGATTGCGAAACAATAAGTCTCACCGCTAAATAATTTGCCAAATTTTCAAACTCCACTTTTTTAAAATGTATCATTTTGGAGTACAATTAGATTGTATGTTTTCCCTATAGTGTATCAGCTGTTAAGTTAAAATATGTTTGATAGATCATCAGACACTAAATTAAAAACAACGGCTTATATTTTAAATATATACATAGATATTATTTATAAAACTTGGATGGTTTTGAATTTTCTTTCTTAAAAGGAAAAATCTTTATACTACAGAATTCAGGGGTTATCGGCAACCCCAAGCAAATGGCCTCATTCCATTTAAGGATTCATTTGAGAATGCCTGAAATGATGCGTATAGAAAAATGATACTTCTGTCAATCTAATGGACTTTCCTATATAATGTTACTAAAAAAGTACGCAATATGAATAGAATGTAATTATTTACCAACCACGACTGTTAATATAACTGCCATTACAAGAAATACTTGAAATCAGATTCCTGATTTTGATGTTTCATATTTGATCGTTTCATGACAGATTTATATAGTGTCTCTAAATTTAAAACATAATAATATGTTTTGCCGTTGAAAATCAGTTGAATTAAGTGTCCCTGTTAATACTTACTGGACGAGGTGCTTCCAGGTCAAACTGGAAAATAGTGCATAGACAAACGAATTCGTTGATCAAATGTAGTAAGGGATAATCTTTCTAACAGGCTTATTGATTCCGAAAATAGATGGGATATTTAAAAAGAGAGATTTTTACAATTTCTTAGTTCGAAAATGTATTACAAATATAAAACTATTCTAATTAATTGAAAAAATGCAATATAATAAAATAATTTCCATATATTTACGCATGAAATACAGTATTTCTTATAAATTTCAAGTAATTACGTTATCGGGAGTTATACAGTGCATTATACAAATATGACATATTTTGTTTAAAAAGCAACAATTCGTCTTGGCCAGTTGTTCCTATTTTGGTCTACACTGTTATTTATTCATATATGGATTAGATTACATGTAATTAAACGTAGCCAAATCTGATATCCACAACATCAATATCTACAGGTAGTTAGCATATTATACAATATGAAAAAAACTCTAGAACTTATAAATTATAAAACTGTCCATGAAAACTTACAAATAGTAGTACTTGAGTATTGGCATTAAATTACTGTATAAAAATAAAACAGATCTCCTTTCCAACTTGTACGATCATTCTTTTCGAACCTGCCCATTTAAAAATCGTCGTTTTGCGAAAGATCCAATATGCGGCAGTTATTGTTTATACGAATAACACGTAGACGTTTTTGCGCTAAATTGACTAAGGTCTCGCATATTTCAGACTATATCATTCTGAATATTACGCATGTTAAAGTCACAAAACACGCAAGAAACGACATGTTTACTAATTGAATTTCTCATGTCAGCGCTATTCAGTGATGTTAAGAGATCGTAAAAGCATTCCCCGCAGTAAGATACAGAATGCCCCCCAAAATTTCCCTAAAAATACGATACTAAAGAAATTGCACTTGTTTCAATACTCAGCAAACCGACAGTCTCTGGATCCATTTTAATCTTATCATAAACGATGTTTTAGTCAATCATTCTTTTTTTTTTCAAAACAATTTTTAAGATGACCCGAATTCCTTCCTCCTTCCCATTTTTTTTTAAATTTCAGTCAAAGGGGAAAAAATTCATTAACTTATCATGACTGGCTTCAATGATGTATAGTAGCTTCAGAGGTGATATTTCACAAAATAAAAACAAGTTTTATTGCCGATAAAAAGAGCCTCTCCCTCCCGTCTTTGGGTTCCCCAACGAAGAACTACTGCGATGATCAAAATTTCATTTCAGAAAACATTAAAAGTATGCAACAAAACCTTAATTCATTGTTTTTAAAGCAAAAATTTTGTGAAATGCTAAATTACATTTTTACACAGAAACAAACATTCTCTATAATTGGCATAAGCAGAGAGGTAATTATCTACACATTGAAAAATTGCATTAGTTTGCTGTAGGAATCATGCAATTCAATTGTCCTAATACTTCAAATATGCAGTATGCATCATGACGCATAATACGAGGAATGATTTTAATTTAAACATAAATTTGATTCAGTTTATACAAAGTTCAAAATTCAATCACTTACGTTAAGTTTCCCACAGTCAATTCAGGAAAATAGCGAAGCAAAATTACGCTAATTAATTAATATTTAATATCATAAAATGCATAGCAAAAACATTTCAACTACCATGTTTACATAAATGGTAATTGATGTTGCCACCAAGGTTCTTTAACATACGGTCGGACACTCAGCTCGGCAACCAAGCAAAAGGTTGTTAGCTTGACGTCATATGAATTAAGTTTCATTATTCGCGATGTCACTGTCCAGAGTAAACTTTGAGGAGTTGCCGCAACACAAAATTGTTCGCATTTTTACAGTTAATTTTGAAGTGAAAATATACATGAGTTTCAAATTGTACTGCGAACTCAGAATCCAGTGACATCCAAGGAAATGTAGTGACGTCGGTGGAGTATGATGACTGTCGCAAGGACGTTGGGTCCCTCTTGAGAGCCCGAGAACAAAATGCGGGAGTTCTTAATTTCTATGCCGTTATATATGAGCAGAACTAAGTAAAAATAATGAAGTCAGTTACGGCCGGGATAAGCACCCCTCGGTTTCCATCAAGATACATTATAATAAATTGCAGTGAAAAACACATGTTGCAAGTTCTGTGATATAAATAAGTATGATGTACATTTTGAACGTAGTATAATTTTGAAATCTGACCAGGGATCTGAATTTCTCCTGTGCGGAATGTAAATCGTGTCAAAATTACGTTGAGGAGTAGCAATTGCGATACGATTTCGGTTAGCTCACAGGCGAGAATAAGACCGTTAATTTTAACGATTAAGTAAAGTGTAACATCAATATCAAAATGGTTTATTTGTAGTTTAATTGCAAACGGAAGTTACTTTCGATTGCAATTAAACTACAAGTAAAAATCTGCATTGAACTACATTGAAGCAGTGTTAGAAAAAGCGCAGTCAATTTTACGGGAAAAAGTCCTGGCAATTCTGGCGCCAGAACATACTGCTGTAAATATTACAGTACTATTGTAAAATTCTACTACCCTTTTTGCTGTAATTTTTACAGTTTTATACTGCAAATTTTACAAAATTTTAAATTTTTTGGCAATTTTTGCTGTACTTTTACAATGCTTTAAACAGCATATTTTACGATATTTGTTTAATATTTTACTGCTCTTTTTGCTGTATTTTTACAGCATTTTATACTGTAAATTTTACAAAAATTTGTAAATTTTTACAGTGCATTTTGCTGTATTTTTACATCATTTTATTCTGTAAGTATTAAAAAAAATAATTATCACTGTGTTTTTTACATTGCTTTATACTGTATATCTTACCGTACTCTTCTATTGTACAATTTACTGCATTTTTATAGTGTTTTACACTATTTTTGTAAAATTCTACTACATATTTTTCGGAATTATATACTTTAAATGTTATAAAAATGTCCAATTTTGACAATATACTTTGTACATTTTTAAATAACTGATAGCATGTTAGCCATATTTTTTTGCATTATTTTAATAGAATTTTTTACTGTAAATTTTACCAGTGCCGCAAATATTTTAGAGTATTAAAAACCTCTTAAAGCGCAAATATTACAAAGATATTTTAGAACATTTCTATTTATGACAAATCCTGACTTTATATATATATATATATATATATATATATATATATATATGTAATGTTGCAAAACTTATTGCAAAGTTTGTTCATGTCCGCAACTGATTTCAAGTTATTGTGGTAGAATAATCAATCGGCAATAAATATGACGGACATTATGATTTAAATCCGTTTTTACTTTCCTTATATACATAATGTATAAGGAAAGTATTGTGAGTGGGTCGAAAATTCGAATTCGAGTTTTCGACGGGACAGCACGTTTCAAGCATCGCTGATCATGAATGAAACAATTTTGAAGTGATTTCTGTGTGTGTGTGTGTCAGAGATTCAGTGGAGACGATAACTGACGATCAAATGGACCGATTCGAACGAAATTTGGTAAAAAAATATCACAATCCGTGAATACTAGAAGCCTATTGTTTTTAAACGTAGTCGAATGTTCAGAACCACCCTAAATTGTCGAGTGAAATTTTGAAAAATCATGATAAAATCAAAACCTTTAATAAAGTTACGCAAATAGACATTTCTCATGCAATTTTTTCTTAGAAAATTCATTTTACTGGAAAGAATAACAGTTATAAAAACAAAAGGGATTTTATAGTCAAGCTGCAATCGTGATCCAGTGTGCTACGTTGCGTATTTATATGTAGACACACGATTGCGTATCCGAAGTTTTGACGCAAGAGCATGGCGGTATAGGCTAAACAATGCGGATGGATATTCTGCAATCAGTGCTAATTTCAAATTAACTCCCATCTAAATTTTTAGTTTTAGTTTTGGTGTCATGGACAATTAAAAATTATATTTAATTTCGCAGTGGTTTACAACCATCGAAATAAGAGATTTTTCTGGTCCATTTTACATTCCCGGAAAATAAGAAAAATATAGGTAATATGCTAGAGACAGTGTGAATTAATGTCCTATGAATGATATTATTCACTTTTAAGTAAAATATTACATTTAAAGAATTTTTCCATAAAAATGTTTAATATAAATATCTACGTATAGAGTTTTATCGGTTTTCGAAGGCAAGAGTTTGAAAAGTTGAAGGCTGTCACCCAATCAGTTGACCCCTAAAATTGACAGGGCCCTCACATCCATTGGTTGAAATATATATTTTATTATTTTTTTGCTTAATTCTAAAGATATTACCTCCACAGATCCAATGACAAACACACAGTCTCATACTCCCGGGCACACAGGTAAATGCACAGTCACAGAAATTACTGAAAACATGGCTAATAAGTATTCAGGGATGCTCAATATGTATTCAGCACTATCAGAGTTATAGCGCTAGAACAGCATGTCCTAGTTGTATGGAAACAACTCCGATTAAAAAATAATCTTTGTGTGTTACAAGGATTTGTAGAATCACCCAGGCAACCTAGATGATTGGATCTTAACGGACTATAGTTTTAAACACAAAAAAATTTAACCCGACGTTAGACTTTCGATTTCTCACATTCCGGGTACGAAAAAAACGTTTTCCTCCTAAATCCTTCATAAATCCTTTAGGGTAACCCAGAAGGCTGACTCTTTACATCCTTATACTAGTGACTACAGGGCAGGACCAATGGAACCATTGATTTGTCGATCATCGATAAAAAATAATAAAAGTATATCAAAGAGTATATCGAGATCCTTTAACCCCACCCTCGGTCATTTAGAAGGTTGAAGTTTTACACGCTTACAGTATTGGGGCGCGGTAGCCCATTGGTTAGCGCGCTGGAGTTGCACTCGGTAGGCCCGGGTTCGATTCCAGCCACTGCCAAAACTGCCGCCGTGTTCATGCGGAGTACGATCACGTTAAACATGTGGGTCCGAAAGTCCTTCCGAGAGGTTGGTGGTAGGGAAAGGAGGGTACGGTCCCTGTGGATGCCTCCCCCACTGGGTTCCGGTCTAAATTGGGTGGCACTTCCCGACCGTCCAAACAGTTACCTTACACCTTTCTGGTAGGTCGGACGGTCTGGGTTTCAACAACAACACTTACAGTATTGGGGCGCGGTAGCCCATTGGTTAGCGCGCTGGAGTTGCTCTCGGTAGGCCCGGGTTCGATTCCAGCCGCTGCCAAAACTGCCGCCGTGTTCACGCGGAGTACGATCACGTTAAACATGTGGGTCCGTAAGTCCTTCCGAGAGGTTGGTGGTAGGGGAAGGAGGGTACGGTCCCTGTGAATGCCTCCCCCACTGGGTTCCGGTCTAAATTGGGTGGCACTTCCCGGCCGTCCGAACAGTTGCCTTACACCTTTCTGGTAGGTCGGACGGTCTGGGTGTCAACAACAACAACACTTATAGTATTCTGGCCACTCAAATAGCTACTGTAAGCCTTTGGGTCAGTCGTGTGGCCTGGGTTTTTCACACATATAGTATTGACAAGACCAAACTGAACTGACCCAATTTTCCATTAAGACAACAATTTTCAACGCTAAGTGCCATGCATTGTTAAATAAAATAAAACATATTAAAAAAAGTTGCAAATGAATATTTTAAAGCGTTAGTTTCCTTGTCTTTGGCAGGCATAAATGTTGGTTTCCATAACAATTTTGATAATTAAAACTATTTTAACGTATTAATATAACTATGTTAATTTAATGACAAATCAAACAGACCTTTTCCCTTTTTTTTTTAAATGTACTGCTTTTTACTCCAACCGTTTCTATTCGAAAATGGAATTATTTAAATAAATCTTCACATATATGTTTGTGCTATTGCACTTTTATGTTGCGTGTGTGACCTTTGTAACAGAAATAGAAAAATACATTAGAGAGTAGGACTTAATGATAAGTTCTGACGAATTCCCATTCTTTTCTTTATTTTTGTGAGAAATGTCAGAACAAGTTTGGCAATTGCATCTCAAAGGTGGATGTCATAATTTGATTTAAAATAACTTTGTTTCTAAAAGATCAACTCATTCCACGAACAAAGAAATGATTGATTTCGGCCCAAAATTTCTTGAATTCGATATTTTGGTAGACAAAAACGTTTAAGAAGAACTCAAAATATACAAGATGTCTGTGTTTGATGTGGACATTATGTCAAAAACAAACTGCTGCGAAATCTGTCGTGCAGTTACATTACAGAAGTAAATGCATTTTATTTTACTAAATTGAGTGGTTATAAATACAAATTATTCAAAAATTAAGATTTTAATATTATCTTTATGGAAAAAAATTACGTCCAGGTGCCTTATAGTATAGTTTATATATACGATTCCTATGAAAATCCTCTTGCACCACAGTAAGTTTGTTAAAAGAGATCCACGCGTGTACATGTTAGGTCCATACATAGTAAAATGACAATATCTGATCAAATGAAGTGACTTCAGCGCCTTTTAATCCATCTGTTTTTTAATCCATCTCTTTAAAAAACAAAGAGATGGATTAAAAAAGCCAAAAAGTTCTTGAAAATTGTGAATCAATAATAAAATAGTTACAGAAGGTATTTATTTGACACAATGGTTATTGACGAATTGCTGTTATATTCAATAATGATGAAATAAGCATGCTCTAGAATAACATGCTCTGGAATCTAGCATAACGCCTACCTATTGTCTTACAGCTGGGTAAAATACCACATTCTTTAATTACATATGCTCGCAAATCGTTCTGCTGAGTTTAAGAATATTGTGGAGTAGGTGAGTATCTAGCCACTGATTAAGTATGTCTGGTATTTATTGCTTTACGTATATTACTTTTGTTCATTCTTGGTGTCGATTCCTTTTAATTCGACAATGCTTTGCATCTTTTAAATTGTCTTGTTTCATCCATCTTTCTATATTGATGATTTATTTATCGTAACTTTTAAAAATCACCATTATAGGAGCGCTACAATCCATTTTATTGAATCAGGCATAGCTTTACTATAGCTGGACCTAAAGCGTACACACATAGACCTTTCCGTACAAAGTTATTGGAGTGCATAAGGGCTTTTTTAGGATCCCTGTATACGTGAGATGTACAGTTGGAACTCCCCTATCGATATGAAGGGTATTGAAATAATGTGTATACCAACACAAATTAAAGGAATTCATCAAATTATTCAGTTTAAATGTCCTGTTGCCAACGTGTACAATAACATTTTAAAGGCTTTTTAAAAAATAAATGTAACCACGGTGGTGGTATTAAGAACGTGGGTTAGAATCCCACGGAGAACGTTGATATTTAGTTTGGAATCATACCAAAATCTAATCAGCACTAGGTGTAAGGAAAGTAAATATTGATTCCGACTTTCGCTGAGTTTGAGCTTTAGAATTGTCGTCTGGATAAGAAAGGGAAGGTTTTTAAGTTTTTATTCCTGCAAATCTCTAATACACATACAGATACGCATACATTTCACTCCCTCACATTTTATTTTATTTTACTCATATTTTTATTTCATTTTTACTCATATTTCATTTTATTTTTGATCATATTTTATTAGATTTTTATTCAAATTTTATATCAAGTAGCTCATTTCTTTTTTTAGTAACTCATATTTTCATTTATTTTTTTTACTTATATTTCACCTTTTTTTACTTATATTTCACTTTTTTTTTACTTATTTTTGTGTCACATTATTTCTTTATGCTATTTGAAATTATTTTATGCTACAATAATTTTTTAATCTAATTTTTCTAAAGATATCGCCTGTCTCATTCTTGTAAAAAGTTTAATTTTACTTAAAACTGCATTTACCAAAATTCGAAGTACGCCACTTCCATATACGTAAATGACATCATGGTTAAGATATTAAAAATTTAATGCACACAAGCTGGTGCAGAAATTGCGTCATTTTTAAAACAACATATTCTGGATACTTCTATACTACAGTAAACAACCTTACTTTATAAAGATATATTTTTAATTCTTAAGAAAATATTAAATCTTCAAGATTTTATCTGTTTCTTCTTAATTATTTCTGCTACGATGGAAATAATTTAGCACTGCCTTTCCATTCACTTTAAGATTGATTCGCAGATAATGGCGAATAGTCTGATGGATAGCAGTCTTCTGAAAGCTTGAAAAATGGAAGATTATCCGCTTAATAACTTAACCTAAAATGCAACCCTACATAAATTATATGCTTATAAAGCGTATAGTTAAGATAATGCAGAATAAAGAGATACACTCTTACACAAACTATGTATTTAGTTAATATATGCATTTCAAGATTCGCATGCAGAGCAGAGTATAGTTAGAAGATGTTGCGAAGTTTCATCCAAATATTTGTATTCTCTTTAATATTTTGAAACAAAGTTAATTAAAATAAATGTAGGCGAAGTATGATTTTCCCCAGCATTCTCAAATATTCATATGTATTAGTGTTGCAACACAGTCTAATTGCAATATAATTAGTATCAAATTACAAGAAAAAATTAAAGTTTCGTTTGCGAATTATTCTATTAAAAATATAAAAATATTCGTAATTGCTTTTTATTTTTAATGTTTCGTTTCTTAAAATTATGCATGTCCTATCGTATAAGAAATATTTGAAATAGGGTTTGCATTACTACAGTACGTCGCTAAGCTATATTGCAACAATAGTGAACACACAATCCAAACGGCGAGATTGGATGGACAGCTGAAAATGATTATATCATATTACATGCAGATATATTGAGAGTTATATAATCTAAATTGTTGCTTATATCAATTATAAAATTCAGGTTATTGTTTATAATTTGATATACTAGCGAAGTTTGAACGATATTAACAGACTTTTAATAACAGGAACTCGAACGCAGGCTTTCCAAAGAAACTATTTTAATATTATAAAGCATTGGCATAGAGCAACAATATAAAAACTTCGTCAAAACACAGAATACATTAAATTTTAGGAGGCAACCGGTTTAGAAGACACAAACCAGTTACGAACGACGGTTTCTTCTTCAGTACAAACAAGAAGTAACAAGAAAAATATTCAATAGAGGGGTGTTGTACATCAAACTTTCGAAAGGTTAAATGGCAGAAGAGCATTCATCAAGAAGGGATAGATACGTTTTATTTTGTGTAATGACAGATTAATCGAAAGAAATAAAGTGCACAGTTTCCATTTTCCAATATTTACTTCTTTAGGGGGCGCAGCACACTATAATGTTCTATTTGCAGAATAAATTATAACAATTTTTTAAGTGAGATAGAGACATAAAAATTGGAAAATGTATTAACAATTGAATAGGACACACTGGAGATAATAATGTTTCTAAAATATACTTTCAAAGAGGGGAAGGTGCTCCTCACCAAAACGTTCGAAATATGCACTGTTCAGGAAAAGCCGTTAGAAGTGAGATAGAAAATTGAATTTCGTGAACAGTAGTTGTTCACTAGTATATAGATCATAAAATGAAAAATAGGAAAACATTTACTGTGTTGCAATATTTTGTACTTTAGGGGTGGCGCAAACCGAAGTGTTCAATAGGAAGAATAAATAAGAAATGTGCGGTCTTCAGTGAGATAGAGATTTGAAATTTGGTGCACGGGTGAATAGTTTGAAAAAGCCCAATGTAAAAATCAAGACATTGAACTATTCATATTTTACGGGGTTTGTTTATTTTGAAAATATTGATTTTCAACCAGTTTACTTAAAAAATAAATAAAAATAATTATAAATTCTGCAAATAAATAAAAATAATTATAAAAATAATTATAAATTCTGCAATTAATATACATAATTTACATGCCACGTGTCAATATACACTCTTTTTAAAAAAACCAAAGCACCATGAAGAAAGTGACTGTTTTTATTGAAATTAAATATGCGCACAGCGCATATACAGGTAATGAAATGATTACAAAAGCAAGGGCACAGGACCCATCAATGGTTAGCAATTGCACATTAAATTTTCAAATCACTAATTGGTTATACCCCTTTGGAGGCAATGCATGTTTGTATATGTCTAGTTAAGGAGTGATAAGGCTTCCTAATGTCATTCTGCGATACCTTCTGCCAGGAATTCCTCAATTGTTGCTCCAGATCTGCTGCATTTCGTCGTGCCCGAATCTGGCGGCCAGGCATGTCCCACACATGCTCAACTGGCGAAAGGTCTGGTGACCTTGCTGGCCAAAGAACAGTCTAGCAGCACGGGGACGGTCCACAGATATGCGAACCGTATGTGGTGTGGAATTATCATGTTGGAAAACGGCCCCAGAATAACGTGCCATAAAGGGTAACGCAAACGATCGCAGGATTACATCAACATATCGTTGATCTCTTAAAATTGTACGCAGGATGACTAGGGACGACTTTCTGTCGTAAGAGATTGCCATCACACCAGAGACAGTGGCTGTGTACCTGTACAAAACAAAGGCTGATTGGGACCGCTGGCCCTGGCGCCTCCACACACGTACCTGATAGTTATCTGCTGAATTACTGACGCTTGATTCATCGCTGAACACTATGCGACACCAGTCTGCTGGCAGCCATGATGCTCGGCTACGACACCACTACAAACGATTCTGTCGATGTTGTGGGGTTACGGAAAAACGTCTTAAAGGCCGTCGTGAGCGTAACCCCACCTTAGGCCAAGCGCCGTGAGATGGTGGAAGGTATCACGGGTGGTATGGAAGAGGCTGTATCACGTTGGATCGCGGATAATGAGGCCGTTGGCCCACCTCGGGCCTGCCGCACAATCATAGCCTAGCATTCGTGCACCTTGGCCTTCCAGAGCCTTCATTCCGCCGATGAGTTAGTTTCTTGCAGCAACCACTGCTACCAGCACCTTCGTACAGCAGTGTGCATAATGTGTTTCAAAATTTTTTATCACAAATGCATCTAAATAAAGCATTACACAGACAGAGATCATATAAAGCAGTGGTTCTCTCTACGCGGTTTGGAATCCTGTGTATTATTATCCAGTTTTATTTTTTTGTGATCTGTCACAGATTTACATTTCTAATTTGATATATGATACCCATTCACAATGTTCAATTTTCAATTAAATATAACTCGCTCAATTTGAAAGATATAGAGTTTTTTAAAGGTATTGTTGCAGCAAAAATAAATTTTTTCTGATTGACCAAATATAGCTAAGGGGGTCGTATAAAAATTTATAAATTAATGGGAGGACTACTTCAATAACGTAATCTTATTTCCAACCTTACTTTCAACGTTTTTGCAATTTACATTGCCCACTTATCTTCAACAGGTAAAGAATTAAAGCGCGTGTCAATCTTTTTGGGACACCAACTATGTGTGTGTGTATGTGTATATATTTATATGCATATACATATATATATATATATATACAATTATATATATACTAATTAAAATAGGATGATATTACGGAAATTCGTAAATTTCACGATTACTTGAATTAATTATTTTTATTATCACTTCTTTCTAATATATATATATATACCGGGGAGTTTGAAAGAAGGAGAAATGAGATAATGAATGTAAATAATATTTTAAAATGGAGTAAATTTTTACAGGGAAGAGAGACGTATTTAGAAAAGACAGCATACAAGATCATAATATCATAAATGCCTGCAATTAAGGTACTCAATGCAGAGATCTAAACTTTTAGGTGAACATCATAAATTTGCAATAATCATTTTCCTAATGAATTCACAACCAAAAACATTTTACTATGTACACTAAGGTAACTTTTCTTGATGCTTGCAGTACTGTATATATTTATCATACATTATTATAACTTTTAAGTGGATAAATAAATATTCCCCCATATTTATATTTATTTTTTATTTCAGCGCCATAAACTTTCTTTAGATACTATCTTTTCTAGTCTCAATAAAATTAATGAACTGTAAACTCATTTGTGTTTTATGAAACATTACCGTTTGCTATTATGGTTCATTTACTTCTTCTGCAAAATAGAAAAGTATAAATAAGCCACATAAGCAAATGTGCTTTTACTATTCCATTCCCTGTGTCTTTCGTATACAAATGCAATGGATTTAAAATTCAGTATAAAATTTCATATTTTCTTCAGTTGCTTTAACGGCAGTTGCGTTAATAATCCTTCCTGGGTTATATTCATTTATCAAGTACAAATTAGTGCAATATTTAAAAAGGATCTAAACTCCCAGTAAAATTATATTAGAATATATATTTAAGAAAAAGGTAAAGAGAAATGCTATTAGTTCAATACACCATGTTAGCAATTATTTTGATTTATAAAAAATATATTAGCACGTAGGGAATTATTAAGTAAATTATTTCACAATATTTTAGTTGTCGAAATGAACGGCATTGAAGTCATATTATTAATTAATTAAAGCGTCCGTTAGTTCAGTTCACCATGATCGCGACATATTGCTACAAATACGTAATAGAAAACCATTGTTATAATTTGAAAATATGGGTCGTTTGACAGTCACGAAATATCAAACACGTGGTCAATACTAGAAACCTCTCAAATTTTGTAGATTAGCCAGGAACTCCACGAATCATGTGTTTTTTCCTGAATATTGTGTAAAATCCCGCCATCATTCAGTTGGGATGTTGAATAATTAATTAATCAATTATTATATATCTAAAATACTTTTAGTTTAGTTTACCATGTTCTAATCGTTTTGCTTCAACAATTTACATCAGAAAATAAGGAATGATTAGGCAAATTTTTTCTACCAGGTTACATTTGTCGAAACAAACGGCATGGGCTCATATTATTAATTAATTAAATAAAAAGTCAGTTAATTCAGTTCCCTATGATCAGCACATAATGGTACGTATACGCAACCGAAGCCCATTGTTATAATTTGAATGTCTGAGTCTCTTGGCCTTGGAGACGAATTTGGTGAAATGTTGCCAACTGGGCGACTTTTTGCGAGTTCTAAAAACTATTCGAATTTTATAGATCGGCTAGTAACTTGCTTTAATTAAGTGCTTTCTCTAGAACTTTCCATAGAGAGCATGATATATAAGATCGCCATCGTTCAGTTAGATTGTTGACGTAAAAAGAGTAAAATGTAGTGACTGTAAACGTTACGTTCAAATTTCCATTGTTTTAGGAGTTATCATAGTTTTCATATAAGAAATAATGCTATAAAAATATTAAAAATCGTATAATTTGAATTCTATTGATGAACATTACTGACATTTCTAATTAGTTCGAGTTTCTCGCATAAAGAATCAGCAAATAAAATTAGAAAACTGCAGGATCGTTACCTTTTTCAGTCATCGTACCCCCCCCCCCCTCTCTTCACACACACAAACCCTTTCCAAACGGTTTCCAAGCGGTCTTATATATAGTGTGCTTGCTCATCCCTCAAAATCTCAAATTCGAAAATATTCATTTTTTATACATACATTTTTAATAGTATAATAAATTAATTACTGAAGAACTGTAATGGAAGCTATGATCTTTAGATAGTTTTGTTGCATAAAATATTAAAACTAAGTATAATTAAACATGCATTACAAGACCATTAATTTGAATGATGTATCCATCATAATGTTATTGTTAAAGTAGTTGTTACAGAACTTTTGTTAAGAAAATGTTCTCCATTGTTATATAAAACAAAACCCCAATATATATTTTCGTTTCTTTACAATAAAAATTAATTTTAAATGTGATTATATTAAAAAAACAGTGTTTAAAGAATGTATTTAAGTATTTGCGATAATTAATATGAATTTCTAAACTAACAGTTCTAATTAAAGTCAATATTTTAATCTGAATCAAATTCGAAATTAATTCGGCTTTGAATGCAATAATAGAATCCAATTATTGGTATGTTTGTTTACCGTGTAGGTAGGTGGTCATTAGGAATATTGTTGGCACAGATACTGACAAACTCAATTTAGAATTATAAAAACTGTTGTTTCAAAATTTAATAACCAAAAAGCGGTAGAAAATAATATTTTCAGTATGTTTCAAAATTAAAAATACAATCGTGTTACTAATAAATTGAAATTTCCCTCTAGCAGCTATTTTTAGAATAAAATGTAATTAAACTCACAGTTAAATTAAATATATTTCTCAATGTATTTACAACTGAAATAAAAATACATAAAGGTATTTTACAATTATAATTCCATACAGGTAATTAATCATTGAAAAATGAATGAGAAATAAATGATATTTTCAACTTTATTTGAAATGGAACATCAGCCTTGTTTGTTGATTAAATTAAAATAAGTATGAATTGAAAATGATCAATGTTGTCATCTAAATTATTATAATTATATAGATAAAGGCAAGGAGTTATAGCTTTGTTGAAAAAATATCAAACTAGTTTGAGATAATAATTCAGTTGACTCTATAGGTTGATATAAATCCCACCGCATTACACGTATTTCTATGACGAAATATTTGTATTTAATTAAATAATAATTATTCAAACTGTTAATTAATAACTGATAATAATATCAGTGCTGCGCAAATTAGAGCTTAATCAATAAAGAGTATTCCTAGATATTCGAATTATTTTGCTATTCAATTTACTTTTGTCTGCATATATTTGTAACCAGTTTTATTACTAAAAAAATTATTACGTCTATTGAATAAGGAATTTCAATTTAAAAATAATCAAAAATGCATATACTAAGCATTCTTCCTTACCGTTGTGTCAAATGAGAACAAATAGAACTTTACTTACACCAACTACTGATTTCACATATCAACCCTATCCGTCAAAATGTGCAGTAGCTAGAGACTCGGAAATAGAAGTTTTTTTATGACAACTCGATATATGAGTAATAATGTTTTACATTTTTAAAAACTTTCTTGTGATCAAATGTTTATCTTTTATTACTTCTATATTTTTTTTATTTCTATAGTTTTTATTACTTCTATATTTATTTTCTCAAGTAGATGATTTAATAAAATGATTAATTTAGGTCTCAAGTTGAACGTTTTACACATGTTAAAGATCTGTGGTCCCCTTAATCCGTAAGTAGACAGGAGTCAAATTGACTCCAAGTTGTTCAGTAACCTTTACTAATGTTAAATGATTTACATTTATTTCTTATAACATTTCCAACTGTTTTTAATCTTTTCAGAAATTAAATTATTTCAAGGTTATCATGTTTCAAAAATAAACTTCAAATGCAGTTTACAAAAGACAAAAAAGGAAAACACAATATTTTTAACTCCGTGTCTGTGAACGGGTAACTACCACGGCCGTAATTACTGGTTATTAATATATATTATTCAATGTTAATGATATTGCTTCATTTTGCATCAAATTCCTTTTCATACACTTATAGTTATCCCAATAAAAATAACGTCTAGTGTTAACTGGGGTAATTCATGGTCACATTCCTTTTCAGTATTAAAATAATGCTTCCTTAAACTGAAGAAATTCATAAAGACATGTTTTTACCACTCTCTACTTTGTAATGTATTATTTGATTATTTATTAAATTGGAATATATTACGAAATTTTTTTTCAAACATATTAGTACAATTTTTGCAAAACAACGTTGGCCTTAATTTTTACACACTTCGCAAAGATCTTCGTTACTCATATAGTTTTAATTATTTTTCTATCCTATATTTTTGTTTCAACTATGAACTATCACAGCTACTAAAAGTGAGTATAAGATTTTCTTCTACTACTTTGAATAACTTACTAGGAGTATGCAAAACTATGCCCCCTTTGTGTGGGGTAATTCTTGGTCACTGGGATAATTCTTAGTCAGTGTTGCTTTATAGTATTTATGTTTGACATTTTATCTACTACAACCTTGCAACCTAAAAAATGTCATACAATTTCTTTAACCATAACTACAAAGTTTCTTTCCTAACTATATATTTTTTTCTTTTTGCTTAGATTTTCACAATACCTAAATTAAGTGAATTATTCTTCATTTTTATCATAAATATAGCCAACTGTTTTAGCCCACAGTTATTATACACAATTATTATTATATTACTACTATGCTGTATACTAATATGAAAAAGATCCGTTTTATATTGGAAAGACCACAAAAATACAAGGCAGTAAAATTTGAGTAAAATTTCTTGAAAGAGTAGCTGGAAATTTCCATTGGCCTAAGCAAGATAGAATAACCCGTTGTACTTAACGTTGTATAAACATAAACATTCAATATATTTTTTATGAACTCAACAGATTTGCAAGGTGTTGATCCATTTACAATGGATGATTAAGCAATAAATATTGCTTATAAATATTACAAAAAAATTCTTTCGGTACTTAGTTTTGTAGAGCGTAAGAGTAAACCTTTGCGTATCAAATAAATTTGAATTTACACCCAAAATACAGTCTGTATGCTTTTTTCTCCCAATTATAAGATGAAAAAAAACTTCTTTAATTTAGTGTAATTGCTTTCAATCCTTTGTCATATATAATAAATCGATATTTAATCCTTTTGCGTCAAAAAGGATGCTGACCAATAAATACCCCGGAAGTGTCCAGTAATTACCCCACTCCTGGGACAATTCCAGAGCACTTAAAATTTATAATTATTCAAATTACAAGAACACTTATATTGAAGTAAACGCTTTATTATATGGACATCAAAAGGTGCTTACTCTCTGCCAAAATTGGAAACATCAGTTTTGATAGTTGTTATAATAATTGGATGTTGTTGATTTCTGACCGAGAATTACCCCAGATGACACTACAGGTTTTTTACCAATTTTTGTTACGGTGAATCAAACTTCCAGTCAAACTTCGAGTATGATAATATATGGCCTTCGAGTATGATAATATATTTTTTATTTGCTCTATATAAGTATATCTGAATGTAGTTACATAAATATAAACTAGGCTGACATAAAATGTCTCTGGGGGGAAAATAATCATCTATGGGGGGACGAAACCATTCCGGATGTATGCCTGAAAAAAACACTGGTTGACACTAGTCTGTTCTGTTTCGTTATACCTAATGATAGTTGTAGGACATTGCTTTGTAAGATAGTTAAAACAGTAATATTTGTATTTGGTTAACGTTAATTCCTATTGTTGGTTTTAATAAAACTGTTAATATTTAACATATTTGCATAAAATTCTCGAAATGATATTCCAAATAGACAAAAAAAAATCCTCGAATCATAATCTCCCCTGTTAGTTTTTAACGTTTCTTTTATAGGACGCTAAATGTGTAGAATGCTTCATGTTCCAGTCGAAAATTAAAAAAAATATGCAGATTCTTAAAATTAGACATCGTATCGTTGCAGATTCAGGAGAATATGATTGTAGATGTATGATTTTTTTTATTTAATTGAGTTGTGTTTTCTACGCAGCTGCCACTTACTTATTAAGAGGTTTTGCATCTTACATCCCGGCAGCACTGTATAACTGTGCTAGCTGACTTATATGTTTAATTAGAAAAAAAATTGCTTTATCTAATTATAAATATTTTTGTCATAATAATATATTACTTTAACTTATTCATTAAGTGCCAAGAATTCCTTGAATGTTTCCGTATGCCAGTTTTAAAAATTCTGCTATACATCTTTGTAAAAGACATTTTTCTTTTATGGAATTATTGCCACGTTCGTGTTTCTAAATTATTCAATTCTCCAGTGAAATCTTTCTAATCACTTTTACTCGGGTATAGTCACTGTGACATATATAAAACGAACGTGTACACTAAGGAAATTTTCATTCCGAACTTATTTGAATGTTTAAGGACTTTTCCAAGGACCATGTATACTTTACCTACAAATAAGTCATACCATAAATGCATCCATTTACACAAAGTTTCATATCTCCTTCTGTACTTTACGGTGGATAATGTGTTATAGATTTTGCTACAATGCATATTTAATTCTCTATTTTAAATAGATATGTATTCCAAAGTGTAACTGAAAGCAATATTTTTACAAATTAAATTGTCGCATCATAACCGTATTAGGTGCTAAGTAAAAATTGTATTTATCAAGCTTTTCAATGGAATTGAGCTCCTTCTTCTCATTATAGTACTCTCTTTATAAAAACATTTCAAACGAAAAAAATCACATTTTGTAACGCCCCCGTACTGTATGTACAGAACGCAATTGGGAATGAGTTGGGAAAAATTGAATATATTTGAATTAGGTTGGTATGTTATAAATTATGAATACAATATACATACTTTAAATGTTATAAATTATTTATAAAATATCCATACTAAGAATATTGGAAATGAAAAAAAATATATGTATTAGAAATGTATAGCAGAAAGATAAACTGGTACATGACTAGCAAAGGGAAAAAATAATGAATAAAATTAAGGCATTTATATATTGTAAAAGTTTGGCACTTAATAATTTTACTATTGAAGAGTTTAAGATATAGATATATTTTAAATTCAAGACAAACAAAGTAATTTATACAGCATATACGGTATTAAGTACAGAAAACATGCATTAAGTAAATAAATGTGAATTAATGTTATTTCATATTTGTACACTTTAAAGGTTATCCAGTCCAGCGTTGTATAATACATATGCTTAATGAAAGGAAAAAATGATGACGATTTTCTATACATATATTTCTGCTTATTGGAGTAAAATATTTTTCGATTTAAAAAGTGAGCAAAGCAAAATTGAATAGCGATCCCATTACTGCGACTTTAGTCGGTAAAAAACATTGCAATTATTAGAGTTCTTCTGCACCGAAAAGTCTGTCTAGCACTTGGGTGCTAAGTTACGCTAACAAGCACTAAACACAATTCTATAGTCTCTTCAGTGGATTCTAGATTCGAAGCATTGGTCATATCTCTTATTGGCAAGTATTTCAACAATGATAAAATATAACGTGTGACACTATATGCTAATACATTTTTGCTGTTTGAAAAAATACTGCATATTTCTAAACATTAAAATATCATCATTACAGCAAGAACAATTGGCTTGTGGACCATACTTTCGCTGCTATTGATACTTGTCAATATGAAACAGGCGATCAGTGAGCCAAATATTTTTAGAGCAAGCAGTTTTATAATTTTTCCGGTAGAAGATTTTTCTTAAGCCAGTAAAAAGATGGGCATGTATAATAAAATTCTAAACGCTCAGCATTACAGTGAAATGATTTTTGCCCTATAAGAGGGCGTTGTAATATAGTAATGCAATAAAAAGGAAATGCCACCGGGAAAGTTTGTAATAAGAAGTCCAAGACACTGTTTGTAATAAAATGAAATGCCACTGATTTGTATAAGAATTGCAAACGACATTTGTAATAGGATTGCACGACAAGCAAAGGAGCGCGACCGCTGCGGGCGGTTTCTCACAGGCATCGGAAAAGATAGGAGATCCGCGCTGATCTGGCAAGGTATCAATACATTGTATACACCGATTGGAGCTGATGGCGAGGTGATGATAGTAGAAGATAAGCAATGATGACTTGAATCCTTTAAATTTACCTTTTTTTTTATTAGATGAGAAATTATCATGTTTCAAATCTTATACATCAAGAAGTATTAGACATCGAATTTATTGACGATGATACTTGAAGTTACACTTAGATTTCCAATATTACAGAGCAATATTCGTTGAATACAAAGGCGGATCCGATAGTGGTTTGCGCCGGTTAGACATCTCAAAATAATCAATCTATGATGAACAAATCCCGCGACTCTTCGAAATTACATTAAAACGCGACTTAAACAATTTACTTCATTAATTTAATTTTAGATACAACCTTTTAAAATACATCCTGTTCTTTGCCCCGCGGGCAAGAACACGTCCGACTGCTTTGTAATTACATCGCCAACTGAACTATTTACCAAAAACAGACATAAGCGTCATAAATATACCTGCGCGTTCATGACAAAAGAAAAAGAGTTCCCATGTTAAAGAATATGAAATGCGAATTCGAAGTACATGTACAAATTACTACGCCAAGGTTTACCAAAACTGGCGGGAAAGATCCAAAAAGGCCGAATACAGAAATGGCGCTTTATGAATTAAGAATAAAATTTTGAGAACAAGTTTTAGAATCGAAAGTAAATTAGAATTCGCCGAAAGTTAAAATTTAGACGGGAATAATTAATAAACAATGGCATGCATTTATTTCATAACAGTAACAAATTTCTTTATGGTGGACGGAGATTAATTATCTTCTTCATTGTTGCTGTTTCGGAAGCAAATTTCTTTTTAGCAAAAACTTATTCTGAGGGTATAGTTAGAGTACGAGATTTGTACACGGACCACCCGATCATGAATTTACACATTGTTGTTGTTGTTGAGACCCAGACCGTCCGACCTACCAGAAAGGTGTAAAACAGTTTAATGTTATGACAAATATTAACTCAGGGTAACAGGCAAATCCCATAAGGATTAAAGGATTGATCAAAAGTCTATATAAACAATTTTCAAAGCAGTCTTTATTTGTGTCATTATCTGTGTCACTTTATTGATCACATCTGACTCAGCAATTTCAAGCCTAAAAATGCAAATTAATCAGCAATTATGGAAATACAAAATTTAACTGCATAAAATTACTACCTAACCACATTAATGTACGAAAATAAAATTTCATAAATTGGTTATTTTTCCATAAATAATACATAAATGTTAAAATTTTGAATTATAAAATCAAAGTAATTTCTCTTAGCTATATAAAATCTGCGACTATTAATAGCTGTTCAGAATAAATTAGACGTTCCTCGTTAAAAAGAACCTCTGTCCATGATTTGGAATCCAATTCTGATGCTTCAATATCCACATTTAACCCTTCTATAAGGGAATGAAGGAGACAAGCTATGACGACAGGGGCTTGCAGATAAGAAGATTCCTACATTCACTTGGAGTGCGTCTGCATACTTGTCTTAACATTGGTGCCGTCTAATCCCGTTATTCTCATCGTGAGGCGCATGCTGTACAGAGGGCTGTGTGAACATATACGACTCAATTTTAAAATAAGACAATAATATAATCTTTTTACTTTCCCTACAATACATGGTAATGTATAGGGAAAATATTGGAATCATGCCGAAAATCGCAACTCGAGTTTTCAACGGATCTACACGTTTCGAGACCTCTAGAATACGAAAAAACTATTTTTAGCGTGACGTCTGTGTGTGTGTGTCTGTCTGTCTGTGCAATGTATGTATCCACTCTAGCTCAAACACGAATGGACCAAATTTCATAAAATTTGGTATGTAAGTCACTTGGGTGTGACCCTGGTGCTTATTAGTTTTCAGTTCGATTCGAAAAAAAAAGAACACACCTGTTTTTGCGAAATGTCCAGCAAAAATCTCATGTATCCACTCTAGCTGAATACTAATTGACCAAATTTCACAAAATTTGGTAGATAAATCACTTGTGGGATACTCTGGTTCTGATAAAATTATGGTACGATTCGGAAAAGAACAACCTGCCTTTTTTTTACGAGATGTCCCTCAAAAAATGTATATATCCACTCTAACTCAACTAATCGACCAAATTCCGTAAAATTTGGTAGGTAAGTCTCTTAGGTGTGACCCTGGTGCTGATTAGTTTTTGGTACGATTTGGAGCAAAACAACCCGCCTTTTTTTGCGAAATGGCCCCCAAAAATTGTATGTATCCACTCTAGCTGATGAACTCATTTATAAAATTATACAAAATTTGATAGATAAGTCACTCGTAGGGTACTGTGATCCTGGTTTGATTTTGATATGATTCGCAGAAAAAGGAATCTGTCCTTTTTTTTCGAAATGGCCCGCAAATATAATATTTTCGATCTAAAATAAAATACTAATGAAATATATTAATTAATGAAATATATTAATTAAGTATTTGTTCTACATGTAAAATTTGACAACCAAGCGAATATATCTGACCCCATGACTGTAGAATAAACCGTTCTCGAGATATTGCAGTTTTTGGAATTTTAAGGGTGTGAAGAATTTAAAATGAATTAAGTTGCTAAACGAAACGAAGATGCAATAAAAAAACGAATTGGATATAATATCAGAAAATAATCCATATAATTTTCTGCAGCTAAACTGAATTTAATGCATAATGAAATAAAAAATTACAAAATACATTTGAAACTGCAGGGAAAGTTATGTGTTGCCCACATCAGATTTTTTCATTTAATTGCGAATAGAGAAAAAGTTCTGTGACTCTCAGCAATTTGCATTCGACAATTAATTCCAATGATTGCTAAATTACGATTAGTGTGGTATTGACTTTTCAAGGTGAAGGATTATTGTGGTGAGTTATGTTGCTCGCAGATTAGTGCTGTAAAGGACTTTCTAGAGAAAAAGGACTCCTGCTAGATATAAAAAAATGAGGGGTCTAGAGACTGAAGATAATTAACTACATTGATACTTTAATAAAAATCATTTGTAGTGAACACCATGATAATCATACTTGGCGGGTTTTTATTGAGTCTAGTGAGATAGAATTACTAAGGCTAATTTGCATTTGCTATATTTTTACACAATATTTTGAATTTAAAGTGGTATATTTAATTAAATTACATACTTCTATTAATTAATAAATTGTAATTATACCCCTGTAACACCGTATTTGTTTTATATTAATGGGGTTATTATTATTTTTTTTATTGAAGTATCGAGGTGGTATATGGCTCAAAACAAAAATGATAAAAACCGTTGATATAATAATGGTAAACTATGGTTATGCACAGATTCTATAAAACGCTTCATTTAGCCACATATAACGGCAATTTCAAAGTGATATTAATACAGGGCATCCTGAAACTGAGTTTACGGTCGGATAAGTGGACGGATTAAATTTGTTCTAAGCAACCTAAGATATTTTTCACAGTGTTATAATTAATTTCATCCATGAGAAAATTCAGACTGATATTGTCTCACCTAAAGTCACCCTGTCCTTTTCAGAAAATATGAGTATGAATACCAATATATCAGTGAGTACCAATATATCAGTGTATCCCAAATACCTCCAAGCCCTGCAAACAGTTATTTGCCATTTGTTTTAATATAACAATTAAATTGGGAAGAGGGTGCGAATTGGACATAGGCTCCAGCTTCGCATAATTTTAACGGTTGTGCCGGTATTACGCTGCGTCTAATCCGTATTACAGTTACACACAGTGCTGAAAGATGTCCCAAATAAAAAATAAAAAAATATATATATTTGAACACATTTTTTACTATTTTTAAAACCCGATTTAAAGTACAAACTGTTGTTTTCCTTAATGTAACTTTAACTCAAATCGCTTTTTACAAAGAATAAAATTTATATATTTCGCCCAATATGTTCAACTTATTGGGCTAAATATTTATACCATGTATTTTTAAATTCTTCAATTCTAAACAGGAATGTACAAAATCTTTTTGCAACCACTTTTTGATTTGTTTCTTATCACCCAAAGTACAACGGGTACATTACGGGTTTCACTCAGGAATCGAACATTTTTAATCGGGTAGGGAATTTTCATTGGTTATGCAGCAGTGAAATGAATAATGTATGTTTCCAATTTGCGTCCAGAGTCATGAATATTTCATTCTCTAGCTATGCATATGCGTATTCAATTTACTTTCTTTAAATATTGAATTCACTTCATGTGAAATGATTTCAGAACAAATGATTAAACAGGAAGATATGACAAATGAATGTCAATATGTATTTAAACACAAATATTAATTATTGGAATGTCTGTGACTCATAAGTAATCGCATTATTTTATGAAAATTCGTCAGCAAAAATGTATGAACAGTTTTGATTTTCTTATGATTCATGATGGACATAAGAGAAATGCGATAATTATAAAAATTGGCATTTCTTCTTTAAATGAAATTTTAATATTCCGCATTTGGATTAAAAAACAATCTGTAGTTAATTGGTGGAATAGCAAAAAAATTCTAAGCATTAACACAATGTAAGTGGGGCCATGGGAAATCATTATAAGGCATTTAGTTGCGGAAATATAAGGATTAAAATTCTACATTTACTTTCTTAAATTAAAGTAGTAATAATAAATTTTTAAGCCATAAACTATAAAATATGCTTATTAGTAGAGACATATGAAACTAGTTATAATATAATGTTTATATAAGAAATATATTTTAATTAAGTACTAATTTACCCATCCTATTTTATAAACCCATGCAATATAAAATGGTACTTTTTTTTCACTAGGTTTGATAGAATTATATACTTAAGTATTTGCACTACTTTTTTTCAGTATAATTTTACACTGAAACCGATTATAACCTTGTAGCATGCCAATATTGGTGTTGAAAACCCAGGCCGTCCGACTCATCCTAGGACTTGAGCAACTATTTGGACGGCCGGACAATATTGTTACAATATTGTAAAATATTAATGACGATATTATATAATAATTTTAATGAGTGTTTTTGGTACAGTTTTATATTAAAATTGGAGGATGAGTATTTTAACGCTCAAATAAAGAATAAAATATTTAAGAAGCGTTAAAAATGGATTTTTCCTCAACGAAAGTCCAGACACTTCATTGACAGTGAACTTCAAATCCGGGACCTGCTGGTTAGCAGAAAACCGTTCTATCCATTATTCCGTGAGAAGTTATCGAAATAATTATTTTTCTTGGTAATTGAGTTTCATGTTTGCCAGAACAAGTGCAGAGATTAAAAAAAATGTTTCCCTAATATTCGCGACTAATATTAGTGATATATTTCATTACAAAGCTGATAATTTTGGCTTAATATCGGTAGCCAATATTATCTCAGTATCAGCGTTTAGTTGGAAATATTTACAATGAAACGTCAATTGGTATTTGTATGTTTTCTTTTGTGTTGTTTTCTGTCTGTATTGTATTTCTATGTATTTTGTCTTTGTATGTTTGTGTATTACTATATCTGTGTTTTTCCCGACCGTCCCCTGTAACTGCTCCATACCCTTTGGGTGAGCTGGAAGACCTGGGTAATAAATAAACAAGAAAGATCAATCACGCTTAAAGCATTGATTATGAAACACTTTCCAACTTCAATGCAATTTTATTTAAACATGTCTAAAATGCAATACATTCCTCGGTAATATTTAAAAACTTATCACAATACTACATTAATTTTTATATTTGAAACCTTAAACCTTTATCGAAAAAAATTAACTTCATTCAAATGACGGCATTAAAGTATAAATTGCCTGGTTTAAACATCTCTAAAATGTGATACATTCCTCGGTAATAATTTTAGAATTATCATAATACTACGATAATTTATTATATTTGAAAACTTCATCGAAAACAACTGAAATTCATTCACATGACATCATAAAAAAATAACACGCCTGGCTCTCTCTATAAAAGCAACATTTCATTCATAAATAATTCCCCCATTCATGTCATTCATGACAATACTATAATAATTTATTTTATTTAAAAATTAAGACCATTGAGCTACAAGTAAGTAAGCTCTATGCGTTAAACTTCATCGAAAAATATCGTCCTTCTCTTTCTAAAATCAATGAATATTTCATTCATATCAGCTAAGCAGACTCCATGGACTAAATGATTTTGTGTTAAAGAATTACAGCGATTCTAATACAACTCATTCTACATATTTTGTTGTTTACATTTTACATAGGTGAAAAATAGGCTTAATAGTAGAAATAATCAAATTTAGATGAGCATTTAAACTGGAATATATTGTCATTGCGTTGTTTCAGTATGTAGATACACAGAATTTAGACAAAAATAAAGTAGTTTTAAGACGGATACAACACTCAATATGAATTAAAAAGAACTTTAAAAATCACGATTTTGACACAAGATGGATGCCATATATCATTTTGAAGTGGGTCATGTGATCGTTTCATATCATGGACACGTGATCGCTTCATATAAGAGGTGTTATTATTATTTTAATTTTTATTTAAAAAACTACTGAATATATTTCGCTGAATTTTTTTTTATATATTTTATGGAACAATTTGAATATTACCTATAATTTTCGAAGCAATTTGTGAATTTTAAATCCGCTTAAAAAATACTTGAAAAATTAGGTCCCATAGGGCTCAATGTATTCCATTTTTTCAACCCGGGTTCAATCCAAAACTAATTGGGTGATATTATTCATTTATATTCCCATAGGTCCTATAGACCGTCTGAACAACTTACTAAAATTTCATTTTGATTAAGTCATTTTTACGGCAGTTATCGTGCTAACGGACAGACAGACAGACAGACAGACAGACAGAATGAACAAATTCATAAACACTTTTCAACTTTGTTGTAAAGTGTTAAAAAAATGAAACGTCAAGATAAAGTACAATATTTAGCCAACACTGTCAAGTTGCTTAAGTATTATAGTGTGAAGGTAAATCAAGCAATCCATTTTGAGGTCAGCATTTTGTGGTAAGTAGAATTTCCGGAAGTAATCCTGAAGGTTTATTCGATCCCCTGGTTTGTGTAAACTTCAACTTAGTTCTGCTACTTAATTCTACTTAATACTGTACCATTTGCGTCCCAGTTAAAATGTAAATTGAAAACTAACAGGAATGTTGGTCTGGAAACTCCGCCTTGCTTATGAGGGCGAGAATGTAATGTAATACAATCAAATCCTTACACTGCCGGATTAGTCTAGTAGAGACCATGTTTGGAAGTAATTTACGAGATTATCCTTCGATACCTGATTACGTTCTAGTGTTATTTAGTCAAAAGTAAGTCCACACACCTCAAAAATGTGATTGACTAAATTTTTACTTACAAATGCTTCAAACAGAATTTATATAATACAAGAAAGATCAATCATGCTTAAAGCATTGATTATGAAACACTTTCCAACTTCAACGCAATTTTATTTAAACATGTCTAAAATGCAATACAGTCCTCGATAATATTTTAAAACTTATCACAATACTACATTAATTTATTATATTTGAAACCTTAAACCTTTATCGAAAAAAAAAATTAACTTCATTCAAATGACGGCATTAAAGTATAAATTGCCTGGTTTAAATATCTCTAAAATGTGATACATTCCTCGGTAATAATTTTAGAATTATCATAATACTACGATAATTTATTATATTTGAAAACTTCATCGAAAACAACTGAAATTCATTCAAATGACGTCATAAAAAAATAACACGCCTGGCTCTCTCTATAAAAGCAACATTTCATTCATAAATAATTCCCCCATTCATGTCATTCATTCATTACAATACTATAATAATTTATTTTATTTAAAAATTAAGACCATTGAGCTACAAGTAAGTAATCTCTATGCGTAAAACTTCAGCGAAAAATATCGTCCTTCTCTTTCTAAAATCAATGAATATTTCATTCATATCAGCTAAGCAGACTCCATGGACTAAATTATTTTGTGTTAAAGAATTACAGCGATTCTAATACAACTCATTCTATATATTTTGCTGTTTACATTTTACATAGGTGAAAAATAGGCTTAATAGTAGAAATAATCATATTTGGATGAGCATTTAAACTGAAATATATTGTCATTGCGTTGTTTTAGTATGTAGATGCACAGAATTTAGGCAAAAATAAAGTAGTTTTAAGACGGATACAACACTCAATATGAATTAAAAAGAACTTTAAAAATCACAATTTTGACACAAGATGGATGCCATATATCATTTTGAAGTGGGTCATGTGGTCGTTTCATATCATGGACACGTGATCGCTTCATATAAGAGGTGTTATTATTATTTTAATTTTTATTTAAAAAACTACTGAATATATTTCGCTGAATTTTTTTTTATATATTTTATGGAACAATTTGAATATTGCCTAAAATTTTCGAAGCAATTTGTGAATTTTAAATCCGCTTAAAAAATGCTTGAAAAATTAGGTCCCATAGGGCTCAATGTATTCCATTTTTTCAACCCGGGTTGAATCCAAAACTAATTGTGTGATATTATTCATTTATATTCCCATAGGTTCTATAGACCGTCTGAACAACATACTAAAATTTCATTTTGATTAAGTCATTTTTACGGCAGTTATCGTGCTAACGGACAGACAGACAGACAGACAGACAGACAGACAGACAGAATGAACAAAGTCATAAACACTTTTCAACTTTGTTGTAAAGTGTTAAAAAACAATTGATTAGAATAATTTATTTATAACACTTCTTTAACTATTTATTTTGAAATAAAAACGTGTTCCGTATGTTTTGAAATAGTGAGTGTATTTATTACCCACGATTGATGCATTTTTATGCATTCATTTATAATATAATGCAAATGGTAGAGTAAAAATGTATTACTGTTTCTCGGATAATTTCACGGTAAGTTTAACTTGTTCATTATACGGCAGAAAACAATGCTTCTATTTTCCGGATATGCTTTATACTTCTTTCTGTACTTCTGTTCTAGTCTCAATAAAAATAAATGAACTGTAGCCAAGATAAAATTTTATGAATATTTACTTATTTAATTTTTATTTAAGTTTTGCTTTATTAAGAAGGGCTTATTTTAATTTACGCATTTTACGCAAATTATGCTCATTTCGTGAACTGTATTTTACCAGAAAAAACGGTAAAATTGTATACTACAATAATATTTTTACTGCGTAGTTCATTTAATACTTACTGTTCCTAAAAAATAAAAAATATCTAGTAAATATGAAAAATATATCCATAAAGATAGGTGATATGTGTACATTTTAAGTGGATAATGGGACAGGAATTGCAAAGCCATCGTATAATACGATACACGTATGTCAGGGTAGATAAAATTTACCTCCCATTTTCGATTCCAAACAGTTACTGATGAATTTCTAAAATTTAAAAGCATTGATTATCTAAAAGCAGCTATACGATAGATTCAATTATATAAATAAATAAATTAACAATTTATTTACAACTACGTAATCATTGAAATACAAACGACGAAATGCATTACAAAACGGTTGGAGAGAAGTGTATTTAATGCAAAATCAACTCAGGGTTTTGCAATCACGTCCCTAATCACGCAATGTACAAAAGAGGTAATTCCAACAATTCATAATAAATAAAATAATCTTACTCCACAGAGTGTTCTCTCAATTATTTTAGAGAAAAATAGCAAATATAACACGAGTTTATGAAAAATAATTCACACCATATACATACCGACTACACACTAAGCAACAGCAAATCTTCGGATATGTCGTGTGGTCTAGGTTTTCAACACTTCAACACCATATACATATTCGTAAAAAGCGCTGTAAAGTTTTTAAATTTAAAGTACTTCCTTAATGATATCGCAAATTCCGTCATGATTTTCACGAAACCATTTTTTTTTACCGGAAATTTTTATAAAATATATTCTATTTTAATTAAATTAAGCATTTCAGTTAAAATAAGCACTTCATTTTAATTCTGCGTATTCAATGTATTCAAAATATCAACGGATATAAACACAAAAAGTTATTAACAGATTAAAAGTATAAGACGAATGTCTACATTCTCTACAATCTTTTATCTGTTGAAATTCTGAAGTAGTTTTATCTGCTATTTGAAAGATAATTTATTATATATCTTATGTAGCTTTAAAGTGAATCGGTTACTCCAAATTTTGTTATATTATGATCAATTCTGCAGTTTGTTATTCACTAGTATATTAGTCGTTACTAGCTTTTATTCATTAGTTTTTTTATCCACTAGTAACTATAATAAAATTGTAAAGTGGATACATAAATTTGCGGAGAGACGGAAATAAACCCTTATTCGATACAACATTTTTTAAACATTATACCAAATTATGAAGATAGTTGCTTCAATGTAAAGGTTAATATATTGCCAACATATACTCAAATGCAATGAATAAAAACTCAGCATAAATAAAAAAATAATACAAAATTAAACTGGTTAAATTGCGAAAAAATAACAAAAATTCAGAAAAATGTACTTAATTCTGTCATTACTTGAAGAACTATAATTCATTTTCGGAACTCCATAATTCATAAGAAATTAAGTGCATAAATAAAATCAGTTTTTATCGAGTCCCAGTAATTTTTAAACACCTGTATTATACAGAAATAAGGATTCACACGTTACATAATAAATATTTATTAAATTCTTTCAATTAGTTTTTTTCACGGATGGCTAAGACCCACTTTTATGCCTTTATATGCCTATTCATAAAAGAACTCAACTCAGCGAAACATCTCTTCAAGCTTCACTTCAAAAATAATGCTAATTTTCTATGAGGATGATTTATTGCATAAAAGTGCCCAATTATAATATCATTAATCATGGGACTAAAATACTGAAAATGAACAATTTTATACTAATGATACATTTACGATGAAATTATCCGTAGCCGCTCTGTCTTTTAATAGTTAGACTGATATGAGGTAAATGAGCGATAGGCTACTTTATAACACCAGTACCGGTGAAAGTAAGCACAATTTATGAAAATATCGATACAATCTTCCCGAGGTTTTATGATTATTATTGACATTGATAATGACACCAGAATATTGTTCGAAATTTTGTTTGAAATATTATTATTCATGTAGAAGCGACAATTTTATAATTACTTTTGAAAAAACGTTTTTTTTAATATTGTTAGATTGAGTATAGTTGTAAAAGTCTGATAAGGAAACTTGATTTGTTCTATGGTTGATCTGTACGAAACAGTTTAGAGAAAACTCACCGATTTTTCTCCAAAATGTGGATTTGTTTCAGGATAAACACAATTTTCGCAGATTATTTTCAGTACCAATATTTTTTTATTAATATAAAGTATGGAAGAAATTTATGTTTCTAATGATTATTCAAACACCAAACTGCACATTGCACTTAAATTAATATTTATGAAGATTTGGGTAGAGTGAGGAGGAAATCTAATTACTTCCACTTTTACATATCGGTTTTTTTTTTCCCTATAAGCAGAAATCAAATGCTCTCTTCACCATTTGAAACTAGCATCTTTTGTCCAAGTATAGAAAAAATTACAAAATATTTATCTGAGTGGTAAAATATTTAATTTTAATTTTTAACGACAGCAAAAAGTTTTAACAGTCAGCCCCGGCTGCGAATCCGCTCCCGCAACTATTTGGGCAAAATGCCCCGTGTATTTCTTATGAAATTTTTCATGTTCATATTTTTTATTTTTATTTTTTTTCTTTCTTTATTTTTTTTAAACTGTCAACTCCAGTTTTGTTTGTCTCGTGTATAAATATTGAAATTTGTTGTGGAAGACATTAAAACGTGATATATTCATAATAAGTTAACTTTAATAAAATGCAAAATACACACACACACACACACACACACATATATATATATATATATATATATATACTACAAAAAATTAAAATTACATTTACGTAATGGAAAAATTCTATTTAATTAGTGTCTTCCCAGTTATGTCCAGCTACTATATATTATTTAGCCATCTATTAAATCACCACAGTCACATATATGATACACATAGATCTAGCCTATACCTGGATGACAATCTTTATGGGCCTTCTTGGTACATGATCCATACTTCCTTCGAACGGATAACAGAATAGCCTATAAGGATAATCCTCATTTTTTCCTTGATTACTATATTATTTGCTTTGTTTCGTTCTCGGATTTAGTAATAGTAATTTTCTTACACTTTTCTTACGCTTCTCTTAAAATTTATATTTCACTCTTTTCTTTCCTTCACAAATGGGTTTTCCTTCTGCTAATTTCCGTTTCACAGGAGAGTCTGTAATAGTAGCTGTTTCACGTTTACGACTATTATTTTCGTTAATTTCATATGTAGTAACCGCCTATAGAAATGGGTTCACATGTTCAAGGATCAACCTAACATGTGACAATTTGCACCTCGTTAAATGAGACAGCATGCTCCTTCCCCATTTTAACACTTTACAACATAGTTGAAAAGTGTTTATAACTTTGTTCATTCTGTCAGTCTGTCTATCTGTCTGTCTCTCTAGCACGATAACTGCCGTACACATGGCTTTATCAAAATGAAATTTTAGTATATTATTTAGACGGTTTGAGGGACCTATGGGAATATACATGAATAATATCACCCAATTAGTTTTGTATTGAAACCGGGTTAAAAAAATAAAATACATTGAACCCTATGGGACCTAATTTTTCAAACATTTCTTAAGCGAACTTAAAATTCACAAATTGCTTCGAAAGTTTTAGAAAATATTCAAATTATCACATAAAAAATATAAAAAAAATTCAGAAAAATATATTCAGTAGTTTTTTAAATAAAAATTAAAATAATAATTACACCCATTATATGAAGATATCACGTGATCATTATGTGAAGAAATCACGTGACCCACTTCAAAATAAAATATGGCATCCATCTTGTGCCAAAATCATGATTTTTAAAGTTCTTTTTCATTTTTATTTGGTGTTGTATTCGTCCTAAAACCCTTTTATTTTTGCTTAATTTCTGTGCACCAATGTTCTGAAACAACGCAATTACAATATATTTGAGTTTAAATTATCGTCAAACTTTGATTATTTCTACAACGAAGCCTAATTTTCACTTATGGAAATTGAAAACATATCAAGCTGTATTATGAGTTGTCTAAGAATTCCTGAATTTCTTTAACGCAAAATTATTTAGCGCTGGAGTCTGCAATTTGGCTGATATGAATGAAAGAGTCCTTTATTTTACATAGAGAACAGACGATTTTATAGCAGAAATTGTCGTTAACGTTTGAAGCACAGAGTTAAATTACGTTTACCTCCATGGATTTAAGTTTTTAAGTAAAATAAATTATTGTAATATTGTGATGAATGAAAGGAATAGAATAAATGTTTATGAATGAAAATTTTACTGCTTTTTCATAGGGAGCCAGACAATTTATATTTCAATGACATCATTTGAATAAAGTTCATTTATTTCGATGAAGTTTTCAAATATAATAAATTATTATAGCATTGTGATAATTTTAAAAATATTACCGCTGAATGTATCGCAGTTTAGACATGCTTAAATAAAATTGCATTATAGTTGGAAAGTGTTGCATAATCAATGCTTTATGCATGGTTGATCTTTCTCGCTAAACTAAAACTATTTTTATCTGAACATGCAGTGATTCACTGTTTAAAAGATGCATAAAGAATGAATAAAAAATAATAAAGAATATATCAAACGAATAAAGAATACATAAAGATACAGATGTCAGCCACTCTTTAGGCAGGTCCAAGAAATAACAATTTCGGAGCCCTTCGGTCAGAAGACGTACAACTGTGTTCGCGGTAAGTACCTAAATTGTCGGGAAATTAGCATTGTGACAAATAAACCATGAGGCAATAGACCCTGATCTACCTATCGTGCTTTCTTACAAAATTGTAAATATAAATGTACAGTAGAAAAATAGGGTTTTTCTTAGAAAAGTGATTCATATATGACTTATCAAAACAGAAATGTTCTTATGATGTACTTAATTAATTTGAGTAATTTGAGTGTACTTAATTAATACTTTTTTTAATGACATCCAAAAATAAGTCATCCGATTTCAAGCATCCAATTACATTAAATGAAAATGCTTTGTACTTAATAACAAAATTATTACTAAATTCTTTTACGAAAGATAATATATTCTCCGACTTAAATCTCGCCGAAAATTAATAGCCTCTGTTTATTGTATGACGGCAGTAATTGAAGAACATTTGAAGTGAATGAGGCCATGCCATGAAAGACATGCAAATCGAATAAATCGTCAGATATATACAGATATCATCAGAAAATAGCGTTGTGATATCTTATTTGTTTAAAAGATACAGATAGAAGAATTATTGGGCTAGATATGTTTATACAATTATAACTCTCTTTGAAGAACAGTGTTGCATTTCCGTAATATGTTAAAAATCTAGTGCACGCATCCTATAAACGTCGTCTCAGCTTATATTTTTAACCTCTACCAGAAGCTTAACTTCTTTTGATTTCATTGAAAATGAATCGGGTTCAAAGATGAGCAAAACACTCTATTTGAATGCAATCTTTTAATAAATAAATAAATAAATAAAACGTATCACCAACTTTTCTCCAACAACAATCTTCATTAACATATTCTGGTATTTAAGAAAAAAAATTTTATTCCGGTTTAAAATTTTTTTATTCTGGTATTAATTTTTTCAATTGACTATTTAACATATATTTCCATAGGTTTATATAGTCTGTGATGGGATTTATCAGTACGTTGACAAAGAGACGGAACACAACGAGACGCGCAGCTAATGCTATTTCTGAACGCCCCCCCCCCCCCATTCTTTTTTCTTTCTTTTTTTCTGTGGGTTCGGTCCATTGAAAACGCATTTTGTACAAACACAGAATTACTTCACTGTTTGTGTTAGAAGAGAGACTTCTGAAATCCCGTTTTCTACCTAAAACACTTAATGGACCAAATCCGCTATTGATTTTGCACTCAACGTTTCGAACCGAAACGTATTTTCTTTTTCTATTTGGATGTAGACCAGAATTTAAACTAAGACCTCCCCTCCTATTTACATATATCATCAATCAGAGAGTTTCAAAAGAAGAATTTCTGTATAAAATAAAATAGATTAATGAAATTTACGTACCATACTGCAACATTGAGAAAGTTATAATTTCAAGGGTTAGTTGAATTGTGAATAGGTTTTAAACTATATTTATGTGTCGCAACCGTATATAAAATATATTAATATTATAGACTTAAATAAGTGTACTAGGATGTCAAAACTATACTGCACAGTCTATTGTAAATGTATTGTATAAATATATTGTAAATGCAAAACAGAATGGTAAATAATCAATGTATATAATTAAATTCTATTTTGATTCATAAAAAACGCCTAAGATAAAAAAATACCAGTAATTTATCATATACGGCTAGTTGACACTAAGCAATAAAATCGTTTAAATAAGCGATCGTGGTGGTGATTTTCTCAAATGAAAAGGACAGGCCACTTGATGTGTGGTAATATTTACAGTTAAAGCCCTGAAGTTCAGCTAAAATGACAAATGTCCCTATTTCTTTAAGTTATTCCGAAAAATGCATTTTTAGGATTTTCTTATGTCATAAATACCTATTTTGAAATTTCTTGTATTTTTGTTCTGAGTTCGATGCAAATGCTAAATATTTTAACTAAAAGTCCCTTATAAATTAAAAGACGGGAGAAGGCACACCAATATTGCAAACATAAGAAGGAGGGCAGAATACTCTAAACCAGAAGAGAATTCATTATATTTTAAACAACTCAGCATGTAGACTATAAATATCATGGTAAATAAAATTAAATAAGAAACACTAATAATAGTTTAAACAACCATTCGCATGCATTATATATTTTAGTATAATTGATTTTTCACGTCGTTTGCAGATTGAGGAGATATGCTTCATACATCTATTCTTATTGCATTTCAGGCAACGTATTTAGTTTTCCTATCTTTTTACTTGCACACATTTCAGATTGGTAAGTTTATTCGCGTAAGTTTTATCCCGCTCTTGATATATTATTACAATATATTATTACAATCAGCCAGATGTTTTATCATGGAATGGTACATAAGGTAATTGCAAGAATCCAACGGAGACGAAACGACTTTTGAATAATTTGTGTTTCCAGCAAGATGAAATATAATATTTTTTCTAGTACTCTTAAGTTGGTTTGAGATTTCTTTCTCATCCATTTTATCCCATCTTTTACAACATAATATCCTTCTGCAGCACCATTACCACTTTGTCATTGTTAGTATCACTTTCTGTAAATAAATTATGATTGCTGCAATATTTTTGTTCATAATCTATTCAACGTCTTCATTAAACATTTCACCATGTGTCAAAACGCTTTCAAGTAGATATTGCAATATTTTTATTTCGTTTTCGTAACTCCGTATCTGCAAGTTTTTCGAGTACTTTAGAACACGAATACACCATGTCTGTGTTCCTGTGCAATGTATGTGTTCACTCTACTTCAAAAACTATTCAACGAAATTTCCTTTCAAAAATTTAGTAAGTATAAGTTACTTATAGGTTATTCTAATAATGATTTAATTTTGTTGTGATTCGGGAGAACAAATGAGTCATTTCTATAGAATGATCGGGTGAAAATCGTAAAAAATCTGAAATGGAAACAAAATATCTTACATACATTGATTAAATGTGTGTTTCATGAACACATTTTGATGATGAGAACAATAAGACCAACAGCATTACTCTAGGGCGAGTCATTTTTAACATATTTGAGGGGATTTTTTTATTTTTGCAATACTGTCATTTAAAATTACGCCCAGTGACTAAATGGAAACAGAATTTGAATTAAAACTGCATATTCGGTGTTATTTTAAATAAATATCACTTGTATTTTGTGCAAATAAATTCAATTTAATGCATTGTGAATAAGAAAATAAATTTTAATTGTGTAGAGAAAGTGATGTGCTGGCCTTCTAAAAAAATTCAGAAAAGTTGTTTGTCTACGAAATTCCTGATGCCGATTCATTTTTAATTCCAGTTTCCATTAAATTACTATTTTAACAGCTGTAGAAGTACAAGTGAAATATTATGTGAATATCTACATTTAAAAAATAATTTCAAGTTTGATTTAGACGTGTTAGGCACATTTTAAACTTATCCATCATATTTTATTCAACACATGACTAATCCAACTCTCTTAAAAATATATCATACTGATAGGACTGAATAGAAAGCAAATTATAAAAACTACTAAATAAAAATTTCGAAAAGTCATAGCATCTTATATTTTTTTAATTTCAGCAAGCAACTTTAGAAACAGAATTCTGTAAAATCGATATTTTAAAATTAGTGCCTATTATTAGTTTCCATTTAATAAGACCATTAATAATATTTTGGAAAACACTTCTTCAAACAGTTATATTGCCAAAACCGTAAGGCTGTTGACATTTAAACTCATTATTAGTGAAATAATGTTTTATTCATAAATGCCAAAAGACTTCGGCTATAGTTTGAAATGAAATTTTTAAGTGTTAAACTAAAACTCATATTCATTCAATTCTAAGGAATTTTTAACATATTAAATACGCGTGTCACATTAAATTCATTTTAAAGACCTCTTTACTTATATGTAAAAAAAGCAAAAGATAAGAACACTTCAAAGATTTCAAGTACCAGTTTCTCCCCAATACTTCAATATGTTAAATTATAAGCTAAAATTTACTCATGTCGTTTGTACAAAATGAAGCTACACTTAATTTTTTCATTTTTGCCAGCAAACTGATAATATGTACTCGTACTGTAAGAGGTCCATTTAATATGAAAAATCAACCCCCATTTTGTACAGACTTTTCTATCGTTTCTCCCAAAGTTATTGAATAACAATTTTCAGTTTCAAACCGTTTTAAGTACCTATCGAAAATTCTTGTCTTTACTCTTTCAAAAGCTTCCAAACTTTTCATCAGGCGTAATTATTCAAAACCAATATTTATTTTGCAAAGATCAGAAAAGACCTAACAAAAGTTTTCTTGTCTAAAATTTGCTTAATAAGTTCTTGGAAATTCTCTGGTCCTTTGACTGAGATATTAGATATAAAAATGAGTGTTTTAGTAACTAATTTGAAAAATAAGCTGCCTTGTTGCTTTCGTTCGTTTCGTCAGAGAAATGAACGAATAAATCTTTTGAATATATGAATATATAAGGCTTTAAATAATTTCCTCCATACTTTAAACTCATTAATCTCTTCTTGGGCGATGTTTGCATAGCGAAAGCCACTTTAATAATTTATAAAATAAACTATAAGAAGATTTTCATTCTGAAATAGATGAGAATAATTATGCATGTTTTCTTTCATACAATTGCCAGAACTATGTAAATAGTATTTTACCGTTAAAAAATTGAAAACGTTTTAAAATACCAGTGAATAAAAGACTACAAATGAATATCAATACTGCAGGAATTCGCTTGAAACAACCGTAACTGGAGGAAGATAATTATTTTTAAAGCTACACAAACTAACTCCCATGGCTATTAATAAAAACGAACAAAATGAACTAAAGTAATCTGAAAAAGTGAATGTGGAATTGGGTTAGTTGTATTTTGTTCCCTCTTTTAATCTGATGATTTTTGTTTATTTTGCTTGTTTTGGTTAACAGACGAGGAATATAGCTCATATAATTTTAAATTCGTTTTAGTCTTTTATTTTCGGCGATTTTCTACCAAATTCCTGCAACTTTATGCAGCTGCAGTCTATAGTTACTCATATTTTATAGTATTTTGCAGGATTATAATTCTAATAATTGGTGATATTAACTAATACAGCTTCTGAAACCGCTTAGTTTTTTATTTTTATTATTATCCGAATTTCATAAAATTTTCTAGTATTTATATTATTTGATTTGATCGTAGACATTTATTTTAATATAGTAGATGTTGCTATTTCATAATTTTTGTTAAATTTAATTGGCTCTCTTAGTGTTTCATACAGTGCTACTTTTACATCTCTTTTGATTTAAAAGATCAACCTCGAAAACTGATTTAATATATCGCAGACCATTAAAGTTCATAGCATTAGTCACTGAACATTTGTTTTCATTTCTTCCAATGGTCGTTCACATTCCTCCTTGAATTTCACTTTTCATTCATAGAATCTTTCTGTTCATTCTCCACTTTTTTCTTGGGATTTTTACATGCATGTCTTTACATGTGTTTTTATGTCTTACTTTACATGTCTTTTTATGCATTTCTTCTTGTTCTATTTCGTAAGTAATTCCTTCTTTAGCCACAGTAGCTACTATTTTGATAAAGCTTAAAGCTTTGGTGAGTTTGAGTTGTATTATCATGTCCTACAGAATGGTTTTGTCATTGAAACAAGTTGACCCTTATTATTGTTCTATAAGTCGCTTTAATGACAAGGTTAACGGTCACAAATATCATCCATGGTGTGGGATCTCTAATTTTGGAATGACACGCTCAACACAACTACCAGCATATAGTCGGGCCATCTGTAATTATCATAATCTAGATTACGGTGGCTACGCTCCATGGCTACACCAACTACGGTTTCTGCATCATGCTTATCGGTTAACAGGAAGCGGGATGACGAGTTTTTGTAACGCCAGAAGTTGGATGGCGCGTTTTATGATTGTTACGTTCACTCTCATGGTAGGTGCGAATGTAAAAGAGTAAGATTAATATAAGAGATTATTTATCATTTCAAATAAAAAATTTGTGAGATTTTATATGGAATATTGACAACTCTAAGTGAAGTAGTTACAACAAAGAAATATAATTGTAGATAAATATAATTGAAGAAATATAGTTATTGTTGTTGAGACCCAGACCGTCCGACCTACCAGAAAGGTGTAAGGTAACTGTTTGGACGGCCGGAAAGTGCCACCCAATTTAGACCGGAACCCAGTGGGGAGGCATCCACAGGGACCGTACCCTCCTTCCCCTACCACCAACCTCTCGGAAGGACTTACGGACCCACATGTTTAACGTGATCGTACTCCGCGTGAACACGGCGGCAGTTTTGGCAGCGGCTGGAATCGAACCCGGGCCTACCGAGTGCAACTCCAGCGCGCTAACCAATGGGCTACCGCGCCTGAAGAAATATAGTTGTAAAAAATGTGTTTGTAGCTATAAAAAAAGCAGGTGACATTTTAAACGATTATTATGAAGACAGGAAGACATTATTATTCCTATTTTTCTAATAAAAAGAAAATTTAATTGTAATTTTCTTTATATTTTTTTAGTATTTTTAGAAGACAGATTTTCAACATTAGAAGTTCCAACGCTTAGTATGAAATAAAACATATTAAGCGCATGTTTAAAAAGCAATCATGCTTCTTATTGCAGCACTTAACTTAACAGCGTGACTTCCCTATGAAGGATGAATTCAAAATGGCATATTTTGAACCAATTTACAAGTAAAAATATACTTTCGTAAAAGTAATTTTATCCTTAAAATATATGTAATTTACTTTTAGCTTCTGTATTAAAAAAGTAAATAAATTATAACTGCAAAGTACAATTGAGTACCGCTATTAACGAAACAAATAGCTCCGACACTTCGGACCTCCATAGAAATGTTTATTTAGACAGCTTGGGTAACTAAGTGGCTAGTGAAATTGCACAGAATCTAAAAGAACAACACTTTCAACAACATTTGCTTGGCGCAGAGTCGTTCTTGCTTTTTTTCTTCTGCATTTTAACCTTTTAAAACTTTAGAAGAATTCAGCAAAAAAGTTCTCTTTGTTTTCTTTTATACGTCCGGAAGATGGTCTTCTGGAATTAAAAATGCTTAATAGTAGTTGCCTTTATGGCATTTATCTTTAAGGTTGTCGAAAACTCTGAAGGTAAGAGTTGAAGTTAGGTATATTGCAAATTGGAGTCATTAAAGTATGCGTTGTAGGCCCAACACCATAAAATATTATCCTAGCTGCACTGTAGGAAAGCTCTAGCTGTGCTGTAGGATGATTAGTTCTAGCCGCCCTGTAAGAAGAAGAATTTTAACTGGCTTGTGGGGAAGAATTTATTATTATATAAACAGTTGCGCTATGGTCAATGAATGTCTTCTCTCGTAATGGACTGGAAAGTGTTGTTTTGTATACCTACGGTATTTTTTACACACCAATAATTTGGTTAACCGGAATCTACGAACTAAAGTTGATTCCGGTTAGGATTAAGAATTATTTACCGAAAGATTTTCATTACAAAGGATTTTTCTAAAGTATATATCTAATGGATATAGATCTTCTAATACTGCATTATTTTCAAGTTTGGGGAATATCACCTATAGATATTAATCATAGAATTTTACATAAGCAGCTTTTATTTTGAAGAAAGAGGTAAAGATTCACTCTCATGGTAGGTGTGAATGTAAAAGATTAAGATTAATATAAGAGATTATTTATCATTTCAAATAAAAAATTTAGGAGATTTTATATGGAATATTGACAACTCTAAGTGAAGTAGTTACAACAAAGAAATATAATTGTAGATAAATATAACTGAAGAAATACTGTTATAGAAAATGTATTTGAAGCTTTAGAAACACCAGGTGACACTTTAAACGATTATTATGAAGACATTATTATTCCTAATTTTCTAATAAAAAGAAAATGTAATTGTAATTTTCTTTATTATTTTTTTAATATTTTTAGAAGACAGATTTTCGACATTAAAAATTCTAACGCTTAGTATGAAATAAAACATATTAAGCGCGTGTTTAAAAAGCAAGCATGCTTCTTATTGCAGCACTTAACTTGCAGCGTGATTTCCCTATGAAGGATGAATTCAAAATGGCATATTTTGAACCAATTTACAAGTAAAAATATACTTTCATAAAAGTAATTTTATCCTTAAAATATATGTAATTTACTTTTCGCTTTGTATTAAAAAAGTAAATAAATTATAACTGCAAAGTGCAATTGAGTACCGCTATTAACCAAACAATATATCTAATCTCATCAAAGCTTTCATCAAAACATATAGCTCCGACACTTCAGACCTCCATAGAAATGTTTATTTAGACGGCTTGGGTAACTAAGTGGCTGGTGACATTGCACAGAATCTGAAAGACTACACTTTCAACAACATTTGCTTGGCGCAGAGTCGTTCTTGTTTTTTTCCTTCTACATTTTAACCTTTTAAGTTATTATGATTTATGGTTATTATGATTTTATATCCCTTTGATATATGATTTTAATATTACTCTTTTAATTCTATCTCCCCCTTGTGAAAAAATCATTGTTCTAACAAATTGTGATGATGGTGGTGTAATTAAGGTTTCTACAGATTGATGTAAGATTAAGAACGAAGTTGGTGCGGCGATGTGTATCCTTGAGAATGATGTTTTTACTCACGTCAATTATTTATAAATTGGATTCTAATAACTATGTATCCCAGTCAGAATAATCTTCAATCATGTATGCGAAAAATTGAGCAGATGATAATGGAATTAATATCCATATTTACTCAAGCACTTCGGTTGCAATAATGTTTCTAAATGATTATGTAACACATCAATTTTTTGTGTGAAATTAATAATATTGGTGGATAAAATAAGCACTTAGGTAAATTAAGCTTTATTAAGACTCACATTCGCCATGTGGGCAATGAAATCACAGATAGTCACTCTAAGATGGCTGACAAAGATGGGGAAAAATGAATTATTCCTTATTCCTATTCTTTGTTAACTAAATTTTTTAAAACGTAAATAATTAATGAATGGAAGCAAAACATAAATAATTAATAAATGGAAACAAAACATAAATAATTAATTAATTGCTTCTGGAATTTTTTTTAAATTCTGATTCTGTCCAGGTTAGGGTTAATGATTATATACCGAAAGTTAATACTAATCAACTTCTAGAATAAATTTTTTTGTTTTACTTATTACGGACTATGGTCCATTTATCAAACATTTACATAAATGTGAAATTAAAAGTTCTCAGTATTGTTCTTGTCTTTAGGTTAGTACTGTCCACCACTACAACTTTTTTAATGTATATATGCAATTAATTACCATTTGTCTAATGCCAATGATGAGAATAAGGATGCTTTGTTTTCCATAGCAATTGGAAATGTCAATTGTATTTCTAAAATGTATAGCTATCACTGATAGAATATCAAAGAGTCTTAGTTAATGTTTTTAAACTTATCTAATAAACAAGAAATTGTATTCTAGAAGTTTATTAGCATTAACTTTCGGTATATAATCCTTAACCCTAACCGGGACAGAATGAAAATTTAAAAAAATTCCAGAAGCAATTCATTAATTATTTATGTTTTGTTTCCATTTATTGATTATTCATGTTTTGTTTCCATTCATTAATTATTTATGTTTTAAAAAAATTAATTAACAAAGAATAGGAATAAGGAATAATTAATTTTTCGCCATCTTATGGAGCCATCTCAGAAAGACTATCTGTGATTCCATTGCCCCCATTTGAGTTTTCTTTTTATTTATTCGTTCTTTTCTATTTTGTTTCAATATTATTTAGCTTAATTGTATTATTTTTCTAAAATGTATTCATTACGTGTTTTAATCATTTTGCCTTCCCTGAATATTGTCATGTTTTACTAGTTTTTTATTACCTGATCAGTGTTCATATTTTGATGTACTTCTACATTTATCAAAACTAATGATTTTAGTCTTTTATATTTAAGATGATATGTATTCTCATAGAATGTACATATATGCTTCATTTTATATCTAGTATATATGGTAAAATTTTTATAACTTTTCTGCTTAATATAATGGTTCTTAATTTTATTGAGAAGTTTAGTTCTTGTATGATTTATATTATTGTTTCCTTTGTTTAACTTGCTGTTATTTCTATAGTTATTGTTATTCTGTTTAATTATTATTTCTCTGCTATTATGTTTTTTTCTGTGTTGATCTGTTTTATTGTTATTTCTGCGTTTTCCCAGTTGCCTGTTGTAACAGTTTTACACCTTTAGGGTGTGGACGGTCTCAGTAATAAAACAAGAAAGATCAATCATGCTTAAAGCATTGATTATGAAACACTTTCCAACTTCAATGCAATTTTATTTAAACATGCTTAAAATGCAATGCATTCCTCGGTAATATTTTAAAGCTTATCACAATACTACATTGATTTATTATATTTGAAAACTTAAACCTTCATCGAAAAAAATGAACTTCATTCAAATGACGGCATTGAAATATAAATTGCCTGGTTTAAACATCTCTAAAATGTGATATATTACTCGGTAATAATTTTAGAATTATCATAATACCACGATAATTTATTATATTTAAAAACTTCATCGAAAACAACTGAAATTCATTCAAATGACGTCATAGAAAAAATAACACGCCTGCCTCTCTCTAAAAAAGTAGCATTTCATTCATAAATAATTTCCCATTTATGTCATTCATCACAATACTATAATAATTTATTTTATTTAAAAATTAAGACCATGGAGCTACAAGTAATTTAACTCTATGCTTAAAACTTCATCGCAAAAATTCGTCCATCTCTCGGTAAAGTCAATGAATATTTCTTTCATATCAGCTATGCAAACTCCATGAGCTAAATTCTTTTGCGTTAAAAAAATACAGCAATTCCTATACAAATCATCCTACATATTTTGTTGTTTACATTTTACAGAAGTGAAAAATAGGCTTCGCTGTAGGAATAATCAAATTTGGATGAGTATTTAAACTCATATATATTGTAATTGCATTGTTTCAGTATGTAGCACAGAATTTAAACCAAAATAAAGTGGTTTTAGGACGGATACAACACTCGATATGAAATAAAAAGAACTTTAAAAATCACGATTTTGAGACAAGATGGATGCTATATATCATTTTGAAGTGTATCACGTGATACTTTCATATCATGGTCACGTGATCGTTTCATTTAAGAGGTGTTATTATTATTCTAATTTTTATTTGAAAAACTACTGAATATATTTCGCTGATTTTTTTTTTATATATTTTATGAAACAATTTGAATATTACCTAAAAATTTCGAAACAATTTGTTAATTTTAAATCCGCTTAAAAAATGTTTGAAAAATTAAGTCCCATAGGGCTCAATGTATGTCATTTTTTCAACCCGGTTTCAATCCAGAACTAATTGGGTGATATTATTCATTTATATTCCCATAGGTACTACAGACCGGCTGAACAACATACTAAAATTTCATTAAGTTATTTTTACGGCAGTTATCGTGCTAACAGACAGACAGACAGAGAGACAGACAGACAGAATGAACAAAGTCATAAACACTTTTCAAATTTGTTGTAAAGTGTTAAAAATTAAAACAGATTAGTAACCACTTATGCACTTATTTTCATAGGATTTACCACCTTGGATTCCTCTCCAGTTTCCATGATTCTGAAGAGTAGGTCAATACCCCCAAATGGTTCAACCAGTCATCGGAAAGCCTTTAATGGATAAAATGTTCATGTTCATGACTCTATGAAAGATCATTAGAAGGATTCTTTATTGAAAAAGTTTTATGTTTCTTAAAGGGAAAAAAACCGTTTTTTAATAAAGAAATCTTAAGGATGTTTTATAGTTGTTGTTGTTGAAACCCAGACCGTCCGACCTACCAGAAAGGTGTAAGGTAACTGTTTGGACGGTCGGGAAGTGCCACCCAATTTAGACCGGAACCCAGTGGGGGAGGCATCCACAGGGACCGTACCCTCCTTCCCCTACCACCAACCTCTCGGAAGGACTTTCGGACCCACATGTTTAACGTGATCGTACTCCGCATGAACACGGCGGCAGTTTTGGCAGTGGCTGGAATCGAACCCGGGCCTACCGAGTGCAACTCCAGCGCGCTAACCAATGGGCTACCGCGCCCCCAAGGATTTTTTATAGTGTAAATCCGAGAAATATTTGCTCATTTTATAAATTGCTTGTTTATTTGATCAATCATTTAAGGCACTTTGTCATCAATCCTTCACATTTCCATATGAGATTATCAATGCAGTTCATATGACAAATTCAGAATATTAGCAATATCCTCCCCATGCTTCTGTCTGTATCTTTATTATCTTAGCAGGAAAAACTCACTTATTCCCTTTTTGTGAGAATTAATATACAATTTCAAAATTTTAGACCCCAAAAGTTGAAGGTTCTTGGCAAAATGGGAATAAGTTCCTTTACATTATGTGTTCCGGGTATATATTTAGCGCATAAGATTCACAATATTATAGTGAATTTGTTAAATTGATTTGCAAATTGACTTAGAAATCCAAAGGATCTGGATTTCATGTTCAATTCCAACACGTCAAACAAGTGTTTACAAATTCTCAAGAAATTTACGATGATGCGCTTGCAAATTGTATCCTTGAACTGCTTTAAGTTTCACGAATATATGTTGAATGGGACATACGTGACATTAAAATTTGAAATGCAGCTTAGATATTTCGCAAAGGGTATAGACAGGACATAAAATGTGGCGACCGTCCTTCGAAAAAAATGACATTTGAAGACATCTTAGGCAAAGCACTGTTTGTGACCTAATTTACGACTAGTACAGGGGCTGACACCCCCCAACTACTTGCTCTGGATTTGTTTCGAGCAAATGAGGAATGATCAATAGGAACCAATCAAAAACCAGTGCTAAACAATAGGCACCAAATAAACTGATCAACATCATTTCTCTCCCAACATGAGCAAGGGAGCATTTTCCGTATTTTCATTCACTTGATTTAGACAGAAGTGGACAATAAGGAGAACGTTAAAATACCCGAGGCTAAAAATTTTGTCTAAATATTATGTATACTGATGAATACATAATACTTAGACAAAATGTTCCTTTGAAACCATTTAAGCCTTGCAAGTGTAACTAAATTTCCTTTTATGTTGTTCAATATATTTTATGATTTGCACCCATGTTGAATAGAAATTCTGAACATCCTCAGACGATTGCAGCAATATTCAATACTGCACAGAAAAAACGCTTTAGCAAAAGGATGAACAAAACATGGAATCCCTATAAGCGTACGGCATTTCATATGACGCACTGAATTCACAAGCGAATATAAATGTTTTCTGCTTTCAATAAATATATGAAAATATTTATAGTAATACCAATTCATATAGTTAATACAATATTTAAGGTATTACATCAAATAAATATATTATGGTGATAATATTCTAATGATAATATAAATAAAATTCATATGAATATGAAAATTATCCATAAAGTAACATTTGAATTCTCATTGTTTGTAAATAGAACTGCGATAACAGTTTACAATTTAAAATTTCTAATTATTCTATAAGTAGAAATGTTGAAGCATTATTTATTTAACATTAAAGTTCATTTACAGTAATTTTCTATTATGGACAAACTAAATGAAGTACACAAGTTGTATAAAGCCTTGTTGTCCCAATCGGGAATCGAACCCTGGATCTCCGAACTGGCCAGCCGACGCTCTAATGTTGAGCTACTGGGACGAAATTATGGTCGAAGTGAACTCTGCATTCTCCACCCTCTAATGACAGATTGGAAGGGCAACTGACAATTAGGCTGACTACCTCCTGCTATTTTTACCTCAGGTTAGCCTCCCGATAGTACTATTTATACACAGATTAGTGTCCTGCGTGGTCGTATCCACTCAATTTGAAATCGGTGTTCAATCTTACAGGGTTCCCTGAATCCGTACTAGTCGTACTGGGGTCACTTTTAGCTACCGTACAACATCTAATATCTTCTTATTTTCCCTCGCTGGTATTCTCCCCATTCATTGTACAATTCCTACCCTCTATAATAAATTTAATTTTTGGAAACAAAAAATGGATTCCTTTTCTTCTCCCTCCCTTCCGCCTTCCTCTGATTTTGATTTCCTTATTCCTTTCTCTAACATTCATCCCTTTAAATGGTCTGTAAATTTAGTTAACAGAATAGATCAAGACTCTGCTATCCATAATATATTAACGGATGGTTCAAATATTGACAAAAACACTGGTTTATCAGTCTGCATTTTTAAACATGATGTTCTGGAAAAGGTTCTCTCCTATAAACTTGACAACAGGAATACAGTATTTCAAGCCGAACTTACCGCTATTTCCTTTGCTATTGACTGAGCTTCCTTTAGTAATACCCCTGTTAGTATTTTTTTTCCGATTTTTTTCCATTCAAACTCTTAACTCAATAAAAGATAAATCTAATTATCTTAATTCCATTAAATCCAAAGCTCTCCTTGCCCAAAACCTTGTCAATATTTCTTGGGTAAAAGCTCACAATAATATATCTGGAAATGAAATTGCTGATTACCATGCCAAAATTGCTGCTATCTCTGGTTCCCCTCTCACTATTCCCTTTCCTTACTCGCTCCTCTCAAAATTTTGTAAATCTCATATCCTTAATCTTTGGTAAAATTATCTTAAATTTCCACCAGGACTGGTGATCCTGCTAGAATCCTGTCTTACCTCCCTATCGTGAATCCTAATTTACAATTTTTTAGTAAATACCTCATTTACTTTCTTACTGGTCATGGCCCCTTTCTTGATTACCTATACTTTTTCAAAATTTAAATTCACCTCTAACTGTATTTGCAATAAATTCGGTGACGTTGACCATTACATTTTCGATTGTCCTTTTTCTAAAAATGTTCATCTCTGCAAACCCTCCCCCTCTAATAAACCAATTTGGTTCTCCAAAGTTCGTTCAAATCCCTCTTCAGTAGATAAAATTAAAAAATGTATTCTTGTTGCCATGGAAATTTCTAATAAAGTGACCTAAGCTTATGAGTAGATTCTGCTCTCAATTAATTTTGATCAATGAATCCCTTTATTTCATTCTTATTAACTTTATATGAACTTATTGTGTCCCCTCCATATTTTTTGTTTAAAAATAAAAAAACTATGTTAACTATTCTTATTTTCTCGGTTTTTTTCTTTTCTTTTGACCCTTTTATTTATTATTTTTTCTAATTTTTCTTTTCTAAATTTTATTCTAAATTTCTGTTTTTGTTTTTCATGTGCCTAAATTTATTTTTCTCTTTCATATATTTTCTTTTTATATGTTTTCTAAATTTCACTTTTAAAATTTTATTATTTTCTTTAATTTTAATCTATTTTTCATTATGTTAATATACCTCACTCTAAATTTTATTTTTCAATGATCTTTTTATCTATATTCGCAATAACCTTTTTCTCATTTTTGAAAAATGGAAGTTCTTGTCAAGTTCAAATATAATGTAAAAATGTCTGTTTAATCACAATAGTTTTCATCAATTGTTATCTTTTTAGATCTAAATAAATGTTCATTTGGCGTGATGGTTGACCTTGGGTGCCTCATGAGTGCAGGAGGTATCCTTTCCTGGCCTTGCAGCTAGCTACTCAAAACCCACTATATGAGTCGTACGGTCCAGAGTCTTCAGACTGCGGACATCTTTGCACTGACCTACAGAGTTGATTTATTCGGGCGTCATTGTAAAGAGTCTTGCTACCTCAACCGGGAATCGAACCCGGATCTCCGAACTGGCCAGCCAATGTTCTACCGTAAAGTTACTGGGACGAAATTGCAAGTGGACTCTTCAAAGTGCCGAAACTTAAAATACACGAATCTGTGAAAATATTGTACAAGATATATTTTAAGCTTATATATTTAGTTCCGAAATTAGTAGTATATAAGTTGTGTTAAAACCATAGTTGTACAAATAATATTATAAGCAAATATATATTGCCGAAACAGCGAATTTACAAAACATATGGAATATGTAAAAACAATTACATAAATAACAGTCGTATTGTACTTTCTCGGACTATACGTAAAACAAAGTTGTCCACCCTGGCGGACAGACGCATACAGATCTGAAAGCTAAATTTGGTTAAATATGCATGTGTAGTTTATAGTGCAATAATATGAATATCATTAAGAAAAACTGTACACTATAAAAACAAGTCATGCGAATTTCTTTACTGTTAAGAATAATTTTAGAATATTATTACTTTCCTTATATACAATAATATATAAGGAAAAGTATTGTGACGGGGTCGAAACTTCGAATTCGAGTTTTCGACGGAAGAACACGTTTCATGCTTCCCTGATCACGAATCAAGCATTTTTGAGGTGATGTCTGTGTGTGTGTGTGTGTGTGTGTGTGTGTGTGTGTGTGTGTCGGTGAGCCTGTGGAGACGATAACTGACGAACGAATGGACCGATTCGAACGAAATTTGGTACAAAAATCACAATCCGTAAACACTGGAAGCCTATTGTTTCTATATGCAGTCGAATGTTCAAAACCTTCTTAAATTTTCGAGTGAAATTTTGAAAAAATCGTCCAAAAATCAAAACTTCTAATGAAGTTACGCAAATAGACATTTCTTATGTAATTTTTCATTAGAAAACGATTGACATAAATTTTAGAACGCTAACGTGAACCGTTCTAGAGATATTACACATTTTTCAAAAAAACTATCAAAAAGTCATATAAAATAAAAAAAAAATATATTTCCTATTGATAAACATGTTCGCTTTGCATATGTAATACCATGCGATAAACTGGGTGACTTCATTATCGTGGATCTAGCTCGTTCCATTCATGAAAAAAGGTATTTTGAGTAATACTTTTGTATTTGAACGCCAATAGTCATTTATCTGCTGTAAGAATAACTTATGTCTTCATCCATAACGCTTGGCGAGATTTTGGCGAAGAATTTGGTAGAATGTCCCCAACTTGGCCACTTTTTACATGTTGCTAAATTAACGAAAAACTCGCCTAATGGATAAAAATGACGCTAAATCAATGATGACTCATTGATGATGACGACATGGAAAATGACGAATCATTGACGAAAATTCAATATCTTGGAAAGAATATAAATAACTACTATAAAAATATTTTTTTACTGTAAAAGTAGTAAATTCATTGCATTATATATGAAAAGTCATGTGCTGCCCACATCAGGTTTTTTTGCTGTAAAAGTAGTAAATTCATTGCATTATATAAGGAAAATCATGTACTGCCCACATTATATTTTTTTTAGCTGTATTAGAATCCTATAAATACAAAAAACACATCTATTGCAATAGATTTGTCCGTCTCTTCACAGGTAAAGCAGGAAAGCCACCAGTCTGATTTTTACAATATTATATAATTGTATAATATATTTATATATTTATGTAATATATAGCATATAGATACAAATTTTTGACCGAAAAAATTATTTAACTTAAAACACTCGGAAGTAATTTTATATTTTTACTCTAGTACTTCTTATGGTAGAAAAGGACATCTTGAATTAGGTTGAACAGATTTTATTAAAGTTGTGTTGGCATTCAATGTTTTGATACGTGAAACATAATTTGCAGTTAATTAAAATGCTTTCAAATTACAAATTAACTTACATATCAGATAAAGTTCATTATTTGCTACACAATTTCAAGGACCAGACCTTTGGTAACGAAACTGTAATAACAATGGATATTATAAAGTTCTACATGTATTAAAGCCATCTAGACTAGTATAGATGTATATTGGGAACACACCCTTTTTACTTTCTATACAATACATGGTAATGTATAGGGAAAGTTGATATAAACTGAGGTTTTAGTTGACAGCTGTGTGCAGGGGCGGGCCAGCCTAGTGGTTAGAGTACGAGAATTTTTAAGTGAATCGTAATTGTAAAAATTAATTGTAACAGACTTTTTAAGTTTTAATTTAACTGAAAATACAGTTATCCAATCGATTGACAATTATCGTTGACTGATAGTCAATGATAAGTTATATTTAATTAATAATTATTGCCTATATGACTCTTCTGAAAATGAATTTAGATTGAATTTATTTTATTTTAATCATTTTGGAAACCAAGAGATTATATATAAATTAAATTATGTCACTTCATTATTGGTCTCATAATTGAAAACGAATGTAAAATATAATATAATCCTAAAAGCGATAATTCAGTATTTGAAATGCATCTTTAAGCTTGCAGCAAAAATTCTTGAATAATTTATAACCCTGTTCCTTTCCACTTTGCATTAATATTTTATTATACTAATATTTATCCTATTAACAGTATTCATAGAAATTATTTTTTGCGAATTTTACAAAAAGCATGCTTCTGTAATGCAACGGAGATTATCCGACATATTAATTGAAAGAATATTGAATGAGATATTAAAATATCTACACCCTGTTACTCAAACGGGATTTATAAACTAAAAAGTGATATATTTTAATCTATTGAAGTCTTATCGTTAAAGCACACATATCTTATTTGTAGTAAAACATATTTTATAATACCATTTGGAGGTACAGTTTAATTTAATCAGAAATATATAAACCTTTTTCTTACGGGTGGGCCAGCGTCCACCCCAAACGAAGAACCTCTCAAAAAGACAGGTATTTGATATACCCTATCCCAAACAGTTCGGTCCCCCTTTGCAGGCATTGGCGTCCATGGAAATCGCCGACAGAAAAAATTAAATTTTATTTTGTGCGAAACGCAGGATAGTATTTGACATTTCGTTTTCCAGTCCATCAGAGGTAAAGAAAGACCTGCTGCAGCAGGTGCAATGCTTCTGCCGGCGATTTCCATGGACGCCAATGTCTGCAGAGGGAGATCGAACTGTTTGGGATAGGGTATGTCAAATACCTGTCTTTTCGAAAGGTTCTTCGTTTGGGATGGACGCTGGTCCACCCGTAAGCAAAAGGTTAAGATTAGTCTAGATTCTAGAAGTTTTAAATTTATTTCTGTTCAAATCGTCCAAAGACGAATGACCAAACCAAGAGTGAATATAGAAAATAATCCTTTGAAAAACCTATTTTCTGGCAAGTGATATCAATAAATGATATTATATTTTATAAAAAACTTGATCTGTGTCTTAAAATGGGATAAATTAGATTGAAACTAACATAGGTATGCAAACAAATTTCCACTAATTCCACAAACAAATTCCACTAATAAATAGTACTGCGCTGTAAATATTTTCCTTGATATCGTTGCACATATGTATCGTATCTTCACGGCACAGTGTATGTCCCTGGTGAAAAGCTATATTTACAGGCAGTCACTGTTATTTGAAAGTTCGTTTCGCCTGACCTTGGCGACACATTTGAATAAATACAACAAATTTGGCGATGTTTAGGGGAAATTGAGAAACTTATCGAATTTTGCAGTTTGATTACGGTAACCGCGGACGTCCAAAAAGTCAAAATGTGACCCAAATCCCTAACTTTAGATATTTACATATTAAAATACTCCAATTTACGTTTTAAGTTTGTTGGAAAAAATTCAATTCCAATATTTTTAATGGTGAAAATCGAGTTTTACAATTTGGTTTTCAAGGTAATTTTACAAGGTTCTTTTAACTTTAATGCTCGTTTTCTCAAAATTATATTTCTCGTTATCACTGTTCGTACAAAATCCATTCCAAATACTTTCTTATATCATAGCACGAAACGTACTACACATCTTTAGATTGATATGCAGAATAAAGGCGAGTATGGATTTTTAAAACAATGCATGTTTAATACAATAATTAGTAGCATATAGTTTCTGATATAAAAGTATAGATTTTGATGCAATATATCATTTTCTCATTAATGAATTTCTCCATTTCAAAATCCGTACTCACTTTTGTTGATCGTGGTGGTATAATAATAATAACAAAAAATCTGATGTGGGCAACACATGACTTTCCTTATATAATGCAATGAATTTACTACTTTTACAGTAAAAAAAATAGGTTTTTCTTATAGTAGAAACTTAAATTATTTCCAAGATATTGAATTTTCGACAATTAGTCGTCATTTTCATTGATTAAATGCATTTAAATGCATTTGGCGAGATTTTCGTTAATTTGACAACATTTCGAAAAGTTGCCAAGTTGGCGACATTCCGCCAAATTCGTCACCAAAATCTCGCTAAGCTTTACTGACGGAGAAATAAATTATTCCCATAACAGATAAATGACTATTGGCGATCAAATACAAAAGTATTACTCAAAGTATCTTTTCTCATGAATGGAACGAGCTAGATACACGAGAATGATGTCACCCAATTTATCGCATGGTATTACATATGAAAGTGAACATGTTTCCCAATAAGATATATTTTTTTTATTTTATATGACTTTTTGATAATTTTTTGAAAAATGTGAAATATCTCGGGAACGGTTCATGTTAGCTTTCTAAAATTTATGTTAATCGTTTTCTAATGAAAAATTGCATAATAAATGTCTATTTGCGTAATTTTATTAGCGATTTTGATTTTTTGACGATTTTTTCAAAATTTCACTCGAAAATTTAAGGGGGGTTCTGAACATTCGATTACGTTTAAAAACAACAAGCTTCCAGTGTTTATGGATTGTGATTTTTGTACCAATTTTCGTTCGAATCGGTTTATTCGTTCGTCAGTTATTGTCTCCATAGGCTCACTGACACACACACACACACACAGACATCACTTCAAAAATGTTTGATTCGTGATCAGGGATGCTTGAAACGTGCTCTCCCGTCGAAAACTCGAATTCGAATTTTCGACCCCGTCACAATACTTCCCTTATACATTATGTATATAAGGAAAGTAAAAATATATTATAGGGATATCCACAGATGTAATTTGCAGAGTGTATTACATAAAATATGTCGTTATACATAAAATATGACAAAATTGATAATAAATCAAATTGTACTTAATAAGTACACCTAAATATTTTTCATATCTTATAGGCGCCATACACACTGTATGTGCAAAGTTATATCAAAGGTGCTGCAAATCTGTAGAAACTTATTTTAAACGTACACCATCCCTTAAAATTTTCCCAATTAACATCGTTTTACGGAAGCATTCAAAGGAGGGTATAAAAACTTGTTATCCTTCTATTGGTTTGATATGAGTAGAAGTGAATAAAATTAGGAACAACCAATAATAGCAATGGTAACTTTGCGCAATATTCGATAAAATCTTCCTTTTAACGAATCATAATATTCCACGCAATATATTGCTTTTTGAATTTTTATTTATTTATATTTATCGTGACTCCATTTGTAATGGTGACCCTGTTCACAACCTTAGTTCCGTCGCGTGTCATTTTCGAGTTAAACTATTCTGAGAAATAAACCATTAAGAGTTAACCTTTTGCTTACAGATGGGACAGCGTCCATCTCACGTCCAAGGCGATCCAAGGATCGCCTTGGATTTGACATACCCTATGGCTTGGACGCCTACCTTATGCATTCAAATTGGACGCCAATGCCTGCAAAGGGGGATCGAACTGTTTAGGATATGGTATGTCAAATACCTGCCTTTTTGAGAGGTTTTTCGTTTGAGATGGACTCTGTCCCACCCGTAAGTTAAAGGTTAAACCACCTCCCTGAGAGTTAAATGATTGTCAGAATTTTTAAATATCTAAATGTGCCATTCTCGCATTTCATTTCTGCTGTGTCAATTTTACATATTTAGAGTATATGACAATATTGTTCTAAAGAACATTAAATATAGGACTTTTATAACATAAATAATATGATATTATGTTTTCGCATTATTATTGTTGTATAATTTTGCTAATATAATGTATATTTTGAAATTGGTCATTATGTATTGTATATGTTTTATGTATATGCTTGTCAATGTAAAATTTCTTGAAATCAAAATAAATCCACGTCTATGGCCAGCCATTAGTAAATCCTATATGGCGGTCAAATGGTAATGTGAATTGTGCAAACCTTAAAATTATATGTTTCATCTCAACATTTTCCCTTGTATAATTTGGCAATTCATGATTTGCATATTTTGATCGTGGTTTTTGATTGGGTATAAAAAATAAATGTATCTTTTTTCTTAGGATATGCCTCTGATAAAGTATGTTTTACTTCTGAGGGTGCTCGGGATTTTAATGTGTAATTTCCTTTAGTGTGATCAAATGAAGAGATTTACTTAAGGTATTTTAGATGTAATTCCACAATATCATAATATTTAATAATTCATAAGAAAACGTATGCACATACTCTCAACGTATGCTCACACTATGCTAAGCCGGTATTTTATATTAATTCATTTTTAACATTTTACAACAAAGTTGAAAAGTGTTTATGACTTTGTTCATTATGTCTGTCTGTCCGTTAGCACGATAACTGCCGTAAGTTCTCAAATATAATAATACCGATATAAGTTTTCAAATATAATCAATTAATGTAGTATTGTGATAAGTTTTAAAATATTACCAAGGAATATATTGCATTTTAGATATGTTTAAATAAAATTGCATTGGAGTTGGAAAGTGTTTCATAATCAATGCTTTAAGCATGATTGATATTTCGCGTTTAATTTTAACAAGTTGTCATCATTAAAGGAACACACGGTCTCAAAATAGAAAACTATTTTAAAACAGTAAATTCAATTGACTTGACCAATAAAATTGATCTATATCATATGAGGACCAAAACCTAAACGATTGAACTAAAGTATTAAAATCAAGTTATATAGTATTCTCATCAGTATCTTAATTTTAATCGTGACACAAGTTTTCATTTAAAATGAAATTCGCTACAAATGTCAATTTTATTTGTTCTGCTTTTTGCTTATAAAATTAATTAACTTTCCCTTACAAACACTGTTGATATTGCATTTTAACAATATATGTTAGGCAAATAATTATTTTAAGGAAAACTTGAGCAACGTTATTAAGCACATATAACAAAATAAGCAGCATACAGCAGCATTATTTTGCAGTACAAGAGAAATAACAAACCAGAAGGCCAATGGACGAATAGGCGCAAATAGCAGAAACAGAGGGGTTATATACCCAAGACCTGGATTAAGAGCCAGCCAATCAGAAATCAGCATGAAGCGCAGTTCAGCCAATACTAAACGCGAAGTAACACACAATATTGGCGTGTATAAAAACACAGCAGGAATAACCCGACAAGACAAGTCAAGTCTGAACATGAATAATGAGACCCAACAAATATAAATAAATATTTTATTTATACTTTTTTCGTAATAAGCGTATGAAATCGTTTATCTCATACGTGCGCCATTTTTAAAATGCAGTTCCATGCGTGACGAGTTCTTCAAAGCTACTTGTCTAGTCATTAATTAGAAGTAATAAAATTAGCGATCTCAATGTAATTATGAAATCGGAACTGTTTTCAACCGAAGTCGTTAGAATGAACTTTAGAAGTGTAGATTTTGACAAATAATTACTTTTTATGTCTTGATTAATGCTTTATATTTCATTAATACTGAAATAACACAATATTGTAATTACTAACGTCTTCAACAATTAGTTTTTTTTTCTTTAAGCGGGTTTGAAATCCGAATTCAAAGTAAAAATTTGATTAGTTTTCCTTTAAAAAGGAAGACAGGAACTGAATATATGAGCTTTATTTATTACCCAAAAGAACATTTCATAGTAGTATTTCATATAAAGTAGTTCTTTCAAAACAATTAACATTTTAAATTATTTAAAGGTATTTTTTTCATTCTGAAACTTCTGAGTTAACAATTGTTAAAGAAGCACCATTTACTACGATCTCATTTATAGCGTTTATAGCGTAAGAAACTCAAAATTATACAAAACAACTATAATAAATTTTAACAACCGATTTTTAGCAAATAAATGTCTACAAAACAAAATATTTTCACCAATATGTGGAATTCCTAAGTGAATGTACTGATAAATCTCAAAAACACGAAATTAAAATTTTCTATTGCATCTCGGCGATAATATTTTTATATTTAGAGATTAGTAAATCATATTTTTGTGACGAAACAGACTATTCCATAGAAAGGATAACATCCTTATTCGCCGAAGTTCAGTATTTTGAAATCTTGTATTAGTTGTTATATAAGAAAAATGGAACTCAAACACAATACATTTACAAAAAGTTTTACCCTTAATTAAAGTTACTTTCACCATACAGTCAAATTCATTTTCCATTTAAGTCAAGCGGCATTAAATTTGATTTACTTGCATGAAATAACAGGGTTACTTTATTACGGAAATTATATCCAATTTGCAATGTTTCTTCTTTTTCTTAACATTTTAAAACTTCACCAGCTATTCAAAATTTAAAAAAAATAAAAGTTAAATATCTCTACAACAGTTCATCTTAAAGTTATGGGATTCGTCTTATACATTTCACTGTTAAAAATTACATATAAAAAAGAATTCAATTAATATATTTAAGCATATCAGGCTTTTTTTTATATTTTGACGAGTTTTGTGGAACATTTCCCCAAAAAGGCAAGTCTTGCTTTTCTGAATCATACCAAAAGCTAATCAGCACCAAGGTAATACAGGCTTATCAGCACCAAGGTAATACAGGCTACCAAACAGCAGTGCGGACCCGACCTGCCTCTCGACAACACGGGTTTAACTTCCGCACTCCGGAAAGTCGTCCGCAGACGGCCAAGCTGAGTCTTAGGAGGATAACACATACTTCAAAACCTGTCCAAAGAACCAGGAATTGACATATTTCAGTATTTAGAACATTTGGATCCTTGAACCACACACATCACACCCTACGGCTCAGCGAAGAAGCTAGTTCCCAGAGCCACACGGCTCCAGGTGGACACGGGAGACTTCAGGGAGATTTCACCAATTGAAGAGTCCCGAACTGTAAAATGTTCCGACTCTAAGTTGGGAACCGGGGTGACCATGAAGGACAGGATACGAGGAATGTCGACTGCAGTGACTGCCTAATAGAAAACCGGGGTTTCCGACTTTCTACCCTTCTGTAGTTATGCAGAGGCAGTATACAACTTAGAGAGGCGCTGTCGTAACCCGGTCTTATGTACTGCCAGGTTAGTTTAATCCTAGAAAAGAGAACTAAATAAAGAAAGAAAAACAACGGCTAATTAAACAAAGACGGAATTAAAATAAGGTACAAGGGCCGGGCAAAGATAAGGAAAGGAAGTAACTAAGATAAAGGAAGCAGGTGCAAAAAAGGTATAACAGGCTAATCAGCACCAAGGTAACACAGGCTAATCAGCATCAAGGTAATACAGTCTAACCAGCACTAATGTAATACAGGTTAATCAGCACCAAGGTAATACAGGCTAATCAGCACCAAAGTAATACAGGCTAATCAGCACCAATGTAATATAGGATAATCAGCACCAAGGTAATACAAGCTAATCAGCATCAAGGTAAAACAGGCTAATCAGAACCAAGGTAATACAGGCTAATTAGCACAAGTGAAATACCTACCAATTTTGTTGTTGTTGAGACCCAGACCGTCCGACCTACCAGAAAGGTATAAGGTAATCGTTTGGACGGCCAGGAAGTGCCACCCAATTTAGACCGGAACGCAGTGGGGAAGGCATCCACAGGGACCGTACCCTCCTTCCCCTACCACCAACTTCTCAGAAGGACTTACGGACCCACATGTTTAACGTGATCGTACTCTGTTAAACATGTGGGTCCACATGAACACGGTGGCAGTTGTGGCAGCGTGCAAATCCAGCGCGCAAACCACCGAGCTACCGCGCCTGAAATGTGCCAACATCACGCGGTATTCCCAGGTGGTCACCCGCCCAAGCACTAACAGCGCCCGATGCTGCTTGATTTAGGTGATCTAACGAGAACCTGTGTTTTCAGCACGGTAGGGCCGTTGGCTCCTATCAATTTTGTGAAATTTATTTAAACAGGTTTTGACATTAGGGTGGATACATAGCATTGCAAAGGCACACACAGAGAGACACATACACAGACGTCCTTCTAAAAATAGTTGTTCGTGTTCGAGAGTTTCCAAAACGTGTAGATCCATCAAAAACCCGAATTTCGATTTTCGACTCGATTCCAATACTTTTCCTATCCATTGGTATGTATGTATTGTAAAGAAAATAGAATATTGTTTGATGTAAAAATATTGACTCAACTGTTGAATTAAATCACATGAAAATAAAGACTTCAATAGCAGAGCAAACACTTAATAAAATGTATCAATTGATGTTGGAGGCAAAAGCCAGCATTCTTCTTCACGACAAAGAGACAGAGCAGCCACCTCAGTTAAGACATTTTTATTGCCAGAGAGTTACAGAAGTAATTCAGGAATATTACCAAAAAGAAAAAAGAAAATTACAAGAAAACTAATTTACGTTTCCCACCAAGACTAAACTAAAGTGACTAAAATAACACAAAAGGGATGATACTATTGATAATTAACTCATGATTATTAACTATGGTGATAATAATAATAACTAACTCATGATTTTGAATTACCATTTTCAGAAGTCTATTTCGATTTATCAGTTGCCGTTAATAAAAATGGTGAAACAAAATATTTTCATTGTACATCTAACTTTAGGTTACACACACAGAAAAAAAATGTATATATGAGTGATATAGACATAGTGAATTTGTGTTGGTATAATTGTCACGTTAATTTTATTTTATTATTCAATTACGAAAATTCTGACTTGGACAGATCACGCAGACGCCACGTTAAAAATAGATTTTTCGTCTTCTATAGTGCTTGAAACGTATAGATCCTTCGGAAATTCGATTTTCGATACGATTTTAATCATTTCTCTATACATTATCATATGTTTAAAAAAAATAAAAAGGTGGCAATTTGTATTTTATAAGCTTTTGCAAGTTCTTGCAGAATTCCGAACATAGGTTCTCTGAACCTTGATTGATAATTTCTGCTCTAGTTCCAAAAAAAAAAATAAGATTCAATAAAGAGAGCAATAAGTTTCAATAAAGATAGCATAAGATACAATGAAGATAGCAATACGTTTCAATAAAGTTAGCAATAAGATTCAATAAAGATAGCAATAAGATTCAATAAAGGTAGCAATAAGATCCAATAAAGATAACAATGATTCAATAAAGGTAGCAACAAGATTAAATAAAGATAGCAATAAGATTTAATAAAGGTAACGATAAGACTAAATATAAAAATCACTGAAATTACGTTTAAATTCAAGTATCTATTAATTTAGACGCCAAAAGCAATCAACACAATTTGCGAACCTTTGGAGTGTTAAACAGCATTTTATTGAAACAGCACGCTAATAAAATAATTTATATATAATTAGCAAACAGCATTACTTTAAATTAATAACATTTAGAAATCCGAATGTATATTGTAAAAATTATTTGATTTAAATTTATTATAGTTTAATACACAGAAAGTTATATCTTACAATAAGACTGCTGCTATCTAAATTTAACTCTTTGTTGAAACTTATGTAATTACCCTCATTATCCATTATAATCAGCGTAATTAAGCAAACAGATATAATTATTATGTCAATTATACTGAATCCCGACTGACTTTGAAGCTCAAATATTCCTGGGGCTGAATGTGATGCAGTTTTCAAAGAGTGTTTCATTCGGCTTAATTAGTTGATTTAAAGAATACATTTCTAATATGATTAGCGTATGTGTTAAGCCTATATTTTTAACCTTTCTTAACAATATTTTTATTATTTTCTCTCTATACAGCCACCGACAAAATTATTTTAAAACAGAGATAATGTCTGTCAAGGCTACAAGGCTAGTGCCCGACCAATTGCATCAAATGATTTGCAATTTTGCATGATAATTTAGATTACTTTTCAATGCGTTACCTCTTATTTTGGTTATAATCGGATAAAAATCCCTATTTTTTATACAATTTTGAAGTGAAATTTTTTACTTTATTTCTGTATGAAAATGGTATTTTTCTTCCAATTACCTTCAAAATCTAATATTTCATTATTGAAAACGCTGTTGCCTGAAAAATAAATAATTTTTAAATGACGTCATTGAAAATATATTTATTCTTCAGAGCTTTAATCGTGAAGAAAAAGGGACATTGTAACTCCGTGGTTATAAAATTGAAACTATAGTTGATACTTTCGTTATCTCTTTTTATCGCTATCGTTAGATTTTTAGATGTCTTATTGTTGCAAATATATACTCGAAAGTTATACATTTACATAATAAATACTTTGTAAGTCTCTCTATATTTATTTTAAAAAAATCTATTTTCCAGAAATTTCAATTCTTATTTAGGGTACATCACGCCTGCTGAGAAGGTGCTCACGATTGGCATAAGTGGGCTAGGTGGCCTATGAGTCCGGAATATCAATTAATTTTCGACTTTCTAAGGAGGAGGTCATGTGAATGTATTGGTGGAGGTGAGTGAACGACAGCGAATAGGAAGGGGAATATCCTGAGCTCGTGAATAGGACTCCGGGCGGATACCCAAATGACGAATTTAGCCTGCGTAGTAGCTCCTTTAATACAAGCTGATCCATGGCCGCTATGTTAAATAACCAGTCCAACTGATCTTCAAAATCTCCTTGTACTGACCTTTTGTGTTACTAACCTCAGTGGAACGAACTGTTTTGGCACACTTATCGCCAACAACGGTGAAAAACTGTATTCTTGCATTCAACTCTTCTGAAATTTACCTATTTATTTCTTCTTATTTCTTCGAGTGGGAATCTTAACAATCGTATTCTTTTTCTGGAACATTTTACGACCGAAAACTATCCCATTTTATTGCGAATTTATACTACAATGCACGATATCAAGTCACTGCACGATAGTACACCAACGTGCAAGTATGATTCAAATTAGCGGATGCTTCAGCTCACTATATAGGAGCCTTAGTAGTAGACAGCACGAAATAACTTCTGCAGAGAAGAACGGCAAGTAGAGAGCGAAGCCCTCGTTTTAAAAGAAATATTACTTAATGTTTTGTAAATAAATAAATATATATATATATTGCATTTTTTGTTGACGATTTGATTGAACGGGACATGAATTAGAAGTTCATAATGAAAAATCAATCGAAATAAATGTTATACGTGAAGTAATTAGTTGGTAAATGCTGATCTTACTTAAGACATATTAATAAGATATATGTACAGCTGAGTCCTATTTCTATATAATCGATTGAACTGGTCCGAATATTAAGTCGAATAGTTTTTAAAAGTTACAGTTAAAATTTACAAATCTCAAATCAGATGTCCAGAAAGGTTTCTATGTAAGAATTTTAAGTATGTTTGACTCATATTTGACTTACTGTACATCATATTCTAGAGAATATAAAATATATTAAAATGGTAAAAAATAAGATTATGTGATAGGTTTGCATTTTTGGGGTATTAAGCAACAATTTTTGCACTAAAATACTACAAATAAATCTATCACGAAAGACAGCACTGAAAAGCCAACGAAAACACCAAAATCCATGTACTTAGTCTGTTTACAGCAAAAATAATGCTTTCTAATATACTTTAAGAATGCAATTTGCAAGGCACTTTTAAAATGCTACGATTACCTGGTTCCCTAAATCATGAAATTTCTCAGAACGAAATAATAAGAAATGTTCCATTCATGCCGTATCTGACAAATGATAACACAGCTAACACAGCTACACAAAAAAAAATATAGGTTTGTAACAAGTTCCTGGAAAACTTCAGTTGCCGCAACTTCAGTGTCAGAACCACAGTGCCCCACGCGCGTCCTTCCAAGTTAAATTTTGCAAATGGAACAGAAAAGAGAAATCATCTGGAGAATAAACAAATTTGTTTCCATTCCGCTGTTAAGCAACATGATATATATATATTATAAATAATTGTGATATTCAAATAATCGAAGTAAAAACAGCAATCACACTAAAATAGCAAGTAGCAGCTCATGGAAGAGGATTTAAATATCTGTCCAAGTAGGAAAAATAAGATTTGAAAGCAAAGTACTAAAAGATGACAGGGGGGGGGGTAACCCCTGACCCCGGTTAACGCAAGCTGTCAACACTTCCGGAGGTAGGCACATTGCTATAAAAAGAATACATATGTATCAATCTAAAAGTAGAAAACCAGACACCAAAAATAATTTTCCGACTAAATCAAAAATTAGCCATACCATATTTGACAAACAACTCCGTCAAAAACTGTGGACTTGTATACGGAACAGGCAAATAAACAATACTTGAGATTATATATATAATATATATATATATATATATATATATATATATATATATATATATATATATATATATATATATAATATATATATATATAATATATATATAATATATTATATATATATATATAATATATATATATATATATATATATATATATATATATAATATATTATATATATATATATAATACATATATATATATATATATATATATATATATATATATAAATATGTATAAATGAGTGAATGTTACAATATTCCAGAAATCACACGAATAAGGCGCTATGCTGCACTACAATGTGGATTTTAATATCAAACCAGAAAAGTATAAAAATGAAAGTAAGCAATATATCAAAGAATGGCCGGGGGGGTTGTGACCCCCACTCCCCGGTTAAGCTTGCTTTGCGTCTAGACAACCCTCCCGGTAGCCGATATATTGCACAAAAATGAATACCGAAGTATCAAAAATTTAAAAAAGAATTTAAAAAGGATTTTAAGATGGAGGTTGCAGAACATAAAAATGTGTGGAGAACTCAGAAGACTCGTATACTAAACTGTACTATTGTCTAACCCTCACAAAACATATGGCAATAAGAATCCAAACATATAGATTTTAATTATTGAAGCAAATACTGTACCATAACCCAAATGCACCATCTTGACGAATCCAGCACAAATACATTCACCTGTCAATATCTATTGTATAAAAGAGTGTACTCATTCTTTACCTGTGTAGAGATGGCACAGACTCCCAAACGTAATTAATACACAAGAGGTTCAGTATCCAAATATATATGGTAGCCCTCAGTTACGGTTATACCATAAAATTTGCATATAATGGTGCAATAATGGTCGCCATGGTGCAATTTCACAGGGTTTTCCGAAACGTTTTCTGTGTGACATTATATGCAAATTTTATGGTATAACCGCAACTGAGGGTTACCATATATATTTGGATACTGAACCTCTCGTGTATTAATTACGTTTGGGAGTCTGTGCCATCTCTACACAGGTAAAGAATGAGTACACTCTTTTATACAATAGATATTGACAGGTGAATGTATTTGTGCTGGATTCGTCAAGATGGTGCATTTGGGTTATGGTACAGTATCTGCTTCGATAATTAAAATCTATATGTTTGGATTCTTATTGCCATATGTTTTGTGAGGGTTAGACAATAGTACAGTTTAGTATACGAGTCTTCTGAGTACTCAACACATTTTTATGTTCTGCAACCTCCATCTTAAAATCCTTTTTAAATCCTTTTTAAATTTTTGATACTTCGGTACTCATTTTTGTGCAATATATCGGCTACCGGGAGTGTTGTCTAGACGCAAAGCAAGCTTAACCGGGGAGTGGGGGTCACAACACCCCCCCGGCCATTCTTTGATATATTGCTTACTTTCATTTTTATACTTTTCTGGTTTGATATATATATATATATATATATATATATATATATATATATATATATATATATATATATATATATATATATATATATATATATATATATATATATATAGTATATATTCATATATAGTATATATTCATATATTTAACATAAGCATATTCATACCAAAAATTCCTGTAACATATTCATTTCCAAATTCAGGACCTTAAATATTATCATTTAATAAGTTCTAATAATTTGAATTGAGTTTCAAAACGCTCTTTTATTTCAATCTATTAGATATAATTTAGCACAAATTTTAAAAATATCTGTTGAATAGAATAATATTTTAGAAAATATTTTAATTTCAGCAATTATAAATGCAGTTACAGCAACATACCCCGTAACTCAGATAAAGAATTCCACTTCAAAGGCAAACACGTTATAATATCAACTCGGTCATATTTTCTTTGAACTTGGAAATTATGACAAACCTCTTGTTTGCTCCTAGCTATGCTGCGTAATGAGCTTAGGCGTTATGACAACAAGTAATAAAGTTTTGTTTTACTGGAGGGGCAATAACAAGTTCATACAAAATTCTTCGAAAGAATAAGGTTACGCTTGAATATATCTCAAGTTTACAAACTCCGACTTGTGGGAAGCAAATATTAGGAGTGCTCTTTGTTCCTTCAAAATGTATACAGAGTAGTTGTTGAAACTCATACGCCGTTTTAAATCAAATATCTATTATTTTAATGCATATTGCGGTGAATATAATATAGTTTATATGAATGTAATAATTAATACTTCGTACTAGTGGTTACCAAAGTAGTGTCCTCTGCCCCCTAGGAAAGCACGAATAACACAAAAATTATATGTTATAATATAAAAAAGATTAGTAAATACTGTTTACTATTAAGATTATTGAAAAATCAAATTAATATAAAACCAATCGCATAAGTTGTTGTTCGGCCCAGAACGCCCAATCTAAACATTGGTTTAAAGTCTGGCGCTGCTGTCTCCGAAACTTGTATATTGCCCAACTTATCAAACATATATCTTCAGAAAAGAGTTCAGAAAATAGCTCCAAATAGTGAATGGTCCTCTATGGTAAATATTTTAACTGTCGAAATATCTATATGCAACAAAAACATTGTTGTTTCCTTGATAGTAGATGTTAATGCCCGATCCGGTAAGGTGATCCTCATGACTCTTCCATAGCCATCTGTGGATATGTGAAAAAAAAACTTTGTGACTATTTTATAGGCGGCGGTTGTAAGATATATTTCGCAATAAGTAAGTACGGGGAGAGCAGCGCCAGATTCCTACCCTGGTGGCCGAAATTGGAGCTAATTATTCTTGAGAAATCGAAACCGCATACTCAGGAAAGTATGTGGACGACATCTGGTTACGATTCGCCCAGTAATTTCTCGTACAGAGAGATATAAACACAAGATCTTTAATTTGAATAAGCCTGTATTTCTGTGATTCGTCGTTTCTTTAAAATATACAACACTTGTAGGGAGATCCTTCTCAGCATTGACAGTTTTTGATTTAAAAGGAGTGTGGGTGGTTCGCATATCCGCGATGGTGGAGAATAGGTTCAAACTCGGGACCTGGAGAGTGCTAATCCCGCGCTATAATCAATTATTTTATTTTCAATTTCGAATTACTTTAATAATTATATTACGTTTATCCCCAGTTTACAACGATTTTGGCCGGTATTAGCACAAATCGATTCCTTGACGACGTAAAATATTATCACAGAGTATTCATCTCGGTCGGAAAGAAAGAAAAATTCTTTTTTAAGCAAATTGTGAATGGAATTCATATAATTATTAGACGATTTTTCGTGAATCTTTAAAAAATATATACTTTTCGTAGGTTTTAAACCTCCTTGATTTTTACATTACGATATACGGAAATTGACTTGCAATCTATCTGTGAGATCAAGAGACATTTAAGCAGTTTTAATATTACGAAGATTTACGATATATAACTTCGAATCAAAGCGCAGACTCGTAGGCGCCAGTTTACGACTTCCCTGGCCCGGGAGGTCATGACCACAATAAATTCTGTGCACACAAATTACAGGTGTGGTTGGGTAAAAAAATATCCCTGGGGCCAAAGCTGTAACCAAGCAGATTGGATAGTAACCTGGCCAATGAAGAAATATTTCTGCATCGCCCTGAAGATCAACCAATAAGATATGGAGACCGTATCTGGACCTCAGGCGAAATGATGTGGCAACAAGCAGAGAAAGTGCAACAAAAGATATTCAGAAATGGTGTGACAGTCAATTGAGAATGACCGGCCAGATATTTTTAAAGGCGGTCAATTGAGAATGGCAGGCTAAGAGTGTTGTGCTCTACAATGAGTGAATTTTGAATGACTATTCGATAGCGTTTTGACTAGAATGGCAGTCCAACATGGTAAAGAGTGCGCTTCCCAGAATTGAGGCAATGACTGTCAAAGAGCCGTTCGTAGACAATTAGAGTTCAGAATGTACAGATTAGCGTTGTATGTTTCAGTGCCCATGACAAACAGAGGTATGTGCCAATCTGCGTTTATAAAAGGTCAAAAATTTTTGGCAAATATAGTAAGCCTGGTCTCACACGTGCAGGTTCTCCTCTTTAAGAGTGTATATATAATAAGTTATTCATAATTATAATATGTGTAATAAATAATAATTATTTTAAAATTTTTAAATTGTGGAAGTCAATTGTGTAGTATGTTAATTAATAATTATATTTTAGGAACTCGCATAAAAAACTAATGATGAGTTATTGCGGCCAATTCAATTATCCGCTAACGTCTTTTCTATTCTTTCACCACACTATCGTTCATTTTTGAGCAGCTGCTTAAAATATCACATATTACTCCAGAAAAAAATAATTTAGTAAAACCGTCGGTTGATTAATTATAAATTGTTCATCCATGGCATGTCTTTTATTTTTTAACGAATCTCGTAGTCTCTCGTAAGCTATCGACCCCTCGGAAATTGAAAGTTACTGGATAGAGAGACACTCATTTTGGCGTTGGGAGATGAGAGGTGTCTGCATGAAAAAAATGTCCATTCAAGGGAGTTAGTTCTCTATCAAAGAAACAATTCCTCGAAATCACCGGTATGGGGATGATCAGCCTTTAGTGTTTACACGGGCGGTGTGCTGAATATATGATCAATTGGGATTCTCATATTTTTTTGCTTTTGCAGATCGCGTGTGCGGTTTGATTGGTGCAATTTTTGAATCGAAGCCATATGCAATCGTGTTCAAATGTATTATTTAAGCAGCGGGTGCTTATTTAATTATATATACGTAGTGGTTGTATATTTAGAAACCGGGCGATGTTTGCCAATTCGCTCTAATAATCAAAAATAAGAATCAGTAACTCAAAAATGCAAAAATTACTTGTATTTCTTATGCAAATTGTTTAGGCCCTTTCAAGTAAATATTACAAAGTTAAAATCGACTTATGTAATGAATAGTTAAAAGCAATCAACGAAACATAACTTTTAAATTTAACTTTATATAAAAAGACCAACTTACGCATTGGAAACCAATTTGTCTTTTCAAAAGCAATTGAAAGCGAAATATTATTGAAACATGTTATTAATTTGTACATCAAAAACATTTGACAAATTGTTATCTTTTGACCACATACATTTGGGTGTAATTGGAACATTTTTAAACTCCTTTCAACAAATATTGAAAACACATACCGCACACATTTTCAAATATATTTCCGTAAATTAAAAACGAAGAAATGCGAACGATAACTTCAAATGTGCCAGTGTAGATAAGAATTCCTACTCGAACAACGTGAAAGAATGCATCCATAAATGAAAAGCGATTATATATTTGTTAAGTATTACACATTATAGAGTAAATTAAATCTCTCGGTAAAAATTTGTTTCTAAAGAACATCGGAATCACGCCAACAAATGAAATTTAAATTATTTTGTGTAACTTTTTTAAGATATATATACACAATTATAAATATACTTTCAAAGCAATATAGAAATTTCAAATCATAAAGAAACATCGAAAATGTAATTATTTCTGACAAAGAACATAAAGGTTTCCCGAAAATGAATATATTTCTATTCTTCCTTAAAAAATTGGATATTTAAAAGGAACTATTCTATTATTGTGAAATGTATTTCAAGATTTTGAACGTATCGTTTAAGTTCATTCGTTAATTTTTCTATAATATTCATTTAATGTGGGTAATAATAAAAACTCTTAATATATACATAATTATCTAAATAGAATATGCAAGTTTCGTTAATTTTAAGTTTCTATAGTTTAATGATTATAAACAACAAATGATATAAGCTATTTTAACAGAGAATACATGTTTTCAATTATTAATAAATTATGTTGAGGAGGTTTTGAGATGGAATATAATTTTTTAAAAAAATATTTGAATTGATAAATCAAGCTCTATTAAATTATGCATTGTAACAACCTATACTAGATATCAACGTAGCCAATAGGCCTAAAAAGAGAGAAATTACACCAAGTTTTAGTTGAAGATTAATTAAGAATATATTATTTATCAATAGTGAGCATTTAATGCGAATTCTAAAATAAATCCTTGTTTTGGAATATATTGTGATAGTTATTAGGGACACCATATGATCAATCAACAAGCATAATTAGATATATAGGATTGGGAAAATTATTAAAAAATTAAGTAATTATCAGAAACAATGTGCAATCAGTCCAATGTGAGTAAGAGAGTTGAGTTGTTTCTTGGAAGAGGGGAGGAAAAATGATGAGTAGACTATGGAGTATAATGGGGTGACTGCGTGTTGAAAGGACTTCCAATGAAGCTTTACCCAGAGAGGAAGTGGTGGATTTAAATAACTGAAATCAAAATCGCGTAAATAGAGTCAATAGAAATCAAAGACAAAAGTATTTACAATAATAATTCCCAGGCTCAGGAAAATTGAATGAAACAGCATGTCAAGTACACCAAAATTAAGGCTGCAAATCGTTGTTAAAGGCTGACTAAATTTACATATATTTTTTAAAAAACTAACATTTCTAAATATTAGATATATAGTTTATTTTGCAATTCTTATTGTTATTATATTATTTTTCATTTTTAGATACACATAATAAATAATAATTAGTGAGGTTTTTACTTTAGTTGCCAATAAATTTGCGTATTTTTTTTATGGATTCTAACGATTGTTGTTTGATAAACTGATTAGGTGATATTAATTACTTATTTAAGAGGATAATCATTATTAGTTGCATTATATATAACAATTACATAAACTGTAATAATTTAAAATTATCATCACAAATTTTATTTATTTTAAGAACTCGGTTTAAAATAATATTCCTAAAGACAAATAGATGCAAACAAGATTTAAAATGCCAAATTTTATAAGCATTAAAATTAACTTGTATTATTTTATTATATAAGTTTGTAACCAGGTTATTATATTACATAACTAAATTTAAATCAAACAAGAAAGATCAATCATGCTTAAAGCATTGATTATGAAACACTTTCCAACTTCAATTCAATTTTATTTAAACATGTCTAAAATGCAATACATTCCTCGGTAATATTTTAAAACTTATCATAATACTACATTAATTTATTATATTTGAAAACTTAAACCTTCATTGAAAAAAATGAACTTCATTAAAATAACGTCAATGAATTATAAATTGCCTGGTTTAAACATATCTAAAATGCGATAATTTCCTCGGAAATAGTTTTAAAACTATCATAATACTACGATAATTTATTATATTTGAAAACTTCATCGAAAACAACTGAAATTCATTCAAATGACTTTATAGAAAAAATAACACGCCTGGATCTCTCTATAAAAACAACATTTCATTCATAACATTTTCTTATTCATGTCATTCATCAGAATGCCATAATAATTTATTTTATTTAAAAATTAAGACCATGGAGCTACAATTCATAAATTTTATGCTTAAAACTTCATCGAAAAAAATCGTCCTTCTGTTTGTAAAATCAATGAATATTTGATTCATATCAGCTATGCAGACTCCATGAACTAAATGATTTTGTGTTAAAGAAATACATCAATTCTAATACAACTAATTCCACATATTTTGCCGTTTACGTTTTACATAGGTGAAAAATAGGCTTCGTTGTAGAAATAATCAAATTTGGATGAGCATTTAAACTCTAATATATTGTAATTGCGTTGTTTTAGTATGTAGATGCACAGAATTTATGCCAAAATAAAGTGATTTTAGGACGGATACAACACTCAATATGAATTAAAAAGAACTTTAAAAATCACGATTTTGAGACAAGATGGATGCCATATATTATTTTGAAGTGGGCCACGTGATATTTTCATATCATGGTCACCTGATCGCTTCATATAAGAGGTGTTATTATTATTTTAATTTTTATTTAAAAAACTACGGAATATATTTCGCTAAATTTTTTTTTATATATTTTATGGAACAATTTGAATATTGCCTAAAATTTTCGAAGCAATTTGTGAATTTTAAATCCGCTTAAAAAATGTTTGAAAAATTAGGTCCCATAGGTCTCAATGTATTTCATTTTTTCAACCCGGTTTCAATCCAAAACTAATTGGTTGATATTTATGATTTATATTCCCATAGGTCCTACAGACCCTCTAAACAACATACTAAAATTTCATTTTGATTAAGTCATTTTTACGGCAGTTATCGTGCTAACGAACAGACAGACAGACAGACAAAATGAACAAAGTCATAAACACTTTTCAACTTTGTTGTAAAGTGTTAAAAATTAGCCTCATGAAAGTCGCCATTACTAGCATTTAATTGAAGATTATCAGGATAAAAATCAAAGGCAATATTAGGGTTATTATTATTATTATGGGATACACATAAAATATCATTTAAATATCTATATTATCATGCAAGCCGTGATTATAGTTCATCATAGAAGTATAAATAAAGATTAGGTAATAATTATGGATCACATTCCTCTTGTGGGATACCAAACTGCTGCGTAATAAAATAATTATGCCGTATATAATTTTTATAGAGTGCAAAATTAAGTATGTTCTTTTTAAATGGTATAATGAATATTTCAGGGTAATATTATAGCATACAAATATTTCTAATATAATTTGTAGAGATCATTAATATTTATAGTATTAGTCTTTAAAATCAAATGTATAAATGCTATGAATATTGGAGAAGAGTTGTTTTATGTCTTCCCTAATTCCAAACTGTTCTTCATTATATGGCTATTGGAAGTATAATCTATATGGAAGTATCGACTAAATGGGAAATGTTATTTAACATGTTTTGTACACAGTAATATAGTTATATTAGAACGAATTAATGACTCGTCATTACCTGGTTCCTAAATGAGCACCCGCTACTTAAATAATACAGATATAGGTAACACAAGTTAATTTCCGAAATCCCTGGTTTGAACCATGTTTTTTCATATTTTGATTCAACCATTATACATCACGGGCGTAATACAATTATACATCACGGGCGTAATACACTCTTTTAATAGGTGCTAAATAAACTTCTTAACTAATACATAATAAATAAACAGTTTTAGCTGAAAAAAAATACATTTTTTTAAATATTAGAATTTAATGCATAAAAGTCTAGCACTCTAAAGATCTAACAGACACGTTTCAAATCATTATTCGTGTTTTAGTGCGATCACAACATGCAAATCTTTCGAAATCTAAAAGTCCAACTTTCGGTTTCTTCAAAATTATTTCACTAAACATACACCCGGTAGACAAATTATCATGAACACCAGATCACGTTATACTTTCGGCTATCCCGCAAGTATTAGGGAAGTTAGATCGTTAAATTAGTAAAATAACGAAAAAGAAAAAACAAATACTTACAATGACTTAAAAAACCGCATTGCTCCAGAAATAACAAGTAAAAGTAATCTGAAAGACTTTGAACGTGAAATGATCGTGGGAGTTCAAAACATTTTCGGAAGCATTTACAAAACGACTACACATGTGAGTTATTTGAAAACAGCAGTTGTATTAGTTTACAGAATGGTCCACGCCACATACATTGGATCTCAAAGTCGAAAGGAAGGAACCCGGTCATCAGCGCAAGACGTGTGGTCTCCAATGGCTGCCAGATGTTCGAAATGTCCCAAAAGTTTCAACTCGTTCAGTATACAAGAGAAGGATAACAATCCATCACATTAAAAATATGAATGAGGCAAAATCAGATGGCCTCTTTATGTACACTGTGGAGTCATACGAGAGATCGAAATAACGCCTCTATACGCTTATTTCACGCTATAAAATAGGAAAATACGGTTTGAAAATTAAGTAAAGCGTATATTTATGCATTGATTTTATATAAAAAATTGAAATCTATTTGAAATCTATTTTTTGTTAAATCTATTTGCATCGACTAAAATTTTTCTAATAATTTCGTATTATATAAAAAAATAACAATTCTTCACACGTATCACTAATGCAGTGAAGGGCTATTTTGCAGCAGTACCGTGGAAAACAAGCTAAATTCGCACTTTATTCTCAGTATATTTTGTATAATTATGAAAACATTTTATGCTTATAGATGGAGCATTTCTTAAATCTTGTTTTTAGACATAGAAAAGTCAAAATTTCTTACATTGGGTAACCATGAAGTTGTTTTTATAATATCTGGAAATATGAAGATAGATGCCCATTTGTTAAAAATTACTCCTCTGTAAAGCAAAATACGCCTTCAAAGTAAGTTAGGGAGTAACTTTCCTATTCAGGAAAAATTCTAGGGCAACCTCTGAGTCCGACACACTTTATGTCATATGGCCAACGGCCGTACCTTGCTGAAAACACCGGTTCTCGTTAGATCACTGAAGTCACGCAGCATCGGGAGCGGTTAGTACTTGGGTGGGTGACCACCTTGGAACACCGCGTGCTGTTGGCTCATTTTGGGCGTGGTAACTCGGTGGTTCGCGCTGGATTTGCACGCTGCCACAACTGCCGCCGTGTTCATGCGGAGTACGATCACGTTAAACATGTGGGTCCGTAAGTCCTTCTGAGAGGTTGGTGGTAGGGGAAAGAGGGTACGGTCCCTGTGGATGCCTCCCCCACTGGGTTCCGGTCTAAATTGGGTGGCACTTCCCGGCCGTCCAAACAGTTACCTTACACCTTTCTGGTGGGTCTGGGTCTCAACAACACTTTATGTCATATTGGCATAGGATTCGGGTATACTTATATATTATGCATTGTACAGTGGGTGTTCTGCATTTCCATTTTCTGTTTAAGCAGACGGCTATCTATCCATTAAGCTACTCATTTGATTATATTTCACTCTTCATTTTAAGCGTACCCAAAACAACTTCATAAAGCATGTGTTATCCCCAATCATATATATTTTAATCAGCACAAAATGTTTTCAAAGGCTTATTGTAACATTTATAAAATGTTTTTAAAAACATGTTCCTCGTATGATTTAATTAAACGGAAAATTCCTTCCTTGTGCTTATGTAAGACCATAATATATCCCATTAAGTATTATATTAAACCATTTTTGTGTGCTCTAAAGAAATATGGATCTATATATATAACATTATCAAATTCTAAAAATAACTAATTCAGTTTGTGAAATGAACGATTAGGCTTTACGGGGAAATTCATTAAATAATTTATTTTCAGACAATTTCATTTATTTTCATAAATGCTTTATGATACGACCCGGCATGACTTCAAGGCAGAGACGGTTCTCCTAGAAAATACTTTTTACATCCTCAACCGAAGTAATTTACCCATTATTTATGAATACTGCAACTTTACGAATGTGTTATATGTATTATTTTTTACGGTATCTGATTTCAATTCGTACACTGATATAATTATACTACTATATCAAAGTGACACATGAATTTCTAGAATATTTATGATTTTCTAAGAACTAACATGCATTGAAAATTAAAATCACATAGAAATTATGTGTAATACTTCCTGAATGTCATTTAAAATTCAACAAAATCTAAATGAACAGAGCAATTTAAATGTATACGGCATTAAAATTAATGGCGCTTACCCATTAGAATTTCATAAATAAAAGAAACTACTATTCAGGGCCATAGTCGGAAATGAAAATTATATAAAGGCATAGATAATATCCTTGTTTGAGTTTAAACATGTTTATTTATGCAAATATGTATACAGTTATTTTATCTTTTGAACTTAGTTTGGATAGTTATATGCCATTTTAAAATGTTTAACATATATTATTTTTGATATGTTTAAACAAAAATAATATAAGTAAATGTTTTAGTAAATTGTATTTTGGTAGATGCAATAGAGCTAACTGCTATAATAAACGATTTACTTATGGTATCTGTGGTATCTTACATCAAATTCTGTGGCGAGGCACAGTCAGGTTGTAAACCCAATGGGTCGGACCTTTGCTCATTAGTAATAATGCTCGTAATTGGCTAATTAATTGGTAATAATAGGGGCTCATTAGGTCTGATGGGGTTTAATTGCAAACAGTTCGGCCGTCCATTAATTACAATTGTCATGTCGCAATTCTGCGCCATGAGCCTTTTCGTGTTTTTCTGTGTGAAAAACATCCTTCTTTCTTCCCGTGCCTGTGCTGTGTTTCGGTAAGCCTCGTTCGAATTGATTTTACGTTAAAATCTGAGTTTCGTCGAGAATTCGTTGGCTCGGCTAGGTTTTCTGTCTGGGCTGGGATGTGTGACGTATGTTCGGAGGAGATCGGCTGTTACCGGGGCGCGCTTGCCCGCCAATCAGGAAGCGGCGCGAGGAGAACTTTTGGAATGGACTCGAGAGACCCCAGAGATTCGAGCTGGAGATTTCGACTGGTAAAGTTGCATCGTGAAATTGTCTTAATGAAGAAGACAAAGGGTTTTGGCCAAAATGGCTAAGGTGGCCGAAATGGGCAATTGTTTCGTATGAAACCGGCCTACTTTTCCGGAGCTGATTGAAGAAGAACTTGGAAGATTTTCGACGTTCCTTTACAAATGTTCTAAATTTATTCTTTTTATTCCAGGAAATTTATCCCGCGGACCCTTTTGCTACATAAGCTATCCCGTGACGGATGACCGTGATTGAATCGATCTAGAGAAAGCCATGTTATTGAGAGATGAACGAATATCCATTTTTGGACTTTTGTTTGGCGTCCGGCTGTGTTTTCACATATGGAACTTTTTCTGAGAATTTTTTGGTCTATTAATCGGCTATACAGGTAAATTCTTTTATTCGGAACCAGACGTTCCGCTGCACCGCAGGCATAGAAAGAATTAATTGATCTATAATGGTTTACTCAGTTGAAAGTAAATATATATTTGATTTAAATTTATGATTCAAGAAAATGCATATTGATTTAAAAATAGAAATTGATTGATAATATTTCTGAACAGAGCATAAATAATTAAATGTGTGTTAATGATATAGAAAGCTCTGAATATTTTGAATGATAATTAGATATATATATATTCATAGATTTGCAAGTCATTAAAATAAAAGGATTATTTGATTGATAAATGTGCCTGTTTTCCTTGCATTTTTTCATGTTCTTACTCACTGTATATCATTTAGGATATAATTCTCCTAAACTGGGAAACTCCTTTAAAAACGAACCTTGGGTTAATTTTGGTGTTTTTGTGGAAGTTAAGTATGCTAATTACAACTTCTTTTGTTTTGCTAAATTTACGATCATTGGTCTTGTGTGTAGCGGAATCGGTACTTGCAGGTTGGTTCTGAAACCGCTACCACAAATTGGTGCCTGTTCCCTTCCCAGAGTGTATCAGTGAGAAATGTTAATTTTTTATGAAGGAATGCAAGAAAAAATTTTTTTGTTTGTGTGCATAAGTATTGCAGTTTTGATTTTCAAAGTAAGTGCAAATTTCTTTTTTGGTGCAAAAATCATTTGAATTATAAATGAGCAGGAAATTGTTGTATAAATGTCATAAAGTAAATATAAAAGTGCAAAAAGCACAAAAGCCCATATGCACCTGAGTATCATATGTGTATTGAATATTTGTTGCATATATATACATTCCTTGATTCATATATGACACACATAAGCATTTACAAAATTCTATATGATATATAAAAGTGATTTAAAATTTTTGAAAACACACACATTTTTGAAAAGTAGATGCAAAAGCATAATTCACATATAAAGGTGTCTAAAATTCAGGTTAATGAACAAAAATTGAAAAGAAACATACAAATTGTGTTTTTTCTTTGCTCTACTTACATATAAATAAGTGAAAGAAAGTGAAACTATCTTCGAGATAAACTGTGATAAAAATGCCTCGAAATAGTAAGAATTCTCGTGCAAGTAGGAGTAGAGACTCCTCTGCACAACCGAATGGTAGAAACCGTGTGCCTTCGGTGTCTCCACCACGACTTTCTCCAAATTCTGGCAGATCAGCCTCTGCTGTCAGAGACACTAATAAACTAAAAGTGGGAATTGGATCGCAATTTCTTGGATGCATTCCAGGCTTTGCTGGCAACACAAATGAGTCATTTGACGAATTTTTAGAGAAGTTTCTGCTGGTTGCTGACCACGCTAACTGGTCAAATCGTGATAAAATTTTCGTTCTGAAATTAAAATTGTCTGGTCGTGCTGAAAGACTTATAAAATCAATCCCCAAACTTAATCAAAGCACGAATTTCACTGAAGTGATAAACGCACTCAAGGAGAACTTCACGAAAAAATCAAACATTGCCAAAAACGTCGCAGCTCTGGTCAATTGTAAACAACTAGTGAACGAAAATATTAGAGACTTTGCGAACCGCATTGAAGCTGAATCCTACATTGCTTTTCCACAAGATGCTGTGTCTGACAACGAAGATTCTCTGAGAACTTCAATTTTGCTGAATTCATTTAAAAAAGAGTTGAAAATTTCAATCCGAAAAGCTGTTTTATCAGCAAACCCACAGTCATTCGAAGCTGCTAAGGATATTGCCATATTGGAAGAAGAAGTGCAAAATGAAGAGCTGGAAGAAATGACAGAAGACATAAATACTGTGAGAACTGAAAATGACCCTAAACAAGAAATTGAAGAACTGAAGAAGGAATTAAATTTAAAGAAGAAAGAATATGACAATTTAAGAAGAAAATTCAAAGAGAACTCTGAAAAAAGAAAGAAAAGACTGAACGAGATAAAAGTGGACTTAGAAAGAAGCAATTCCAGTTTTGAAGAATCATTCACGGATACGCCCTCTACAAGCAGATACAATGAAACTCAATTAGAAGAAGAAGATTGGGAAGATATTCCAATAAAGAAGAAACATAAACCATCAACATCCTTCAAAACTTCTACACCATCCAGAAGAACTGACAATAGAAACCGTTTCAGTCAAAGAAGAACTCCGGTTGCCTCACAGGAAGAAGAGTGGTATGTTAAAAGTCCATATCAAAATTATTCTCCAAGAAAGAACTTTCAAACATTTAGAAGACCTTTTCGTAACAGTTTCAATAGAAATCCAAATTTCCAAAGAAGAAATTTTTCAAATTTTAGAAATTCTTTTGACAATTATAAATCTCACAATTTCTATAATTTTGGATATAGAAGAAATAACAGATATTTTAATAGTAGATTTGGCAATACAAGACAATTTAGAAGACAGAATTTTAGTACACAAAAATTTCAATCTCCAAATTTTAATAGATCAAATTCTGAGTTTAGTTGCATGACTGAAATTGAAACACCTTGCCAAAGAAATTTTCCAATCATATCAGTTTTTGTTGATGATGTTAAATTAAATGCTTTAATTGACACTGGAAGTTCTATAAACATTATCTATAGTGATGCCTTACAAAAAATTAATCCTAGAAAAGTGCAAACAAAACATACATCCACTATTTTAAGAGGAATCGGTGATCAAGATGTCTGGGTTGATGAGAAAGCTTCTTTTCCATTAACCATTGGAAAGGACAACATTATGATTGAATGCTGCATTTTAAATACACCTACTCCAAATGAATATAACATGATTTTAGGAAGTACTTTTTTAAATGAAAAGAAAGTGACCATTACCTTTAGACACAAAGATGTTCAACCTGAAATATCTGAGTGTAATGCAATAAATCATAAAATTGTTAGAAGAAATTACAATTTTACAAATGATGTGGATTACAGATCCAAAGACACAAATTTTTCGAGAAATTTTAGAGGATATGAAAATAAGTGTGATAATGGATATTTATTTGAACAAAACAATTATGATAATGAATTTAGAGATGTCGACTTTAGAGATTTTGATGCAAATGTGAATGAAAGATCAAATTATGAATGTGAAAATGATTTACATGAAATGCAGATGAATGACTATGTACATACAAACAAATCCTCGACAGTAAACAATACCAGTGATAATGAAATTTTTGAAACAAATTGTGATAGACATGATGAAAGAAGTTCACAACAAAGCAATACCCTGGGCATTGCAAAAGCTTTTAAGAAATGTGTTTTGAAACCTTTTACAGAATCATTTGTCAAATTGAAGAGAAATTATAAATTTGAAAAAAACACGACAGTTTTACTTGAACCCATTCACAATAAAGAATTTTCTGCAAATAAAATCTTTGTAGCAAGAAGTATTTATAACATTCCTGAAAATGACTTTTTGTACGCACGAGTAGCAAATCCTTCAGAGAAATGTGTTTACATAAATAAAGGTATGAAATTAGGAACTTTTGAAAACATCTATGAATCTGACATTGATATAAATAACAGAATTGACAATGAGAACTGTATTGAAGATAATGATACGTTTGATGCATGGGGAGGAGAATTTGACTTGAAGCATATGAACTATGCTCAGAAAACTTTACTTTTAAAATTACTAAATAAATATAAACATGTTTTTGCTAAGAATATGAAAGAATTGTCTGGATGTGATACAATTTTGCATGAAATTAATTTGGAATCTAACTTGCCTGTTAGACAGAAACCATATCGTATTCCACATAATTTACAGAAAGAACTTTCACGTCAAGTGAATGAACTCTTGGATGCCAAAATCATCCAACGTAGTACTTCTCCTTACAATACTCCTGTTTTATTTGTTAAGAAACCTGATGGAAGCTACCGTTTAGTGGCAGATTTCCGGAAGCTCAACAAGATAACAATTGTAGAAAATTTTCCAATTCCGAACATTTCGGAACTTATTGACAACTTATCTGGGGCCTTGTATTTTTCGACCCTTGATTTAACCAGTGGATTTTATCAATTGTGTTTACATCCTGATGATTATCAGAAGACTTCATTTTCAAATCCCGATGGACACTTTGAATGGACTAGAACTCCATTTGGTCTTAAGAATGCGCCCGCATCCTTTCAGAGATTGATGTCTCTGGTGCTGGCTGGCATATCTGGAATTTACATTGACGATATCATTGTTGCATCACGTACATTTGAAGAACACTTGAAAAAATTAGAAGAAATTTTTGTAAGATTAAGTAAACATGGTTTGAAGTTGAAACCATCAAAATGTCATTTTTGCAGAAAAACAATTAAGTATCTTGGATTTTTAGTATCCAATGGAAAAGTACAACCTGATACTCATAACTTGGAAGTTGTAGAAAAATTTAAAGTTCCAAAATCAATTAAGAATGTGAGACAATTTCTTGGACTCACTGGATTCTATAGAAAATTTATAAAGGACTGCGCGGAATTGTCCCTTCCGCTAACTGATATACTGAAAACCAAGAATAATGAAAGTAAAAAGAAATTTGTTTGGACAAATGAAGCTCAAAAAGCTTTTGAAATTTTAAAAGGAAAACTTTTATCTAAACCAATTTTGACTCTTCCAGATTTTAGAAAACCATTTATTTTACACACAGATGCTTCAAATCACTCACTGGGGTGTTACTTGTCCCAAGAAGATGAAAACAAAATCTTACATCCAATATCTTACGCAAGTCGTAAATTAAATGAAGCTGAATGCAAATATAGTGTTGTTAAAAGAGAAGCATTAGCCGTTGTATGGGCTACAAACTATTACAAACATTATTTAATTGGAAAACCTTTCACAATTTTTTGCGATCAAATTTCACTCTCCTTTATATTTAAGTTAAAAGATCCTACATCTCGATTGGCAAGATGGATTGCATCTCTATCACAATTTGATTACCAAATAGTACATAAACCAGGGAAGGCAAATTTAGTCGCAGACTACCTTTCAAGAAATGTTGATGAATGTACAAATTCTATTGAGAATATTCCTAGAAGATTTGTATCACAATATAAAGTGATAAATAACAATGTAAATCAAAATTGTCAAAATGTAAACAATGCAAATCAGAATTTTCAGAATTTAAACAATGAAAATCAAAATTTTCCAAATGTAAACAATGATAATAGTAGTAATAGAAGAGAATTAGAAGTCAATTTGAATTCAGCCAATACAAGTGAAACAAATGAAATTTGTGCTGTTGACAACAATGAAAGTGAAAATCAAAATGAAAATAACATACAAAGTGGTCAATTGGAACAGACATTTACTTGTCCTACATTACTCATCAGAATTAAGAATGCTCAAAAATCTGATCCTAGATGCAGTAAAATTATAGATCTCTTAGATAAGAACATAAAACCTTACCCACAAACTTTAGTATTTTTTAGAAAGGATGATATACTGTGGTGTACGCACAAACACCCTAAACGTAGACACCAAGAACAAGAAAGAGTTGTTGTTCCGCAGGAACTTGTATCTGAAATTTTATGGTTACATCATGATTGTCCTACTTACGCACATTGTGGATTTAGAAGAACTTTAGCTTCTGTGAGTAGAAAATACTTTTGGCAGGGAATGTATTTCCAGACCCAAAATTATGTTGCTTCTTGTGAAATTTGTGTGATAAATCGTGGTTTTAGAAATAATAAAGCACCTATTCAAAAATTTTCAAAATCTACATATCCATTTGAGCGAATCGCCATGGACTGTGTTGGACCATTACCTATATCTAGATCTGGAAATAAATTCATCTTAGTCATAACAGACTATTTTACTCGATGGCCTGAAGCATATCCCTTAGCTTCAATTAAAACTGAAGATATTTTAAATTGTTTAGAGCACTATATGGCTCAGCATGGCATACCTAAATACATTGTCTCGAATCAAGGGACGAATTTTGTTTCTAAAACAGCAAGATGTTTTTATAAGAAATTGGGAATAATAAAGAATACTACTACTGCCTATATGCCTTCAGTAGATGGCTGTGTTGAAAGATTAAATGGTACTTTAGTCAGATCCTTGAAAAATATTGCATACAACTATAAAAATAACTGGGATAATTTAATTCATTTTGCGTTATTAGCTCATAGAAATGCCATACATGCTTCTACGGGTGAATCACCTGCGTATTTACTCTATGGAAGAGATTTAACAGTTCCAAATACTTTGATGGCTGGATATAAACCTCCAACGTATGACTCTATATATGATTATGGAGAAGATTTACAATTTAGACTTAAAAGAACATATGATGTAGTAAAAAGTAACTTGGAAAAAGCTGAAAATTCACAAATTTTACAACAACATAAGAAAGCGAAGATACCCAATATTAAAGTGAATGACCTGGTGTACTTATACACACCTTTTTTGCCTCATAGACAATCGAGAAAACTGAGTTCATTTAATAGAGGTCCTTTTAAAGTGATGAAACAAACATCTGCAGTTAATTTTCTCATCAGACATGTGATGAATCCCAAAAATGAACAACTGGTTCATGTTGATGACCCAGACCGTCCGACCTACCAGAAAGGTGTAAGGTAACTGTATGGACGGCCGGGAAGTGCCACCCAATTTAGACCGGAACCCAGTGGAGGAGGCATCCACAGGGACCGTACCCTCCTTCCCCTACCACCAACCTCTCGGAAGGACTTACGGACCCACATGTTTAACGTGATCGTACTCCGCATGAACACGGCGGCATATGTGGCAGCGTGCAAATCTAGCGCGCAAACCACAGGGATACTGCACCCGAGATGGCCAACAGCACGCGGCGTTCCGAGGTGGTCACCCACCAAGTACTAACCGCGCCCGATGCTGCTTGACTTCGGTGATCTAACGAGAACCGGTGTTTTCAGCACGGTACGGCCGTTGGCCTTCAACTGGTTCATGTGAACAGACTGACTCTTTTACCTCCAAGAAGAGAGGAATTGCAAAAATTTTCAAAACAATCTGTTGAAAATCAAAAACTGAACTCTAAGCCAAATAGACTTACTCCTGTGATCACCGCTGAGAAAGACTCTGTGAAACTGAAATCTTGTTTATCAAAACCTGCAGAAAAATCTCATAACAAAAAGACTGTGAAAAGAGTAAGATTTAATTTGCCTAAGAAAGTGAATGACAGTGCTGTTCATACTAGATCAAACTTTCATGCTAATAAAAATCAACATTATACATTGAGAAATAATTCAAATAACTTTGATAATAGAGGAAATGGAAGAATCATTTACAACAATAACTACTATAGAAATAGTTATACACCACACCAAAATCAAAATTATATGAGAAATAGAAACACACGTACACCTTATAATCTTAGATCTTATCAAAGATTTTCACAATATTAAATTTTTGGTTGAGTTCACAATTTTTCAGAAATTATTTTTGCAAGAAAAATCTTATATTAAATTAAAGTTGATACTTGTTTAAATTTTTGTATTTCAATATTGTCTTTTAAAATAGAATTTATGAAAAAATTGTTGTAATTTAAAAATTTTATGGAAATCTTGCATTTAAGTTAAAAGTAAATAGAAAAATTAATTGATTTTTGTGAACCATAATTTATAAATGTTTATATTGTAATTTAAATAATAAGTAATTTTGTTAATTGACTCTCCTTGGACTTTAAAATTTTTCGAGAGTCCTGTTTTTGTTTGACTTGGATTATTTTGCTGTGTTTGAATGTGAAAATTGATTACTTGTTAAGTTCATGAAATAATTGAAATGGTGTTGGTTTTGATTTTGTTCCTAAGTAAAGGAGGAAATTTTTGAATGTTGAAAAAAGTAAAATTGAAATTAATATAAAGTAAATATAAAGTAATTGAAGTAATTTAAGTGATTTGAATTTGAAAATTGAAAGTTTTGAATTTGAGAAATTTTGAAATTTAATGAAATTTTTTTTGAAGATCAAAAGTAAATGATCTCTTTTGATAAATGGTTTTGAATTTTGTTTTGCTGAGAGAGGTGAAAATTTTTGGCTGATGTGTTGTTGAAATTTGTTTTCTTGAAATTCCTTTTCACATTGTTGTTTTTTTTTTGACCAGCAGTTTTCAAACATCTACACAAATTTCAGTTAGTCATCATTTTGTAATGCTGCAACCCTTTTTTCTGGAGGACTGGCTGGTGGACACAAACATGAACATATTTACACGGACCACAGATGAAGAAGCAGCTGGGCAAATTAAGTGTCCGGTGCATGCTGCAGGACTGGAGTCCTTGACGACAACTTGTTCCGAGCCTACCTAGGACAGTTGTGGAGCCAGGTGGGAAACTGGTGAAGCTTGATGAGGATGATGATGATGAAGAAGATGATGATGAGGACGATGATGTGGTCAGCGCAAGCTGTCCAAAAACTTTTGATGTCCGAAGCTTCTGAGGCGTGTCTTGGCTTCGTGTTTTGCTGCCTCTGCATCCTGCACGCGAGTATTTTTTTTTTATATTTTTTTTCACTCCCTTTTGTTTTGTGGCAACTCGTTAGTCCCCGCCGAGTTTGCTCTTCGGATGTGTTCCTGCTCCTTTACATAACTGACGTGAATTTCAAGAGAATTTTTCTCCTTCTCTCTCTCAGCGGACAAATTTGTTTTGAATGAAATTTTTGTTTTTGTGACACATGAAGTGATCACTTGTTTGAAATAATTTCAGAAAGTGTAAGAAAGAAAAGTAAATTGAAATTTTAAGATAAATTGAATGATTTAAATGTAAATGGATAATTTAAAGTAATGGAAAGTTGAGTCAGAATAAGAAAATTCTGAAATGTTTTGATGGCAAAAATAAGTTAAAATAAAGTTAATGCTGAATGAAATGTTGAAAAATTGAAAGTAAATGTAATTTAAAGTTAATATGTTGAATTTGAAAGTAATTTAAAGTGAAAGTTTAAAAATGTAAATGAAAGTTTTGAAATGAAAGTTTGAAATTGAAAATTTGAAATATTGAAAATGACTTTGTTCTCAAAAAGTGAGAAATTTTTGAATGAGTAAAGAATCTCATTACTTGATTGTGACAAATTTAATTTAAAAATTAATTTTCAAAATATTTAATCTTTTGATGAAAATTAATGACTGTTTTGTGTCACTTGTGTGTTTTGAAAGTGACCATTGTGTGAAATTTTGAATTTTCGAATTGTTTATATTGTATAAGTGTATTGTAAATTCATATCATATCATGTTTTAGCTTCGCATCATCTGGTTGATCTCAATGTTGATGATTGAGACATTTTGTTGTCAGGCAAAGTGCCTTGACAAATTTTTTCTGAGTTTAAGTGTATTTTAGTGTATTTAAGTGTAAATTTTTGTAAAGGTTCCTTTAAGATGCGGTGACATTTTGTCATCCTTTTGGTTTTCTTTTGGTTTTCCCTGTGGTGATGAATGGCTTGGCCGGTCATTCAGATCTGCAGTGGCGTTGTCTTGAGAAACGTTGAGGCCCACGTTTTCTCGCCTATTTTGTTCTAAATTATTTTACACTTACAGGTTCCTAAAATTCCTTGTAAATTTTTGTATTTTTGTGTTTTTGAGTGAGAGAAAAATTTTCCTCACTGTTTTTCGGAAAATTTTTGACTCCCAGAGAGGGGGAGCTGTCATATCGCAATTCTGCGCCATGAGCCTTTTCGTGTTTTTCTGTGTGAAAAACATCCTTCTTTCTTCCCGTACCTGTGCTGTGTTTCGGTAAGCCTCGTTCGAATTGATTTTACGTTAAAATCTGAGTTTCGTCGAGAATTCGTTGGCTCGGCTAGGTTTTCTTTCTGGGCTGGGATGTGTGACGTATGTTCGGAGGAGATCGGCTGTTACCGGGGCGCGCTTGCCCGCCAATCAGGAAGCGGCGCGAGGAGAACTTTTGGAATGGACTCGAGAGACCCCAGAGATTCGAGCTGGAGATTTCAACTGGTAAAGTCGCATCGTGAAATTGTCTTAATGAAGAAGACAAAGGGTTTTGGCCAAAATGGCTAAAGTGGCCGAAATGGGCAATTGTTTCGTATGAAACCGCCCTACTTTTCCGGAGCTGATTGAAGAAGAACCTGGAAGATTTTCGACGTTCCTTTACAAATGTTCTAAATTTATTCTTTTTATTCCAGGAAATTTATCCCGCGGACCCTTTTGCTACATAAGCTATCCCGTGACGGATGACCGTGATTGAATCGATCTAGAGAAAGCCATGTTATTGAGAGATGAACGAATATCCATTTTTGGACTTTTGTTTGGCGTCCGGCTGTGTTTTCCCATATGGAACTTTTTCTGAGAATTTTTTGGTCTATTAATCGGCTATACAGGTAAATTCTTTTATTCGGAACCAGACGTTCCGCTGCACCGCAGGCATAGAAAGAATTAATTGATCTATAATGGTTTACTCAGTTGAAAGTAAATATATATTTGATTTAAATTTATGATTCAAGAAAATGCATATTGATTTAAAAATAGAAATTGATTGATAATATTTCTGAACAGAGCATAAATAATTAAATGTGTGTTAATGATAAAGAAAGCTCTGAATATTTTGAATGATAATTAGATATATATATATTCATAGATTTGCAAGTCATTAAAATAAAAGGATTATTTGATTGATAAATGTGCCTGTTTTCCTTGCATTTTTTCATGTTCTTACTCACTGTATATCATTTAGGATATAATTCTCCTAAACTGGGAAACTCCTTTAAAAACGAACCTTGGGTTAATTTTGGTGTTTTTGTGGAAGTTAAGTATGCTAATTACAACTTCTTTTGTTTTGCTAAATTTACGATCATTGGTCTTGTGTGTAGCGTAATCGGTACTTGCAGGTTGGTTCTGAAACCGCTACCACACAATGGTTGTTTGTAAATGTCGTTTTCCCTTGGGGAAAGGTTAAAGGCCGTAAAAACATTTTAAGTATTCGGAATAATATTTGTTACATCCAGTTGTACGGCAACTTATATCAGAGAGAAATAAAAATTATCTTTTGATTCCAAATTATTTTCGATTTTAATTCTTTAAAATATATATAAACAATAGGTCAGTCAAGACAATAAATTATGTGACTGACCAATTGCTTTATGCGTGATGATTACCTCACACATACCTCACGTCTTCAGTCTATTGATAACAGTAAATTTAGATTATGAACAAAGCGCATTATAGTACTAATGGTTATTATAGCAGGTAATAGTACTAATTATAGCTGGTGAAATTACTAGTGTTCTAGAATATATACGCTATTGTCGTTTGTGCTATTTTCGTAATGAACTTCACGCTACAGAATCTATGAAATTATAAAAGCAATTTGTAAAAACCTACAGCTTTATAATAACATTTTAACCAAGTTGAATTATTTTATCCTCTTCATTACTAGTCCTATAGAGAATGGCAACAACTGTTTATATTGACATTCAATATGTTTTGTGTGGTGATTAAATTAATAAGTATGCATATGATTAAATGAATTAATATGGTGATTAAATGAATAAATATAGAAATAAAGAGTAATAAAAGAAAATTCTAATTCAGCCATTTTTGTCAAAGTCATGTGAATTTTGTATACAACTTTAATTAATGAAATTTTATATTTTAAATTTCAATCATAATTCTCCATAGGCTGGTAATGAAGAAGGTGTAAAATCTGAAGATTAAAGAAGTTGATAACAATTATCATTATAGAAACCTATCAGCTATATAACAGAAATGACGCCTAAAGTATATCGTTTAGGAAGTTTAATTTTTGATTTCTGAACATAATGACCTGAACATTCTGCAATCAATAAAAATAACGTATTTAACTAGTTATTTAAAAAATTGGATAACAAGAAACGTATTTTCCCTCCAAACTCTTTGATATTGATGAGAAAATAAGGTCGAATAGTACATATCCTAATAGCAGTGACAATTGCTGTAAATATATATGGGATGAAATATCAGCAGAAATTAGTAAAAAAGAAAATAATTTGGAGTTTCTGTTATTCTATAATTTGGTTTTTAAATTACAGAATATCATAATTTCAAAGCCAAAGTGACTTTTCTGGTAGCTGTGGTGAATGGTTGTTGATTTACGGTTGCGTATGAACGGATAGCAATGACTAGCCTGAAACACTGTTTTCTCACTGCTGGAGCGTGACAATTGGCTAGCAAAAACAAGCAACACTTAGGAACCTTTGGACTGAAAAGCCCCTAATATTCTATTAAGTATTTTAAATGTAGGGTTAAAAATGCAAGCAATAATCAGGTAGCACAAACTGTTGATGTTGATTAGTCAGAAGCAGTAGCGTAGTGTTGTTGTTGTTGAGACCCAGACCGTCCGACCTACCAGAAAGGTGTAAGGTAACTGTATGGACGGCCGGGAAGTGCCACCCAATTTAGACCGGAACCCAGTGGGGGAGGCATCCACAGGGACCTTCCCCTACCACCAACCTCTCGGAAGGACTTACGGACCCACATGTTTAACGTGATCGTACTCCGCATGAACACGGCGGCATTTGTGGTAGCGTGCAAATCTAGCGCGCAAACCACGGGGATACCGCACCCGAGATGGCCAACAGCACGCGGTGTTCCGAGGTGGTCACCCACCAAGTACTAACCGCGCCCGATGCTGCTTGACTTCGGTGATCTAACGAGAACCGGTATTTTCAGCACGGTACGGCCGTTGGCCCGCAGTAGCGTAGTGTGAGATTTTTGACTGGAGAGGCTGTAAATTTGTCAAAACATTTGATATTACAAGTGAAAATTATATTGGAATTCGCATTTTCATAAGTTTTATTTATTGCTTAATAAAATAAAAAAATCTGATGTGGGCAACACATGACTTTCCTTATATAATGCAATGAATTTACTACTTTTACAGTAAAAAAATAGGTTTTTCTTATAGTAGATACTTATATTCCTTCCAAGATATTGAATTTTCGACAATTAGTCATCATTTTCATTGATTTAGCGTCATTTTAATCCATTTGGCGAGATTTTCGTTAATTTGACAACATTTCAAAAAGTCGCCAAGTTGGCGACATTCCGCCAAAATCTCGCCAAGCTTTACTGACTGGGAAATAAGTTATTCTTATAACAGATAAATGACTATTGGCGTTCAAATACAAAAGAATAAATACTCGAAGTATCTTTCCTCATGAATGGAACGAGCTAGATCCACGAGAATGATGTCACTCAATTTATCGCATGGTATTACATATGAAAAGTGAACATGTTTCTCAATAGGAAATGTATATTTTTTTAATTTTATATAACTGTTTGATAATTTTTTTTGAAAAATGTGAAATATCTCGAGAACGGTTCATGTTAGCGTTCTAAATTTTATGTTAATCGTTTTCTAATAAAAAATTACATAAGAAATGTCTATATGCGTAACTTTATTAGCGGTTTTGATTTTTTGACGATTTTTTAAAAATTTCACTCGAAAATTTAGGAGGATTCTGAACATTCGATTACGTTTAAAAACAATAGGCTTCCAGTGTTTACGGATTGTGATTTTTGTAGCAAATTTCGTTCGAATCGGTCAATTCGTTCGTTATCGTCTCCACAGACCCACTGACACACACACACACTTTCACACACACACACACAGACATCACTTCAAAAATGTTTGATTCGTGATCAGGGATGCTTGAAACGTGCTCTCCCGTCGAAAACTCGAATTCGAATTTTCGACCCCGTCACAATACTTTCCTTATACATTATGTATATAAGGAAAGTAATAACTTTACATAAAAATGCTAGAAGTGGATGAAATGCACGAGATTTTAATATGTTACCTATGTAAGATCAATACATACAAGATATAACATTTTAAATGTTTTCTTATTTCTAAATTAGATGAACATTTACAATTATTTTATTAAATAAAGTCGTGGTCGCATTGGCATGGGGGTCACATTCCCCCTTGGATATTCAATATAACCAAGCCTATCGATATTGTGCATCATGTGCTTGAGTTCCTCCCCCCCCCCCCGTTCTGAAAAAAGTTTTACTGGCGTCTATGTAGGAAGTATACATATATTAGAATACAGTTAGCAAGTGATAGAAACCATATATCAATTACTTTCCTTATATACATAATGTATAAGGAAAGTATTGTGACGGGGTCGAAAATTCGAATTCGAGTTTTCGACGGGAGAGCACGTTTCAAGCATCCCTGATCACGAATCAAACATTTTTGAAGTGATGTCTGTGTGTGTGTGTGTGTGTGTGTCATTGAGTCTGTGGAGACGATAACTGACGAACGAATGCACCGATTCGAACGAAATTCGGTACAAAAATCACAATCTATAAACGATAGAAGCCTATTGTTTTTATACGTAATCGAATGATCAGAACCTCCCTAAATTTTCGAATGAAATTTTAAAAAAAATCGTCAAAAAATCAAAACTGCCAATAAAGTTACGCAAATAGACATTTCTTATGTAGTTTTTTATTAAAAAACGATTGACATAAATTTTAGAACGCTAACATGAACAGTTCTCGAGATATTGTACATTTTTCAAAAAAATTATCAAAAAGTCATATAAAATAAAAATAAAAAAATATTTCTATTGAGAAATATGTTCACTTTTCATATGTAATACCATGCGATAAATTGGGTGACATCATTCTCGAGGATCTAGCTCATTCCATTCATGAAAAAAGATACTTTGAGTAATACTTTTGTATTTGAACGCCAATAGACATTTATCTGCTGTAAGAATAACTTATTTCTCCGTCCTTAACGCTTGGTGAGATTTTGGCGACGAATTTGGCGGAATGTCGCCAATTTGGCGACTTTTTGAAATGTTGCCAAATTAACAAAAATTTCGTCAAATGGATAAAAATAACGCTAAATCAATGAAAAAGACGACTAATTGTCGAAAATTCAATATCTTGGAAGCAATATTAATATCTACTATAAGAAAAACCTATTTTTGTACTGTAAAAATAGTAAATTCATTACATTATATAAGGAAAGTCATGTGTTGCACACATCAGATTTTTTTGTAAATATAAACAGCTAGAACTACCGAAATAAAGCAATTCAAAGGAGTGCACTGAAAATGGGTGAGAAATATATCTGGAATATAAGCTTAGTTGAGAATCCCTGTAGTCCACTATGCCATTAAACAATTTTGTTCAATAATTATTTACAAATACTACACTTTGGAAACTTAAAAATATCTTAACCACAATATGCTATCAATCCGCTAGAAAATTATCAAAATTATAAAATCTTTTGTTTAACTGAGATTCTCGTGTAATGAGATTTTTAAAGGGGAATCTGATTTATTCTGAAACTCCCAAATACGCAAACGGATGTTTCGCCATAATGATGCTGTTACTAAGTCTACTTTACAAACTACTTAAGATTAATGGTAGTCAATATTAGTGTGTTTCTTCGTCTTGATATTGTTTACATTTAGGCGAATGCTGTTCATAGAAAATACCTCAGATATTTTAGTATTACATATGACTTTTTTCTGAGAAAATGAATTACTAGAACCATGTTTGACCCAAAATGGCTGAACCATTAACCTTGCACAAGAGATTTTCATTTATGAAACGTCACGTCCCATATCCAATCATTGTCTTAAGTTAACGCTGTTTAGAAAGGATTGAAAATGGGTGAAGCAGTAGCCACACCATTCTAGAATCTAGGCATTAGTTCTAGCTTATCAGGGAGGGCGAAGTTTAACAGATGGGCGTTTCAAATGCTATGCTCTCTCAGAACACCGTAAAATTGAGATGATTTCAGCTTCTAGATATGTGTTTTAATAGGAAAAAGTACTTTGAAAAGTCTCATTTTAAGTAAGTGTAACAGTTTTCCAAAAAATGGCATATATATTCGCAAAATTATTAAAAAAAATATAATAAAAATAAAAGTATCTTTAAATTAGATTTTAAACAGGAGAGGCTCAGTTTTTGAGCCTCAATGGACCCTACGTCACTGATCAAAAGACATTGAATTTGCAACATAATACATCGCTAATACTAAATTGTTAGCATAAAAAAAGAAATGCGCAATTCAGAGGGTATTTTTAAATAACCTGAATAACCATGTCTATCCTATTAAGGTTTTGAGTTAAGATTGAAACCCGGCATCTGTGGATCCGAAGACTACATTTTAATCAGTGTCATATATGCTTCAAGCGCATTTTTATCAGAAATTTATAATTATAATAAGAATTTTGGTATTTTTTGTCAAGATAAGGGGCGTTTAAGGGTTAACTGGAACTTTTTTTTGGTACAAGTTTCACTTGTGTGATACCAAGAAATCATTCAAGTTGCTACAGTACAATTTGCAGAAAAAGAATAATTGCTCATGGGAAGTTGCTAGTGTACACCTTTTCAAATAAATAAAGTATATAACATACCACATTTTAGCTAACCAAACTTCATCAGATATAACCTTTAAACTATACAGAGGACTTTTAGACAAGAAGAACCAGATGCAAGGCAATAAACTCAATGATTTATGCTTAGGAAACAAAAAATTAAATAGATCAGCCAATTTTACTTTCATGATATTTCAAATATTGAGAAACAACTAATCTAATTTCATTTTTCAAAAAGAGTTATTCAGATTACTGTCATCTAAAATCATAAAACAAAAATAAATTGTCATCTGATTTTCAAATAAAAAAGAAATCGTTAACAACGAAATAGTTCTTCCAATGTGCTACACAATGTAAATCCCTCGAAATTTATTTAACTGCTAAAAAATGCTGAAATAAATCACTCGAGTGACGATTTATTTCAGAAATATTTATAATTTTTTTATGGATTTAATGATTTTATTGAAATGTCAATACTGCTTTGAAGTATAGAAATATAATATATTTAATAAGTCCTGTTAAATCACTCATGCATTTTTATTTCTCTTAATTTGCTTTTCAGGTTTTAATTAAAATTCTTGTGATCATTTTAGTTTATGCTTATCACATGTCTGCTGTAACTGTCTAACACAACAATAAAAAAATTAAAATAAACACTTTCAAATCACGTGTAATCGAATATCATGAGAAATCACAAAAATTTTAATTAAAATCTAATCAAGAAATCAGACGAGTTTATACTGAAAGCCATTTAATTAAAACGTATGTTAGAATCTGGATTTGAGTAAAGCAATTGTAATTATAGCACGGTTTGCAATTTTATTTTCGTTTGAAAGTAATAACATCCTAATTTAAATTTAATTGTAGAAGTAAGTATGATGAGTAATAATTAGTCCGATTTTAATTACCTAAATATATTTATTTAGAGTATATTTCAATAGTTTACTCACAAAATAAAAATACAAGTATAATTTTGAAGTACAAAAATAATGATTGAAACAAACTAAAAGATACCTGAAGCTGAAATATAACAAAACTTATAATAATAAACTTATTATATTTTATGATATAAGGAAACTGCAGTAATTATTATCCATGTATAATTTAATTTATCATTTTATTAGTTCTTATAATCTACAAAAATATAACTCATAAAAATAAAACATGTAAATATAAATAAAACGTTTCACAAAGTGGTCGAAAACCCAGGCCGTCCGACTCGCCCGAAAATATAGGGCAGCAAAAATGGGCGGCCGGGAAACGTTTCACAAAGTGGTGTAATAATTTTTACTTTCCAATATAATTGAAGAGTAGTATAGAGAAAATATTGTTTTCAAGAAAATTTTCGAGATTTTGATGCAAATATATGTTTTATTACCTGCTGAACACGTTTTGACTTTTTTTAAAGTGATGACCGCATTGTTGTCGTCTATTTGTAGTCAATTTTTTGTATGCACGATAGCTGCCATACATATTTATGGATTTTTATTAAACTTTTTATCCGGCTTTGTTAAAGTAAAATCTAGAAATAGACAAACCATTTTGAATACTCAAGCGAAGACTTAGACATTTCTTCAAAATTTTATGTTTTTTAACATAGCAGTATGGCACAAAATATAACATAATTATGCATAAGAGGACCCACATGTTTAACGTGATCGTACTCCGCGTGAACACGTCGGCAGTTTTGGCAGCGGCGGGAATCAAACCCGGGCCTACCGAGTGCAACTGCCACGCGCTAACCACTGGGCTACTGCGCCCTAGACTACAGTTTTTGTCCGTCACTTTATTACTTGTTGAAAACACATTGACATTATTACATAACCTACCTATAAGGGACATTCCCGAAGTTAGGATAAACCGTCACACAAAACACAAGTTATGATCCAGCGAGGTTGAAAGTATGAAGTTGGTCGTTGCAGCCTCTTGCAGCTGGAGGGCTGTTAGTTTTGAAAATGTTACTCAAAATTTTATCAAATATCTTGTTTTTCTGCTGTCATTGCCGTTATCAACTATTCCATGTTAACAAGTTCATAGGGAAGAGTGCGTGAAATTGGTCTGTGGATTCTGTCATCTGTAATCGGAGCGATATATTGTTAGAGTAATTTGTTTAAAATAATTCCTTGACAATTGTTAACACTCAAAATCCTATTATAAATATTATTTCAAAGTGCAAAATAATGCTTACAGTAATGCAACTAGCATCAGTGAATATGTTTTGTTCATATCGAATATTATCACAACTATATAAGATATAACATGATCATCATTACCTTTTGCGATCCCGACTGAGTAGTATACCCAAACCTCTCAGTCACTACTAGTTTTCAAATGCGATCCATGGAAAGTTTTAATGCAACGAGTGCAGTTAATTACTTTCGCTGCAGATAATCCTTAATGGGGACTTAAATGGTTTACTAATGTCAAATACTACATGTGATCATACTTCATTTTATGATAATTTCAAATACACTTTAAATAGACACGTTAAAGCAATGTAATGTGCTTTTTATTTATGTACCAGAAATATTTTGCAGAAATTTATTTCAAGGAAATATTCTAAGATCGATTAACATTTAAAATAATTCTTTACTTTCTTATTTCGATTTGAAATCGAACAGCAAAACTTCGATTTCACCTTCCGGTGCTTTAACCGTTGAGTAATAGTTAAAGAAAGTAAAAACGATATGACGTAAAACACTAAGTTATGTCTCGTAATTTATATTTTTATAGAATTTAATTTATTACAGTACAATATTTTTATCTGAAAGGATTCATATCCAGACAATTAATTCAGTTCTTGCAATTTCAAAACTTAGATATTGATTTTTATTTAATTAATGACTGATTAATTCAAACATTGAAATTGCATGTTTCAATACATAATAAAATATTTACAATTCCTATTTTCCACTGCAACATTTACCTGATGTTGCAAATCAATTTTCTTGAAGCATTCAAACCACCACTTTTCTTGAAGCTCAAATCCACCAAAACACGGTGAGGTGAAATATAATTATCCATTGCATGTGACAGCAACGCAGAACTTTAACGAATATCATTGATAAATAATCTCAAGAAAGTTATTAGAATCTAACACAATACCTTCATATGCGCGTTGGCAATCACTTTCTAGTCGTAATTAGTACTGCTAACATATGTATTATCAGAGAATCACTTCAACGTGTGTTTTCGAGAACAACTATGTAACATTGACACAGCACATAATTTACGGCGTCTGTTCCAGAGGAATATATCTGTTGACGCAACAAATCGTACGAATTGAATTTAACTGTGTTCGTGACTGCAGTTTCTCCAGTTCTGTGGGTCCCTGTAACTCCTGTGCTTTTGCTTGGTTTTCTCACATCTAGTATATCTTCATTCATCGGTAGCGCTGAGTGTTGTCATATTACACACGTGCCTTTTTGAGTCATTTTCTATGAATAAAAATCCTCAGGCAATGACGTGCTGAAGTACACTGTAAATTTTAGGTTTGAAAAATGTTCGGTTCATCGACGGTATGTGTTGGACATAGTTCAATATTTGGATTTTATGGCTTTTCCCTTAATTCTGTGACTGCGTGTTTTATAGCCATAATGTCATTTCTTTCACAACGAATCGGATAACATTTATGTACAGCTAGTATTTCCCATACAGTTAATTGCCTTGTCATAACAGTAGACTGAAGTATTGTCAAAATTGATAAAAAACGTGTACAGTATTTCTAGTTTATGTGTTCTTATAGTTATTCTGATTTTAAAGAAAAAATTGAAACTTTTTTATATACAACAATATCGGAAAATTAAAAATTATTTTCAAAGTAAAAAATCTGTTGTGACCAGCATATGACTTTCCCTGCAGATTCAAATTCATTTTGTAATTTTTTATTTCATTATGCATTAAATTGAGTTTAATTGCAGAAAATATTATGGATAATTTTCTGATATTATATCCAATTCGTTTTTTATTGCATCTTCGTTTCGTTTGGCAACTTACTTCACTTTAAATTCTTCAGGTCCTTAAAAGACCAAAAACTACAATATCTCGAGAACGGTTTATCCTATAGCCATGGGGTCAGATTTATCCACTTAGTTGTCAAATGTTACATGTACAACAAGTACTTATTTAATATATTTAATTAATTTCAGTCATTTATTTCAGAGTTTCACTATCTTGCACATGTAGTATTTTTATTTTAGATCGAATATTTTAATTTTGCGGGTCATTTTGCAAAAAAAAAAGCAGATTCTTTTTTCCGAATGGTATCAAAATGTAACCATCATGGCAGTATCCTACGAGCGACTTTATCTGCCAAATTTTGTGAAATTTGAATCCATTAGTTTGTAAGCCAGAGTGGATACATAAAATTTTTGCGGGCCATTGCGCAATAAAGGCAAATTCCAAATTGTACCGAATTTCCGAATCGTACCAAAATCTAATCATCACCAGGGTCGCCCACAAGTCACTTATCTGCCTAATTTTATGAAATTTAGTCGATTAGTTGAGTTACAGTGAATATCCCTAACAGCATTTTTTTTCACAGTGACGTAAGATTTAGGTCACACTGTGACATGGGATGTCACAGGATGTCGCAGTACGTCTCGGCAATGTCATATTGAGGTCACAGCGAAGTCATTGTGGTCATTTTCATGGTCGTTTGTGACGTCGCATATTAACTTCTTTGTGACGTTACATTGTAATTGCCATTGTAATATCGTCACATTGTTACGTGTTAATTAAATTGTGGAAACGTCACAGAATATAGTCACAATGAAGTTACAAAGTTACTAATATGTAGCGTCGCATAGAAGTCGCAAATATGATGTCACATTGTGACCCAGGTGTCACGTGACTACGACGTCATTGTCACACATGTGACAATCTTTGCTATGAGGGTATATACAATTTTTACGGGTCTTTTCGCAAAAAAATGCAGGTTTTCTTTACCGAATCGTATCAAAGTCTAATCAGCACCAGGGTGACTCACGAGTGACTTATCTACCAAATTTTGTAATATTTGATCAATTAGTTTTTCAGCTAAAGTGGATACAGGCAATTTTTGAGGGTCATTTCGCAAAAAAGGCGGTTTGTTTTTATCCCGAATTGTACCAAAATCTAAACAGCACCAGGGTCACACATAAGTGACTTACCAACCAGATTTTATGAAATTCGGTCCATTAATTTTTGAGTTAGAGTAGATACATACATTGCACGCATAGATATACAGGCAGACATACACACACATAGACCTCACTCTAAAATAGTTTTTTCGTATTCCAGAGGTCTCAAAACGTGTATATCCGTCGAAAACACGAATTGTGATTTTCGGCATGATTCCAATACTCTCCCTATACTTTAATATGTATTGCAGAGATAGTAAAAATCTGATGTGGGTAGCACATGACTTTCCCTGCAGACTTATATCCACGTCCTCTTTATTTTAATTAAATTTAATTTACTTTTAATTCAATTTTAGTTCTCATTTGGTAACTAGACGTATTTTCAAAGGTGACGTAGAGAAATTACGAAAAACTAAAATATCTCGAGAACGGCTGGACCTAGTGTAATAGCAGGGGCGGCAAATAGGGGGCGCGAGGGGGCGCGATCGCGGCCCCTAATTTTTCAAAACTGGAAAGGCGTAAAAAAATTCCAAGCGAATTCGGTGAAAAAAATCCCCATGATGATGTTAAATCATATCACAGAATCAATATTCAATATGAAATTATAGATTCAGTATCTAATGAAATTGAGACTTAATGAGAACAATATATCCATTTTGTTTGCCCTTATTTCAGTATTATCCGGATCAGATGTCGGAAAAGAAAAAGAAAAAGTTTCAACCATATGCAAAGTATATAACTTCCAGAAAGAGGGATTGCTATGTGAATTGCGACTGTTTTATTCAATGGTGAAAAATGTAAACATAGACCATTCCAATTTCAATAGTCGCCTGGATTATTTTAAAGAGCTGAATTTTAAAAATTTGTTTCCTGTCATAACATTATTAGTTAAATTGTTTTTGACTGTGCTAATCAGCTCAGCCAGTTGTGAAAGTTCTTTTTCGTGTCTCAGGAGGTTGAAAAATTATTTTCGCAGTACAATGGGACAAGAAAGACTTTCATCTTTAGCAATTTTAGCTGTAGAATACCACTGGATTATGATGATATTGTAACAAAATTTTCTCTTCATCCAGAACTGGCGTTTGAAACTTTAATAACAAGTAAATAAATATAGATATTTGTATTTAGAAAAATTATGTTAACAACAATTATGTACAAGAATTTTATTAACAACAATTACTTTTCTCAACATCAATTCAGTTTTGTGATCCCTTCCCTCTCCCCTGTTAACAAACATTTTATTCATTTCATATTGTGGATTTTCATACAAATCTCGCACCCCCAAATGAAATGCTGAAATACCGCCCCTGTGTAATAGGGTTGGTCTCACTCTTTTCACCGTTAAAAATTACGTATAAAACAAGCATTTAAGGGATATAGTATTTGAGCATACGTAGTTTTTTATTTTAAATTTCTACGATTTTAGTGGGCCAATTTCCAAAAAAGCAGTTTATTTATCTTCGAATCGTACCAAAATCTAATCAGCACCAGGTTAACCCACAAGGGACTTATCTGCCAAATTTTGTGAATTTCGGTCATTTAGTTTTTCAGCTAAAGAGGATACAGGCTTTTGAAGGCTATTTCGCAAAAATAGGCACATTCCTTTATCCGGAATCGTACCCAAAACTAATCAGCACCAGATTCGCCTACAAGTGAATTACCTACCGAATTTTATGAAATTTGGTCAGTTTTTTAGTTAGAGGTGATATAAAATCTGCACAGACAGACAGACACACGGACAGACGCACACACAGACGTCAGGCTAAAAATAGTTTTTTCGTATTCTAGAGGTCTCAAACCGCGTAGATCCGTCGAAAATTCGAGTTGCGATTTTCGGCATGATTCCAATACTTTCCCTACTTTCCCTACGCATTATCATGTATTGCAGGGAAAGTAAAAATGAGAAAAAAAGAAGATAGTTTAATTATAATAATGTATAAATGGTACACAGTAAAATTATGTAGAATAAAGTTTTTCTTTTCGTAATAATATACTCTATCAAGTACATCTCTTAAAATAGTATCTTGATCATTGTGTCGAATAAGTAACGATTACTTTATTAAAGTAACTTTAGTTAATAATTCTAAGTGATTTTATTTTCTTTCTGCAGTAAACTAATTATGGCATTTGTTAATTTAATGGAAAAATATTGGAAATAAAGCAGTTCTTTGTAATAAACTGCAGTACCGTTTGTATGTGATTATAGATAATTGTAGTAATGTAGAGGTTTAAAAAAGTGTTAATAGAGACTCGCGGAAATTTTATATTTTCATTCGTTTAGCAAAATTTGATATCGGCGTTAAATTGAAAAAAAAATGAAATAATTATTCAATTATGCTCTATTATTTATTAGATTATACTAATAAATCAGTCATAAATTAGAATGAAAATATATGAATACATAGTTTTTCTAATGAAAGTTTTGTGAAATTAAGAAATATACACATATTAATTTGACAAAGTCTATATAATAATGTATTCCAGCTTTGGACAATCTGATATGACTACAGAACAAGATGGCATTGTAATGAAATCATTTAATAAGGCATACGAAAAAAACCATACACATTACGCAAAAGAAAGTATATACAGGGTGATTCAAATTAAAGTCTAGGTGTTTAGACTACTCTGTAGGAAAAACTACTGGTTGTATGGCAACCAAATTTCGTACACATACTTTCCTGATTACGAACCTTTAAGTTATTTGTGTGTTTAAGGACTTTTCTAGGGGCATTTGTACTATTTATGTGTTTCCCGTTAAGCAATAGCATCGAAAGTACAGCTTTCATTTATCTTAAAATCCCTTATTACTTTCCTTTTATACATAATGTATAAGGGAAGTATTGTGACGGGGTCGAAAATTCGAATTCGAGTTTTCGACGGGAGAGCACGTTTCAAGCAGCCCTGAACACGAATCAAACATTTTGAAGTGATGTCTCTGTGTGTGTGTGTGTGTGTGTGTGAAAGTATGTGTGTGTGTGTGTGTGTGTGTGTGTGTGTGTGTGTCAGTGCGACTGTGAAGACGATAACTGACGAACGAATGGACCGATTCGAACGAAATTGGGAACAAAAATCACAATCCGTAAACACTGAAAGCCTATTGTTTTTATACGCAATCGATTGTTCAGAACCCCCCTAAATTTTTGAGTGAAATTTTGAAAAAATCGTCAAAAAATCAAAACTGCTAATAAAGTAACGCAAATAGGCATTTCTTATGTAATTTTTCATTAGAAAACGATTGACATAAATTTTAGTACGCTAAGATGAACCACTCTCGAGATATTGCATATTTTTCAAAAAAATTAACAAAAATCATATGAAATAAAAAAAAAATATTTCCTATTGAGAAACATATTCACTTTTCATATGTAATACCATGCAATAAATTTGGTGACATCATTCTCCTGGATCTAGCTCGTTCCATTCATGAAAGATATTTTGAGTAATACTTTTGTATTTGAACGCCAATAGTCATTTATCTGATGTAAGAATAACTTATTTCTTCGTCCATAACGCTTGGAGAGATTTGGGTGACTAATTTGGCGGAATGTCGCCAACTTGGCGACATTTTTATTTGTTGGCAAATTAACAAATATCTCGCCAAATTGATAAAAATGACGCTAAATCAATGAAAATGACGACTAATTGAAGAAAATTCAATATCTTGGAAGGAATATAAGTATCTACTATATGAATAACATTTTTTTAATTTTAAAAGTAGTAAATTCATTGCATTATATAAGGAAAGTCATGTGTTGCCCACATCAGATTTTTTTTATAAAATTATTGATAACACAGAGTTTGTAAAACTTAACTCGACTTCCGAATTTCAGCGGATTTTTTTTTTTTTTACTTTTAACATATAAGTCGAGTTTCCGTTCACAGTTTTCAGCTTTATTGACCAAAATTTCTTGACTTATATACCCTAATACATACGGGAAGAAAAATTACAAAATAATGTTAGGATTTATGCTGGGTTCTAAGTGCTAGTGAGCTATGCATAGTAATTTTTCTAGTATGAATGCCAACTTTCTACAAGAGTATGCAATCAAAAACTTACGTTTCTATTATATATTATTAAACTTTCGCAAACACTACCTGTAATTACTTCTCTAAGACACCTTTCCGCGAAAACTTTTCTTGAGTAATACCTGTTATTATTTTTTTTTGTTATTTTTGTTAAGAAAGTTGTAGAGAAACTGCAATGAGGGAGTGGTACCCTGTTTTACTATTTCGTACACATGCCGAAATACTTAATAAGACTTAATTTTTCGGTCTCAATTTATAATCTAAAAATGCAATTATATCTGTAACGACAGAAAAAATCCTCAAAATAAATGGGAAGTTGGTCACAAAGTGTTCGCCTAAGGAAAAATTTACAATCATCCAGAAATAAATTTTTATTCTCCATTGGTAATTAAATCTGTATGGAGAAAATGTTTTAAACAAATCCTTTATCACTTGTATATTGTAAAGCAGAACTATAGGTGATTATATTTATTACTGATTATGATTTAACTATACGACTGTTAGTTATACAGTAATTAACATTATTGTAAAGTTTATGCCTTTTAAAGAATACACTAACACCTGGCGCTCCAAAGCGAAGAATAACTGGACCAGTTTCGCATCGAGATTTTTCAGCAGCGACTCTGTTTATTGCACAAATTAATGTGAATTTTATAGATTCAATAACACCCGATGCTTTTTCCAAGTTCATAATTCTAATAAGAATGAAATTGGTTTATTAATACAGTGAATAGGATTAGGAGTGTATTTATCTAATTAGATATATGTTATTAACCATAATTAAGTTTGTTTACGAATCTGTCGAACATATAGTTAAAATGAGGCAGTGCCTTAACCACTGAGCTGTCATACCTCGTCCAAACCAAGCTGGATTCAATATTGAATTGGGTCGCGAAAAAAACCTAGTTACAACATTTTAGTGGTCCCTCCATTTTGTAGAACCAGCTTCAACTTCACGGTAGTACATAATGCTAATTACTATAAAAATAAAGTAGAGAAAGCAATGTATTTGTTCAGATTGGCGGTTGCATGTCAATCTGATTTCAGTGGAAGAAGATTGCACTCAAGTGTTAAAATTCATGGGATAGCAGTATGCAAATTTGCAACTGGCGCTCGCATCGAGTTAAAAGGGCATAATGAGTCAGATGGCTACCAGTATTGTCTGTTGGACTTTTGAATGTCTTGTAAAACGTTAAATAACGTGACAGTGGCTACCCGATGGGAATTAACTGAGTGAGAATTAAATATGGAATGATAGTTGGAGCTCGAAGCATGAGGCATAGTATTTCGGAAGTTGTTGAGACTTTGAAGTTTTGTCGCTCGACAGTGTCAATGGTATATCGAGAGTACCTCATGGAAGGCATTACCTCCCACAAGGGACAGTGCAGTAGACGATTACGTTTGCTAATGATCGAGTTCAGTGACGTCTGAGCAAAAGCGTTTGTAATTAACAGATGAACTACACTACGTCAACTGTCGATCACATTCAATGAGGGAGGCACTATAAGCGTATGCAATGACCCCTAGATAACACATGCAATGAACCCTATATGACTGGGAGAAGGTAGCGTGATTCGATGAGTCACGCTTCCAGTTGGTATGAGCTGATTGTCGCATTTGAGTGTAGCGCAACACCCCATGAGACTATTGATCCAAATTGTCAACAAGACACTGTACAAGCTGGTGAGGCTCTATAATGGTAAAAGGAGTATTTACGTGGCATGGATTGAGTCCTCCGGTCGAACTGAACTGGTCATTGACAGGAAATCATTGTGTTCAGCTGCTTGGTGACCATTTGCAGCTGCTTTTATAGACTTCACATAATCTAATAATGATGAGATGTTCCAGGATGCTAATGCTCCGTGTCACCGGGCACATATTGCTAGAGATTAGTTCGAAGATCATTCGGAACAATTCCAGAACATGATTTGGCTACCTAAATCGCTAGACATGAATTCCTTAGAGCATATCTGGGATATGATCGAAAGATAGCCATTCGTTGCCCAATTCCAGTACCTATCACAACTACGCAATTATGGGTTGCTATCGTGACAGCATGGCTAAAAATTTCTCCTGCAGACTTTCGCCGACGAGTCCATCCAACGTCAAGTTGCTGCACTTCACTGAGCTAAAGGAGGCCCAACACGATATTAAAAAAATTAGAAAACTATCCCATGATTTTGACACTTAAATCTATAGAAACTTCTTCGATGAGACGATATATTGCAAGAGTAGCTCAATGATTAGAGCATCGGCTAGTCAGTTTCAAGATCAGCAAGCTGGTCGATCCACTGCTGGGACAGACTATTACAACAATTTTATTGCCTTCACAGATATTTTAAACTGCGCAAAAATTTACATTACTCATATTCCACTTTAATAAACAGTTTTGTTTATTTAAAAATAAATAGACAAGATAAAAAATCCGATTTCATTTTTTTTACTGTAAACATTCAGTAAAATAACATATATTTTACATGTAATAAGACATTTTACAAGAATGAAAAAATGATGCCCAAATGCAATTTTCAAAAGGGATATACGGTTATGATACTTCATGTTACCGTATGGAAATCATATGTAAATACGGAATCGCGACCGTAACATATCCGAATAAAGGAGTCCGAATTGCTTCGCTCTTTTCTTTTTGACCATTAGGGAAATATACATTTGACAGCTTACAAAATGTTTGCGTTTAGGAATAATATATATTCGTTTTCCTATGTATTAAATATAAAGTGCAGAATTTGATTATTCGTGTCTGTTTGACTGCTTTATTTATTACTGGTATTTTAACCTCTCGAAGACTTGGAATCTAACACTTTTGAAACATTAGGATTGCAGTTTCTTTTCATAGAGTTTTATTTGTTTAACATGTATGGAACATAGTGTTAAAAATAATTATCTTAATTGGAAATGAGCTCATTTAGGTTTTGCCCCACGGTCGGTATGCAGAGATTTAACCCTCTGAATTACCGAAACCGCTGGATAGATATTTTTCTACCCCACACTTTCTGAAAAAAGGGGTAGAAAAATATATATCCAAACAATATACATTATGACAAAGTTACGTATAATGATATACGTATAATAGACAATGCAGCAATGCGACAATGATAATAGACAATGCAGTTTCGTTCGATTACTTCCCTTAGCTGATACCATAATTCAACAAATATTCACCCTTCAAAGTCACCAAGTAGGATTCTGGAGAAAACCCTGGAAATATTTTTTGAATGCTCGTCATTTTTTTTTTTTTTGCCCCGGCGAGTGGGAAATTGAATATTCGGATCGATATAGTAAATGGATCGATATAGTAAAACGCTTTTCACTAATTTATTAAAAAAGGTTGATTTTGATTTTTAAATTAAGGTTAGTAGCTCGCCGTATTTTATTAAGTTTTCTAAAATAATTCTGAGCTTTTGCAACTCTTATTTTAATTTCTATATCTGTCCCATCCTCCTTGTTCACCAGTACACCAAGGTAAGTAACGCTACTTACATCTTCAATTGATTCATCATCTAATTTTACATTTTCAGAAGTTTTTTCATTAATTCTGAAGACTTTTGTTTTACTTTTATTGATTTGTAAACCAGTAGTTTTAGCAAACTTGTTAAGGCCATTAGATTTCTGTTGTAGATCACAAAATCTAGAGGCCAAAAGAGCAATGTCATCTGCAAAATCTAAATCTTCTAAAACTGATGTACATTTTTAGCGACATACTGTTTAGTGCGTGTCCTGTTATATTCCCCATGTTTCACGATTCCCTCCTTGACACCGCATGCGAGCTAGTGCCATCAGCCGGGGGTCTCTTCGTAAAGCAATTTTAGCAATTATTTAGAAATTCAAATTTTGTCAATTTGATGATTTATAACTTTGGACATAAGAGCTAAAAATCTACAAAAGCTCTTCAGCCTAATTTCAAAGTTGTGTTTTTACTCGAATAATAAGGTGTCGAAAAGTAATTTTTCATTAGCATTAATAGAACTAAAAATACCAAAGTTGCCCCGATCAATTATTTCTGTGGCGACTCTGATATTTTTCGATCATACAATTTGATACTGTTTGCGGAGATGAATTCGAATTTAAATTGTGACTTGCGGTTCGGCAGATTTTAGTGCGGATGTTTTGGTTTACATACATAAATGATAATGAACGAATAATTAATTTACAATTTACAATTATACAGTACTCATGAGTAATAAAGCTTTTTAATTACTGCAGAAAATATAGACAAAACAAATTTATGTTAAGCAACGTTGTTACTTGTACTCAACATAACAAAATGGAAACATTGAGCTCAACATAACAAAATGAAAACATTTAGCTCAGCATAATATTAATTGTGGAGCTTATAAAACGATGTTATGACAAAGTATTTATATGAATCGCATCACAGAATTCATTTTTTTAACAAAGACACCAGTGAATACATAGACATTAAAATTTATTTCGCTTTTATTGCGGTATAAATCATCTAAGCAGTCAAGATTTGGTAATAAATGTGATTGTAAAGCTTTCAATAAAGGGAACCTTCACAAAGAGTTAAAAAGACTTTGCGATAATCTAATCGCGTATCCATCAAGTTTATTACCTGTAGGATCCGACAGTTTACAATTGATGCAAAATTCAATTACTCGCTCTTATCTAAGCTTCATTGATAGCTGTAATTTAGCGATGTTTCAAGAAACAATTTCTGAATTCTCTTTAGAGTGATACTTTATTTATTTAGAATATTATCTCATAAGCTATTAAGGAAAGAAATTTAGCTAATAAATTATTGTTGATTTCATGTTAAACATGCATATTTATTGGAAAGTGGAGTTAGGGTGGATACAAAAGGCAATATTTTCTTTAAATATATTTCAAAAATATTTAAATGCTATTTTTATTACTCTTTGAGGCTGTACATGTATAAATACAGGTGGCAATTATGTGAAAATGTATTTATCTTATGCAAATTAAGTAAACTTTATTTTTCATGTTAAAAGTTTCAACCCTAAAATAATTGAGCTTATACAGTTGCCAGATTAAATGATTGAAATTGTTAAGGTAAATTGTTAAGTATTGTGGCAAAAAGAAATTAATCATTTTTTGCCTAAATGGGGTCGTCTGCCTTATTTATTATATAAATTATGATATTATTGAAAAGGCTCTTAATCAATTCAAAGTTGCAGTTGTGAAAGAATATTTCAAAAACATAACTCACATTTTCTGAAAAACAATATCAATCTAAAATAGCTATATTTTCTGAAAGATAAGTAATAACACTATACAAGATAAATAATAAGTAATAACGATTTCTATTATTTAGATAATAGCATTATATAGATTACTTAGATAATCTGCAACTTTGTAATAAAGATTTTTCATCCATCGGGCATTGTTTCCGATTTCGTTATCCTACTTTTATAAATTATCCGCTAAGAGCTCTGCAATCATTTTCATTCGATCGGCCATGGTCACTATAAACGTAATCTATACACATATGGACATCTCCTTACATACGTATTGGAGTTCTTAAAAATTTTCTTAGGAACTCTGTACAAAACAAAAATGGTATTAATTTGCTCAAATCTAATATGCATTTACTTTAAAATTATATTTATAATATTGTTGCTATCACTTTGCTATTCTAAAATCCATAGAATTATTTCTGAGTAGTTTCGAATCAATTTCAAGAGGTATGCAAACAATATCCAGAATATTAACTGCACTTTTAAATAAACATTGCAGATGTTAGTTCTAAAACTCTTTCTACTGAAATAGATATTTATATTTAAGGTTTTATAAATTTTAAACTGTTCAATGAAAAACGTTGCCAATGCACTTTAAATAAATATAGTTAACGAATTTAAAGCTTTTTGTATGATTTCCCAAATTGGCAAGACTATATCAAGTTATTTCGCAAACATTCAAAGAAAATATCCTTTTTTGAAATAGATAAATTATATGAAACACAAAACAGGCATATGAGTGACAGTGTCTAGAAATATTTATCAATGTATGCATAGATTTATGAATTTAAAATATATCTTTGTTTAAAAAAGGTTTTATGCCGTCTGGTGTCTGGTTATAGAAATGTGTTTGTCCAAATATTCAGTCTGCTATGAGCACATGAAATGCAAAAATGTTTCATGTAGATAGCATTGCATTCTCAACTTCTATACTTAAATACAGCGTTTCTAAAACTTTTGTTGGTTGTGGAACCCTTTTGAAATTCAATTTGATGGAGGAACCCTAAAATGAGTGAAAGTCCATTGTGGTTCAAAGCATACATTCAAATTTGGGGCATTTTTTCAATTTAAAAAAAAATTAAAAATTAACATAATTTGAAAAAAGCTGAAAATGTACTTATTTTCAAAACTATTATTACAACGCATTCTCTCAAATGGCGGGTTTGCTCTTAAAATATAAAAAATGAGTTTAAATTCCTGGATCTCTAACGCTTTTATTAAAAAGTACAAATAAGAGTAAATAGGAACAATATACAACGAACAGTAATTAATTAGTTAAACCAATTAAATTTGATAATTGATTTAACTGATTAATTACTGTTCATCTAACTTATTTAATATATAACGTATGTTATTATTGAAAGTCTCGTAGTAAAATTGCAGTTGTGAAAGAATACTCTAAAACTATTCTCAAAGAAGCATAACCCACCTTTTCTGCAGTACAATGTAAATCTGAAAAACCTATATTTTCTGAAAGAAAAGTAATAACAATATACAAGTTAAGTAATAAGAAATAACGACTTCTACTATTTAGATAAACCTCTAAACTGTGTAATAAATATATTTCTTCTATCGCGCTTTGTTTCCACGTCCGTTATCCTAATTTTATAAATTATCCGGTAAGGGCTCTGCAATCACTTTTATTCGATCTGCCATGGTCACTTTACTATAGATAAACCTAATTTATACACTTATGGACATTTCCTTACATACGTATTGGAGTCCTTAAGAATTTTCTTAGGAACTCTGTACATAATAAAAATGGTATTAATTTGCTTAAATCTAATACGCATTTATTCTAAAATGATATTTATTGCTATCACTTTACTATATTAAAATCCAAGCAATTATTTTTGAGTAGTTTCGAATCAATTTGAAAAGGTATACAAACAATATCCACAATATTAAATGCACTTTTAAATAAACATTTCAGATGCTAGTTCTAAAACTTTTTCTACTGGAATATATATTCTTAATCTTTATATTTAGGGTTTTATAAATTTTAACCTGTTCAATCAAAAACGTTTTCAATGCACTTTAAATAACTATAGTCAACGAATTTAAAGTCTTCTCTATGACTTCCCAAAAATGACAAGTCTATATCAAGTTATTTCGCAAACATTCAAAGAAAATATCCTTTTTTGAAATGTATAAATTATATACAACGGAAAGCAGACATATGAGTGACAGCGTCTAGAAATATTTATCAATGTAAACATAGATTTAAGAATTTAATATATATCTTAGTTTAAAAAAGGTTTTTATCCCATCTGTTGTATGATTACAAAAATATGTTTATCCAAATATTCAGTCTACTATGAACACGTGAAATACAAAAAGGTTTTATGTAGACAGTATTGAATTTTCAAGTACCATATTTCAATGCAGTATTTCTATAATATTTTTGTCTGTGGAACCCTTTTGAACAGCAATTTGATGGCGGAACCGTTGCAGGAAAGAACGTTCATTGTGGTTCAAAACATGCATTCAAATTTTGCGAATGTTTTCAATTTTTAAGAAAATTAAAAAAAATAACATACTTTGAAAAATGTACAGCCGCGGAAAAAAACGCTCCACCCTCTGTTAATCGAGCATAGTTCATCGTAGAGAAAATTGAATGATACCATTCGATTAGGAATAACATCCTCTACAAATTATGTGCGTAAAATTTGCATAAGGGGGCCGTCTTCATATCTAAACGCGCACACACTTTGAAATTTTAAATGGCTACACCCAAGTTTGACAACATAGTTCGAAACTAGAGCAAAATTCAACCTGTGATACCAAATTTCAAGTCAGTTGAGTGAAGCGTTTCTGAGTTGTGAGTATGTAAAGTTTTGAGCTCCTAATGTTAAATTAGTTTCCAAGACTTCCATTCATATCTTCAGTAATAATTGTCTGCTCACGCTGATTATTTGTATGACGTTACTACTAAACAACCCAAACAAATTTACGTGATTTTCATTTTTGTAGAATACATTGAATGAAATATTAATTACGAAATCAATAATCGAAAAAACATGAATACCAACCTGGACACGTTTTGGTAAAAATCGATTCACAAAGTGTTTTCATATGTTTATATAAAATTCCAGATGTTTCTTCCCACTAGTTCTTTCGAAATGTTTAAATATTCAACATCACGATGACTTTAGGGGTCGTCGAAAGCCCAGACCGTCCGGCTTATCCTTGGACATAGAGCAGCAAAGTGGACGGCCGGACTTTAGGAGTCGTACATTAGTTTAAAAAATGACTAATTTGAAAAAGTTATATTAATTGTAAGTTAATCTTTATTTAAGAAAACGGGCATTAATTTTTACCCAGTTTTAATAAAAACTTTGTATAAACAGTGTTGTATAAATGCAACCTAATCAACGTAATTCTGCTACTGTATTGAAGGGTGCAAACTTGTATTGTTATAAATGGAATCTACTTATATTATTGCCGATTAATAGTTCCCGAGATACTGCGAGTTGAAATCGCCCACAAAATGTAATAATTTATAATAAAAAATATTTATATCAAACAATAACAAGTTATAAAATTATGTGATACTAAACACCAACAAGACTTCAAACTGTGATTGATAATGACAGATTGCTACTTTTAAATTCGTCGCCAAGTTCCAACGGAGTTGTTTTCTCACGTCATCTGCAGATATTTGTTAGTCTCATAAATTGATTTTGAAACATTATTATAAAATGACATTTGAAAATAAACATTTGATTCTTCTTCCTTTTATTAACCGTGGCACGAATGTCCCATTAGTTTTTAGCAACGTACCCAGTACGGCTTTTTACCCCTAATAATTGTGCCCTGTTTGAGGCTCACTTAATCCTACCCATTACAGGCCAACTGCCTTAGTAACACATACACACACACAAGATAACGCAACACACAGCCATGAAAATGCTCACCCTCTCATGGAAGAATCAAACCTGCGACCCTTTGGCTGTGAGGTAAGTCATAATGCTGAATGCCAAGAGGATAGTTCAGCAATTTACAACAGTGCTGTGGTCAATCAACGAAACATCGCCCTTCAAATTGCTGTTTTCAATATGGAGCTGATCCCCGAAAACTGCACATTCCGGAATATTGAATATCTTCAGATATAAAAATAGAAACGTCGTGAAAATTTGAATTTGGATAAATTTGGGGGTCTAGAACTTGTGGGTGACGTCAAAATTGGGTGTTGCCATTACAAAATTCAAAGTTTGTACGCGTTTTGATATGAAGACGGCCCTTATGCAAATTTTACGCACATTAATTTGTAGAGGATGTTATCCCTAATCGAATGGTTTCATTCAATTTTCTCTACGATGAACGATGCTTGATTAACAGAGGGTGGGGCGTTTTTTTTTCCGTGGCTGTACATATTTTCCAAATTAATGTTTGAACGCATTCTCTCAAATCGCAGGTGTACAAAAATGAGTTCAAATTGCTGGATAACTAACGCTTTTATTCTAAAGAACAAATAAGCGTAAGCAGGAACAATATACAGCGAATAGTTTGATAATTTTTTTACAAGATCATTAAACAACTATCAGATACAATTAAACAGCAATTAAATGCTCAACTAATTCACTAAATAGTCGATACTATTCTCAAAACACGAACGTATCTCAAACTTCAAATTGACATCAACTCACTCTCCAACGGAGCAATGGCTCTCCTATAGAATCTCCATTGTAAGTTCTAGAAAGTGCTCGGTATCATCGAAATTTGACGACATTTTAAGAAATTTCTAGTGCATTCCATATTTCGCCAAATCGGACAAACCTGCCCCGAAAAGTCGTCACATTCTGACAACCCTACTTTCACGTAATAGCAATGGTTGCCTGTAGGAATGTTTTCTCCTCAACGTAGTCAATATGAGGCAACATCATTTTAAGCATATATAACACTATGAATGCTTTTCGTGATTGACTGTAGGTTATTTTAGAACGAGATGGATGACATTTTAAAAATGCAGGTATGTAGGCGTAGCAGCAAATTTAAATCCTTGACAACACTACACTAAAATAATCTGATGTGTCCAACACATGTCTTTCGCTATAGATTAACAAATTTCGATATTGTAGTTTAATAATAATACAAATTAACACTTTCTTAGTACTAGACATTGTCCAGAAGCAATAGGTCCATTGCTGTTATCAAATAAAATAAACACACATTTTCATATAATTCACTTTAGGCCAGAGCTTTTTCTCTCCTGTTACGACTCCATTGATAGGAAATTATGCAATAGAGATATTTACAGAACTAAGTGATGGGGTCTTTCCAAACGTTTGAAAATATGTATATGACCAATGTATACTGGCACAGCCAGAGCACAATATTCTAGTATATCTGTATCTGATTCCGACCGTATTGGCTACAGCACAGAAGTTGCAAAATTTTGACACGTTGCAATATTTCCTTATCTAGTCAAATTTTTGGTAATTATATTAAAAATAATTTAGGTTGAATTTTTAGCCGTAGATCGTAAAATTTGTACATTTGAAGAAGTAAAACCCGCCAAGTTAATTTAATGTGTTGCCCGGTGTTCCTGAAAATCAAATTTGATTAAGAGATATAAATTAATATTACTTACACAAGTGACAAGATAAAAATTTTGAAAAATAAATTTTATTAAAATATTTTTATTGTTATTCTTACTAAATTTGCTCAATATTAACTTTATACTTATATAAATAACATTTACAAATATCCTCAGTTACTAACATTATAGTTACAGGTAATTTTACCTGGAAACGCCTTTACGCCCTAACAAAAGGTCAGGTCCACATACTCGTGAAAGTTTAAGGGACCGGAACCTATTCATTCATATATATTTTAACCCAATAGCACTAATTTCGAAAGCAAGTTCACAAGCCAGTTATCTACCCCCTCTCCCCAAAATTAACTTTCTTGTGGTTACACGCCGAATTACTAACCGCTACCTATGCTGCTTAATTTTGATTATGTGGCAAGTACCGGCATTTTGAATATGACATAAATTATTCTACTGAATCTTACCGGAAAAGCCTACACCACCCGATAATTTAATGCGAATAAAATTATATATTACGGAATCTTACATAACTTTCGAAACTGGTACTGAAAATTTTCCTTACTTAAAGGGTTTATTTTATTTCTTGAAACTGGAACACTTGAATCTGGTTGACACATTATAAGAACATTTATACGATGTTATAAAAGGATTATTCTTTAACATGTGTATACGCTGTTATATATGGACTAGTCTTTAACATGTTTGAGTATTTATCATTTAAAAGTACGTAATATTTTGATTTATTAGTATTTTTTAAAAAAATTTTGCATATTTATTTCGTAGATTTTCAATCAAACATCGCGCTATTTTCTACACTATATCATTACACTATATTATTTATCATACAGAATACCTTACGCACATAAAAGAAAATATTTTGACATATGCAGAGAAATAATGAAATTTCCACGTACTAGAGTCAGGCAAATATATGTAACTCATATCGGCTTAAGTTAATTTTCAACTTTATTCTGAAGTTTTATTTAGCTTCTTTTTTTATTTAGCATGATTTTGAAGGTATCTTGTATACCGTGGCCCACGTCATTTTTATACGACTTCATTTATTCATGAGAATATTTCGTGCGTATCAAAATATATTTTTTTTGCATTGAATATCCAAGTTTTCTATTCAATATTCAATAACGAGGAGAGTGAAGGGTATATACAGTTTGTGGATAAAAATTGTGAGTATATATACTGTCATAAAAGAACGGTATTACAAAATTGCAATCTGTATATTTGGTCGATGAAAAATTAAATTAGAAACATCGTTTCACAAAGTAAATTAATTTGAACGACACTTTCAGTTTAAGGACTATATTTAAGAAAATTATATCCATTCATTATAAATTGACTCAAACGCTATATAGTGAAGCATTATATTCATAAGGAAGATATGTTTTGAGACACTTTTTTAGGAGTAGCTTTTTGTCACAAAATGTATAACCGATTATTACAGTAAAATTAAAATACTTATAATTTTAAAAACTAATTTTTGTACAAAACCCTCGATAAGCCGAGAAAAAAATTAAAAATAAAATATTAATTAGCGAAATATTTTTTAATAAACACAAAATAAAATAATTTCAAAACGGTTGTGATGTTATTAAAAATTCTCCTTGAAGAAGTTTATTGGCAGTTACAGCATCCTGAGCTTATTTTTAAAAAAATTGATTCCGCTTAAAATGTAGGACTGAATTCGTCGGTTTCCATAATAGATGTTCACTTTTTTTTTGTGTGCACATTACAGCAAATCCATTCTGACGAGTACATAATAAGATCGGAACCTACTATAGATGCTGTTACCTGCACTATGCGCGAAAAATGCTTACCTAAGGCTGGATACGCATTGTTGAGAAATGAACCAAAAGGAAACAAATACTGGAAATCGAGAATATTTCCTTGACTCAAAAATGGTACTAGTTAAATGTTTTAAAATATTTAGTTAAACCTCATTTTTGGCTGATTATAGTGAAAACTTAACGAACGGTTTTCTGGACGAATTCGGCAGTTTGAAAAATTCAGACTCAAGCAAGGTTTGGATTCTGGTACTCTCAATCTCGAAGCTTACAATTTCGTCCCATAGTAATCTTTAATCATGAAATCAAACTGTGTTTATGAGATTCTGGTAGATCCCATGATATATCTTGGATGTAATAACACAGGTCTGCAATAGAAGAGTGTCTCAGAAGTAATAATTGATTTTAATAGATCTTTACGTGCTCAGTTCAGAAAAAATAGTAAAAAAATTCCATCACCCCATCACCCACCAATTTTACTCAATTTTTAATAGTATTTGTATTAAGATTAAGCAGTTTGGTATATGCTAATGCGCTTAATTAAAAAAAATATAAATAAATATATTTAATTTAATTCTCCAATATTTACAGCTAATTAGTTGTATTAGTGCTGTATTGAAGAGCATGTTTATGGTAAATAAAGAAATTTCACGAAACTTTAAGTATTATATACTGTCCATTTAATCTATTTCATGAGGCAGAAATTCTGGAGTCTTCAATATTTTCAATTTCTTTCTATTTTCTCTTTTTTCTTTCAAATTTTACTCATATCATAATTTTATATACGTAATATTACTTTCTCTTTAAATATGCGCTACAAACATATAAGATATATATCATTACATAAGCTGCAAAATCAATATTTCAATATCTAAAATTTCAAATATTAACTATTTCGATTCAACAAACTTTCGTTTTTAGCCTTAACTTCATGGTTTTTCACATGATCTTGCATATTATGTTCACATCTTATTTCCATGGCACTCTATTAAGCGAGCTTAAACATATTATATGTTAATAAAACGTATCCTATGTTTTCTCGTCTTTACATTTTTAGTATGTTCGCAGCATTGAAACCAATATCATATGCCACATACTTGCCTAAAAAATCACACCTTGTCTAAAATATACTCGTCCTAATAAAACATTTCATCGATATTTTTTAAACCGCCGACGCGGTGGCAGGCAGCGGTAAAAGGCAAGCGTTTCCTCGTACTCGTTCGACTTCCGGGTTGTGGATTCGAGTCCCACTTCAGGCAGTGATGTTTGTGTTATTGGGGGCGATGTGTTCCCACCCCCACTGGTGCGCTGGGGCAACGGAATATGACGGCCAAGAGGTACACGGTTCTGGCCGATGTATAGGCGAAGATGAATGAGTCAATGCCTGGCCATTGGGAAAAAAAATATATAAATATTTTTGAAACCTTGCAAATCGCTTAAAACTATTAATTTTAGTGTAAATTGTCTCCAAGCATCAAATCATTTTTTTTTTGCCTTTGTAAAATAAGTTAGATTTATTGGAAAATGTGATGGGTCTCCCGAACATTAAATTGCGTTTAAAGCCTATGGGATTCTAGTATTCAGGGATTGCAATTTTTGTACCAAATTGCATTTAAAACGTTCCATTCATTCATGAGATATCTTTCTCACGAACACACACACACAGACATCTCCTTGAAATTGATCGATTCGTATTCAGGGATGCTTGAAACATATCTTTCCATCGAAATCTCGAATTTGAATTTTCAGTCCCGCCACAACACTTTTCCTATATATTATACTGTGCATATAGAGAAAGTAAAAATATCTTCCCAAAATATGATAATTGATGTTGTATAAACTCATAAGCCATCTGAAAACAAAAAGAACATTTCACAAACAAGAAAAGCAAAATAAGATACTTTCTCACGAAGCGATTAGCCACTGTCACTTTCTAAATTGCTTTAAAGCTTATTGAAGTTCAGAAGCTGTAAATTAATTTTAAAATGCCTCCAAAGGATCTTTCTAAAATATAATTATCTGACTGATTTTCATGCTTTCTGGAATTTGTCAGTGTCACATTTGTCAATGTCACATGAAAATACACAGCGTACAGCATAATGATGAGGTTATGTTTAGAAGTTAAAGCTTATTTCATTATGTTTCATTGCTCAATAACTTAACATTCCATTATTCCCTACTTCACAAAACGGAAAATAATTATGATTCTTTATTATTTTTTATATTTGAAAGCTAAATTATGGTTACAATTTTTTTGAGGGGGAGGCGCATTCACTGAATACTGTCTTATAATGTCAAGTAGCAAAAAGCACAAGAAATTCAAAACATAAACCAATAATTAACATGTTTTAAAACTTGTTATTTTAAAATGGATAATATTTAGACCAAAAATTTGTTTGAACTTTCATAAGTCAACTGTAGATTAGTTTTTATGCACTTTTAAAGTATGTGGAAGATATTCTGTGAATTTACAAAATAAATCTCATATGGCTATATATATATATATATATATATATATATATATATATATATATATATATACATATAAATATATATATATATATGTATATATATATATATATATATATATATATCAATTTATGAAAAATATTCAACTAATATTACACTGAGCTGAAACAAATCATAGAAAGGAATTAAAAATTTTTAAAGTCATTTTACTTAAATCTGTTCACTAAATATAATTAATATACTATTTTATAATTTATTGTTATGTTGAACATTTCGCTGTTCTGTTTATTCATGTTAAAAATTTACACTTACACATTTGATGTGGTCAGTACATGAATTTTGACATTAGAAACTTTTTGGTTTCGTTTTTACTTTCCTTATATACATAATGTATAAGGAAAGTATTGTGACGGGGTCGAAAATTCGAATTCGAGTTTTCGACGGGAGAGCACGTTTCAAGCATCCCTGATCACGAATCAAACATTTTTGGAGTGATGTCTGTGTGTGTGTGTGTGTGTGTGTGTGTGTGTGTGAAAGTATGTGTGTATGTGTGTGTGTCAGTGAGTCTGTGGAGACGATAACTGACGAACGAATGGACCGATTCGAACCAAATTTGGTACAAAAATCACAATCCGTAAACACTGGAAGCCTATTGTTTTTATACGTAATCGAATGTTCAGAACCCCCCTAAATTTTCGAATGAAATTTTGAAAAAATCGTCAAAAAATCAAAACCGCTAATAAAGTTACGCAAATAGACATTTCTTATGTAATTTTTCATTAGAAAACGATTGCCATAAATTTTAGAAGGCTAACATGAACCGTTCTCGAGATATTGTGCATTTTTCAAAAAAATTATGAAAAAGTCACATAAAAAAAAATTCCTATTGAGAAACATGTTCACTTTTCATATGTAATACCATGCGATAAATTGAGTCACATCATTCTCGTGGATCTAGCTCGTTCCATTCATGAAAAAATATACTTTGAATAATACTTTTGTATTTGAACGCCAATAGTCATTTATCTGCTGTAAGAATAACTTTTTTCTTAGTGCATAACTCTTGGCGAGATTTTGGCGACGAATTTGGCGGAATGTCGCCAACTTGGCGACTTTTTGAAATGTTGCCAAATTAACGTAAATTTCGTCAAATGGATAAAAATGACGCCAAATCAATGAAAATGACAACTCATTGTCGAAAATTCAATATCTTGGAAAGAATATTAGTATCTACTATAAGAAAAACCTATTTTTTTACTGTAAAAGTAGTAAATTCATTACATTATATAAGGAAAGTCATGTGTTGCCCACATCAGATTTTTTATATTATTATAATGGAGGAGTAATTGTGCAATTGTGTCTCCAAAGCCCCAGTATCTCTAACACAGGCCGCGATCTTCTGATAGATCTCGCAAGAAGTTTTGGACAATTGTGACATATCCACATATAAATCCTAATTTTCAACAGCGCATGCGTCTGTACATAACAACTTGCGGCAATGTCGCATCCAAGAACACCAATTCTTGATAGTATATAAATTTGACCTAACAGATTTTATCAGATTTTGAAACGTACAATCCCAATCCGTCTCAAGAGATGTGTTATTAATATGCGTCGATTGACATTATAATCAAATGTTTCAAAATCTACAAAAACTGTGAAATGTTGAAGTTAAAATATCGCACCAATATTGTTGTATACCATATTTTTACAAAAACAGCTCTTTCACACTAATTAAGAAAAATAGATTGTTGATGACATTTTTCTGAAAAAGCAGACATTATGTGAAAACACATGGACATCCCTCTTTCAGAGTAATGCCTAAAATGACTACTTAATTATAACTGAAAAACATAATCGGCGTTGCCAGAGATTTTGCATACAAATATCCGATTGAAATTACCCCAGAACATACAGCGATATCTTGAAAACCTAACTACGCTTTAAAGATATGTTCGCTTAGAACAATAACTACAACAAAAAACTGAGAGAGTGTAAATACGGGTACAATATTAAATACGTGTCAGGGGCGCATGTAATTCGTGTACAAGGCCTTTGTTTCCAAATTTTCAGCGAACTAAACTATTTTATTTATTTATTTATTTTAAGAGAATGCGAGCTACAGAACAAAGTCCCAGTAACAGCGTGCAATGTAAAATATATTACTAAATATACAGATTAAAATATAATAAAATACATTAAAATGCAAACTATTGACAACAAATGATTTTCAAAAGTACCTGCAAATGAATAAATACATTAAAATATAAAATATTTACAACAAATGATTTTTAAAAGCCATTTCCGATAAATGAAAAGCGTCAAGATTATCGGGAAAGCTGTTGTATAGTTTTAAAAAATTACTTATCGCACAATAAAATCAATATTCCTACTAAAATTCCTTTTAACAAATAAATTCATGCTCCTGGTTGAATACTGGGGAATATAAAACCCGATCCTACCCAAGACAGGGAACAATCAATTCCGTTATTGAACATGTTCAAGAATGAAAATAAAAGGAAATCCCTTCTGTTCTGTAAACTTTCAACATTAAACACACAGAATACTATATATTAGTCTGTGATTAAACATATCAGGAAGAAAAGTAGCAAAAAGGCATAACAAAAAATACCAGTTTTCTTATAGTACAGATATCTCAAGAGTTTAATTTGAATAATTTCGATCTTGTTTGCATGAACAGCATGAAGGCCTCACACCACAAACGCATACTCAAGTCCAGACCTGATCAAGGCATTAAAGAAAACAATGATGGTATCATCATTAGTAAAATCCTGAGTAATTATCTTAATGTAACCGAGTTTCCTATAGAATTTAGCACAAATAGCAGAAATATGAGGAGAAAAGGAAAAATCAGACGTATACATAACGCCAAGATCAGTAACATAGAACTTTCTAGCCAAAACACAGTTGCCAATACCATAAGAAAATAAAATAGGCACTTTCTACGAGTAAAAGACACTGCATTTACTAATATTGAGATGGAAATGGTTATTGCTACACCGATTACAAAAAACATACAGCTCAGGCTGAATATTGTTACTAGAACCAGCATGGAAAATTGTACAGAAAATTTTCAAATAATCAGCATAAAATATGCAATTTTTAAAACAATCAGCGAGATCATTAACGGAAATAATAAGGACCAAGAACAGAGCCGTAGAGCACTCCAGACGTAGTCGAAAAACCCTTACTCAAACAAGAACTAATATTAACACTTGGAAACCTTGAAGTCGAATAGGATTTTAATAGCATAATCAAATTAAAACAAAACACAAAACCCGATACTCTTCAATTTATGAAAATATATTACTATCAGTACAATTAATTCATTCCGAAATTATCAGTAAACTTAAACACATTCGCATAAAAATATTAACATTTATTTATAACATAAAGTTACTGATGCAGCACTGAAATTTGTTCGAACAGAAATTAAGTAAAAATACGTTTGAAAAATGTCATCAACTGATTACCGACTCAATAAATATGTCTCTGTTTGAGAATATTTAAAGAATCGACTGACAAGTGATGATGTGATGTTAGCTGCAGCGCCCATTGCATAACAACCGAAATCTCAATTTCAAGATTTTGTTTAAAAAATTACAAAAAATACAGCAATTAAAAATACGTCAGTTAGGATGCAAAGATGTACACCCATTGCCAAATTCTAGAATTGCGCCAATTTGACTTTTTCTGATGAGGCGACATATGTATCAGATAACTTCAAAAATGCATATTTCGATATGTTTATAAAAAATAATAACTTTAAAGGAATTGTCTTACTGATTCAGTTTTAAAATGTTAAAAAGAAAAGTTCTTCGATTCAAGAATGAAAATCTGTGATAATATATTCGATCACTAAGGAAACAAGTTTCTGTGAAATTCGTTCAAAATCGTACTTGAATAACAAAAAAAAAAACTAAAATACTAATTCAAATGTTTTTTAAATATGGCGTAGTTTCCGGAAACCATGATTTACATGTGATGAATGATGATCACTTGAACACTTCCTTACTAATTTGCAATGTGTTGTTTAATGATTAAATTCGCTTCACTATATTCTTGAGTGAGTAGATATTGCTATCGGTGGGCGAAGCTTGTGGTCTGCATAATTACTGGGTTACAAAATAAATACCAGAAAAATTATAAAACTATTTATTTAAGAAACTTATTTGTTCTAAATGATTATATTATCTCCTGCTGAAAACTACAAAGGATGTGAATCTATAGTCTCTATATGGTCTGGGGATATCAGTTGAGCACTTTTTAACTGTTTTGTAAGGAATAAGTAAGTCGTTTCAATATAATACCGCGTTTTTTTTACATCTATCACTCAGTATAATCAATTTGTCACCCTTTATACAAACTGAAATTGATTACGAGAAGTTAAATTTCAACGTATATTAAAGGGACAGACCAATTTTACAACATGCAAAGTCTGATACGTCTAGACCAGTCATTACCTTCCAAGTGATATTAATTTTAGAAAAGGGGGTTATAAATATTACGAAATTGTATTTCAGAATTGACAGTTATTAGTTGACAGCAAATATATACTGTCGAAATTATAAGGCCGCAGAACATATATTTTAGGAAAATATCGAGGAGTTCAATTTAAATAAATAGATCTTTCGATTTTACCCGACATAATTTTATAACTTAATTCGAAACTGCGATGCAAAGAGACATTCGTAAACCATTTGATATATTAAAATTGTGCGCTATTTAATAAATTTAATTATATATTTTGATGGCAGGTTAATACTGCTATTACAAATATCACAATACTGATTTCTAAATTTAAGTTATTAAAGAAAATAAAAATAATCTGAGTAACAAAAACTAATAAGTATAACAAAAAGTTAAAACAATCGTATTATTACATGTTGTAGTAATATGAATATAAAATGGTATTCAACCAGATAATGTAACATCTAACCTGCAGACTAGCAGTAACATGTAACCTACAGACTAACTGTAACACATATGAACTGCAGGCCAACAATAACATGTTATTGAGTAGTATTTTGTACAGTCATACGAATTTCCGATAAATCGTGTGATATACCCAGAACCGGGGGTGGAAATCCTTAGTGCACCCTCCTACTCAGCTTTGGAATTGGATGCTGAATGAATATCAGGCATCATCTAAGCTCAGTCTATAGCCGATCCCGAGAAATAAATGATGCAAGGGAAGTATACATTTTTGAATCGAAAGTGAAATTGCCAGAATTGTTAATGGGCATCCTTCATGAGTCCCCTACCCTACCTCATCTGGAATATAATGTTGAATCCATGTCAGCCAATATCTTAGATTTATTTATAGCCAATCCTGATGTATAGAAGTTTCAAGGAAAATGTTGAACCAGAAGTAGGAAAGGAATCAGAAGTGGAAAAGGGAACCGAATTGGAAACCCTTAATAATTTACCATACATTTTTCAAAACATTCATATCATTAACAAAATTCATATTAGTTGTTATCTAAGTTTTATTGATAGCCATTGGTGTTTTAAATAAAATTAAAAATGTTGAACCTGGTATAAAAAATGCAAGTGGAAATTCTAAGTGAACCCCCTACCTACTCCAGAATTTGATTCTGAATCCATATGTCGTCGTTTAAGCTCTGTCTATAGCAGCCCCCTCAGAAATAGAGGCTTTAAAAACATGTTTATTAGAAACGCTAGTATGTCAAATGTTTGCCACCAATGACATATTTAATTTATTTTTGAGAAGATATGCCACATCTAGTACAAAGTAGGAGACACGAACAAGCATAAAAACTAGTTTTTCTGTTTTTTTAACTTTATACTTATAATATTTCACATGCATTTTTTTTATCTAAGCACATAGCTTACTTAAGTTCCCTATCACTTTTATAGAAAATGTCATTTTGACTTCATAAATAACTTATGTCAAGATAAGTATTAACACAATCATTTTACTTACATTGATTCTCCAAATCGTTAATAATCATTTATATTTCACTAATTTCCTCTCATTTTGACTGAGTGCTCTTAGGTCTAGGAGAAAATCCAGGAGTGGTTTTAGCATTAGACTAATACAAATGGTGGATCAGCTTATATTTTATATATTTTATATATAACTTCATTTAATATCAAAGGATTTATATTTGAATTTTTTTTAATATTATTTCAGGGAAAAGATCACTTAAAAATCTGATTTAACCTGAGGATTAATTAACTACATTACAAAAATTAACATCTTTAAAACTTTTGTAATCTGAATAGCTCTCTTTATAGCTGATATTCATGAATGTAACCTTTAATATCCTTTCATTTTGACAGAGTATCCTTTAAAGCTGGAGAAATGTCTATGGATTGCACTTCACAGACGTGCCTTTTATGACAGCAATAGCTTTATATTACTATAAGTGTAATGTAAATAGAAGATCGGCTTATGTTTTATTTTTATATTTCTTAACTTGATAGAGGACGGTTTATATTTTTAAGATTTAGAAAACACATGGTTTAAAAATATGATGTGGTCAAAACTTTACTTAACTGCACTATGATACATTAACAACTTTGAAACTTTTATAACCCGATTAACTCGATTTATAGCCGATAGTCATTTATGTTTCCTCCAATTTCCTCTCATTGTGATAGAGTGCCCTTAAAAGCAGCAGTAAATTCTATATATTATACCTCAGAGACGTGACTTTTATGACATTAATGGCTTTATGTCATTATAAGTCTAATATAAATAGAGGATTGGGTTATGTTAGATTTTTATATAACTATTTTAATAGCAGACGATTGAATATTATAAGATGTAGAAATGGTTAAGAATAATCAGAGGTGTGTAGAACATCGCTTAGCTACATATCATGAAAAACTAATATCTTTGACAATCTTGGACAAAAAAAAATCTAAGACCCTTGAAACTACAGCAAACTCGACGATGCCTTAGACTCTTGAGTGCATGGTTACTCCATTTTATTGATCCAGCCTCAAAATATAAGCACGATTACTAGATTTTTAAGCCAGCAAATGAATCTATAAATATCAATTAAGGGGGAAAAAACGTGTTAACACAGATCAAATATTGTAGAATCGAATGATTTAAACACGACCTAATTTTTTTATTTAAACTTTCTGAAAAAAGGCTTTGTTTCCTGATACTATATAAAATTATAGTATTAGGATAAGTATATAGTGTCAGAATAATAAGGCTTCGTTTTCTAAAAAATTCAATTCTTGAAAAAAATCGTTCGCTTCAATTGAAATCATGAAAGTTTTAAGCTCGAACTGTGAAATTTGAGAGATAATTTGTCTATAATGTTAACTTTCATTTCTGGAAGACACTTTCATTGCAGAAACCAGTATCGATGTCCCGTTTTCGTGCTGGTCAACATGGAATGATCGATATCTGCAATGACAGCAAGAAACTTGCTATAAACCATAATTTTTGCAAACTTCTTTGGGAAGTGACAATCTCAGCCTTTTCACGTGGATGGCGTAAAGTTTATTTACAATTTTGATCAGGCCACATGAAACTGCAAAGGCAAAGTTCAAAAAACCCAAAATCTGACAATAAGGGTCGTCCCCCAATATATGGAAGACCCGATCATTGTAAGGAACTCCCCTGGAATGGGCTGGGAAATGTTCGCTTTTTAAAGGTTTGGATTTCTTCGTTTGTCTTGCAAATGCATTTATACAATAAGCAGTATATTTAATATATTTCACATACAAGGAATTTTCTTACATTTTCTATTCTTAACAACTCCTGATGTTTGTGTTGTATTTTCAGCTGTTTGAAGGGGTTATAACACGCATACACAAACCCAGCCAAGCGACTGCATTAATAGGGTCTATACTGGGAAATGAAAATCAGCACAATTATTTCTCAATTTGAGTACCGATTTCCCTCACTTTGCGGGATCAGAGCTTAGCCTATGTCCATTTTGAATATATGCAAACCAAATTCTCTAAAACAATAAATTATTACCACTTTTGGACAAAGCTACTTCATATGCGAATAAAATGGAAAATATGTCTGTGGGTATGTTTGCGTGTTTATTTGTCTCATCATTACGGTAGAATGGCTACGCCAAATTTTGTGGGTAAAATTGGAACAGCCCAACTTAGAATTTATTCTATGTTTCGAGTTTCTAGGATCAGGAGTTGTATAAATATTAACAAAAAAAAACTCATTAAACATTCCATAGACAGCAATAATGCAGACGATATTTTTTCCTCAAATTTATTTGAAGAAAATGACATCATGCTAACTTAAATAAACCCAATGAAATTAAACAACAGACGATTTTTATTAAACAGTTTCCGATATTATTAATTATTAAGAAATGTATATAAAAATAAATTTTATCATAATTACATTTATGACTGGTTTATCTCAATTCTGGCGTTCTAGTTGAAAGGTTACGGGGATTACTAATATTTTCAATTTCTTAAGTCATCTGTTTAATTTTAACAATCTTTTAAATTTATATATTGCATTAAGCCAATTGTCGAAACAGAATTATGATGGCATGGGTATATCTTCTAATACTATTTTGGTGCTTTCATTTTGGCATATGTTGAACCAATTTCATAGCGATTTCATTTTGGCATATATTGATCCAATGTCATCTTTTTTGTAAATTTGTTTACAAACAGGATCAGGATGTATCATTCTTCAGATCTGCCTCTGACAATCATATTGTATTGCGAGAACAGAAATTCTTATACTTTTTTTTTTAGAACTAAATTGAAGATTTTAAGAGAATGCTTTGAATAACAATATCATTTAGAATATTATTTTGTTGGAATTGTTAGAATTTGCACACAACTGTAAATTTGAAGCTTTATTACATTGTATATTCCGTACAAAGAACGTGTATAAACTGCTAGTATATTGATAAAAAATTTCTCTTATCAAAATACTTGGTCGCAATTCGGAGTTAAGAAAAATGGAAATAGTCGTAACCGCAGTTACTTTAAACGATTCCGAAGTTTAGATAAGATTCGAACAGTTTATATGGTAAGAATGCTATTAGCTTCGGAATAAAAATAGTGTAACAGCTGTAGCTAAAATATAAAAAGACACCGGCTTTAAAGACACGGTATTTGGTTGAATAGAGCATAAAATGGATCATTCATTTCTTCTAATTCAGTATTTTATAGCGTGAAGTGGGATTGCCAAAGATCATAAACATTTTATTAACCGTTCTTTAGACGTTGTGGTTTGAGGATATTAATATATTTTTGGTCTGGCCGACGCATGACATGTAAAAATTAACAAATTTTGATATTAAGGGAAAACGTAGCACTAATTAGATATTTTTTGATCAGTCAATCTTGGTGAAAATGCATAGACTTGTTATTGCTATTGAATAAACTAAGTATATTAAATGCATTATAAGTTATTTGATTATTTTCAAGCGCCAAAAAGAAATATCCTTAATCCATTACCAAACGATGCTATTTTCCGGCAGGTTGACGACATAGCTTCAATATCATAGCTTCAATATATTTATATATATATATATATATATATATATATATATATATATACATATATATATATATATATATATATATATACAAATAGAGCCATTACATGAAAAGCTAAGTGACGTTCGAATATTTATATTACATCTCAGTAAGTCAACTTATATAAGAAATGGCAATTACCATTATATATCAGATATGCTAATCAGGATTCAATTATTAAACAATATTTTCATGTTCTAAACTGTCTTTAACGTTACTGGATCAGATATGTTTAATTGCATATATATCACTTTGTGACCAAATGGGTTGTCAAGGAAAAATTGGCTTTCTGTTTACACAGACGGTGAATCTGCAATAACTGGGAAGGATATGTTTCAAATCTGAAACAAGATTTCTCGAGCACAGGTTTAGCACACTGCTTAACACATCGTGAGGTTATGAATGCGAAGGTTATTCCAACAGAACACGGGACACTTTCAAGAATCAGTTGTTAAGCTGTTCAATTCCGTCTAAAGGGTTTTAACACAATACATTTCAAACAAATGTGCCACGAAGCGGGACCTCGTCATAACACTGTCTTTCACTGGATCTGGTCTTCATACTGATATCCGCTGGTTGCCAAAGGGTAAAGTCCTTGCGAAACTTTTTGAGCTGAAAAATAAGCTATTATGTTTAGTATCAAACACCCATACTTTGCTCAATTAAATGATGAGGCGTGCAACTGTAGCTTAAGTGGTTGATATTTTCAGGCTTTTAAGTTACCTATATGAAAATATGCAAGGAAAACAAGAAAATGTACCGACTTCAAGCCATAAACTCAACGGGTTCTTAAAGCATGGAAATTACACTTGGAAAAGAAGAATCTTCAGGAGTTTGCCCTAACTTTCGAGATAGATTCGCACAGGGACGCGACATCCGAACTACTATAATTCACCTCCTATCTCTTGAGGATAACATGGCACAATTCCCCCCTATTACTGTCGTTAAAGGTGTCTACAAACGATCAGTGAATGTTTGCCAAAGAGGCTTGATCACTAATTTTTGATCATCTGAACACGTGTTTCACATGTTTGTCAAAGTGTGACGTCAAACATTTTTCTTGTCGAGCAGTGTCCTACTTTTTCGTCAAACATTGAGGAGTCAGTATGATTGACATTTGTATTGACCAATTGCGGGCCGATTACAGTTTTGTGAATTGAATATTGTTATTTTCTATTTTGCCCATTTGTTTTTAATGTGTAATATCTATATTTTTTTATTTAAATTTTTAGATTTATTCTTTTTATTAAAAATGAGTTGAATTCAAAATAAGACTGACCAAATTATAAAAGCTTTTAGAGACAAGATTGTCAGAGTATCACAATAATATTTTTAGAAACCGATGCTTATCAGAAATAGCGGAAATTGTTGACTTGTCTTCTGAGGAGGTCAAAAATATAAAAAAACATACTATGACGACACAAAATAACATATAATTATTATAATTATTTTTATTATAATTATTTATTAATATTTAAATATAAAAATAAAAAGTCATGGATTCGATGAAGAGTAGAAGCGTTGACCTGGGCAAAATATTTGCCAATTTATTTAACAAATATAATTTATTATATCATTTTATATTTAGTAATTAAAGCGTTTCTGCTAGTACATATAAATGCTCTGTAGAAAATTCAGGCAAGTATGAATACAGATATTTTGGTATCAGATTTTTTTTGTACATGTTTTAATATTTTAATTAATAGACTTTTTGCTTTTCCACTTCTAAAAAAATATCCATCTAAAAATATCTGATTCAAATTAGTGTAAGTTTATTGCAAAAGTGCATTCCACACATACGTTAAATAGAATGTTTTAAGAAATAAACATTAAAATAATTGATGCTTGTGCCCAATGCTGCAACCAGAAATTTAGTACATAGAGCTAAAAGAATTTTGGCGCCCTTTTTCAAATGTATTTATCTTATGTATTATGAAAGAATAGTTTCTTCTTTCAAATAATGTTTATTAAAATCCACTGTCACATTTAATTAAAGGAAAATAATTTAAATTATTAAATTTTTTAATTTTGATGTATGCATTTGAGTCTTGCTATTATTTTTTATTGTAACGATTTGGGACACTTGTGATTTCTTTTCAATTTCTTGATCTGAAAACATAAATATGACAGACGATATTTATAGCGAAAGGTACAAGCGCAATAGAACCATCTACTGGAATCAAGGGAAACTATCTCATTATCATACAGTGTCAATTATATTTGACCATGTGGACAAAATACACACAAGATTCAAGAATGATAAACTCCCCTGTAAATTACATAAACTCTAGGTAACAGATTTTAACCAAGACTCTCCCTGGATGGAGGCTTAAAAATTGATGCTGAGCCGTACCTGCTCTGAATACTTTATAACATGCTTCGTCATATTTAATAAAGTCAATGAAAGAGGTAATATGCATGATCAGTATCAATAGTTTTGAGCAGTGCTGTGTTGCAATGTGGTAGAATACTATGTACTTAAGCACTCATGCTTTTACCTTTTCGTGACTTAATTATTTGTGGGGATCAAGATTTTTTAATTATCCCAAAATTCGAAAAATATTTGGTCGGTCTGGTGCTCAATTTAGAAAGGTGGGTATCTTGTCTCATCATCATAGCTTTTTAAAATGTTATTAGATACATTTATTTAGAATTGGTGTCAGAGGATATTAGGAATTAGTTATAAACGAAACTTGGTTGTAATTCGATTTGATATATTTCTGCGGACCCACATGCAATGTGACAGTAATTAATCATCGGTTGGAAATTCAATAAATTTTCGACTCTAACAAAGCAAATGTAGTTTAGCCTTAAGCTTAGATTAAAGATATATTTAAATATGAAGTTTGGGAAAATAAATGAATGTATGAGTGTATGGAAAATTCGAGAGAACCTTATAATAAAGATATTTTTTAATATGAATGTAAGAAAAAGGTCTGTATGCATTAACATATAGGAAAGCTGAATAAACGTTATGATAAAGACATTTAAGAAAACACAAAGGTAGGAAAAAGGAATCATGTTCGAACATTTTGAATTGCAATTTGAAGTAGAAAAAGAATAAAAATAAATATAACCACAGTTCTTTCAAACGATTCCGGGGTGTAGATAAAATGAGAGTACCATTTTCATAGTAAAATGCTATCAAGTGAAGAATAAGAATGGTGTAACAGCTGTAACGAAAAAAATATGGAACGAGATAATCTTTAAGGGCATGATATATTCGGCTCTATGCATCATAAAATGGATCATTTACCTCTTATAATTTTGCATGTTTTGTATCATGAAGTGATACTAGAAGAGATCGTAAAATCTTTATGAGGTGCTGTTTGCACTTTGTGGTTTAATACATGTAAAATAAATAATATATTTTAAAATTTCTTGAAATATTTAATGCTTTCCTAGATACGGCTGTCATCAATAATGACATACAAAATAAGCTATGTCAATAATATATATATATATATATATATATATATATATATATATATATATATATATATATATATATATATATATAATGATTAGTATTGCTACTATTAGTAATAATAGTAATTAAAGATTCGTAACTAATTTCTTTGATTATTGTTAATTCCATCTTTGTATATGCAGCAATTAGTGAGATAAAGAGTAGGAATATTTATAACTTGCAGTTACTACAAATTTGTTAATCTATAAAAGTTATACCAGATTAGTATCTCTACTTGAAATTATATGGTGTCTTTAAAGGCTTTTTTATTATTCAAATCTTGTCAAAGGGTATTGGGCGATTGATTTCAATGAGAAATTTTATATTATTTTTCTCCATTTAATTTATTAGTGTTATGATACATTTAATTTAAGGTTACTTTTATTTTTGCATTTCTTTTATTTCGCATTTCTTTCACTTTTATTTTCGCTTTCTAAAGATCTTTTATAATATATTCTGATTTATTAGTTGAATTTTATAACTTCACTTTAAATTTTATCATTAGTTTCATATTTTTATAAATGCATTTTTATCCACACAGCGTATATACAAAAGTTATGGTAGATTAATATTTCTTTTTGAAGCTATTAAGTACTTTAAATTTTGTTTTATTATTCAATTCTCACAATAGCTGCGTTGCGCGCTAGATTTGATTATAAAATTTTGCTTTAATTTTTTACATTGTATTTCGTTCAGCTATATACACCTATTCTAATTTTGTTTCCTCATTCTTGCTTTGTAAAGGTGTTTTATAATATTTTTATTCATTCGTTGCTGTTTAAGTTTTTTTATATATTAGCTACAAGCACCGTAGCGGGCACTAGTGTTAGAAACCATTTTTTTTATAGTAATCAGTTTTTCTTTCCAATCACTGTTTGAAGCAAGCAAAAGAAAAAGCAAAAATGTTCTTGCTACGCGGTTGCCGGTAAGCAAAAAATGAATGTAACCCACTCAACTCTTCCTAAAGTGAGTTTCCTCACCCTCCCTCTCATTGGTTAGCGCGCTGGAGTTGCACTCGGTAGGCCCGGGTTCGATTCCAGCCACTGCCAGAACTACCGCCGTGTTCATGCGGAGTACGATCACGTTAAACATGTGGGTCCGAAAGTCCTTCCGAGAGGTTGGTGGTAGGGGAAGGAGGGCACGGTCCCTGTGGATGCCTCCCCCACTGGGTTCCGGTCTAAATTGGGTGACACTTCCCGACCGTCCAAACTGTTACCTTACATCTTTCTGGTAGGTCGGACGGTCTGGGTTTCAACAACATCAACCCTCCCTCTCCGACTTGTGTAATCAAAATCAGAACCCGTCACTTATAACCTTTAAAACAGCTATCACACTGGAATTCGGCAAAGAGAAGTTCGTTTTAGACGCGTAACACACAAAAAAATGTGTATCAAAGTTAGACGTATTAATGGTGAAGAAACTATGACAACCAGCAGAAACAAAATTGCTGAATTGGGAACCAATATGTGAAATGGAGGGAGAGTTGAAGCAAAAGTTATGCTCAGACAATTGACACAAAAATATATATACATCCAAGAAACAGGTCTAGATGGTGCAGAGGCTATTGCTCCCAACAGAATCAAAATTGTTCAATTAGGAGCCGATATGTGAAATTGGGAGGGGAAATTAGTTGAAGTAAAATGTAATGCCATGGGGAAACTCAACAACTTTGGCCTCCAATGAAAGCACATGAGAATTCAAGAGGGTTGAGGTGTGTGCAGCGGCAAGAAAAATTTCAGAAAACGTTCAAGGGATCAGATTAAAATTTTAAATTTAAAGTCTCATTTTAAAGTTCAAATAGCTGAAAACCTAGGATAGCTGGGTGAATCAAATGACCCCTCAAACTGAATACCCGATATAACACAATTTTGAAATTTCGACTATATTCAGTCTGTCAGCCACAATTAGGGCATCCTTAACTAGAACGTGATTAAGAGCGCGGTTCTATTGGAATAAACGATAATATAATCACAACTCCTCAAAATCAGAAAATAGTCTACCCGTAGGATGTCCACTCTTCCAGATTATATATACAGGGTGTCCCATAAATTCCGTATTAGTTTAAAAATTCCTAAAAATTGAAGGAATTGGTATATTTGAATGCGGTTTGCGGCAAAGTTATTCTCATGAAGAGGGATTTTTTTGGTGAAGAAAAAAAATTAGTTCAAAATTATGTCAATAGAGGGCGCTGCACACAAGCAATCACAGGAAATATGCAAATCAGAGTCCTAAAATGCTGGGTGTATGATTTAAAGCACATTTCTGAATTTTCCTGTTACTAGCTTTCATTGTGATGTTGACATTGGTGGATAAAGCACTATTGGTTAAGTTGTTTTACCTCAGCCACGAATCGCCGGCTGAAAATTTATGAAGGTTTCGGACACAGAAGAGATTGAAGAAAGGTTCTCGCTCCTGCCAGACTGGTTTCCCTGGTACGATGTTTCGAAGAAACGGGAAGTTTGTGTAATCGCCCTCGCAGTGGTAGACCACGTTTGTCAGAGGTCCGTACTTCCGCTGTGGCTTCGCAAATGCACACTCTAAGGGAATAGTCAAAGAGTGCAGCAAGTAGCGCATGAGAACTGGCAAGAATAAGTGGTATACCGAAGACATCGGTATTCCGCATCCTTCATGGTGTATTAAAATTATACCCTTACAAGTTGAAATCACTGCACCAGCTCTTACCAAATGACACAGCTAAGTGAGTGCAATTCGCAAATTAGGCTTTGTAGAAAATCGACGAAGATCCACAATAGCTGCTCAATATCTTATGGACAGACGAGGCTCATTTATCATTGCATGGAGCAGTCAATACCCATAACTGTAGAATCTGGGCAAAGGAAAACCCACATGCCTACAGTGAGGAGTCCTTACATTCCCCACGTGTTACTGTTTGGTGTGGATTCACTGCGTCCATTATTGTGGGCCATGTTTTTCTTTGAACAACCCTGTGCAAAAGCAGTCTGGCAGACGTGCTCAATTAATTGAATACGCTACTTGCAAATGCTGAAGGAGAAAGTGATACCGTGCTTATTGGAACATAATGTCCTTGACACAGTGACATTCATGCAAGACGGGGCACCTCCTCATATCGCAAGCAAAGTGAAGAAGCTCCTGAGCTGAACCTTTAACGAAGAACGATTAATCAGCTGTCACTGTACAATTGAGTGGCCCCGTCACTCACCAGACTTAACACCCTAGATTTTTGGCTCTGGTGTTACGTTAAGTCCCGAGTGTACCGCAACAACCCATCTTCTTTAGTGCAGTTAAAGGATGCCATTCGCCACGAAATCTCCTGCATCCATCTGGATATGCTACATGCTGCAGTTAACGATGTTGTCACTCGCTTGCAAACTATCATTTGTGGTGATGGCGGACACATAGAACAAGAATTCTAGTGCTGTGATGCACTTGTAAACTTTTGCCTGCATGCAAATAAACATAGTTTTCCACGGAATTCTGTGATTGCTTGCGTGCAGCTCCCTCTATTGACAAAATTTTGAACTAATTTTTTTTTCTCTACCAAAAAAATCCCCCTTCATGAGAACAACTTTGTCGCAAACCGCATTCAAATATACCAATTCCTTCAATTTTTAGGAATTTTTAAACTAATTCGGAATTTATGGGACACCCTGTATATATATATATATAAAGGTGATTCAAAACGATGGGGCAAAACTTTAAGCGGTGATAGAACACACCTAAACAAGCAGTTTTCGTCATACAATGCATATTTGTAACGCACGTGATTAAGCGCTAGATAGCGCTGTCCAGCGAACACATTAAGATCGTCGTCAGTTCTACCGTGGATTTCAGAAGGGATGGATTATTTCACAAATCAGGGGAAGGCCGACTTGCATTTCACGTACAGAGCTGCGGACAGGAATGCGAAAGCCCAAATCTGTAAGTAGCTCCAACACGACGGAGTGCCACCCCATTTCAGCATGACTATGCGAAGTGGCTGGGATGTAACATTCCCAGGATCATGGATTGGTCAGGGGAGTCCCATCACTTGGCCGTCTCGATCTCTCATGTCTGGACTTTTTCCTATGGATCTATATGAAAAGCCGCATCTATGATACTCCTATCGATTCCGACGAGGACCTTGTTGCCAGGATAACTGTTGCTGCTCCAGCTGTACGAGAAATGCCTGACTTTTACGCGAATGTGCGACGATCACGATTGTGAAGCCTACATTCACGTTGGCGGCCGCTGTTTTAAGCAGTTTCTGTAAGTAATTCATTCCAATTTGTTTTGCAATTTCTTCGATTTCTTGTTATGAACAGTTTCTGTAAGTTGTTAGTTAAAACGTGTTTTGTACATAGTTTAACGAAAATGCGTACAAAACAAATGTGTGTTAAAATATGCGTTAATGTGTGAGAAAATGTGTTTTGTACACATTTTTAATTTCAGCACTTTCTTCATATATCCTTTGTCATTCTTGTGCTACATCATTTCCTGCAATAATACATACTAACCCCTAGTGCCTAACCACTTGAGTTACGACTATACATTGTATGATGAAAAGTGCTTGTTTAGGTGTGTTCTATTCCACCTTAAAATTTTGCCCCATCGTTTCGAATCATCCTATCTATTATATATATATATATATCTATTATATATATATATATATATATATATATATATATATATATATATATATATATATATATATATATATATATATATATATATATATATATATATATATATATATATATATATATACAGAGAGAGAGAGAGAGATTTTTCTTAAATTCACAAATATAATATTTTGAATTTCTATTCCCATCTATCTAGGCGACACATGTCTGGAGTAGATCTTCATTGTTTCATCTCTTCAAGTATTCATTGCCATATTATGAGGACTTAATGCACCAAAAGCTATTTGAATACGTTATTACTCAAAGCTCTTAACACTTATAACTTAATGTTATTGACTCTGCCCACACTGAGGGAACCAATATACAATTGAAATTCAGTCATCCCAGCTATCTCATACTAAATATTGAATTAATTAAGGCTCAGGAAAAGACTTGACTGCAAAAATGGTTGAAATGAAGCTAAAGACATTCCACTAGTGTCTGTCACGAAAGTAAAATTTTAAATTGCCCTAACGAAATAAAAACTGATGCCTCATGTTTGAATTTGAAAATAATGCAAACTATCATATTCTCCGAGCTAGTATATTACTCCGACATACCTTGTAGTTCCAAATTCATAGTGGCTATTCTTCCTCGAAGAAGATACTGGTATCATCTTCACCAAACCACACCTAAGTTTAATCAACCTAGTAATTATTCTAACAGAATTATCTTCGGATACTTCGATTTACCACCACCAGCTATTTATAGTTTCCTTAATTTCCTCCTGGACATACGAAGTACATTTAAAGAAAATCGTATGCCGCATAACACGTTGGATTTACCTGTAAATTGGAAATATCAATAAATCCGTAATTGACTCCAATATATGCCAGAATGAAAGTACTAAAATTATATGAGAATATATATATATCCACGTACCACTTATATTGTCGCAGATTAGAAAATATGCCAGCGTGTTAGTAGAAGATTACTAGTATTACAATATGAGTCTCAAAAATCTTTGCCATAATAAAACAGATGACGTTTTAAATTGAAAATGTCAATAATCCCCGTGATCTTTATACCAGAAGGTCGTAATTGATTCCAATATCTGCCAATATATATCACAATATATGCCAAAATACCTGTACTACTTATATTACCGTAGATTAGAAGATATACCCGTGCATTTGTAGAAGATTTCTTGTACAGCGTACAATATATGAGTTTAAACATTTTTTGTCATAATAAAACAATGGCATAATACTCGTAATTTAAAAATATCAATAATCCCCGAAAATATCAATAATAATAATGTGTAACCTGAAGACCGTAATTGATATTATCCAGTCACAAATGCAATGTCAATAAAATTTATTTTATATACATAACTTTATTATTCAAATCGGAAAGGATTTAAAGAAAATCGTATGCTGCATAACACGTTGGATTTACGCCCATTGCTAAACGACATGATATCATTTGCTTCAAATAAATTGATGGAAATCATATCGTCTGAATAATGCTATATCCATGGATGGTTTGGCTACATTTTCGACAATTCAGCAATAATTTAAAAAATCGCCAAATTTATCGCCAAGTGAGACTATAAAACTGATAGTACCATTTTGCGATAAATTGACGAAACATCATCACAATACTATCCCCTAACAAAACACAATTAATTTCATTTATTAAGCACAATTTCATCATATTTTTATAGATTTACAAACATTTTTATCAATTTGGTGAAATTTTAAAAATTCGCTAAATGTGTTACTAAGTAGGATGGATCGATTTTCCGACAAATGCTATCGAAACATCATTTCAGTACTTTCTTCTAAAAAAACGAATTTAATTTAATTAATTTGTGTCGTTTTCATCAATTTGGCGACATTTCCGTCAATTTGGCAAAGTTCAAGAAAAGTTGCAAAGTTAGCGGTATTCCGCTAAATTCGTAGCTCTGAATTTGCAGATTTGAAGTATAAAACATCTTGATTCCGTTTGTATATACTAAATGCAAACACTAAAATTGTATTAGAAGATATACCCGTTTTACTACTCTTTTTCTGTTTCAACAATCGGATAAATGAATTTATTGGTAAACACAATATATAAGTTTATTAGCTAAACACAATATAAAAGCTTAAAAACTCTTTGTCAAAATAAATGAAAGTGATGTACGCAGTCCGCAATAATATAATTAAAAGAAAGATCAAACCGTTCTTTTCTAAAATATATTTTTATATCTATTTATTTATTATTCAAATTGAAAAAATAATATTTAAAATTAACAAACAGATTTGATTTAATTGCGTTTCTGAGCAACATGATATAGGATAGAATCTTCCTCATAAAATGCATTAAATAACCATTTTGATTTCTTTATACTTTTTATTGTTGAGTAAATGCTTGTGAAAAATAAACCATTTAGATAGATTTTCCATTTAAATTCATGTTTCAAACAATTCATGCTTTCAGATAGTGACTAATTTGCCCAAAAATCCTCCACCAAACTCAGAAATAAAGTTTTAATTCACGTTGACGTTTTAAACAAACGATTTTTATCCTTTCCGTTTGGATAAACCACGGAGTTAGAGAATAGAACTGCTAGGAAAAAGTTCCGTTTTTCATTAATATCTCGACAACCCCTGGTCTTAGAAACCCGAAACTTGGACCAAATTTATGGGGGCTATTCCAAGGTTACCCACGGAATTTAATTAAATTATGTTCAGCCGTTCTCCCGTGATGATGAGACAAACAGGCAGACAAATTTTCAATTTTATTTATATACTTTTATTATTGATTTAAATACTAATTATGATGACCAGCCGTACAAGTAGTGTAAACGAACAACTTTTAATTTATAAATTCTTTAGTATCTTTGAATTAATAAATAATGCATTAAACACACCGTTGTATACTAACTCCTTTAACGAACTGTTAAAATTTCTTATGTTCATGTTGGACTAATGAGAAAAAAATCAACAAAGTGTTTAATCCAATTAAAAAATTATATATACCTCGGATCGTTGATTGCAAATTTTGAATTGTCGTTAAAATTCACTTTACACCCATGTGGAATTTAAACAAGAAAGATCAATCATGCTTAAAGCATTGATTATGAAACACTTTCCAACTTCAATGCAATTTTATTTAAACATGTCTAAAATGCAATACATTCCTCGGTAATATTTTAAAACTTATCACAATACTACATTAATTTATTATATTTGAAACCTTAAACCTTCATCGAAAAAAATTAACTTCATTCAAATGACGGCATTAAAGTATAAATTGCCTGGTTTAAACATCTCTTAAATGTTATACATTCCTCGGTAATAATTTTAGAATTATCATAATACTACGATAATTTATTATATTTGAAAACTTCATCGAAAACAACTGAAATCCATTCAAATGACGTCATAAAAAAATAACACGCCTGGCTCTCTCTATAAAAGCAACATTTCATTCATAAATAATTCCCCCATTCATGTCATTCATCACAATACTATTATAATTTATTTTATTTAAAAATTAAGACCATTGAGCTGCAAGTAAGTAAACTCAATGCGTAACTTCATCGAAAAATATCGTCCTTCTCTTTCTAAAATCAATGAATTCATATCAGCTAAGCAGACTCCATGGACTAAATGATTTTGTGTTAAAGAATTACAGCGATTCTAATACAACTCATTCTACATATTTTGCTGTTTACATTTTACATAGGTGAAAAATAGGCTTAATAGTAGAAATAATCAAATTTGGAAGAGCATTTAAACTAAAATATATTGTCATTGCGTTGTTTCAGTATGTAGATGCACAGAATTTAGGCAAAAATAAAGTAATTTTAGGACGGATACAACACTCAATATGAATTAAAAAGAACTTTAAAAATCACGATTTTGACACAAGATGGATGCCATATATCATTTTGAAGTGGGTCATGTGATCGTTTCATATCATGGACACGTGATCGCTTAATATAAGAGGTGTTATTATTATTTTAATTTTTATTTAAAAAACAACTGAATATATTTCGCTGAATTTTTTTTATATATTTTATGGAGCAATTTGAATATTGCCTAAAATTTTCGAAGCAATTTGTGAATTTTAAATCCGCTTAAAAAATGCTTGAAAAATTAGGTCCCATAGGGCTCAATGTATTCCATTTTTTCAACCCGGGTTCAATCCAAAACTGATTGGGTGATATTATTCATTTATATTCCCATAGGTCCTATAGACCGTCTGAACAACATACTAAAATTTCATTTTGATTAAGTCATTTTTACGGCAGTTATCGTGCTAACGGACAGACAGACAGACAGACAGACAGAATGAACAAAGTCATAAACACTTTTCAACTTTGTTGTAAAGTGTTAAAAAGTGGTTTTAGACAATTGTAATATAATTTATTTAAACATGTGTTCAGGGATATTCATCACGTGTAGTTAAAAGCATATTAATATATATATATATATATATATATATATATATATATATATATATATATATATATTTTCTTTTTGTGTGTGTATATTTTTCAAACTATGTTTTTAACAAAATGTGCATGCGTTTTGAATATGTACAGTGCCATGTTTTGTTAAATCGTGTTTAATATTTTCTTTATTTTTTTATACTATTACTACTTTTTTTTTGAAATTTTAAAACTATTACTAATTTATTTAATTTAAAATTTTTTGTTTTACACTGTTTGTTTTACACGTTGGAATGCTTTTATTTTAGAAACTTGTATTCAAAAATTATCTTTACAAATAATTTTTAAAATTTTAACATGTGAATTCATTTTGGTGAGCTCTAAAAATCCCCCACATTCACGTGGATTTAGTGAAATAAAATAGAAAGTATATAGTACACCATAATGTTTATTGCGAATTAGGATTTTCAATGAAATCCATTTTACATGTATGTGATAGTTTAAAAAAAAGAGTTTGTGAAACATTAAGCAGCAATTTGTGTAAACCTGCGTTCTGGAATACTCATTACACATGGTTAAAAAATGTACATATTTAGTGTACATTTTAGAAATCTGTTTTAAATTGTTAAGTTATAATTCCTCTTTTCTTTTAAATCGTGTCATATATGATTTGATTACATTTTTTCTATTATAAATATTTTTATAAGTGGATGTGTACACATTTCTTTCACTTGTACAATGTACGAGAGAGTTCTTTTATTTTAAAACATTGAATGTGTTCCGGAAGTCTATTAATATGTTATTTAAAAAATTAGACATGATTGCACGTGAATTCATTTTGATAAAGTGTCTTTTATATTAACGTTAAATAAATGAAAAAAAAAAGAAACATATACTTAAAGTAGTTTTGGTAACATGTTTTATGTAATTTAAAAAAAAGTATATGTGCAGCGCAATATTTATTGTGAATTTAGTGAAAAGAGTCGTATAATCTTTATTCACTTTCTATGTTGAATCTTAAGCAAGTAATTAAAAAAAAGTGGTTTTAGCCAATTGTAGAGTAATTTATTTAAACAAGTGATCAGGGATATTCATCACGTGTAATTAGAAAGCATATTTATAAAATTTTTGGTGTATGTTTTTTAAAATATGTTTTAAATGAATGTGTATACGTTTTGCTAAATCGTGTTAATACATTTTTTTGAAGTTTCGAAATTTTGATATTATTGCTAATTTTTTTTTTTCAAAATTTTGAAGTCTTAATACTATTACTAATTTTATCAAGAACATTATACACATTTTTTTTATTATTATTATTACACTAGGATATATGTTGGAGTGCTTTTATTTTAAAACTTGTATTCAAAAATTCTCCTTAAATGCAATTTAAAAAAAATATAACATGTGAATTTATTTTGGTGTGCGTTTAAAGATCTCACATGTTCACGTGAAATAAAATAGAAACTATATACACCACAATGTTTATTGCGAATTAGGAATGTCACTGAAATCCCTTTTACATATACCTGAGATTTTAAAAAAAGAATTTGTAAAACATTGTGTAGGAATATATGTAAACATGTGTTCTGGGCTACTCATTACACATGGTTAGAAAAATGTAGATTCTTATTATTTTTAGTATACGTTCTGGAAATCGCTCAACACTATGTATTTTAGGAATTAAAAAACTTTTGGAATGAAATATCGTATATTCATTACAACCTGAACTGTTTTGGAACATGGTAACAACGTTATATAGATATGGAGCTAGAAGTAAATAATACGTTCGAATAATGACGAATAATCCGTATGTACTCGACTTTAACCCTGCTGAACCCACCCGATACATTATTTATTTAGATGCATCTAATTTGTATGGGTGGGCTATGTCTCAACCTCTACCATATATGGAAAGTTTCAGTGGGTGTCACCTGCCATTGACACATCAGAGTGGATTTTGTCTTACCCCGACAATGGACCAGCTGGATATGTCTTGGAGGTCGATTTGTAGTATCCACCAGAACTTCAGGACCTCCATATTGACTACCCTGTTGCTCCAGAGAAAATGATCATCAAGAAGGAAGATATGTCGCCATATATGGCACGTGTCACGGGAGAAGTTAATATTCCCAGATTCCAGGAACAGGAAAAGCTAGTACCCAACTTATGTAATAAAGTCAATTATGTAGTGCACTATCGCAATTTGAAGATGTACCTGGAACTAGGACTTTAAGTGATCCATATACACAGAGTCCTTCTCTTCCAACAACGAGCCTAGTTGAAGCCCTACATCGACTTCAACACCCAGCATCGTAACAGGGCCCAATCAGGCTTTGAGAAGGACTTTTTCATGTTGATGAATAATGCCGTATATGGTGAGTCTATGGAAAACCTTTGCAACAAGGTGAAAGTCGATTTGGTCAGTGATGCACGGCGAGATGAGAAGATGGTAGCGGCAAGGACATTTAAAAAATTTAAAATTTTTAATGAAGATTTGGTGGGGTTTGAGAGGGTCTTGAGTAGTATATTATTAAGCAGGCCCATCTACGTTAGTTTCGCCATTCTGGACCTGAGTAAGCTCAACATATACTCATTTCATTATGAGTACATGGAAAAAAAGCAGTACGGAGTAAAGGCTGAGCTACTTTTCACGGACACCGGCTCTCTCACTTACGAGGGCGAGTGTCCTGATTTCTATCAAGACATGCTGCGAAGTAGCCACCTCCTTAACATTTCTTATTTCTACAGGATCATCCAGTTTACAGTGGTGTCAACAAAAAAAAAAAAAGGATTGGTTGCTTCAAAGATGAATTGAATGCGAAGCCTGGACTTGAGTTTGTGAGACTCAGGATCAAAATGTACTCTCTATTGGCAACAGGGACAGCTAAGGGGTATTGAGTACAGTTATAAAGAAAGAACTGAAACACGAAACACGATATCTACCATAGCTGCCTAAAAGAGTTTAAAACTGCACGTCACGTTCAGTATCACATAGGGAGTGAGTGTCACCATACTGAAGCAGAGTAAGGTGTCACTCTCTCCGTATGATGATAAGCGATACATCATGGACGGTGGAATGCAAACCTACGCCTATGGCCACTGTAAAATTGGCGAAAATTAGCATTTGAAAAAAAAGTCAATGTAAAAAATACTCATATTTATTTCATAATTAAATGTATAGAAGATTGTTGAAATTTTTTAGAAAAATGAAAAATGAAAAAAAAATGTGGTAATAGATTTGTGTAAATGAAACTGAGGAAAAGAAGATTATTGATATGGAACAAGTTCTGAAATTTTGAAAAAGAAAAAAATGAAAAGAAAAATGTTGTAATCCTTTTTATGCAAATGAAGCTGAAAAAAGAAGAAGATTACTGATGTAAAACAAATTTTGAAATTTTAAGCTAGAAGAAAATGAAAAAAAAGATACTTACGGAAAACAGAAGATTATAGAAATAGAACAAATCTTAAAATAATAAAAAAGAAGATTTTGTATGGCAAAGAACAAAAAACATCTTTACGAAAAACAGTTTTGAATTAAACATCAAAAATTTTAAAAAGAAGATGTAAAATAAAAGGATTATGAAAAGAAGATTGTGAACGTTGGAAAAATCGTGAATTAAAAAAAATTTCCTTCGGGGAAAGAACTTTATGTCAAATATCTATGTCAAGATGATGAACATTTCAAATGATAAAAAAAGGCTCTGTGTTTTGAAGAAGTTGGAAAATTTACATGGTTTGTGGCGGTGCTTTTTGCCGGGTGGATTGTACGATTAAACCTACCTAAAAAAAAATATATATATATATATATATATTTTTTTTTTTAAATTCATGTGTTGAAAGATATTTATGTAAAGACAAAATGGTTTGTGGCAGTGTTTTGCACCTGGTGGATGGACACAAACCTAATGTATATTTTGTTTTCCGCTGTTCCTAGTCATGGTAAGTGTAAAAAGCAAGCTCATTTTAATTATATGTATTACTCGTGTTTTTTCAGCTACATTTTCGACAATTCAGCAATAATTTAAAAAATCGCCAAATTTATCGCCAAGTGAGACTATAAAACTGATAGTACCATTTTGCGACAAATTGACGAAACATCATCACAATACTATCCCCTAACAAAACACAATTAATTTCATTTATTAAGCACAATTTCATCATATTTTTAGAGATTTACAAACATTTTTATCAATTTGGTGAAATTTTAAAAATTCGCTAAATGTGTTACTAAGTAGGATGGATCGATTTTCCGACAAATGCTATCGAAACATCATTTCAGTACTTTCTTCTAACAAAACGAATTTAATTTAATTAATTTGTGTCGTTTTCATCAATTTGGCGACATTTCCGTCAATTTGGCAAAGTTCAAGAAAAGTTGCAAAGTTAGCGGTATTCCGCCAATTTCGTAACTTTCGGAACAAAATTAGTAGATATAGATTTAGGTCTAAGACACGCATTTCGCTGGGAATTTGTCATCGCATCTGTATCCCAAGTTATTATCGGGGCAGATTTTTTGAAAGCATTTGGACTTCTTGTGGATCTAAAACAAAAGAAACTAATAGATTCCAATACAAAGTTGCACATACCAGGCAAATTAACGAAAGGTAGCGTTACTGAAATCAAATTGATTTCAGGCGTTTCCACCAAATTCTCCGACAATACCCAGATATTGCTAACCCAACTCATAAATTTAAAAATGTAAAACGTAAGACGGTACATTATATCGAAACTTCAGGACCACCAGTTTCTGCACGACCCAGACGATTCCATCCGAAGCTGTTCGAATCTACAAAGAAGGAATTGGAATTTATGCTAGAGCGCGGGATCTGCCGGCAGTCTAAATCAAATGGGTCGTCGCCCCTCCACGTAGTGCCTAAAGGTTCCAGCGAAATTCGCTGCGTGGGAGATTATCGTCGTTTAAATCAGGTGTCAACCTGACCGTTATCCGATAAGGAACATTTTAGATTTTTCGAACGCTCTAAATGGCAAGCGAGTATTTTCTAAACTAGATACTTTTCAAATTTAAAAAATTCAAAATACAAAATACATTAAAAATATAAACATTGCTGTGTATTGGTCTGGATTGAATTTTCAATATAAAGCAACATTTGTTTACACATTTTATTGGAAATAAACAAGCCAAATAATAACATTGGAATTTTAAAAAGGATTAGAATGTATTAAAAAATTATGACATCAAAGACTGTAGTACCCTTTGAAATTTCAAATCTCCCAGTTAATAAAGTAACAAGAAAGATCAATCATGCTTAAAGCATTGATTATGAAACACTTTCCAAATTCAATGCAATTTTATTTAAACATGTCTAAAATGCAATACATTCCTCGGTAATATTTTAAAACTTATCACAATACTACATTGATTTATTATGTTTGAAAACTTAAACCTTCATCGAAAAAAATGAACTTCATTCAAATGACGGCATTGAATTATAAATTGCCTGGTTTAAACATCTCTAAAATGTGATATATTACTCGGTCATAATTTTAGAATTATCATAATACCACGATAATTTATTATATTTAAAAACTTCATCAAAAACAACTGAAATTCCTTCAAATGACGTCATAGAAAAAATAACACGCTTGGCTCTCTCTAAAAAAGCAGCATTTCATTCATGAATGATTTCCCATTCATGTCATTCATCACAATACTATAATAATTTATTTTATTTAAAAATTAAGACCATGGAGCTACAAGTAATTTAACTCTATGCTTAAAACTTCATCGCAAAAAATCGTCCTTCTCTCGGTAAAGTCAATGAATATTTCTTTCATATCAGCTATGCAGACTCCATGAGCTAAATTCTTTTGCGTTAAAAAAATACAGCAATTCCTATACAACTCATCCTACATATTTTGCTGTTTACATTTTACATAAGTGAAAAATAGGCTTCGTTGTAGAAATAATCCAATTTGGATGAACATTCAAACTCATATATATTGTAATTGCGTTGTTTTAGTATGTAGATGCAGAGAATTTAAACCAAAATAAAGTGGTTTTAGGACGGATACAACACTTAATATGAAATAAAAAGAACTTTAAAAATCACGATTTTGAGACAAGATGGATGCCATATATCATTTTGAAGTGGATCACGTGATACTTCCATATCATGGTCACGTGATCGTTTCATATAAGAGGTGTTATTATTATTTTAATTTTTATTTAAAAAACTACTGAATATATTTCGCTGAATTTTTTTTTATATATTTTGTGGAACAATTTGAATATTACCTAAAAATTTCGAAGCAATTTGTGAATTTTAAATCCTCTTAAAAAATGTTTGAAAAATTTGGTCCCATAGGGCTTGTGCCGAATTAAATTAATTCACCAAATGGAACCGTAATTAAATCTCCCCCCCCCCCGAATTGGAATTGGGGCTTGGAAATTCCAGACCGAGCACACCTGTAACCCTTTGAATGTGAAGCATGGCATAGGTCACCAGAACAATGGACGTCGCGAATCCCGCGCCACCAAGTCTGGAAAATTGACAGTTGAAAAGAAAGGCCAAGCTGGCATGAACCGCCTTGAGTGATCGTGTGGACGTAAGCTTCCAGACTTGAGGGGAGTGTCCCCTAGACTTACTGGCACGAGTCTCCGGACGAATGAGACTCAAGAAAAATGGCATCACGAATAGTAAGATCCAATAAAAAATAGAGAGAAAATTGTTCCCTGGTGGCTCCTTTTCTGAGTGCGACCGGAGCAGAGTTTTCGAGAGCAGATAAGATCTGATCTTCGACAAGAGAGCCCGTCTTTTTGGAAAAAGAGTGCTTCTCGGGCATAGGCCCTGTACCATTGTTTTTTGAGCAGAAGCCTTCTGCGATTAGACTCCGATTAGAATTCGAGAGTGAATCCATATCAGTCTTCATCTAAGCCCTGTCTTTCTATAGCCGATCATTAGAAATAGATGTTTCAATGAAATTTTTGAACCGAAATTGGGGGGGGGGAACAGAAGTGGAAATTTTTAGCAAATCCTCAACTATATTCCTAATTTAATGCTGCATTCATATCAGTCATCATCTCAATTCTATCTAAACGGAAGTGGAAAAAGAACTAGAGGTAGATATCCTTAGTGAACCCCCCTTCCGCTCCGGAATTTGATGCTGAATCCATATTAGTCATTATCTTCATCTATAACCAATTCTGAGAAATAGATATTTTAAGAAAAATTTTTGAACCAGATGTGGAAAAGAAACAGGAAATACAAATTATACTGGAAGTGGAAAAAAAATGGATTTGGAAATCTTTAGTGAAACTCGATCCTCTCCTAATATCATGCTGAATCCATATCAGTCATTATCTATATCTATAAGCAATTATGAAAAACAGATGTTTTAAGGAACATTATTTAAACAGATGAAACTATTCTACTAGGAAGTACAAATTCTTAGTCTATATCCTTTAGAATTTGACGTAGAATCCATATAAATTATCATCTAAGCACTATCTATAGCTAATTTTGAGATATAGACGTTTCAAGTAATATGGCAAGTTCAATTTTTGAACCGGAAATAAAAAAAATGGAAGTGGAAATCCATAGTGAACTTTCAAACCCTGCAAAATATAAAGCTAACTTCAAATCAGTTATCATCTGAGCTCCATTGAAGATTTGAAAAAATAGATGTTTCAAGAAAAAGTTCTTCTAAAAACATCATCTCGGAAGGACTTACGAACTCACATATTTAACGTGCTCGTACTCCGCATGCACACAGGGACAGTTTGGGTTAACCACTGGGTTGTCCCACCCCTGTATAGCAGACCTTGGATAGCCTATGCTTTTGTTTTCCCAAATAATTGAAAGTCAAACTTTATTCTTGTCCCTTGTCTTTATACATAAGCAGGAAGGAACCATCTACCAAACAACATCATTTTATAATTCCTATACTAATGTGAAGTTTATAACAGAAACTATACTAAACATCCCATAATAACAGATACTAAACATCCCAATAATTACTATATTTATCGGCGCCAGGTTGCAAAAGGCTGTTTAGATCGATTCTTAGAAACGAATTCAATGACTTGACAAAATATGGATTAGACGTTTTCCCTTTTCTGAAGAGTTATTCTGTGGTTTAAACGCAATGGTTTGAAATCTGAAGAAATGTATTCTGAGTATTTTAAAAACACAAAATACTCTGAAAATGTATTTTCGATACATTACCAAAATACTTTAGTTTTTTCAGTTTAAAATACAAAATACAAATGTATTTTGAAAATGTATTTCAAATACATGTATTTTCGATACTGCCCAACTCTGCTTTAAACCATGTCATCTAAGAAGTAAAATTACCAATAACTGGATTTTTTTTCCTGTAAACGATTACATATGTTTAAAAATTATGATATGTATTTTAAATGACGCTTTTCAAAATTTAAATATTTACAATCCCAGATTTGAACTTTATGGGGAATAAATTTCATTCGGAATTAGCCCTATTTTCAATTAATACATTTTTATTAGGATTAGGAAATTAATTCAGATTTTTAGAAAAATTCACATTAACAGTTAAAATTCATATTAACTGTTACATGTAAAATCTGTGAAATTTTAAAATGTATTAATAGAAAGAATTTTACAGAACTTAAGTATACAAATGCTGAAAAATAAAGCTGAAAATCTGTACTAACATTATTATTATAGAAAAAGAAGTTGTATAGTTAGTAAGAAGATACAAGATTATAGGAAGTTCTATAGATAATAACATGCATCAATATCGACATGTCATTTAGACAATTTCAGTTCCTGGCAGAATTAAGATAAATTTTATATGCAAAAACACGTTATTTTAAAGTTCTATTAAGAAAAATTATTACTTCATTTTTTTATCAATGAAATTTAATTTCTATGATATGAAAATTTTAGATAGTGAAAAATTGTTTAGAACCTATCATTTTTACTTTAATTACATATGTTGAACAGTGGAAGAAAAAACATTTATCACACATCATTTTAAAAATTGTAAACTCTATATTACAAGTTCCATTTCAAAAAATATTTCTAAAATTCAGTTTCCAATACCACAAGTGTATGAAAATACAACAATAAATAAAAATTTATAAACATAGAAAAATTATAAATTTTCAAAATTCCCGCTTCATGTAACAACTTTAAGAGTTATAATTTATGTAAACAAACATCCGGCAGATGCATGACCAAAGCTTAACTACATCTTTTGAAGTTCTAGATTACTTATAGGTTATAAAAAAGGCTTATTAACATTGACTTTTTTAGATTTCGATATTCGCAGTTTAAAAAAATCTTTCATAGCAATAGAAACAGACCGGGTTGAAAAGTTATGAAGACAAACTTTTGTCAATCAATGTAATATTCATCAAAAGAATTTATCGAAATTTTAAATTGTTTACATACAAGAATATGTATTTCAATAATATTTTTTAAAGATACTTATTAAAAACTAGTACATTGTCTAAAATTTACTTCATTTAGTTCAGCGATTACTGCCATAATCTCGACAGAGGAGAAAACAAAACACACCCTGACGTCATTCAAACGCAGGACCGCAGCTTCTTTATCAACCAATCACATTTAGAGTAGAGTTATTACAATTTAGTTATATAATTTTATTATTAACTATTTTAATTATATATGAATACATAAAATATATGTATTTTTTAAAACCATGTAAAACCTCCAAAACCACTTTGCTGTCATTCCATTTTATTATCGGTTTCTTATCATCGGTTTCTTATCGGTTTCTATCTTCAAAACTTAAGAAGCTTTGAGCGCGGTTAGTGTTTGAAGGGTGACATCGGTCAAAGTTGCAGGGACTTGTGTGTTAACAGATCAAAACCTAAGTAGCTCTGAGTTCTGTTAGTGACAAGGAGGGGGACATCCAAGGTTATTATATCTATAATCTGGGCATCTTTTTCCTCCGTCCCACTGTCCCACTCGATTACGCAACGCAATGCGCTTGCTTTATTGAGCCGCGTTGCATAATCGAGTGGTTACCGTGGTACTACTACCATATTCTCTTCGCATCAACTGCATTTTTCTTAATAAACGCCTACCTCGAAAACTCTTCGAAGTACTTCATTTTAAAATCTCTATTGTAATTATCATGCCATTTTGCACAGAGGGCAATATAAAATTAATATTTAATTTTAATTTCAAATCAGTTCTGTTCAAATAATGTGAAGTATACAAATATTGGCACATATCCGGGGTTAAAGCAAGGAAAATATTAGGTGAAATCCCTGCCTGCGCCACTATCGTTGGAACTGACTCAGTAATATTCACATAATGGGGAAATCTAATTTGGCAGAATGTAAATCGAATATATGAATTTAACTATAAAGTTCTAATCTAGAATTTAAATAATATATTTGAATCTAACGAAAATTTGGTCTATTTGGACGGTCGAGTAGTGCCACGCAATTTAGACCGGAACCCAGTGAAGGGTGCATCCACAGGGATCATACACTTCTCCCCCTACCACCAACCTCTCAGAATAACTTACGGGACCGCATATTTAAGATGCCCGTACTTCTCGTGAACACGAGGACAGTTTGGGCAGAGCCGGGAATCAAATTGGGGTCGTCCGAGTGCAATTCCCGCGCGTTAACCACTGGGCTGCTTTACCATAGTTCCGATTTTTTCGAAATTTAAATTAGTTTTTATATTATGAAATTTGTGACAGCTCATTTGGAGAATTACGCCAAACCATCAATAAAATTGTAGAGCGAAAGGGCTGGACACATATGTTCGTTAGTATACATTAAAATGTGTGTAAACTGAAAAACCAGCCAAGCTGTGTAAAATCTCATGATCTATTAGATTTACACATTTTAATGTATTTTTAGAAAGTAGTACACACTTCCTTAAATACACACACCAACGCGTATATTTGAGATACACGCCTATAAATTGACACATTTACCGATATACGTGTTGTTGTTGAGACCCAGACCGTCCAACCTACCAGAAAGTAAGGTAATTGTTTGGACGGTCGGGAAGTGCCACCCAATTTAGACCGGAACACAGTGGGGGAGGCATCCACAGGGACCGTACCCTCCTTCCCCTACCACCAACCTCTCAGAAGGACTTTCGGACCCACATGTTTAACGTGATCGTACTCCGCATGAACACGGTGGCAGTTGTGGCAGCGTGCAAACCACCGGGCTACATCGTCCGAAATGTGCCAACAACACGCGGTGTTCCCAGGTGGTCACCCACCCAAGTACTAACCGCGCCCGATGCTGCTTGACTTCGGTGATCTAACGAGAACCTGTGTTTTTAGCACGGTAGGGCCGTTGGCTCACCGATATACGTGTTGAAGGCCTAGACCGCACAGCCAATCCAAAGGCTGATGTCAGTTAAATGTGTGGCCGGGAGAAAATTTTGACAGCGGAGACCGACTTCCACAATCACCCAAGAGCTGCCTAGAGTCGAAAGCCCTGACCTTCCGGCTCGTTCAAGGACTTAGAGTAGATAGATGGATGGCCGGGAGCTGCCTAGAGTGTACCAGTTGTTTATTAAAAATCAAATTGTATACATAGGTTTACAGATTCAGTCGCAAGACAGAAGTGACAGCAAGACAAGCAAACAACATCAAAACAACCAAAAAAAACCACAACAAAGAACTACATCAAAACAAACAAGCAAAAAACACAAGAGCAAAAACGATAAAAACTGGAAAAAAAGGGTGTTCAGTCAGGGGAAAAATAATAATAGAAAGTTGAAGTATAATAAAAATAAATATGTTTATCTTTTCCCAAAGAACGATGAGAATTAAAGACAAAGAAGATCAATCATGCTTAAAGCATTGATTGTGAAACACTTTCCAACTTCAATGCAATTTTATTTAAACATGTCTAAAATGCAATACTTTCCTCGGTAATATTTTAAAACTTATCACAATACTACATTAATTTATTATATTTGAAACCTTAAACCTTCATCGAAAAAAATTAACTTCATTCAAATGATGGCATTAAAGTAAAAATTGCCTGGTTTAAACATCTCTAAAATGTGATACATTCCTCGGTAATAATTTTAGAAATATCATAACACTACGATAATTTATTATATTTGAAAACTTCATCGAAAGCAACTGAAATTGATTCAAATGACGTCATAAAAAAATAACACGCCTGGCTCTCTCTATAAAAGCAACATTTCATTCATAAATAATTCCCCCATTCATGTCATTCATCACAATACTATTATAATTTATTTTATTTAAAAATTAAGACCATTGAGCTGCAAGTAAGTAAACTCAATGCGTAACTTCATCGAAAAATATCGTCCTTCTCTTTCTAAAATCAATGAATTCATATCAGCTAAGCAGACTCCATGGACTAAATGATTTTGTGTTAAAGAATTACAACGATTCTAATACAACTCATTCTACATATTTTGCTGTTTACATTTTACATAGGTGAAAAATAGGCTTAATAGTAGAAATAATCAAATTTGGATGAGCATTTAAACTGAAATATATTGTCATTGCGTTGTTTCAGTATGTAGATGCACAGAATTTCGGCAAAAATAAAGTAGTTTTAGGACGGATACAACACTCAATGTGAATCAAAAAGAACTTTAAAAATCACGATTTTGACACAAGATGGATGCCATATATCATTTTGAAGTGGGTCATGTGATCGTTTCATATCATGGACACGTGATCGCTTCATATAAGAGGTGTTATTATTATTTTAATTTTTATTTTAAAAACTACTGAATATATTTCGCTGAATTTTTTTTTATATATTTCATGGAACAATTTGAATACTGCCTAAAATTTTCGAAACAATTTGTGAATTTTAAATCCGCTTAAAAAATGCTTGAAAAATTAGGTCCCATAGGGCTCAATGTATTCCATTTTTTCAACCCGGGTTCAATCCAAAACTAATTGGGTGATATTATTCATTTATATTCCCATAGGTGCTACAGACCGTCTGAACAACATACTAAAATTTCATTTTGATTAAGTCATTTTTAATGCAGTTATCGTGCTAACGGACAGACAGACAGAATGAACAAAGTCATAAACACTTTTCAACTTTGTTGTAAAGTGTTAAAAAAATGATGGAAAATGAATATTAAAAAATTATTAAAGTATTCTAGAAATAAATATATTTTTCTTTTTCCCCATAATCAATGAGTGCCAGGAAAGGCAAAGTATCACGTGGAGAGAATAGAAAATTTAAAAAGTCGAATATATATATATATATATTGACATTAGGGGGTTAAAATAGCAAAACGATGATATTTTTATATATTCAGTAACTTATCAGAATATAATGAGCAGTAACACAAAGTTACAGCATGTAAAAACAATATGTACAGCAAAAAAGAGTATATAAAACAGAATGGCAAGACCAAGGGAACGGTGACAAACTCCACTGATCAAAAAGTTGAGAGCATGCAAACGCTCACGGGCAAGTTAATTAATGTTATTCGAGATTTCTCTTGCAATGAGAACACAGATTTTTAATTTTTGTATAAGAATAGGGTTATTTCTAACACCGGAGAACCAGGTCGCACAAAGACTAGGGGCCGGTTTAACAAGATGATGAGCAGAGGTATGTGGGCACGAGAAAACATAGTGGTCCACATAGTGGTTTTCAGCGGAAGAACACGTTTCAAGCCTCCTAGAACATGCACCGAACGTTTTTGAAGTCATTTTTGTATGTGTTAGCATGTGCGAATGCACACTAATATACTGTTACGACGTATCCTCTGGAATCGTGGGTGTGCGTCCAGGATACAAGAAATAATCCAAATTTCTGGATAACTAACACGTTTATAAACACAACATAAACAGGAATAAGGTTCAGCAAATGGCTCGATAACTATCTCACAAGATTACTAAACAACTGCTAGGTACAGTAAAATAGCAATTAAATGCTCAGTTAATTTCACAAAACAAAAGATACTATCCTGAAAACAATGACTTATCTCACAATTCAATGTAGCTCGTATCACGTCAACTGCTTTCCAACTGAGCGATGACTCCTTTTATATACTCTCAGTAGAAACTGCCAGAAGGGGCTCGTATCTCGTAGAATACTCGTCATTTTAAGAAGATTCTCGAACATTCGAAATGTCGCCAAATTAACAATAAATCACCAAATCTGGCAACCATGGCCCGACAGTCCTGAAATGGCATCCCTAGATCCATGTCATAGGAATGTCTGCCTGTACGGTGTTTCACTTCTGGTTCTCGAAAGTGCTTCCACTGAAGGCTTCATGATCGGGACAGTACATAGTGTATGTGTGTGGCTGTGAGTCCGCGGACGTGTTATCTCACACGCGAATGAAGAGTTTCGAATATAATTTGGTACAATTATTGACCTCAGTGTATACTGGATTCCAATTGATTTTAAATGTAATCGAAAGTTTGGAAGACCCCCCCCCCCTCCTCCCCCATATTTTGAAATAAAGCTTGAAAAAATCATTAACCAGAACTTTCAATAATGATAAATAAAAAAAAATCATTTCAGACGTAATTGATAGACAAATGATAGAAATTTTAGAATATTAGTTTGAACCATTCTCGAGATACTATACGAGTTTCGAATAAATTTTTGAAAATATTATTAAAAAAATTAAGAATCTGAATGCTGTTAAATGTTCAATTATTTCATATATAATATTCACTTAGAAAACGATTGACATATCACATACGACATTTCGAAATATTGCACATTTTACATGTAAATTTATCCAAAACATAATGTTAAATTTAAAAAGAAAAGGAAGAAAGTATCGTCACATATAACACTTAGTAACAGTATAGTAACACCTTCCACATACAATGTTATGCAACATCATTCATATGAATCTAGATCTTTTCATTCACTGGAAAAGAGACATTTTGACAGTGTTAGTAATTTAACGCCTATGAATTCGCCAATATTTATTCATTTCATGCAATTGATATTAAACAAATGTTGATGTCTTTTCATGCAATTGTTATTAAGTAAACGTGAATATTAGAAGGTCATTCGTTTGAACTAGTAATTTTCCCAAAGCACCTAATTTCAATTGACGTGGTATTATTTTAATGCCAAAAACATTGTTCTGTGGACCTTGTACACCATTGTTTCGCCGTGAAAGAAGCAAAATCATTGCATTATGTAGGAAAAGTTATGTTCTGGCCACATTAGGTTTTCTAATCTATTCTGAGCCAGTAGATAATGAATTTGCGCTGAAATCTGTTATTTGGGACCCATTCCTGCTAACATCGTTTAATTGCTGCATTGTTCCTACCCAAATGCCGAGTGATTCGTCGGTGTGCCCATCCAGCCTTATGCAGTCCGGCCGCGCGGCCTCTTTCAAATTCCTTCATATGTTCTTAGTGACCGCGAATTCGCCGGCAAGGCATTATTACAATCCAGGTAGGTAAACGCAATCGAAATCCTCTGCACGTTTTGTTCTTGAAAGCGAGGAATATACATCACCATGGTGCTCAATTCCAATACGCTGTAGGTCCGACTATTTATTCATTGGCTGAGAATTTTTGATCATTTGCATATTCGGTGGAAAGGTGTTTGCATCTAAAGTTTCATTAATATCGGATGCTTTTGAGGGGTGCGTCGATTTTTTGTCTTTGATATATATCTTAATCTATGAGTTTATTTACCAGAAACAATTTCATTTCGTGTCTTCGGGCATTTTATGTTCGAAATTTTACATTGTAAGATTTTTGGAGACCTAAATATAATCAGGTACTTTCCATCTTAATACCATCGGAAAGATCATATCTCCAATGCCGGTGGATCGGTCATAATTTTGAATAATTGCAAAATTATTGATTTTATAAGTCGTAAAACCTTTATATATTTCATTCGAAATTAAAGATCTTGATAACATGATTCCAAGATCTTGATATTTTTTACTATCAAGAGACAATGACCATTCCTAGAACATGGATAGTAGTTGTTGTTGTTGTTGTCGTGTAACCTCCTGATATACAGGACCAGTGATGCCAGAAGAAGAAGAGAAACAAAGAAACACACAAGACGAGATCACAAAGTTTATTATCACAAACGAGCATCACTGACTAAGGTCATAGGGGGTGAAGCTTCCCTTTTATCGAGGACTCAGAAGGTGGACGTCTGACTTCTTCCTCAGGAATACATCCATACCTTACTCGGGATTCGAACCCAAGCCCACTAGACAGTAGTTGGATACGTTATCCACTACACCACCTGGGCGGCATGGATAGTAGTATAGGCTGTTATAGATTTGTTGGGAAATAATTTTCCTTCAACTAACTGTGACTTACCTTAAGGTGAAGTTGTAACTGTGGACCGTACCTGGAGAAAGTGTGAGTATAAATGAGTGTGAAATGGATGGTTACGGGCGACTGAGATTGACTGAGACACAGAAAGAAAGTAAAGCATTATGGTAGTGGATATATGCTATGTATTGTCGCAGGATGTGAATTCTAATTTATTATATAACCTAAGATAGGTATTTAAGTTTGTTAATAAATTGTTATGTTATCGACATATCACTCAAGAAACGCTACAAGATTAGACTAGTATTAGATTATTACTAATAAAGTACTATCCAATCATATGAGAAAAGTTTGTTTTTCATGTATTAAAATATAATTTATCAGAAGCAATTTGCTTCTAAGCATCTAATAAGACCTAATTTATCATCGTCACAGGCCCGCTGTCAGCTGAAATAGGAAAAGTATTCAGGAAAAATATTTTAAAAGCGAGCTTACGAATTAATGACTTGCCAACGGAATCTCAGATCAAGATGCAGTTCTTGCAAATATGATCTCGAAAGCTCTAGGCTTTCAATGGCAGTGCAGCTTATTACGTAGGACTGGTTGAAATTCGAACGAGTAAATGGAAATTATGTCTACTGAAGCAAAATTTTATTCTGATTTTGGAGGTAAAGGCAGGGGATCAAAACTTCATGACAAGAAAAACATCAAATCGTTTTAGACAATCATACAGGTGGCGCTGAGGTAAAATAAGTCCCTTCGTATACATTTCTATAGCAAAATGCTTGAATTGAAATAAACATAATTTATTTAAACTGTTCATTTGCAGTATAATGATTATTAGTGCAATGTAAAATAGAACTTTAAGAATAAAAAATATCCACATGTAATCAAATTAATTTTTTGGTGTCTCTCTATATTCTGTACCCTGTTCTACTGATAGAAAAAAATACTTATACACTTCTACTCATAATTAGAAAAAATACATATATTGATCACTACACCTCCTTGTTATATCAAATGAGAACAGATGGGACGTTTCCATTACTAGTAAAATCTAGATACAATTCTCAAAGCATTATGGAATTTTCAAGCTTTTTATCCTTAAAAGTATTATCTTCTTTTCTCTTATTTTATGGTTTTGATACTATATTTATAGCAAAACTAACTTGAAGGTACAGAGCTATAATAAAACTATAAACTACCTACGTTAAGCTGTATAATCTATAAAACTCTGTTAAAAGCGCTTCGCGCATGGTACTTTGCGCTGCAAGACTAATCCACAGGGGTCAAAGAGCAGTGAAGAGTTTTACATATTCGTAACAATGAAATGCAACAAAAACGTCTATCGGCGTTAGCTGTACTTAGTATAGATGCTAAGAAAGCTGAAAAAATGGTTAATGGTTCGGCTATAAATCGAGCTGAAAACCATTCAAAAATTTAAATTTGTTAACAATTGAAAAAAAAAGTTTGTTTTCTCTTTTTAATAATATTAATAAACACTTTTTAAAGAACTAGTTTTATTTTTCCCAAATAACTTCTTTTTTTTTTCATGAAGGTGTGAATCTACCTCCATGGTATGAATATTATATAGGAGACATAAAACCAATTTTGTTCTTAGCATTTAATTAATAAAACCGCGTAGAACGTAATATCTGTAGCATATATATTTCTCTTAGATGCGTGGCACGAGAAATGGGTCGAATTATCGTTTGCCAAATGGCAACAGGTTTAGCTTAAATTACATTTTTGAAAACGAAAATCTTACTCCATAATTTAAATACTTCAAAAAAGCATATGTAGCGTTAGAGAGGGGTTTTTTTTTGTCCCTTTACCTCCATGGTTATATCTCAAATACTCAGGCTTTTTCTTAAAAATGAAATTATATATTATTTGATCTGAAATTAATGTAATTTAAGCAAGTAAACTATGGTTTATGTTTGATGAGATAGTCTGCAGAGTCCTCTTCGACGATAAGAGCTTACAATTCCGTTCCAGTATCTCGACAGTAGAGCGTCGGCTGGCCAGTTCGGTAGATCCAGGGTTCAATTCCCGGTTGAGGCAGCAAGACTCTTTACAGTGGTCCCCGAACAAATCAACCCTATAAATTAGTGCAAAGATGGCGGAGGTCTGAAGACCCCAGACCGTGCGACTCACATATTGGGTTTAGAGTAGCTATATGCACGGTCGGGATGGCGGAGGTCTGAAAGTGACCCTAGTACAACTAGTACGGATTCAGTGGACTCTGGAAGATTGGACGCTGATTTCAAATTGAGAGGATAACGACCACGCAGGATACAAACCTTGGTAAAGATAGTAGTAGCAGGAGGCTAACCTGAGTTAAAAATAGCAGGAGGTGGTCAGTCAGAGTGTCAGTTGTCCGCCAATCTGACATTAGAGGGTGGACAATCCAGAGTCCACTTAGACAATAAGAGCTTGCGATTTCGCCCCAGTAGCTCAACGGTAGAGTGTCGGCTGTCCAGTTCAGAGATCCAGGGTCCAATTCCCGGTTGGGACAGGAAGGCTCTTTACAAGTCGTGTAATAATGAATTCAGGTGTGTCTGGGGATATCAGGAATGCAAAAGTTATACCTTCATTCTGATAATGCTTGCGAGACAAACAGAACTAAGAGCACAAAATATACTTAGAGCGTAGGTGCTTTAAGTGGGTACAGCTAGTTCTTGTATAAAATAGGTGGTCATTTTACCATTTTACGTTGAGCCCCATATTTGTTTAGTTACGCCTGTCTCTTATTGCATCTCCATGTATTAAATTATAAAAAAAAAATTGGCATTCATTGTTTATGCATGTGCTCAAAATCACGTAAAAATCAGCAAACGATTGGAAAAAAGAATTAATTCAAATCATTTGCATGATTAATCGCAACAAGTTTGGTGTCTTAATTTATAGCCACAAAATTGAAATGTCTGATGACCCTGAAGAACCCGTAAGCTTAACGCGAAAGCATGTAATTGGCGCTGTTAGGTATCTTAAGGATCCGAAAGGTTCCTCTCCAAAAGCAGTGCTTAAACATCTGAACAAGAAATTTGAGCCTAATGTGTTCCAAGAAGATGATGTAAAACGTCTCCTGACGGAATCATTTACATTGAATTACCTGATCAAAAATGGGACAAAAAGGAAGTACCTACTTCCTGAAAAGAAGTGCATTCACGTAAAGAATTGCAAATGTTTTACATTTAAGCCTTGCAAGTGTCAGAAAGCTCTAAAGACAGCGAAGAAGACTTTGAATAAAATTTCAAGTTGGGCAAGAAAGTTATACTAAAAACTGAACCAGACTCTAAATTCCAATCATAATTAGATCCAAGGAAAGAATATTTTTTAATTTATGCTTTATGTTTATTTTATATACGATGATGAAAAGGGCTGTGAACTTCCAGACCTATTTACCGTTGACCGTGAAGGTGAGGAGTGACTTCGTCCCAAAAGGAGAAAAAATTCTGTCACGTCTGTCAAAATCTATAAAGTCTGCTAAACAAAAGGAAAAAAAAAATAAAATAACGATTTAATATTGAAAGCTTGTTTTTATTCTCATAATGTATTCACATATCTGCTTCTATCAAATAGTTATAAGTATTTTGTATTCTCAAAAGCAGCAGTTACATCCATCGTCACATATTATTGGCCAACTGTGTTCTCAAATTGGCACAATATTTGATCAAACAAAGTTCGTTTTGACTACTAATGATAAGTTACCGTTCTTATAGCCATACTCTGTACATATCCTGAAGGTAGACCTAGGGGTAAAACTTACCTCTCTTGTCGTTTCTACATTATCAGAATAGAAGTTTAAAACATTTTTGGCCATATTTATGTTGAAACCTTTGTCAAACATCCGCATCCTTATTTACTTTACGAAACATAAAAAATAAACTGCAAATTTTTTTAGAGAGATAGAAAACCAAAAATATCTTAATGGTACAGCATATTATTCAATTATTTTCGGAGGCATTTTCTCGTCTAAAACACGTCATTTACGAGCCAGTTGCTATTTGGTATTTGCAAACAATCTGTCATCAAAAAAAAATTCTTATCGGAGATGACAAAGACGAGGGGAGAATATATAGAATAATTAACATGTTTATTTTCAAGGGTGACGTCAATAAAATGAGGCAAATTTTTATATTTCTGAATAATTTTATGAATATACACATTTCTTAAACATATCAAAATAAGTATCATCTTTTCATCTTATTGGAATACAAAAAACATGATGTGAACAGCACATGACTTTCCCTACATGCTCAAACACATTTCCTCTTGTTTTTATAATGCATTAAAATGAGTTTAATTGCACAAATTATTACAGATACTTATTTGAAATTATAACCAATTTGCAGTCTTTATACATCTTCTATTTCATTTGAAAACTTTACGCATTTAAAAACATCGCCAGCTTTTCAAAATTTCAGAAAGCTTAAATATTGCTACGCTTCATTCTATACATGAGGTAGCTCTTATTCGTTTAAAAGTCAAAAATTATGTGTAAGACATAATAATACGTAAAATGAAACACACATCCACAATAGAAGGTCTTTACTTTACTTCCTTAAGACGTACAAAATTTTAAAACAGGTCATAGCGCTTTCGAGCATAAGTATGCTCTTCTAAATAATCTGATGCTCGAAAGCGCTATGGCTCTTATTCTCGAAAGCGCTATGGCCTGTTTTAAAATTTTGTAAGTCTTAAGGAAGTAAAGTAAAGACCATCTATTGTGGATGTGTGTTTCATTTTGCTATTTTAACATCAGACGTGATGCCAAATTATTTATAATAATACGTATTAAGCATTTAATCCATAGATTTCAGCATATTTAGTGTTTTATTTTAGTTTTTAACACTTTTAATCCATTTGGCGAAAAAAAATAACAGGTTCTATTTTTCTAACTTGTACCATAATTGGCACCCATAGGGTAATTTACAAGTTAGTTACCTATCAAATTTTGAAACACTTTGTCGAATAGTTTTTGAGCTAGATTGGATACATGCTTTGGTGCCCTTTGGGGCTAAATCCCAAAGACCGGTACGGTTGTTTTTTTCTATCGCGCCAAATCGGCGATAAGCGGAGGGCTATGTTGCAACATTAGTAACTCTTTAACTCTTCGTACTTCGTAACCATGGTAACCTTGCGAGGTGATAACTCTGGCAACTGTCTTAATTTGTGTTATTTTATGCTCGTTATGCTCGTATTCTACTGATCTTTTAAAATTAGATGTTTGGGAACAAGATTTAAATACAAGTAATGGTATTGGTAAAATTTCTTTGATTTCATTTGAGTGTACTAAATGGCTGTGAAGAGTGAAAGATTTAGTATTGTTCTTTTTGATCGTTTGGTTGATAGTGATGAAATGAATGCAATTAAATAAATGGTGTATATATATCAGGGGTTGATTGTAAGTGGGTAATGCCATTGTGTGAGAGGAATGGTGGTACTGAAGAGTTTGATGGTTATACGTGGGTTTGCAAGTGTTTTTGGAGTGAATGCGCATTACGCATAAGGAATCGTACGTGGTTTATTCTAGATTGAGTTTGATTGAGATTTTGAAGCGCGGAAGTAACATGAAAATCACTTTATGAGCTATGGAACACTTTTTGCACAGATAGATGTTGCTATGTGCGATCTCTGACAGCCAGGGGAGCAGGATACTGTGATGTTTTTTTAGCTGCCAACCGTAGCAAGGTTAGCCCGCGAAGCGGTCATAGATAAAAGTAATATATTTCTTTAATATCTTGCGTTCTGATATCCGAGTTGCACCCTCTAACTTATATTTGTCTAAAAGCTGGCAACATTTCCTCTCGAATTCGGCCTTTTTTATCACCGTTGTTTGACTCAATAGCGGATTTTTTTAGATATAACATAACTTTTCCCTGCATAAATTGATTCTACACAGTTAAACATTTTTAGATAGAATGTTTGCCTTACAGTCAAAATATTTTAAACTGATTTCGAAAACCATTAATTGTATGTATTTCACTTTTAAAAGATTTAAAAACCATTAATTGTATACATTTCACTTTTGAAAAATTTGAAAATCATTAATTGTATGCGTTTCACTTTTGAAAGATTTGAAAATCATTAATTGTATGCATTTCACTTTTGAAAGATTTGAATTAATTTTTTTCTTTACGCCAAAATCTCCGGATAAACTTTAAGAGCATCCAAATGCTATCACAGACAAAACAAAATCGCACAGTTAGTCTTTGTAGGTTATAAATCAAACCTATATTTAATACGACAAAGACCAAACTATAGATGTAAACTCCTATTCTTTAGAATAGGACTATCTAAAAAGACCAAACTATAGATATATAATACTATTCTTTAGAAGATGTTGATATCCCTATTATATAGAGTGCAGGACTGTCCACAATGATCATACTTTAAGAGTCTAGTCCTGTTAAAATTATCTATTGTCTTTGTGGGGGGCAAGATTCCCTGATGGTGGGAGACAGGTTCAAACTCGAAACCTTTAGATTGCTGATCCCGTGCTGTGCCATCAGGCCCGAAAGAATTTTTCGAGACGGAGGGAATTATCTGGGATGTCCTTCGTAGCAGTGAGTGACGCAATGCTGCAGCCTCACCACACACTTCCTTTCCTGGTGAGAACGTAGATAGGATATCTACGGGCGAGAAGCTCAGTCGAATTGAATTTCAGTGAGAAGGGGGTAGCCGGAAAACCCCCCAACGCGTCCCCAACCTGAAACTCAGTTGGAAGCTGAATATCCGGAAGGCGTGTCGTACCTCATCCTGCGGCGGCGTGACGTCAGTAGTAGTCAACCAGCAGAGGATAAAGTGCACGTCATCTGTAGTGCTGCTATCTCGTGTCAGAGAGGTGAGATCGGTGGAGAAGAAAAAATTGCGTGCCCATTTTTCATCCAGGGTCACCAACTATGAAGGATCGCAGATCCTTCGATAGTGGGGGATAGGTTCGAACTCGGAACCTTTCAATTGCTGATCCTGCGCGGTGACATCAAGATCAAAATAATTATTTGAGGTCGAGGGAATAATCTGGGATGTCTTTGGTAGTAGTAAGTGACGGAATGTTGCAGCTCCGCCACATCGTAAACGAAGTGAATGTGAACAGACGTGCTGAATGTGAACAAAGCTTTGAAAATGCTCCAAATTACTATACGATCCACTACATGTAATATACTTTATTGTAATAATTATTTTATCTCCCATCATTTTGTTTTCTAATTTCATTTAAATTATTCCAGTAGTGAATGGATTTTACAAAAAAAAAATAATAATAATAATAACCATTTCAAAATTCTGTTCACATAAAACACGTCTGTTCATATTCACTCCGTTTCTGGATACCAGTATAATTATTTAAATAAGAAATATTGTGCCATGCAACTTCTAAATATTTTTGAAGCTTTAAATACCGTGATAAAATATATTTTTCTTCCTTCCAAGAAAAACACATCTACTATACATTCGCATCACCTGAATTGAGGCATCTCATAAACCATTCCATGAAGAATTATCTTCCAAGGAGGGATCGAGTTATCGCCTATAGCTATTTATATTTTCTCCAATTTCCTCTCGGGGATGTACGAAGTGCTCTTAAGAGCCAGACTGAATCCCGGATATTGTTTGTGTTCGACGTGACTCGACTTTGAGAACATGGCTCATCCTCTTATAGTTGATTATCTAGAAATGGTTTGAGTATCCTTCACATTACTATTACTTCTAGCAAAAAAAACCAGATAGTTGTTTTGTTTTTAGATTATGTGAAAGGATAAATATTGGGAAAAAGCAGAAATGGGTTTAATCTTTTTACATGGCCAAGTCTTCTAAAATATGAACTTGATATAAAGGTAACTAATTAAATTATGACTTAAATTGAACTTTTGAATATCAACCACTTTTTAAATAATAATTTAAAAATTTTGACGAACCATGCTTCAGTTCTTGTTTATTTTCAAATCCCCTTCCATCTCGGAAGGTTGAACTTGTTTTGTATGCTGCATTTTCTTTTTTTTTTTGTTAACATACCTTTCTGCTCAAGTAATGTCGTGAGTGCACATATCATATTCATACTGGAGGTAAAGTCCTTGTGACTAGGGACTCACTCCACAACGATGCACATTGGCTTCGTTGCAGCAAACTTTCATTAGTAAAATTGTTTCGATCATGTTAGAACTCATCATCACCAATTATTCTTCACTGTATCATTCACCAGTATCCTTCAGCAAGAAAAGTCTTATGTGCCGCAATTTTGTGAACATCATTTGATACCAAGCGATTTCAGTCATATAATGCAGCTGTCATCAAATTTAAGAAGATTTAATTAAAACAGCCAGGTCCAGTAGAATCTGCAGGACGCTGGTTCTACTTTTGGAACAAAATGAGCAGTGCATGGTATATGCATAAAACTATCACAATAATACAATGGTATTTCGTAAATACTATGGGCAACCAGAGAAATTATTTTGAGGAACACAATTCATCCACATCCGAGGGTATATATATATATGTAATCTATATAAATAAAATTCAAAATCTGTATTCAATTTCTGTCTGTGTACTTGTTTCATCATCACGGGAGAACGGCAACACCGAATTTAATTAAATTTTGTGGGAAGCCTTGGAATAACACCACTTAAAAATAAGTTCATATTTCATATACACAATCATACGCACACACATACAGGCGTATTTTCAATTATATGTATACATATTTCGTGGTCCACTTTATGTGAAATATAACTATTTGCAAGTTTCTCTTCGAAGTCTCTGAATGAAAGATATCGCTTTCAAAATATATTTGCTTATATAGAATAAAACTATATTACTTCTATAAGGTTTTACTAAAATGAAGTAAACGTATTCTAATTCAATACATGTGTGTTGACCATCGGAAACAGCAGACAATATAAACATAATTAGAATTAGAATTTTTCCAACAAAAATCGCTTTGTAACAACTCTAATAAATTTATAAAATTTATTACAAAATATTGAAAGTTTGTTATACAATATTTCTCAATTTAAAATAAACATATTTGCATAAACCTTTCATTTCATTACTATAGACATATTATTGTATTTTTATAAGCAAATCTAAAGTCGTTAAATTTAAGTTAAGCAGTCAACGCTTAAATACATTCTTGTAGCACTCAAAATTAGAAAAAGAATAGTAGTTATAGCGTATAATGTGATGTGTTTGAAATGCAAGCACAATCTTATGATACAATAACGCTATTACAATTTTATACGCTAACATAAAAAAGAAATAAAATATATAATCATAATTTGAGATAAAGTGGGTTTGAATGTACTGATTAGAACTTAACATATGTCTCTATCACTTATATAGTTATATTTGTCGGTATTGTCTGTATGTGTTTACTAAATAAAGTTATTCCACAAAGGTTACTAAATAAAGTTATTCCACAAATATTTTAGGTTCTCCTAAAATAAGTTCATAAATCAACCACATTTATTTTTTCAATTTCATATATAAATTACACAGAAAATGAAATAGCACTCTATGTTTATATTTTTCCCACTACAGAGAAAATATTTGTATATTGCATTCTTCCAAGGCAACGTCTAAAAGCATTTTCATTTTAACCTTAAGGGGCATAACAACATCCCTGATCTTAATTTAAAAAGCTCACAATGGAGAACACATATGAGAAATAGTTAAAACTATGTCTTAAAACTATTCTTTACAATCAGTTCTACATAAATTAAATGGAATAAAACAGCAGGAAATAATCATCATTGAAAATATTAAAACTCTTCCAAATTCATGCGGTTATAGCTTTATTCTTCCGAGAGAGTTTGTGCATAGAATAGTTTGTGCATAGAATCCTAACCCACTTTAGAGGGACACAGACATATGTGAGGCAATAAAAAATTTAGTTTGCCACTAATTTCTAAAGCCACGGAACAGCCATCACCAGTAATAGTCTTGATGCTAAACAGTTTAAGGTCTCTCACCGCTTACACATATATAACAGTTTGGAGTTGCCAAACATGCTTTATTTTGTTTGAAGCTTCGATTAACTAATTACTCGAATGACATGCAACTAGATTTAAATATACCAGTGTCAGAATTTACCACAAATAATGATCATGTAGTTAACTTTTTTTTTAAATTGTAATTCAAGAGCAGGAGCGATGTAATGCCAAAACTTGGAGAAACCTAAATGAAAAGTTTGCTGTTTCAGCACTCAACTTGTTCTCATTACGGCGGCAAAAAAATTAAATTTCTAGGAGTCATCAACACGGACCCTACCAACATCTTATACTTATAGAATGGTAAAAACACATTATAGGTAAAACTGCATACTGCCAGTGTCGATAGATTATGGCTGGTCTGGTAATGGTAAAAACCTAGCAGCTGAGCCTATCATTATCGAATAGAAAGTGGATTGAGTTTACTTCCCGTGGCTACAGAACTTGGTAGCTGGACACTTTATTGCAACTAGTCGTTCTAGTTTAGCTTTTAGTACACGTAATTCATTAACTTCCATGTTAGGTGATACATTTTACATAGGCCCCAACATCATCGCTATATTATGCATTATGTGGGTCCTGGTGTGAAGTGGAACGAACTTATATGGCGAGATCCGCCTGAATTTGATTAACATTTGGCTCCATGTTTATAGCTATTTTGTGATCTTCTGTTAAGAAGAATACGTCCATTAAACCGTAACTACATCTGAGTCTTACGCGGAAAGACTAATGCCCAAAATTCCACATACAAAATGGTATTTCAATCTATGTCGTGAATATTGACAAACAATAATTTATCTCATCTTTATTTACTCCCACTGATATTTATTCTATGTATATTAAACTATCTTCAGGATTATAATTTCAAAATGGTGACTTCATAATGATTAAACAAAGTTGGAAAATGGTTACCTTCAATGCTGAGGTATTTGTCGTCAGATGCAGTTTCAGTGTCGACTTGAAGTTGACATGGAGGAATTACTATATCAGTATACAAATTACATGAAAATATGTATTTTTAACCTAAAAGTACAATATAGCTCCTGTGAATTGAATCCTTCGTAGCCCGCACACCGTTGGGCCTACAACACACGATGTAACCAGCGTTCTTCCGTCCTTGTGCTCAGCTGAGAATTTAAGCTTGCACAGAGCTCAGGTCGAGAGTTTTCATAATCTGTGTGCAGTCTATTAGACCCCTAAAGGGTACATTACACCAACATTCGAGTTAGTTACCACTGAAATCCAGAAAGATTATTGTATTCTCCAGAACTAGAATAATAATGTACAAAATAATTTCGTTGATGAACCAGTAATATTTTGCCATTTATAGAAAACACACAAAACCTAATTATAAGAATTATTAGACATTGTTCTTGAATATCCCATGAAAAGTTATTGTCTTTTTTCATAGGACACTGAAACACTCTATATTTTAACTCAAGAATATTAATCAATAATTATATTGGTATTGTAAGAGGCTTATAAATCCCTTCCACATACAACAACGTTGAAAAAACATAGTGTTAAGCCAGTAAATTGACAAAATGTATTGCAGAAAAAAATCTCCTTTCGAGAATTCTCTACGGATTTTCAGAATGAGCCGGCTAAGAGAAATCCCTCAATTTTTAATAGATTTTCTTTGAAACTCGAAAAAACATTGTAGAAACAAAATTCTGTATGAAAATATTTTAAATAGATATTTAATATGTGATTTTGTATTTAAAAGCATGATGTAACATTGTTGAAATGCCCTTTTAAATAACTAACATGTTATTTAAACGACATTAAATAATACAATTGCTTTCTAAGGAAATACACTGTGAATGTCTTTAAAGTCTAGATATTGTGCTATATAAGGATTAACATTCACCTTTAAATTTCTGAATGTTTATGCTGCTTTCCCAAAATATGCCGTGAGTTAAATTATTAAATTATATTATCAAAATAAAGAAAGTACAAAGTAAATACTATATTTTTAAGGGACAAATGACATAAAATTCTTCAGCAAATAATGCCCATTAAACAAATCATATTTAAAAAAATATTTATTAATACAAATTAATATTAACAACCAATTTTGGGAGAGAAATTTCAATATGGCTACATGAACTAAAATCTTATCGAAAGTATTTTTCAGCATTTTAGATTTAACAAATATTTCCTCATAGCATTATCTATATTGGGGTCTGTTGTTTATCCATTTTAGTTTGGACGACGTAGTTTGCGGTTATTTGGGCTTCGGGTCTAGACTTTCTGCACTGGGGAATGAAATCCAGTTGATTTGCGAAACGTACGTATGGTGATTTATCTTAATTTGCGCTGCAAATTACGTTGTGTTCCAGTTCAGTACTGACCAGTTTAAATATATTTTTTTTATTTTGTATTATTTTTATTATCAATTTAAAATTTGTATATCCAGTTTATGCAAAAATGTCTGTTCCATGGAACGTTCTTGTCGCACGACATGTTGACATTTCGAGTACAGATGTTGATCAAGCTAAATAGCCTTTTAAATGCATCCACGAGAACCAATTGGAACTCACACATAGTTAAACAGTGTGCATCCCCTCCATCACCAACAACAAATAAAAGAAGATGGTACAAAACCACAGGGGGAAGGAAAAACGTGGTTCGAGCTCTCGTGATAGTTCTGGCTCACTGATAGGGTCCATATGCTCGTTCACCCTGATATAGGTAACGAGAATCAGAAATCACCAACTTGGCAGTGTCGGGGTATGATCCCGGGGCCAAAGCATGGTAGGCCAGTATTATAGCGTTGAACTAAAGACGTATCCAACTCAAGGCATTTAATACAGCCTAATGAGCGTTCGCAACAGTACTCCCCCCTCCCAGTGAGTTTCGTCGAAACCGAACGAAATTGCCAAGCTGGTGATTTAGCATTCTCGCTACATATACGTACATGCTGTTGTCCATGTTTTGAACTCAATATCAATTTGCGACTGTCAATCTTTTTTATTTCTGTTTTTACATCCAGGTATACATTTTGAAATTAATTGACTTTCTGACCTATTCCCGGCAAATCGGTTTGAAAAAAGCAAATCCATTTCTTGGTTGTTATTACAGGTAACCGTATGTACCGATCAATGTAAAATGTAAATACTCGGTAAAATGTAAATCTTTGGAAAAATACTTAGTAAAATGTAAATCTATGGCCAAATGCTCAGTAAAATATAAATCCTTGAATAAATACTCATTAAAATGTAAATTCTTGGATAAATACTCAGTAAAATGTAAATTCTTTGCAAAATGTAAAATCATGTTTTTTGAAATATTCCCTGTCTTAGTGTTGCAACCTTTACAGATATATCGTTGAGATAATGGTTAGTTTGTAATACGGTTGTTACATACCATAAACTTCTATTTCCCAATGTTAACTAATTTGATATTTGTCCCCATAACAAATATTTATTTCTACATGTAACATGTATTGTTGAGAAGGCAGTAGAAGAATCTAAAGTTAAAGTTAAGCATTTTAAAAACAAATTTTTGAAATGAATTCCCAACAAATATGAATCACCGTTTTGTTTTCATAAAATAATATACAAAACGCAGTGGTTCATTCAATATAACTTAACAGATTACTATTTTTCGAAAACAATTATACTTTAAAAAAAATATTAAAACGCACTTGTAAACCAGAAATGTTTGAAAGTTCTGTATATTTATAATGATAAATTTTCATATAGAACTAACTACAAATTATATATATTTTTTTATAAATTTTCCAAACTTTTCTTTCCTATTATTCATCTCTGTTCGCATGAGAAGGATAAAATGCCAAAGTATGCAAATTGTAATTTAAAGCATGGCAGGCTTTAAGATTTACTTATTTTGATATTGATCACAATAAATGTCACTATAAATCAAGGAAATATCCCTATTAAACTGGAATTTTCTACGCAGCTCAATGCACAAATAAATTATGCTTTCCTGCTTCTTCTCCTTATCTAAATCGTATAGTAAAAGTTTTGAAGAATAAAGAGATGCAAATTGGCACGAAATATTCGCTATTCATAGTTAAAAATTGATTTTAAATGCCAAAAGTTCATTATGATGCAAATTATGACGTTGATAATTTTGCGATACGTTTAAGAAAAATGCAAGCTTATAGTTTAAAAGATAAGTCACAGAAATCCTTAGGAGATTTACATCATAAATGTAAATTTCAGCAATTATCATTTTTAATGTCCTCAGAGAATGGGAATTATTATGCAATTTCATAAAGAAGAAGCTATTATAGAAGTTTAATGTGAATAGGACATATTAAGAAAGCGGTATTCATATATGACCATACTTTAATCAAAGTGCTTTTATGAAGAATTAGTAGAGAAATCTTTACTTTCCCTAAAAGGATATTTATGAAAAATTAAAGACGTTTTTTATAAAATCCGTTTTACCGATCTGCAGTTTCTATACAATGTATAGTCAAAGTTCCTCTTAATGTATAGTCAAAGGAATTATTGCACCATTTTATTAAATAATAAATCATCTCAATCGTCATTATCCGGTTCTTTATGTAGAAAATAAAGATGGACGAGGTTTTACTCGGATATCGAATCACTAATATGTTGCTAGTCAGACGTTGCTTTATAAATTGATAAACTAAGAAGATTAATTTTATGTATATTTGAGCTTGACCTTTTATATACACCCCACATATTTTAGATGCAAATTTGCTATATCTTTCTATTTTTCCCCTTTCTTTCTTTTTTATACAAAACAGTATGAAATTCGGAATCATCTTTCAGGATTTGTAACCACTGCCATAAAACGTCTAGCTCTGTGAACATTTTCCATTTGGTTTTCAGACCCTAATTTTCCACTGCATCTAACTTGCAGTATTATATTGCTGGACCACATTTCCAACAAACTCTTAACCCAACAGGAAATGGAAGCACCGAACATCATCTTGCCAGACAACGCTCTATACACTTAGTTGAGATCTTTATCTGCCCTTATATATATGAAGTGTATCCTGCTTTTCTAAGCACTAAAATCCGAAAGTCTTTAGCAATTACAATAAATCATCATTTATACGCTTTTGGGGATCAGATGGATCATTGAATAAAAACGTATAATAAAAATTTATGTTAATGGGTGGAAGTGTCTGAGAACCATCAGACAAACATAATAATACAATAATTGTTTACCGTGTTTGTGTCTTTATTGACCTTCTAGAAGCCTTCCGGTGACCCAAAGAACTGAAATTTTTCACCTCTATGCACACTACAGTATAGAACAAAACGAAACCGGATTTTCAATTTCACATCCTTGGAGTTGAAGGAAGATTCTTTGAAAAGATCGAAAATACTTCCTAGACCTTTCGGTTGTTTCGAAGGCATAGGATTTGCAGAGTTAAATTATTGCCCATGGGACAGAGCGTAAAGCAACCGGTTATTAAATTCCTTCACAGTGCACAAAATTGTATTTTTTTTTGTCAAACAGTACTTACAGACTTTCCACAAGTGAGCTTGGTAACTAGAATCTGGAATATTAAGCACACTTATCGGCCGCGGGACAGAACCTAACGAAGATTAACGTACAATTTCTTTCCCAAGAATAAATAAACTGGTACGGGAGATAAAACGTCACTCCGGACCCTTCAGAAAATTGTACTTTCCTTTAAGAACAGAAGTATTTTTATTAATCCCTTGACATACGAATTAAGATAAAGTGTAGTTTAAGGATATGAATCACACCCCCTACAGTTCTGTAAGATTTGCATATGACAAAATTTAACAACGTTTACAATGGCTTTAGAAACATACAATGTATTTCAGACGTTGTTGATGTCAAGGGTCAACTATGTCCACTACCTCATATTAACAAGTGATAGATATACAATATGTGAGAAAATTATTGTCGCAGAAATTAATTAAATAGTTTTTGGTAGATAATATCCATGATTCACAACAAATCCTAATTAAAGGAATCATAAGTCGGAGATCATCAGAGTTGTCCTCCAATTTTAATAGATAAAGCATTCAATTTTTAACACATCAAAGTTATTGGACTTCGTAGTCGAAAATCAATCATTATTGTTTCTCTAGCAATTACGTATTGAGACATTTTTGCAGAAATCAATCGTTAAAGTCCTCTTTTAGTCTTTTTAGGAAAGTATTTATTTATTAAGAGACGCTCACATTGTCTTTTCAGTTTTACATTATGATATTGATGCAAAGTTGCAGGACATGCTCATGAAGAGGAACACGTGAATTAAGTATTTGATTCAACTTAAACCAATTGATATTCAATGCCACAAAAGGCGCAACCTTTCGTTTATGTGCATTTAAAATTGAATAGGCAACAACTCGTGCCATCAAGTAACAGTACCTCTTGACTTATTGTAAATAAAATTGTTTAATAGCGTGTGTATAAGAGATAAATTCTATGTTTAACAAATGTGCGTTGAGAGATCAACATTCGATTATTAATCGCGGGTCAGAACTGAATTGAACCTATTTTCGATAGTACTGTACGTTGTCGGTACATGCCAGAGCACGGAGCTCCTTTAATCCCCGGTTTCAGTTTCTGCTTATCTCCAAATTCTTATTATCATTCTATGGCATTAATGGCCCATTGCGGATTATCAAAGACAATTTTCACTTTAAAGTTTTAGTCTAAGGCTCGCGATGTGTCATATTCAGGAAGACACAAACGTTTTGGAACAAAGTTTTAACACCTTTGAAAATGCTTTCTGTTTTTATATATATAATAATAACGTGGGTATAGAACATAGTCATAATAAATAGATGGGCAGAGAAAGTCATGTTTTGTCAACATCTTAATCTTTCTTTTTAATACTATTGAATGAAGAATGAATGCATTGCTCTTCTATATATTTCTGATTTCCAGAGTAACACACCTGTTATAAATGTAAAATTAACTACCACTGTCTTGCCGTTTTTGTCGACATTGCGTATAGATGACGCTGCTCCTTTATCATCTTTGACTAAGCTGGCGAATATGCATAGAAACGAAATGTACGTAGTACATATGTCTGTGTTGATGTTCTGTAATGTGCTGAAGTTGTTATTAAAAGTGTGGTATAGCAACTCCTCGTCATGCTTTGCTTCCCAGCCCAATCTATACCCGAACCATAAATCAAATCAATAACACAAAAAATATAATATTTATTTTACAACCACTTATATTGAGAACAAATACGTGTAGAAGATCCGCATCAGATTCGCTAAAATTTTCCCCAATGGCTAAAGAGAGTTGTCAAAGTCTATGGAGGTTATATTGAAAATCAAAGGCTTATTTTGTCAAATTAAGTTTTAATAAATGTTTCTGAAGAATTTTATGGGAATGGCTCGGTAAACATTGAAATACATTTTTAAAAATGCTTTTTACAGGTCTTTTGTGTGATCATGCATAGATTTTTAAACATCAAAGGCTTTCAAAGATGGGGGGGGGGGGGGGATAGTTCGCATTAGCGTGTGTTACGCGAAACATAGATATTAGAAATTTATTTTTCCAGTGAATTCTTTAGATTATTTTGAATAATTCAACATTTTTAATGAATAGATAATTGATAGAAATCGTTTATCAATAATTACCTAAGCCAGCCTGTTTTTGAAGAATTTGCTTCTCTGCGATATGAAGAATTAACAGCTATCTCAGCTTGTATATGGTTAATAATGGCTTACGTTTTTCTGATGTTCTACGAGGCAATTTAGTATAGATAAATACATCTAATTACGAACAATCCATCCGTGCTCGACCAGACATCATATGGAATGGAGGATTAAGTACGATCGATATCTTATATAACATTTCCTTGGGAGATATCATTGATTCACAATTATATTGTTAGAGTTTCGTGACAGCCAACGCTTAAGATTTGTTGTTTTGCAATAGAGATAATACCTAAATGAATTTAAATAAATATGTTAGCTAAAATATTATCACATCTTGCATAATAAAGGGAAATGTATGTGTGCTTGTGTAGTCGGTATCGGAAAATCCAAAAGTGGCAAGACCATGAAATTTAGCACACAAGTACTCCAGGAAAGGAAGTACAGGAAAGAAAGTAATTTTTCGAATTTGTTTTATAGTTCTTTTATGTTTTAGTATTTTCACAGAAATCTGCTCATTAGTGACCGAAAGTATCATCACAGAGTTTCGAACTTAACACTATCGGAAAGATCGATAAATGCTCTAACCAACGGTGTTTGAACCGCCACCATGGGCAATTCCTTCATATTCTTTTTTTTAAATACATCAAATTTGATTTTCTTATATTATCTTATATCTTTGCATGCAAAAACCTAAGAGCAGCACAATTTTATAGTTTGGCTACAAGTTTGGCTACATGTTTTCATATATCTTGGAGTTTTAATAAAAAAAAAACCTTCTATTTCATAAGTAATTTTAAGTTTGGTTATTTTTTAAGCGAATGAACTTTTAAAACTTTCGATTCTTATTTTCTAATCTGCAGTATTTCCGGACTGGAATGCTGATTTTTCTACGTAGCGACTGCGCATGGCCAACATATGAGTTTAAACCACTTTTAGTGAAGGAGGGGGGGGGGTCATTTTTCGTTTCTGTGGAGTATGAAACAAGAGTTTCCTGCGAAACAAGAGCATTCAGTGTTCGCGGGGGGGGGGGGATATATTAATTTTAGCTTAAGTGCCATCGTATCGTTGCTCCGGTGTACATGTACTGGATGCAATTTCTACTGTTATTTATACAAATAAAATTTATTTATTTTGTTAATTTTTTTAAATTAATGAATACAATTTATCACCTATATATCCCCCTTTCAACGTCAGGTACATTTTCTAGAATATACATAATATTATCTTACGCGTTTAATGAGTATTTGTCTTTTCAGACCTCCCAGAAGCCCCATATTACTTAGAGATCAGAATTTGGCAAACTTACAGTTCCGACTACAATGTAAAACCTAACGGAGGTGAAATTTCAGTGTATCCCCCTGGGTACGGGGGAACCTGGTGGGGGGAGGGTTGAAAGTGTTCGAAAAATATTTGTAGATTCTCCAGAAGCGCACTTGATGACCTACATGGCTAAATCCTTGCACATTTATGGTTTTGAAAATTATCGAACTGAACATAACGCAGTCAGAGTGAATAAAATGAAGTGGGAGAGTGTTAAAATCTGTCAGAACCACCCCGAAACATTCAGCGGTGATATAATTAAAGCGACATTCGACCACCGAGCAGAACCTGGATGGGGCGATTTCAAACTGAGTCAACTATTTTTGACGCTGAGTGCCATATGTACTGTTAAGAGATACAAAATCTATTGAAAATATGCAGCTTAACTTTTTTGGGTGTTAATTTCCCTATCTCTGTTAAGCCTAAATACTTAATCTACCAATAAATTTCTTTTAGAAATTACTTTATTAGTTATTATAGCAGTTATTCTTATGTTTTAAAGTTATTTTTATTCATCTTACCGCTACTACCGAAAAATATTTTAACTTTATCATCGAATAAATCTTTCATTATCAAAAATTAATAACTTTTTTAAACACGCCTCTTTATTGAAAGTACCAATTTTACCCTATATCGTTTTACATTTATATCGCTTTCTTTGTCAGTATTTCTGAACCAAATTGTTAAAAATTCTTCTCATTCTATACCCGATGACAGATTTTAAACGAAACTATAGAAGCCAAGTATTTTCTTCTGAAATTGAAACATTCATATTTAATGAAAGGAAATAATATACTTGTGAAATACTTTAATCAGCACGCTCGTGTGGAGAAAATGCTGTTCAATGTTCTATGATTCTCATAATTTAAACTGGAATAATTCATCACTTCTTTCTGGTGGAATGCGAGTATAATTGAAACCAATGTTTTAGTAATTTCAAACAGAAATAAAAACCCACACTTGAAATGCAGTAATTCAAGCAAATTTTGTTTCCGTGTAATGAATGTAATATTGTATAATAATAAATTTGCATGCCTTTTAAACAGTTAAATTACAAGTTAATTTAGAAATTACAAAAGAGGCAATTCCAAGAACTTTATTCCTCTGTATCTTTTACAAAATGACCCCATATCTATATATAATTTTGAATTCTAAGGTAATTTCGGTAACAAATTCTCTTTTGAACTGGTTTATGTTCAAATCTGGTATAATTATTTTTTACCATGGCTAACAACGTCACATGTCCAGTTTCTGGACCCATGAGTAATTGTTATGTCAATAAAAAAATAAACATGTTGAAAAGTGCACGAAAACCATACGCATAACTAGAATGTCACTTCATCATACCAGAATCCATTTTTAAGTAGCTTTGTTTCTTTTACTAATTGTGCAGAAAAATTGAAAAATCTGTATCATAGGTCTTTGTGGTCACAACTATAGCATATTACCTTTTATTTTAAAAGCCTTCAAAAGAGCTTGAACGGCTTGAAATCGATTGTTACTAAGTTTGACAACATGTCTCCAAAGTAACCATAGGCGGCGCCACGGGGAGTTCTAGCTAGGGATGCTTCATATTGCGCAAACACTCTTTTTTACTTAACAACTGTCCCTTATTCCAACAATTTTCAGTTTTTTTTTCTCTCTTTCTCTCTCTTAATTAAGTGGTTATTTTACTTATTTATTTTTTTTGCGGATTTACAAATCTGAGACCAGATATTTTTAGGGTTTCTGGATGGATCTAGTTCCAAATAACTGCACATGCGCAAGGCTTCAATATAGAAATCTGTCGTGAAGTGTTGCCTATCGCGGAAGGATACAGAGACGTTAGTTTCCTATCGAGTTTGGCAGAAAATTGTCAACATTACATTGGCGTCTGTGCTAGCGCGTTCATAGTTTTAAAATTTATTTTTATTTAGTATTTTTTACGAATTAAGACCATTTCTATATCATGCAAATGGATAGTCGTGGACAAAATATAATGAATTAAAGTTCCACAAATAAAATATTTGTTATTTTTAAACTACACATGGTTCGTATGAGCAACCCCAATTGTGAGTCTCCCAATCAATGCATAGCACCCCTAATTGTGAAAGCCTTAATATTTAATTATTCAAAAATAATTTTAATTAACTGCAAAATCATTTAATAATATTACATATTCATATTATAATAATTTAGTTATACTTAACTACAAACATTTTCATTAGATTTCACATATCAAAACATTGAATGACGGGGATTAATTAAAATCTGTTTGACTGAATTCAAGATTTTCTAAATTGGAAAGAAAAAGGGAAGAGATAAATTTTCTAATTTTTAACTAAACTCAAACGGGATCTCGCAAAGATAAAGTTTTCAACGATAAAATTTAAAAGATAATAGAGTTACTATAATATTATTAATTTTTAGTTATAAAGTAGTTTAATTTATTTATAAAATATGTCCAGTTTCGTCCTAAATTTCACTATTATATTAGAGTCAATTTCTTACATTTTTATACATTTCAGAGCAAGATATTATTTTCACGAAGAGTTTGTCCAACAAACTATTCGTGTCCAACAAAGCTCTTAAACAAAACTCTGTTCAAATACTTTTTTACATTGGACTCAATCCTCGACATCACTTCAACTAATTCAGTATCCTTATTGTTACGGCTTGGCCAAACTCCCATGTGTTTGCTAAAATATTATAATATTTTAATTATTTATTGTATAGTAAAAATAATTTATCCACCACTTTTATTAAAAATAAATCTTCTGTATGGTTATTTTCTGACCCTTTATGTAGTGGGAAAAGATATATAATATTTATTAACCTGTAATTTAATAAAGGGTTGAGGGTAAAGATTTATTTGATTTTTAATTGAACAGCTAAAATTGGTAGTTAAATTGTTATTTTTGATTCTGTATAACTGGTTACAGGAAAAAGCGATATATTTAGATAGTAGTTCCATGTCTTCATTTAAATGTATGGTGACCAAATTATCTATTATTTGGATGTAAACTTGTTTATAAAAGCGATAGAGATGCTTTACTCTTCACTTTTACGCGGGAATATAATTTTATTTAAGAAGCAAATATTCTTCTACTTTTTAATTTCATAGAGGAAAGAAAGTGAGTATTTAAGTGAAATAATTTGAAAAAGTGATTTTGAATACTATTATTACTTGTAGTATGTACAGAGTGATTATAATTAAAGTTCCCAGTTTGAAAATGGTCTCAAATAAAAAGCACTGGTCAGAATGATTTGAAATTTTGCGTGAACACTCGTGGAGCAATGGAATTTTGTTTGGTGAAGAAAATAAATAGTAGTTCAAAAAGTCGCCGCTAGGAGAATAATTATCGCTTTACTACACTAGAATGCAATACAAAAGTAATAAACGTTGACTTACTCATTGGACGTAAAGACGTAATAAATGTTGAATATGCTGTCCTTCGAATACTGAATTAAAAGTCGATCTTTCATCATCATATGCATGCAAGTAATGAAAAAAAAATGTCATCATTGAAACAATGCTAATTTCTAAGTAAACGTAAGTCGTATCTTTTTTCACAAAAAGTGGATTTAACTTTTTTTGCATAATTGCTCTTCAAATGCTGCTGCAAATTTGCATAAGACAGTGACATTGCAATAAACGTTTGCTATAAAAAAGGAAGAGCGGAACTTGTTTCTCATAACTTACTGAAAAATCTCTATTCTTCTGTCGCAATGAATCTATCATTAAAAGATCGTGCTCTTCTTGTCAAATTGTTTTATGAGAATAACTGTCTTGTTTAGTGGCTCTTCGAAAGTTCAGAACGTCGAAAAGGTTAAAATCTGGTCCTCTATGTGGCAAAAACTTGCGCAAAATGATTTTAAAATTTGAAGAGATTAGCTTTTTGGACATAAAACCTGGTAGGGGACGGAAAGCAGACGATGGAGAGACAGTGGAAGACGTAGCTACAGTGTTAGAAGACGAGCGCAACGCTAATGCATCAACGAGTGCACGTGGAATTGCCCGACCATTAGACGTACCCTCCAGTACGGTGCAAAAAATTTTGAAACACATTTTGAAATGCTATCCTTACAAATTGACCCATGTTCAACAGCTGTTACCTGCGGACAATGTTGCACGTGGAATGTTCGCACTTCAATTTCTGGCTCGGGTACAAGTGGACGATGAATGGCCCTGGAACGTTTTGTGGACGGACAAAGCACACTTCCATCTCCACGGAACTGTTAATACGCAGAATCTGGGCAACAGAAAATCCTCAGAAACTACGCCAGGTGCCTCTTCATTCCCCCCAAAGTCACTGTGTGGTGCGGATTTACAGCAGCGTTTATTGTCGGGCCTTTCTTTTTTGAGGAAGTTTGTCCTCATGGCCCCGTCACCTGTACTGTTAATGGCCTTTGATATGAACGTATTTTGAAAAGTCACGTTATACCCACACTGCAAGAACGTCAATGTATTGATAACACTATTTTCATGCAGGATTGGGCTCTACCACATATCGCAAAACCAGTGAAGCGGCTACTTCGCAGTCAGTTTGGAGATGACAGAATCATCAGCCGCCATTTTCTTGTAAGTTGGCCAGCGCGTTCCCCTGACCCCAATTCTTGTGATTTTTGGCTTTGGGGGCATCTGAAGAACGTGGTGTTTAATGGACATATTACCAATTTAGCGGAACTTAAAGTTAGCATCACGCATCACATCCACAAAATCTCTACAGAAACACTCAAATCTGTTATTGAACACCTTTCAGCTTGTTTCAGAATGCTAAGGCAGGCATATTAAACATTTATTACGTCATTAGTCACGGAGTAAGTCAACGTTTATTACCCTTTGTATTGCATTCTAGTGTAATAATGCGCCAATTATTCTCCTAGTGGCGAATTTTTGAACTACTGTTTTTTTCTTCACCAAATAAAATCCCATTGCTCCACGAGTGTTCACGCAAAATTTCAAATCATTCTGACAAGTGCTTTTTATTTGAGACCATTTTCAAACCGGGGACTTGAATTATAATTACCCTGTACTTTAAATCACAAGTGACAACAGGGAATAAAAACAGGAAATGTAAACGAAAATGTGTGTTATACATTTCAACAACAATGATGAACTCTGAATTTTCAGAAATATCTGATAATTATTCCGTTAGGGAAAAGAATGGATAAATATTTTTAATAATGATTTGCATTGACAAAAAAAAATCTGTAGAAAAATTTGTTGATGTTTTAATAATTTTAATTGATTTTTCACTGCATAACTTAATGATATTGAGTTTTCATAAATTATTTTCTGTTACATGTAGTTTTTTTTAAATGAGTGCCACTTTTTTCCGGAAACTAGTAGCAGTATTTTATCATAATTAGTGTCAAGTTAAATTTATTTTATGGGAAGTTAAATATTTAATTTTAAGTAAAGTATTTAATTAATTTGAATGTACTGAAATTCGAGTTATGTTCATTCGTAGAGTCCCTTAATTCCTCAGTATTTAAAAGATTATTTGTAAATATCTGGAATTTTGTTGGAAATAAAATAATACTATATGACAGAAATACTCAGAGATTGGAGTAGTTTTCAAAATAAATTGTTCATTTTTCAAATATTATTTTTAAGCATTATCAAATACATAATTACAAAATATACTAAGTAATTATTCTTAAAGCTTACGCATCTAGATCAATAATTAAATACGTTGATGAATACAGTGCTCTGCGTGAGTGCGGTGGCGAAATTTAAGACGGGTATTTTTCAACAATAACTTGGCCACCAAAAATACGATGACCAACATCAAAAGCAATTTTATAAATATTGTTTGAATCCTCATAAAATTTAATTCATGAACTTGAATATAAAATCTCTTGATCGTGCTCTCACTTTCTCAGAGCGAAAATATATGAGCTTCATTCAGCATAGCTGTCTTCACTTCATATAATCTCAATATATTTTTAGGGCAATAGCTTTTCCAGGTTCACTCACACATTGCGACATTATCAGAGTTATTCACTTAGCCAAATGCTGTCATAGTTTGTAGGCAGGGTGAATTTTACTTGACTGACTCTTTCAGAAAATTTTTAATGACTGATAATTCTTTGGAATTTCACTGATTCGCGCAGTTCCACACAGCTCAACAGGGGCCACATTTTCCTTCCCCTACCACGAACCCCGCGGAAGGACTTTTGAATCTAAAGATTCAAAGTGTCCGTACTGCGCGTAGACACGGGGATAGTTTGGGCAGAGCCAGAAATCAAATTCGTTTCCTACGAGTGCAATCCCCAAGCGTTAACCACTGGGATATTCCTCATCTGCATTCTTTCTTTCGATCCAGTCGCCCGACCTACCCGAAGGTGTTCGGACGGACGGGGCAGTACCACCCAATTTAGACCGGAACCCAGTGTGGGTGACCTCCACAGGTACAGTAACCTCCTTCCCCTACCACCATCTCGTGACTACCTTCCTATCCACTTATTTAACGTGCCCTTACTCTGCGTGAACACGGAGATAGTTTGGGCAGAGCTGAATATCTAACTCGAGTTCTCTGAGTGCAATCCCCATGCCCTAAGCACTGGGCTGGTCAGCTCCAAAACATATCTCTTATCAACAAGGTCGAGTGTGGGAGGAAGACAATGTATGTTTTGTTTTTTCACGAAACTTATGTTATTTTCTAGGAACTATTGCGTGCCAGACGAATCTTATTTTTATACAATAATGCATGCAAAATATGTTCACTTCTATAAGCCGTTTCAAATTTCTGAAAAATTCATTATTTTGATTCGTGTCGTTCTAAAACCGAGGGTGTGATGATATATTTATTTACATATTATTAAATAACTACCACTTTCTACGAAATATTCAAAATTTATTAAAGCGTGAGAGGTTTGAAATTAACTATTTTGAGAACGAGTCATATAACTGTCGCAATACATCAAATACGCACGCCTATTAAATAAGACCTTTTCAACCGGGTAAAATACGGTATAAATCAGCTATATGTAGGGGCTTTCTTTATCTTTTCGATACATTTCAGTATTCGGGGTGGAATTAACTGTTAAAAGAGTACCATTTTAGATTAACGATGCGTGTTATCATAATTTATAGCCAAAAGAAATACGTGTGGTAATTCAATGGGAGCATTAATGATGAATAAAGTCGTAGACTGAAGAAAGGGCTAATACGGAATTGCAATAAATTTCTTTTATTTCTCTAAATTATGAGATTATAACGAAAGTATCTATTAATTTATCAAAATACTGGAAATAAGTTCAGAGGTATTCCATTATAATTTCACATAATTCGCTTTCCGTTTTGGTAAGCATTTATGGACAAATTGAACATTTGTTTACAAAATCAGTTAATTGAGATATGTATCTTTTGCCAATATTATTAGGCTAAAATAACGAAATCACAACATAAATTACTGTGCTAAAATGATCAGGGGAAGGACTATCATGTAAGATGGCCTTTCATACTGGGTCAAAAGAAATCAGGCAAAAGAGCTGATGAATTGCATTAATGAATTGCATTAATACATTTTATTCCTCTAAATTTTGAGTATATACGGAAAGCATATTTTGACAAATTATGTCAAAATACTGAAAATAAGTTCATAGGTATTCCTTTACAATTTCACATAATTCGATTTCCGTGCTGGCGAGCATTGACGTACAACATGAACATATGTCTACGGAAGGATGCAAAATAAAATAAAAATAAATGATCTTTATTTTGAAACACAATAGGCACAATTTCGTTTTATAAATCAATGTAAAGCAGTAGAACAAGGAACTGCTGGAAAAGGCGATTTAGTTGGGCCTAACTAGTCCACAGCCCCAACCAAACTGACAACACGCTAGTATAAAACCAATAGTCAATGGCAGAACAAAAATCACAGCAAAATAGACTATAAACAACTAGTAGGAATACAAGTAGCAAAACAAATAAACATTACATTGGCATGCCAATCAAACTTATAAGAGAAATAACTATTTCCATAGTCCAATGATTTAAAACCAAGGGTGGATATATTTAATTGCAACTTATTAGTAGCTACCACTTTTGACAAAAAATTAAAATTTATTAAACTGTAAAAGGCTAAATTTTAATTATTTTAAGAACGAATCAAATAACTATTGCAATACATCAAATACGCACACCTATTACATAAGACATGTTTATCAGGGTAAGATACGGTATAAATCAGCTATAGGTAGGGACTGTCTTTACCTTTTCCATGTATTATTTCAGTACTCGAGTGGAATTAACTGTTAAAAAGGTACCACTTTAGATTACCGTTGCGTGTTATCATAATTTATAGCCGAAAGAAATATGTCTGGTATCTCAATGGGAGCATTAATAATGAATAAGTCGCAGTCTACGCAAGGGCTAATATAAAATTGCAATAAATGTATTTTATTCCTCTAAATTTCAAGATTATACGGAAAGTAGCTATTAATTTGACAAAATATTGGAAATAAATTCATTACAATTTCACACAACTCGATTTCCGTACTGGTGAGAATTGATGCTCAACTTGAATATTTATTTACACAATTGTTTAATTATCCAATATTATTAGGGTAAAATAACGAAACCACAGCTTAAATTGATCTGCTAAAAATGATGAGGGAATGTACTATCACTTAGGATGGCCTTCCATATTGTGTCAATTAAATCACTTCTGAAACAGTTCTATTCTCGCTTCCTACTCCACACTACAACTTTGCAATACGTCTATCTCAATTTTACTGCCAAGTTCCTATTTTAACTTTTTAATTGATCCTCTAGAGGCGCTGTAATCCATTTTATTATAACTAGACCAAACGCTTGCAATCAAGAACTTTTCATTACAGCGCTATTGAGAAGCATATTCCTAGAAATTCTATATACAAAAAGTAAAATATTAGTATAGTGGTAGAAATCAGAAATTAATCCAAATATATAATTATTCCTTTTAAGATAATCTAAGAAATATTTCGTAATTATTTTAAAGTGTTAACATGCTTAAAAGATTGCTAATAATATATTAATTATACGTGCTACACAGTAAATCATTTTTATTTATTCTAACAGTTATAAATACGCTGAATCATTAAACAGATGACTACGGGCATTTTGCCATTTTATCTGCAAGTTGTTTTGACAAAATTTAAATGGCGACGTCGTTGATTATGTATTTATGCACTATAAATGAAAATTAATGTTTATCGATATTAGAAAACATAATTAACTTAGGACAGTACTTGAGATGACACTTATTGCGAAGCATATTCATTAAAAAGTTAAAACCATGTATTATTATCTAATTATTTTAATGAAAGCAGGATTGAAAGATAATCTGACTTCACAGCTCATAATATGGGCCTTTACATTATTATTACTGTTTCCCAATAACCAAATATAAAATTCAAAGCTGAAGGGTAAAGAATATTTTTGAGATGAAGAAAAAAATGTCCAATAAGTTAATGAATGCTGCCTTAGTATTAGACTACAAAATTTTGAAGCTCTACGGTTCACAATACAGAATGTCTAGTTCGATGGATACACTTTAAAGGAATCTTAAAATTACCCAAACGTGTTTACAACAACTCTCAGATGGGATTCAAATTCGTCTATAATAGATCTAGCGGCTAGAGTGCAAAATATTCGGCCATAGATGGTCTGAAGCTGGAGCTCAGCCCAATATGCATACAGACAGATTCGAGACATTCTATATGAACTTTCATGGGAAAAAAAGAACACTAAAATCAACCTATTTCATTAATGAATGTATATACAAAGACTTCCTACTTTGATGCTCGAAGTATTGTTGGCACATAAATGAATGATAAAAAGTGCAAAATACATTTCTATTTAACGAAATTATCCAGTTTCACAGCAGTTTTAACGTGTCACAGTTACTGGTGAAAACGCGCAAAAGTTTGATATTTCAGCATATATTTGTTTGTACTGTTTATGGTACAGTATTACATCAGCTCTTTTGTTTCCCTCTCCGCTTATTCTTCAAACAGCTGTTCTGTTTCCAACTCTCCGTTTATTCTTAAAACAGCTCTTCTGTTTCCACTCTCCGTTCTTTCATGCAGCAGCTCTACCGTTTAACAACCCCATACGCTAGATGCATGTCAATCATCTCAGCATCCGTGAAATTATCCATATTGCACGTTCGAAGTTCGCGTTACGAATGACAACATCGACAAACAGCCAATCACAAGTAGCTCCCTCTAGCACGAAAAAGTTCCGTTTGCGGACATACATAATACATTTACTAATGAAAAGGTTTATTTTAGTTTTCCCTAACCCTGTTACATTTTTGTATACAGGGTTTCAATTCACCATGTTTAATGTTTGTATTTGCAAAATATAGTATAACCTCCTTATAACGAGTACACATTTAGAGAGTTTCTCGATTATATAACAAAATCAATAATTTTTAATTGGTACAATGCAAAATAAAATTTAAGTATCTAGTAGTATCGAGTAAAATGCTTATGTCCTCTAATTTTTAAGGTCGTACGAAATTGTAAAGCTCAATAAAATTTCAAAATATATATCATAAAAATCAAAGTTAAAAGAAAACATATATCATTTGCTTCTGAATAGTTCTAGAAATAGAATAGATGGTATGGTGGGGTGTTGCTTAAGAAAATCTAAGCGACAAGTATCTTGAAAACATGTATTTCAAGCACTATCCGATTAACACATAAATGACACATCTTCGATTCTGGCAGCTACTGAGCTCAAAACGAAATAGTAGATAGACTTCCCGTCAGCAGTTTTGAAGAAAGAAAACGGGAACACAGTGAGGAAAATAATGTTCACGAAGCTAAAGATGTTAAAATAGTTCGTCGAATGCTTTAGTTTTATAGTCTGAGCCAACATTTTCTTTGGAAAGTATGTAAATGGAAGACATGTTAGTAAATATATAGATTCTGTTGAACTGGGGGTGTTTCACATTAAAAATGTAGTCCTCTGGAGGAAATAATCCTCATAACTCTCTTATTGACCATTTATTGAGTTATGTATAGAATTATTCCGCTAAAAGGATTAAGTGAGTGCCAGGATTTGTAAAACGAATTAGCGCGTCCGAGAATGCTCGCTGAAATGGAGACTGCTAGCTAAAATTTCGTTACGGATCACATTAGTTCGAAAAGCTTTGTTTACTGAAAGTAGATATAAACTTTTCTTCTGTAAAGAAACATTTTTTTTCTAGTCTCTTCTCGGCTGCAAAGAAATTTTGATATTTAAAGTCCTTCAGAGGGAAAAAGATACTGTTTGCGAACAAGCAATATGCCATTATTTGATGTTCTTTTGAGAACCAAAACGAAAAAACACTTTTATGGGAGGCCAATCCCTATTACACGAATGCAGGGTTGCCAGATGTAGCAATGTATCGCTAATATTTTGACTTTTCAAAGGTTCGAGAACTTGATCGAAATAATGATTATTCTGGAAGATACGAGCCCCTTCTGGAAATTTCTATGGAAAGTATATAAAATAAGTCGTCGTTTATTAGAGAGCAGTATTGAATTGTGGATATGTCAAAATTTTGAAAATAGTATTTGCTGTTTTGTAAAATGAGTGGAGCATTTAATGACTGTTTTACTGTACCTGGCAATGGTTTAATGATCTTGTGAGATAGTTATCTATCTGTTTCGTGTGCATTGTTCCTGTTTACGATGTGCTTGTAAATAAACGTGTTAGTTATTCAGAAATATGGACCCACTCTTGTATCCTGAACGCACAGACACGATTTAAGAGGATACTTCGCGACAATGCAAAATATAGGAACTTTAATCAAGGAAGTTCGTGCTATTTTCCCTTATGCTCGAATGAAATATCGCTTTATATGGCTGCAGATGTTAGCATCCAAAACATACCCAATCGCTTGAATTGTACAGAATAACAGATGAAATTTAAAATACAAAATGAAAATTAACGTAGACTGTGGAATTTTTTTTCTTTAATTTTTTCTTTATTATAATTTTGCAAGTAAAATTTGAAAAATCGGTATTGTTGATCCAAATGATTCGTGTGTTATCCTCCACTGTAAAAGGCTTGAAAAAATATTTTGATTGATCCCATAATTGACAAAATACGCCCCGTGGGTGTAACTTGTGCTCCCCATCCCCGAGGGGGGCTAGGGGTTATGACGTCATAAACTCAAAAAGTGTATCGCGGCTAAATGTCACAACAATGATTGTAACTATTAAGTCTTGTGAGCATTGTGCTATAAATAACCCCTGTTATCTATGATTATGTCAAATTTTATCCCATGTTGCCACGTTAAAAAATTATAAAATTTCGAATCAAGTCTTCGCTTGAATTTGAAAAAATGCTATATAGATTTAGATTTTATGATAACAAAGCCGGATATAACGTTTCATGGAAATCAATTGATATTTATGGCTGCTGTAATGTACACAAGAAATCGAGCAGACAGACAACACTTATCAAAAGTATTACCCTATTACATAGTATAAGAAAACAAAAATTTAAATTTATCCTCTTTGTCCAAGGCATGGAATTAAGCAATATTATTATATTATTTTCTGTTTCAGAGAAGTTCATAAATGCTGCATGCTTTCTTACTGACAACATACTATTTTTCTAGAAGCAATGAATACAATTATGAAAATGTCCTCGTCTTTGCGAAGAACTTGAAAAAAACGTTTCGGGAAATAGGACATTGCTTGCTGTGTGCTTTAGAGGTTTCATACATTATTCAAGAATAAAAATTGTATTTTTGTTTGAAATTCTTTGAGGAATTGTATTATTTAGAACATGTATGAATAAGAACTGCTGTTTTGAAAAATTACGGTTCTCGAAATTTATAATAAATGTTTACCGATATGTTGTATTCCGGTATGCTGTAAGTGATGCAAAATATTAATATCTTAAGTCTTTCTAAGTGGGTTGATATTGTAACGTCGTTTTGAAGTAAATTAATTGCACATAAAAATTACTAGTGAGTGAGAACACCGGCCGTTTTAAATGTTGCAAGATGCATCGTTTTCATGCGCTCCTACATCGTTGGCGCTGATGGTTTGATCATTTGCATTATCTTCAAACGATATTTGTATGCCAAGTTTAACGACTGCAAATAAATTTTTATAATTGCATATACATACATATATATATATATATATATATATATAACAAATAAAAGTGACAAGTGAAATTCAAAACTGAAATTTTCACCCTTACATCATCATAAAGCCAATGCACCACTCAGAAACAGCCGCCATGCCGCACCTGACTCCGAAGCAGAAAATAAGCAAAGAAATACGAGGAAAAAGGGATAACCAAATGCTTTGCATATAATGGTTGGGGAGGCTTGCAACTCCCCCTCCCGTTAAAAGCAGCTTTACTGCCTAGGCAACGTTCACGGTACCAATACAAAGCAAAGGCTGGTCCCCCAAACGTACAAATACGAAGGCACCCGGAGACAGAGGATCATGAACCTCAGAACAGAAGGACACAAGACCAAATGATAAACCATCCCTACAAACTGTCTTTTATATGAGCATTTTGTACGCATGCGCACATACACCATAGAAACGCAGAAACTATATATACATACAGAATTAAAAAGTAAAATATCAAAAATCTTATCAGAGGCATTAAAAAAACATTATCCTTTATATTTCTTAAAGGATTGTTATGATTCCTTTTTCAAAGATCACCAGGATTTTGATAGTTTACTTCTTAATTCTGTATGTATATAAAGTTTCTGCGTTTCTATGGTGTATGCGCGCATGCGTACAAAATGCTCATATAAAATTTTATTTTATATGAGCATTTCTACGATAAAAGCTTGTGTGTAGGGATGGTTTGTCATTTGGTCTTGTGTCCTTCTGTTCTGAGGTTCATGATCCTCTGTCTCCGGGTGCCTTCGAATTTGCACGTTTGAGTGACCAGCCTTTGCTTCGTATTGGTACCGTGAGCTTTTCCTAGGCAGTAAAGCTGCTTTAAACGGGAGGGGGAGTCGCAATCCTCCTCAACCATTACATGCAAAGCATTTGGTTATCCCTTTTTCCTCGTATTTCTTTGCTTATATATATATATATATATATATATATATTCTGTCTCTGATCTTGATTGCTTTATATTCATTATTATTATATATTCACTACGGACATTTTTAATATTTTAATTGTTTTTAATATATCTTGTATTTGTCTCACACCGTCGAGCAACAATTGTGCACTCTTGTTGTATAAATTTTATACTAAGTTAAAAGCATAATAAACTGTTATTCATGACACTCGAGTATTTTACTAATTCGCTTGCAACTTATGTTGAAAACAATATTTTCAAATTAATCCTTTTGAAGTTAAAAATCATTACTACGATAATAACAATTTCTACAGATTTAAATAGAAATTGGATAAATCAATATAAATGCACCGTAGTTGGGGTAACATTCCCATTCCTGTGTACTGAAGTATGAAACATGTCTCCAGTTAATTAACGAAATAGCGTCACGGAGCTAACTGCAGTGCCATTTAAGCTAACATATTATAATACTTAAATCGATATGTAAATATTGTTTTCGTGCTGAGTTAATAATCTAATCCAATTATGATATGTTTAATGATTGTTAGTTGCAATTACAAACGGATCTATGACGAGTTTTCAATGCAGAAGAAACTAATATAATTAGATTTCATTTTGATAAAGGTAACAGTTCTTTTGATGCGTTAGCAATATATAGTAATTGATTATTGTAGTATTTGTGCAACTAATTATTTCAATTTAATTTATTGAAACAAAGTTAAAACTATATTTTATGCGAGGGCATTTAAGCATTTTAAATGTGCAAAGTCCATTTCTACGATAAAAGCTTGTAATTTCGTCCCAGTAGTTCAACGGTAGAGCGTCGGATGTTCAGTTCGGAGATCCAGGGTTCGATTCCCAGATGAGACAACTAAGCTTTTTAGAATGTCACCTGAACAAATCAATCCTGTAGGTTAATGTAAAGACGCTGGAGGTTTGAAAGTGACCCTAGTACGACTGGTATGGATTTAGTGAACTCTGGAAGATTAACCGCCAATTTAAAAAAAATGCGAGGATAACGACCACGCAGGATACTAACCTGGGTAAAAATAGAAGCAGCAGGAGGCTAACCTGAGGTAAAAGTAGCAGGAGGCTAACCTGGGTTAAAAATAGCAGGAGGCTAACCTGAGGTAAAAATAGCAGGAGGCTAACCTGGGGTAAAAATAACAGGAGACTAACCTGAGGTAAAAATAACAGGAGACTAACCTGAGGTAAAAATAACAGGAGACTAACCTGAGGTAAAAATAGCAGGAGGCTAACCTGTGGTAAAAATAGCAGGAGGCAAATCCGAGGTTAAAATAGTAGGAGGCTAACCTGAGGTAAAATAACACGAGGCTAACCTGAGGTAAAATAACACGAGGCTAACCTGAGGTAAAAATAACAGGAAGTGGTCAGTCAGATTGTCAGTTGCCAGCCAATCTGACATTAGATGGCGGAGCATGCAGAGTCCACTTCGACGATGACAGTTTTCGTCCCAGTAGCTAAAAGGTAGAGCGTCGTCTGGCCAGCTGGGAGATTCAGGATTCGATTCCAGATTGGAGCAGCAAGGCACTTTACAAAAGTTTCAATAAGACTATAAACAAAATGATATACACTGGAATCTCGTTTCAATGAATTGCTAGGGACCGCAGTAAAAATTCGTTATTTTGAAAACTTCTTTAAGTGAAAATTTAAAATGGCGGACGTTTAAAAAATGGAAGGTATGATAAGAAACATAATGAAAACATACTATGTGCTACGATATATTATAAATTATATACAAATACAACCACTTCGTTTTTTTGTTGTCATTAATCAAAGATGCATTTTAGAATAAAGAGGGATAAATTTATCACACATATATTTAAATTACGTAACTGTATTGATTGTAGCAGCAAATTATTTTTCTAAAACATAATATAAAGCAAACCAAACATACCTAAAACTGCAAGTGGCCTTATTTCCAGTATAAGAAGATTTAATTACATATACGAAAAATAGTCACAAATTTTCGTTTGCACTGGAAGTGATAAAGCGTGTTTGTTAACATAGTTTTCGATATCGCTTAAAGAATGAGAATATTCAGGAACAGTTTCTGCAAAGTTAAATATTATTTGTACGTTTTCGATGCTTGAAAGGGCTGTTTGGAAAGACATCTGAGGGTCATTTGGCACACTTTCATCATATTTTATATCTTCGCAGTTGCTACTAGAAAGGCTAGCTATAATTTTACTAGTTGTCAAGTCTGAACATGTAAAAACTTCCTCATCGCATCTAACATAATCTAAAGGTGATATTGTTAAAGAAAAATTAAGCTCTTTGGACGCTGTAGCCTATAGCTCTTCGGGAAAATCGACAACTGTAGAATACTACAAGAACTGGTAGAATAAGACTGTGTCATCAGCATTAAATACGCCTTCAGGTTCATAATCTTCCAAAATATCCAGCAGTTTGTTTTCTTTCTATTCGTGTGCAGCCGATAAATAGGCATTTTCTCATCTCCGCTGACTTGTTTCCACATTACTCCTTATCTTTCACGGTAACGAAACAACCATCCAGAACAAACATCAATTTTTTTCACTTTCACGACTTCTGAAAATTATTTTGCTTTAATTTGTATCATTGGACCAGAAACAGGAATAGTTTTTGATCGAACATCTGCAAACCATGTGTACACAGCTTCATTAATGTTTTTATGATTTCCTAAACGAAGCCTTTTCCTGTCGGGACACAAAACAGACTGCTCTGAAAGTTTTAAAATGTTGCCTTTTTCTTTTAAAATCGTAGATAATGTAGAAGCAGTAATCCCATATTCCTTCGCAATATCAACTTGCTTTCTTCCCGGTCGTACAGCTTCCAAATTTTAACTTTTTCTTTTAAAGAGAACTGCTTTCGCTTCTTTTTTTCAGACATTTTAAATTAGAAACTAAAAAGTATAGGCAAATAAACGAACTACAGAAGACGTTTAATGCACTCGACAGTACTGTTGATCTCAATTTTCTTATCACTTCGTTTGTGAATGAATTTTCCGGCGAAAAAATCACGTGTTGCTCCCCCCCCCACCTCCGGGATGTATTATCTATACACCTGGTCACGTAGACAGAAACATCTAGATAAGGGGTAGTTGCATCAAAAACCGCTTTCAGTTACACATTTATTTCCAAAAGGATTATTATTATGAAATACCGACCTTAAAAAGTATGTTTTTTTTAAAAATAAACAACTTTATTGCAAGTGAAAATAAAAAGCGGTATTAAATGTTATCATAGTGAAATATTAAAATGCAATTTTACGCAAGAAGGCTAAAATAACGGTGGGATGCTTTTTCTTCAATTTTACAACTTTTAGATCTAGAAAGGGGTTTCTGAGGAAAAATTAGAAAAAAAATTCGTTAATCTGAAAAAATAAATTTTTTTATAGTTTAAATTCTTCCATTAATCTAAAATATTCGTTAAACTGAAATTCGTTAATGTGAAAATAGCTAACGGGGAAAGAATAGGAATTTCTGCAAAGCATCGCGCAATATTCGTTAATTTGAAATATTCGTTAACCTGACGTTTGTAGTACCGAGATTCCACTGTATATAAAAATATTCCAAATCCAAATCTAGAGTTTTAAATGATATATTAAAAAAATAAAACCATTACTTAACAAACTTAAAAAAAATATTTTTTCACTCTACAGAGCAAATAGTTGCAATCAAATTTGCCGACTATTTTTACCAAAAGATTTTGAGCACTATTTCTCAGTATCTTTCAGAGATAGAGCTTAGATGACGACTAATATGGATTGAACATAGGATCTCAAAGGAGAAAAGGGTAGGGGTAGGTTATTAAATATATCTACTTCTGGTGTTTTTTCAATTCCGGTTCAAAAGTTTTAATTTTCCTTGAAATATCTGGTTTTAAATATTGTCTATAAATAGATAATAGATGTGGTGTATAACATAGATGTGGATTCAACATCAATTTATGATGTAGATAGACGCTTTACAAAGAATTTCCACTTTCGGTTAATCCTCCACTTCAAAAATGTTCCTTGAAATATCTCTTTTTCAGGATTGACTATAGATAAATATAGATAACGACTCATATGGATTTATCATTAAATTCTGGAGGGGGTAGAATGATCCAATAAATATTTTTGTTTTCAGTTCTTTGGATGTCATTTTGGGTTTTAAAAATTTAGATTTTTCTTGCAGCATCTGTACTTCAGAATCATCTATGTTTTTTTACAGAGAAAGCTACAAATACGAATTTAATATTGCCAAAATACCATAGAAACTGTAACCCACAGTAGTGTATAATACTGAATCTGAAAACTACTTTAATTTTTTTAAGGACTATATGGCCAATCATTTCTGTGTAAGAAAATATTATATAGAAACTCACAGGAAAATATTTTTGGATGATAATACAATTGACAAATTTTTATAAATGTGTATTACCCCTGCTCAGAAACGCAGTCTTAATAATTCAATTGGGTGTAATTGCCATTGATCTGGAGTTACGGTCATATAATACAGTCTATACTCCTATTACATGTTCTCCCGTGTCTCTAAAAGAATTATGTAAACCAAAAGTAATTTATGATGGTATACTTTTTCATTTCACGTTAGACAGAGACTGAATCGGCAATGAGAATTTTTTATATAATTACCTCCAAGAATTGATTTTCCATTTCCAGAATTAAAGTTACCCGGGTAAATTTGAAAACCTGTAAACGCTTCTGAAATAAAAAAAAAATCGGATAAACTTATTGACAAAATATTATTCACGCAGAACTGGAGCCTATTTTTTGTCAAATATTTCCATTATCGATAACGACTCGGAAAATAATTCATTTGCAAAACAACATTCATCATTTAAGCGATTTTTGTTGGGGGTGTATTAGTTTGGTAATAGTTTTAATAAACTATATATTGTTCCTGCTTTTCCAATTCAGACCCAACTCTGTATTCTGAAAATACATCTACAACTCCAGAGTATAATTTCTAACAGCGTGTTAATGTTCTGTAAATTATTTCACCTGCTTATATATATATATATATATATATATATATATATATATATATATATATAGCCGCACACATTGGCTACGATTCTCTTAATCTGCTCAATATATTGTGCCCACAGACAAATATCATTCAAAGATCAGTGGTTCGCATTCAAGTGTGTTAAAACCGTGGCATACTATTCAATTCTGCGAATGAAATTTTAACCCATCTCATTACTTTTCTTTCACACGTGCTTTGTGTTGTAGGGAAAGTAAAACTTGACACACACGATTATGGGCCTGACAAAGAAATCCCTGTTACGCTTAAAATTGAAATTTGATTGAAAAATAAAACCTAACTATATTCGTCTGTATAGCCCCGTTATTACCCGGAAAGTAATTAATCTCCTTTCTTTGATACCCACCGAAACAATGTGAAGTTTCGCATTTGTTTGAAATCGAATTCTATCTATTTTAAATATATCCAATAGATTAAATAACTGAAAGATTTGGAGTTTCTTAAAGGCATCGCAAAAGTTATTTCTTACTATTATATTTAATATTTTTTCGGTTGTTTTGTATGAGGTGACAGGTATACAGAAGGACAGACAGACATACAGACAACAAAACACGCAGAAGGACATACAGATAATCATATATATATATATATATATATACAGATATAGAGAGACAGAAGTGTAGACATACATACAGACAACAGGACACACATATTATATATATATATATATATATTATATATGTATATATATACATATATATATATATACAGAAATGGAGAGATTTAAGGACAGACAGAAAGCGAGACATATATATATAGTTATAGAGATAGTTAGAGATCTCCATCATTTGCACTATACATGTCTCTCATGCATGACTTTATAAACTCAGCACTTTCACATCTTAGATGAATTTCAAATTAATAAAATGAAAGCGAAGCACTTGCCAATGTCAGCTACGCGGCTAGTCATTACGGTGAGCACTGAAACCATATCCCAAAGTAGAGCAACTAAGAATTTCATTTACCTCGCCAGTTATATTTTTAGCTGTTTTAAATTTTATGAACTGCAGAGTTCCTTGAATTTATAATTGAAAGTAATTTGTGATCGTAACATAAATTAAGCATTTAAATTGGTTTTTCCCTGTACTGTTCATTTTGCAATTTTGAGCTACTGAAACTACGGTAAACCTTTTGCAACTCTCTACACTTTATTGAATATAAAATAATGCTCCTTCCCAAACAGAATTATATACAAGTTATTAAATTTCAATTCATATTTCGCTGCGCACTATGGAATTGTTAAATAATAAATCAGCCAAATTTCAAAGAACCTATGTATTCACAATAAAGTTCAAAGAATTCCTATTATAAAGTTTCAGATAGTAAACCATAATCATATGCTATTTATTTTCAAATGGAATGAAATTCAATTGAAAACTTGAAGACTTTCGCTCTTATTCAGTGGATCCAATCTACTCCATTCGTACAGTTTCGTATTGCCTTCACTTTAATAAAAGGTATTATCAAAGGAATTAAATTGAATATATGTGTCTTTAAAAGAAGAACCTCTGGATGTATTTTACTTCATATGTTAATATTATTATTTCTGGAAATATATGAGAAACTTAGTAAAATGAAATTTTGAAAGCTTTGTAAACAGAAGGATAAATGCCACAGTCAAGAAGAAATTTAAGGGGCTGCACATACTGAAATTTATTAAACATATTTATTATATGCAAAATATATTTACAATTTATAAATATATGTTGTTAAATAGAAGGATATATACAGATATAGAGAAGCAGACATACAGACAGACATACAGACAACAGATCAGGCAGAAGGATAGACATATCACTCCTCTCTCTCTCTGTGTATATATATATATAATATATATATATATTAGAAATATTTAATAATAAAAAATTCAAGTAATATTAACATCACCATAGAAGCAAAATCATGGCCATATTGTCGATAAGAGAAGAGAACAGCACCAGCCCAAATTCAATGAATAGTCAGAATCAAATTCCTCCTCAGGTCTGAGTATTTAACTCTAACTAACCCAAACAAAATGCCTGTTTCAGATTGAGCAATAGTACATTACTATAAATACTCTAACTCAGACTACAGGCATCAAAAAATGGAAAAATAAAGATAGGAAACATTAAGAAAATTTGTATTACCATGCGGCATGAACCCTTCTTCTTTCACCACGTGTATACACGATCAAACTCAACAGCTTAAAATATCTAAAAACACCGGAATGAACATGTCGAAATACTGCCAGGGAGGCAGTACGAACGTTCACAGTAATACTCCCAGACCAGTCCAGTGAGTCTAAGCAGGAGACCGGACAAGCAATTCAGAATATGAACAATCCGTATAATCAATTCTGAATATGAACATGAATCAAAGATGAAAATCCCTACTAAACAAATAACTCATAGGAAAATTGGATAAACGAGAATACCCATATACACCAGTATAAGGGCGCCCAAATCGTAGTTTCCAAACTGACAAAAGTTACAATTTTTTAGCGAAAATAAAATTCAAAACATTAATATTAATGCATCTTATTTTCTGATTTTTTGATTTTTCCATTTTTTTTACTTATTTTATTATTTTTGATTTTATTTATTTATATAATTAATAGATTATTATATATATATATATATATATATATATATGTATTAATAATTATGTATATTAGCCACTATAATTGGGAAAGTTTTCTAGAATGTTATCGAGTGGAAGTTGATACAATGGGTTGATAATTTTAATAACGAACACTTGGGACGATATGCATTATTAGTCGCTGTACTCAATAATTCCATAAAATGTGTTAATTTATAATATTCATCACAAATTTTACTGATTCTAAGAGCCTGGTTTATTAAAATATTTCTAAATATAGATATATGCAAACAAGAGTCAAAATGTTGAATTTTTGATGTATTAAATTTAAAATCCTGTCTTTTATCATACAAGTTTATATATATATATATATATATATATATATATATATATATATATATATATATATATATATATATACATATATATATATATATATATATATATATATATATATACAGATATGGAGATACAGAAGGACTTACTGACATACAGACAGCAGGACAGACACGCGGACAGGCAGAAAAACAGACATATTGATATATATAGAGAGATATAGAGACAGTTAGAGATCTGCATTATTTGAACTATACATGCCCCGCATACATGACTACATACACTCAGCATTTTCATATTTTAGACGAATTCCTAATAAGATGAATGCGAAACTGATAAATAAGAATAAAAATAAGAAATAAAAATAAGATGCAGCGCTACTGGCAGTTGCGCTGCTAGTCGTTACAACGAGCATTGAAGCCATATTCCAAAGCAGAGCAGCGGTTCTTTCAACTAGGAATTTCATTTTTCTCGTCAGTTATATTTACAGATGTTTCAAATTTCACGAACAGCACAGTTCCTCGAATTTTTAGTTGAAAATAATTTCTGATCGAAATACAAATGTAGCATTTAAATTGGTTTACCTCCGTACTGTTCATTTTGCAATTCACAGCTACTAAAAGTGCGATAAACCATTTGAAAACTCTCTACACTTTATTGGATATGGAATAATGATTTTTCCCAAATAGAATTATTTACAAGTTATTAAATTTCAATTCGTATTTCGCAGCACACTATGGCATTGTTAAATAATATATCAGCCAAATTTCAAAGAACCAATGTATTCACAAAAAAATTTAAAGAATTCCTATAATAAAGTTTTAGATAGCAAACCATAATCATAAACTATTTATTTTCGAATGGAATGAATTTCAATTTCAAACGTGAAGACTTCCTTTTTTATTCAGTGGATCTACCGTCTATTCCATTCGTATAGTTTCGCATTTCCTTCGCTTTGATGAAAGGTATTATTAAATGAATAAAATTGAATATATATTTCTTTAAAAGAAGAATCTCCGAATGTATTTTACTTCATACGTTAATATTATTATTTCTCTAAATATATGGGAAACTTAGTAAGATGAAATTTTGAAAGCTTTGTAAACAGAAGGATAAATGTCACTGTCAAGAAGAAATTTAAGTGGTTGCACATGATGGAATTTATTAAATATAAATTTATTATACTCAAAAAATATATATATTTACAATTTTTAAATATATTTTGTTAAATAGAAGAAATTTCATAAAATATCAGATTAGGGAAGTATATTTGTGATAGGCTATATACACTTTTAATATAATCGAAAAAAATTTAATCAAAAATATGTGCAATATAAATATATGTCATATGAAGATAGACGGTAAAGTGATGCAACAAGATGCCTTATAGATTGACGAAATCAATTTTTCCTGTAGAAGAATATATTTGTAACACGAAATTTAAAAATCTGATGTGAGCAGCACATGACTGTCCCTGCAGACTCATATTCATGGTCTCTATTTATTCAATAGTTCATTATATTGAGTTTATATGCACAAAATAACACCCATAATTATTTAAAATTACACTGAATTTGCACTTTTAATTCAATTTTTGTTCTTATTTGGTAACCGAACTCAGGTGGTTTAGCACACAGGTTTTCACAGGTGGTTTAGCGAAAATGCGAAAAAGCTAAAATATCTCGACAACGGCTATTTTTAGTGAAATGGGGTAGGTCTTATTATTTTTATCTTTAAAATTATGTATAAAACAAGCATTTAATTTATATATTTGAGCTTACGTAGTTTTTTATTTTACATTCTGAAGCTTTTTGCGGGCCATTTCGCTAAAATGGCAGGTTATTTTTTTCCGAATCGTACATAAATCTATGCAGCTCCAGGGTAATCCACAGGTGACTTATTTATCAAATTTTGTAAAATTTGATCTATTCGTTTATCAGCTAGAGTGGATACAGTCAATTTTTGAGGGTCATTTCGCAAAAAAAAGGCGGGTTCTTTTATCCCGAATTGACACTAAAAACTAATCAGCACCATGGTCATACACAAGTGACTTACTTACCAAATTTTATGAAATGTGGTCCATTAGTGTTTTAGTTAGAGTGGATACATACATTGCACAGACAGAAAGAAAGACGGACAGACAGACAGACAGACACACACATACGCCACTCTAAAAATAGCTTTTTCGTATTCTAGATTTGTTAAAACGTGTAAATCCGTCTAAAACTCGAGTTGCGATTTTCAACACGATTCCAATACTTTCCCTATACATTATCATTTATTTCAAGGAAAGTAAAATGTAGAATTCGTATGATAGCATGCGGGGGGGGGGGGGTACACTTGTTTTATGACGGAACTAGTAAGCATTTTTATACTATTTTGCACAATTAAGTACACGAATTATCAGAACGACTGGAAGTCACACGAATTATCAGAAAAACTGCAGGTGATATCACCAGATAGGAAAGTAAAAATCCTTAGTGGACCCTCACTACCTCCTCCAAATAGTGATACTTAATGTACATCCTTAATCACCTAAGTTCTATCTATAGCCAATCCTGAGAAGTAGATGTTGCAAGGAAAATGTAATTTTTTTATCATTCTTGATATATCTAAAACCAGAAGGGGTAGTTCTTAGTGAAATCCTGAACGCCACCCGAAGTTGATTCTCAACCCATACAGTCTTTATCTAAGCTTTACTTATAACCGATTTTGAAAAGAAATAGATGTCTCAAGAACAAATTTGAACCCGAATTGAAAAAGAACCGGAAGTTAAAATTATTTGTAGATTGCCCTCTACTAAAATTACTGTTGAATCCAAATCAATCATTATCTAAGTTCAATCCATAGATACTTATGATAAATAGATGTTTCAAGAAAATGAAAATTTTTAAACCTCATTTGGGAGTAGGAACGGAATTTGAAATTCGCAGTAAACTCTTTTGGAATTTTATGCACAGATATGTTATCCTCTAAACTATAACTATAGTTGATTTTTAATATAGATGTCATGTCGCGCACCGAAATGTAATTTTTTAATCGGAAGTGGCATCTTCAGAACCGGAAGTGGAATTCCTTAGCGAGTCTTTAAACCCCTCCAGAATGCAGAGCGAACCATACATGTCATTATCTAAGCTTCATCTATAAACATTGCTGAGAAATAGATGATTCAAAAAGAATTTTTTGAAACGGAAGTGGAAATTATTAATGAACTATCCTACCTCCTATGGTGTTGAATTCATATCAGTTGTAATTTAAACTCTATTTACAGAGAATTTTGACCATTTAAAATGTTTCAAGGAAAGTAAAATTTTTTAAACCAAAAACGGAAAAAGAACCTTGAAATATAATCATGATGTTGAATTCGTATCACACATCATCTAAGTGACTGAATTCGCATCAGACATATCTGTATAGAAGATGCTGAGAAATAGATGATTAAAACAAATTAGCTAAACATAGATGGTAAATTCGATTGCTAATTCCCCATGTTTCAAGGATGAAATCACGTGTTCGCATAAGTATGAAGATGTAAACTTTGCAATATATTTTTAGGCATAATTAACTACTCACTTTGTACATAATAACTTAAGTTTGTAAATACTAGTTTTGGCATATGTTATACATTAAAACCTGTGGGGCAAACCATCTTTTAAAGAACCTCTTCAATTCAACAATATATAAGTGTGTTAAAAAAATTAAGATTAAAATTCAATATTCTTTGTTTTAAGTGGAGCTACCAACTTCTGAATGATTTCTAACTATAGTTATAATGCCCATTTATATAATCTTTTGTATTTTATATAATTTTTGTGCAGTGTAATTGGGCTTAACACTGTAGTGGCATCATGCCACTGTTTACAAGATTATATGTCATATGCAATTCTTAACATCATAAAATGTTAATGCATTAGGACGTCGACTGCGATTTCTTGAAATATAATTACTTAGTACATTTTAAATATACGTATACATATAGAAACATTATTTTATGCGTTTTATTCGTTATTTTCTTTAAAAGTAGAACACTTAAAATTGATACATTTTAATGCGATTATATTTAGATTTGAAGCAAAAAACCTTAAATTAAAATCATATTTTTAATTATATTATTCGCAACATTTTCAAAAAAGTTTTACCAGGATTTTGTAATAAAAAAATGAACAAATATATTTGAAAGGAAATAATGGAAACACAGAAATAATTTTAGCAAAAGCATAGCAGAGCCATTAAAGTCTTAAAGAACAACAACAAAATGCTCTCTTCAAATAAGTTAAGACACCGAAGTTTTTCTAGTACAAGAGGTATTTTCGCTGAAAGTGCAAGATTTCTTGTATAACTTTTTCTTTCAGTCATTAGTTGTTAAGTATCATTTTTATTCTTTTAACTCTCCAATAATATTTTAGCTGTGAAAGATTGTTAAAATAATAATTTATGGAATGTAAAAATAATATATATATATATATATATATATATGATTTAAAATGAAAAAAGAAAATATATAGGTGGAATGATTGTGTTTACAGGGTTGCAGTCTTTCTTGAATTTCATACTTTTTGGGATTATATTTCTTTATATATATATATATATATATATATATTTCTTTATATGTATATATATATATATATATATATATATATTTCTTTATATATATATATATATATATATATATATATATATATATTTCTTTATATATATATATATATATATATATATATATATATATTTCTTTATATATATATATATATATATATATTATCAAATGTTTTATAAAATCTTGATCAAACATATTATACTTAGTATTATTATTTTCCCTTTATATGCAGTATGTGTAAAGAGAAAATTTTTTTATTGTACTGAGCATTCTTTGGAGCAAATTAACCATTTTTCAACGCTGTCTATATGAGTCGTTTTATGTCTTTGAAACTGCGATGATTTCAATCGATGAATATTAGAAACTGGTGTTATTTCAAACTTTTCTGCCTGAGGGAATGTCTTTCTTTAATTCATAGGTCATATTTTTAAAAGTAACACAATACTACAATAATTTATTTTACTTAAAAACTTAAAACCATGCAGAGAAAAGTACTTTCTAACTCCATGCTTAAGACTCCATCGAAAAAGGCAATGCTATAAAATTGTCTGCTTCTCTATGTAAAACAATGAATATTTCATTCATATTAGATGTATTCCAGACTCCAGAGTTAAATAACTTTGCGTAAAAAATTCAGCAATTCTTATACAACTCATCTTACAGCTAAATGTGTTTACATTCTTCATACGTTAAAATTATGCTTCGTTGTAGAAATAACCAAAGATTGTTGATCAATTAGATTCAAAAATATATTGTAATTGCGTTTGCGCAGAATATAGATGCACAGAAATTACACAGAAATAAAGCGGTTTTAGGACGGATGCAATACTAAATGTCAATTAAAAAAAACTTCACGAAAAGGAGTCACGATTTTGACACAAGAAAATAAATATGGATGCTATATTTTAATTTGGAAGTAAATCGCGTGATTCCTTCATATAATATGGGTGTAATTATTATTTTAAATTTTATTTAAAAAACTGCCGAACACATTTTGCTGAAATTTTTTTCATATATTTTATGGAATAATTTGAATATTTCCTAAAACTTTAGAAGCAATTTGTGAATTTTAAATTCGCTTAAAAAATGTTTGAAAAATTATATCCCATAGGGTTCAGTGTATTTCATTTTTTCAACCCGGGTTCAATTCAAACTAATTTAGGTGATATTATTCATTTACATTCCTATATGTCTCACAGACCGTCTCAACAACATAGTAAAATTTCATTTTGATAAAGTCATTTTTACCGCAGTTATTGTGCAAAAGGTCAGAAAGACAGACATAATGACCAATGTCATAAATACTTTTCAACTATGTTGTCAAGTGTTAAAAATGGACATTTTAAACATGTTTTTCGCTTTTACTTGTTACATAAAAAATACAATAAGGAAACATTTTTATCAGCGTTTGAAGCTTTCGCATTTAATTGAGTTGGATTATTTTGGACCTTTACAAATCATCGTATGCACAGCAGTAATACTGCCGCATATACAGGGTGATTAAAAAAAGATGGGCCAAACTTTTCAGAGGTGGTAGTACACCCCAAACCAAGCATTTTCCCTCATAGTTTACCGGGTCGAAAATGAAACATAAAGATGTTGCGAGGAGCTTATTCGTTGGGAAGCGACCCACTCCGCAAAACTTAAATGCGTCATTCTGGTTGTTATTATCTGGTTGATGAAGAAAACTACCTGTGAGACCAGAAATCGATCTCACACCAGTTTATTGTGAGACAACTTTATGCACGTTATTTGTTGTGTCTGAAATGTCAGACAATACCTTCAGTGGCAATGACGCCAAAGTTTACAGCACGCTGACCCAAGGGTCAGCTAGAACCATACATTTAGGGGCGTCAAGACAGAGGCCTCTAAGGATAAGGTGAAGGAACGACATTAGGTAAAAAAGGTGACCAATTGAGAAGATGCTTGTGGCTTCGCTATGAAGGCTGCCAATAACAGCAAAAGAGGAGTTGTTGTTGTTGAGACCCAGACCGTCCGACCTACCAGAAAGGCGTAAGTAACTGTAGCAAAAGAGGAGTGTCAGACCTCAGGCAAAAGAACCACAACCAAAGGAGTAAAAACAGACATAGAGAACGACTATAGAGAACGACTATAGAGAACGACTTCGGCAGAGAGATTGCAGCATGACTTCTACGAGGTGATATCGAAATTCACGATGACTTCTGCACGACAATTGGCGAATGTAAACGACAAAGTTCTGAGTACAGTTATTCCCCGAAGTGTTCGATATTAACACCTAGACAGCAGTACAATATGATCGGTGAATTACGAGTGGGTGAATTATACTTCGAGTTAATTCCAGTGAAATGAGCGACATTAAGTACATGCTGGTGACAAAGTCCAAGACAGACTTGGAAGTATGTGTTCCTCAAATAATATTGAAGGTTTTAAACAGATTTCAGGTATTTTTAACTAATAGTTTCACAGCGTCTCTCTCCGCCGCAATAATATGAATAATGGCGTAATGACTTCAATAACTATTTTATGTTGTTAAAAAATTATCTATTGCTAAAGTTAAAATGGTGCAATTTATGGAGTAGTATTATGTTAATTAATATTCCTTTACAGAACTCGTACTAAAGATAAAATTGGAGCGTTATCTTGGGCACGACGCATAATTTAATGAGTTCCACTAATACGAGAATTTACGGCCCTGTTCTGAGAGTAATTAATTATGTTTCTTAAAGGGTACTTTAAAGTATATATATTTAAATGTGCACCACACAACCATATTCAAATTTCATCTGGGGGAACCCGTATGCATGTTTTCGTACCACAGAATGTAAGGCTTTATCAATTTGCAACAGTTATTCGCAGCGAGGTGGTCCCATAACTTGACCCCCACGATCATCCGATCATGTTTTGTGTTCTTTTTCTATGTATATCTCAAGAGTCATGCATATGACACTAGAGTCTGTCATGCTTCGTGTTCTTTTTCTCTGTATATCTCTGTGAGTCTTGCATATGACACTATCCTTTAATCTGAAGAGGAACTCATCGCTAGAATTTTGGCCATTGCTGCCGAAGTACGAGACATGCTTGGTTTATTCGAGAGAGTTCGCCAATCCCTCCATCGCCGCTGTGAGACGCACACTCATGTTGGCGGTCAGTTTTTTTAGACATTACTGTAATTATTGTTTATTAAATGTCATTTTATAATTTCTAAGTCACTCTTGTGTTTTCACCTCACCTCATCGGTTTCACCATTAAGCGTCCACTGGAACCTTTACGTTTCTTTTCCAACTCAGTAAACAATGACGAAAAATGCTCGGTTTGGTATGCACTACCACCTCGTAAAGTTTGGACCATCTTTTTGTAATGAACCTGCATTACTTAAAGAAGAAGTTGATCACACACCAAACTGCGGTGTAAATAACTAATTATAGTTAATTACATTGAGTGATTGTATAATCATGGTGTACCTCGTTTGAAGCCGCAATAACCCACCAGTGTGTGTCGCCAGGTGTTAAACTGAAACTAAATTGATTAATATACATATATCGAAATATTTAAATTTGGAAAATGAAGATGCATATATTTCTCCAATTTAATTTTTATTACAAATATTATTTCCATCGTAATTATTCTTATTATCAAAATTTACATTAATATTTGGCATTCACTTATCATCGATTAATATAGTAATTAACAAAGTATCCTGCTGGCAGTTGATTAGTGTGATACAGAGTTTCTATTTTCGAGTGACTTACAGTCACGTTTTAAATAGTTTTCCTCACAGATGATAATAGTGGGTGCGATAGCCCAGTGGTTAGCGAGCGGGAGTTGCACTCGGTAGGCCCGGATTCGATTCCCCTCCGCTGCCAAAACTACCGCCGTGCTTATGCGGAGTAAGATTACTTTAAACATGTGAGTCCGTCCGTAAACCCTTCTGAAATGTTGGTAATAGGGGAAGGAGGTTACGGTCCCTGTGGATGCCTTCCCGACTGGGTTCCGGTCTAAATTGGATGTCTCTTTCCGGCCGTCTAAACAGTTACCTTACACCTTTCTGGTAGGTCGGACGGCCTGGGTCTCAACAACAACAGATGATAATAGTAAACAGGTTGTTGTTCTTAGCTGTTGTCACGCTCTGATGTGTGACCACCTACCACTCTCAGAGTAAATATGCGACAAATACTTTGATCAAGAGCTAAAATTTAAATTAGATAGTGAAGAATTACGGGTAAATAGGCACAGCATAAAGCAGCTAAAATACCACGGAACATCATTTAAAAATGCGAAGGTGAATATGTGTGTAATAGAAATAGTATGATAAAGTGTATTATGCATTATTTTTTCCTAAAGTATATGAAACATCACTAAAAATGTGAAGGCAAATATGGGTGTAAAAGAAAGTGTATGATATAGTGTGTATATGTATTATTATTTCATAAACCAGTTAAAAAACCACGCAACATCTTTGAAAAAATGTTCCAAACGGAATAAATAAAACCAAACATCAAATCGACTTAGAAAATGGATTATAGCTAAAAATCCGGTTATGATATGCCTCTCCATATGAAACCGTTCTCAATCAAAAGCACAGTCGAGCATTAACATGATATCGCTGGAGAAATACTTTCCAGACACATTCTTCCCCATCAACTGACACGATTCTAAATTCGGTTTGTGTTTTCCCCCATACTAGGGGAAAAAATATTTTTATAACGAAAATCAAAGCAAAATGCTATAGAAAAAGTACGTACAATATGTCTTTATCAACTAAACTCGTGCAGAAATTTTGATATTTTTATCGTTAGATCTTATATGAATTGTTAGGTCTTATACGAATCGTTATCAACGTATTAAATGCTAAATTTATAACTTTCCCAACAAAGTATAATGTATAGGGAAAGTATTGTGACGTGGTAGTAAATATAAATTCGAGTTTTTGACAAAAGAGCACGTTTCAAACATTCCTGAATTAGAATTGGACAATTTTGAGAGGATGTCTGTGTGTATGTTTGAATGCATGCATGTGTGCGTGACCTTGAGTCTGTGGAAGCGATATCACTATTGGACGTTCTGAAGATCCACTAATTTTCGAATGAATTTTTGAAAAAAATTATTAAAAAATTAAAACCTTCAATAACGATAGATAAATAATCATTCCATGCGTGATATATCATTTTAAAACGAATAACACCATTTTTAGAACACTAGCATAAACAGTTCTCGTGACCCGTTCTTAATTTTTGGACATCGTTCTTGTCGTTTCGACTTGCTTTAATTTGGGCTCACGTTTATCGTTTTGACTTGCTTTCGTTAGGGTTCATGCTTATCGTTTTGACTTATGCTTGCCGTTTTGATATGCTTTCATTTGGGCTCATGTTTGTCGTTTTTGATATGCTTTCATTTGGGCTTATGCTTGCCGTTTTGACTTGCTTTCATTATGGCCCATGCTTGTCGTTTCGACATGCTTTAATTAGGGATCATGCTTGTCCTTCTTACTTGCCTTAATTAGGGCCCATGTTTGTCGTTTTTACTTGCTTTCATTTGGGCTCATGCTTGTCGTTTTGACTTGCTCTCATTTGGGCCCATGCTTGCCGTTTTGATTTGCTTTAATTAGGGCCCATGCTTGTCGTTTTGACTTGCTTTCATTTGGGCTTATGCTTGCCGTTTTGACTTGTTTTCATTAGGGCTCTTGCTTGGGGCTTTGACTTGTTTTGATTTGAGCTCATTTAATCTTGTTCGGATTTGTCTCGTCTGGTTTGGGACATATCTGTTATATTTAGGTGCACTGCAATTTTGTGCTTACAATTGCTTGATGTTTCAAATTATCTGGACTGTTCTTCATTCTGCTTTCTGATTGACTCTCTCAAGGGAACTCTGCACGACTTTGGTATATATACTATTTTTTCTATTTGTGTCCACTCCGTTTTATAATTTACTCGAAACAGCTATATTATGTATTTATTATAGCGTGCTTCATCACGTTGTTTAATACATACTGCTCAAAATGTTGCTAATGTTATAAAACTAAAATAACTTAGTTGATATCAGCATATAACACAGAAGTACTACAAAAAACCGATGTCTAATGCAAAAACTGTTTTTTCTTCTTTTCATCAGAAAACACAAAACAGAAAAGGTGAATTAAGCAGAAAAAGGATATTGCCAACGGCGGTACTGATCAACAATAAAACTGTTACAGTAGACATTTATTGGACACAAAAGGGTTACTGGCGAATTGATGTCCTATTTAGTTATAATACAATACATTTATAATAGTTCTTATTTATTTTATTACGGACATTTTATTACAGACGGTTCTTATTTATTTTATTACGGTGGTCCATTTATGAAGTATTTACATAAGCGAAACATTAAAATCTCCCCGTATTGCTCTTGTCTTCAAGTTGGCAATGTTGACCACTAAGCTTTTCAATGAATACATACCATTAATTATAATTTGTCGAAGCCCAATGGTGAAGAAAAGGGTGCTTGGTTTCCTAGAGCCATTGGGGATGTCAACTCTATTTCCAGAATTAAGTAGTGTATAACTAGCGCTGGTCGCATATCTGAGAGTCTAAACAAAAAATCTAAATATAAAGTGCACGTGCAACTCATAAGATTTGAGAGAGAAACAAAATATTGTTTGCAGCTGCCCGCCCATTTGTACACAAACCCACTTGATACGTCTCAGCCAATAGAATTCCATCTTTCAACCTGTGACCCAGCGATAACATATTGAGTAGCTAGAGTTGATGTTTGGGTGGTAAATACGAATTTCTAATAAAAGTGAAGATGCTACGAACCGAAGGCTTATAAACCAATGCAATTGGTTCGGTAGGAATGGTGTACATATTTTTTATTATTATTTGCTTATTTATTATTTCTTTTCTATTATGTTTCATTGTAACTAGGCTCAATTAGTCTTAGTTTTCAAAATTACTTTATAATTTTATTTTATTTTGCTTTTTGCATAAACTTGTTTCCCAAAAGTGTTGGACTTGTTGTTCGCGAGGAATGTTTTTTCAGTTCAACTGGATGATTTGTACAATTTAATTTTCTGTTTAACTTGTTATCTTTGTTGTCATTGTTATTACGTTATATCTATATTTCTATGTTACACTGTTTTATTCATTTTTCTGTGTTGTTCTGTTTCATTGTTATTTCAATTATTTCCCGGCCGTCTGTTGTAACTGCTTTACATCCTTTGGGTACCCGGCTGCTCAGACAGCTGCTCACGCTTTTGGGTGAATGGAGCGGTCTGCGTATTCTACACCCTTTGGGTGGGCTGCATCAAAGAATCTCTGGCTGGATGCCGCAGAAATCTAGTATAGAGCCGGTTAACAAAAACCTCTTTCAGAGGCAATGCACATTTGAATACCAGGAGGACTATTAATTCGCACTTGACACGCATTGCAGATGTCACCACCTAAGGCGCTCTGATGATTAAACGTTATAACATGTATTTACTGCTTTCCGCATACCTGATTCGGTTGGTCCATTTGTCAATTACCATTAATTTAACGATGCTATACAACTTCACAAATAGTTATTTTCATGTATCTCGGTTGTTGTCAAGATTGTTATCTTATTCTGATTCTCCGCTGGGGGCGCCACTGCAATCATGTTTATTCGATAGGTCTATGAAACAAAAATGATCGGGTTTCTATTGGGAATGTAATTTTACTGAAGATTTACTTAATGTGTAAACTCATTGAACTTTTCTTATAAAGTTGTTGGGATGCTTAATGATTTACTTTGGGATCCTGTATGCAACTGAACATTTGGACGGCTTCTTTAATTTTAATAATGCCTGTGGTATAAATATATTATTTCAGTTAAAATATTTACAAACAAAATCATTTTAACATGCAAGGAAAACTTGAGCAACGCATATAAACACAAATAACAGAATAATTTAACATACAGCTGTTTCGAGGATACACTGGATCTCTTTCGTCAGCGCAAGGGAATCAAGACACCTGCAGTTCAAAGGAGAAATACCTCTCTGCTGATCCCCTTCGTCAGTGCAAGATAACCAACAAACACAAAGTCCAAAAGAGGAATTCCTCTCTGGAGATCTCCTTCGTCAGTGTAAGATAACCAACAAACCCAAAGTCCAAAAGAGAAATTCCTCTCTGGTGATCCCCTTCGTCAGTGCAAGATAACCAATAAACCCAAAGTCCAAAAGAGGAATTCCTCTCTGGAGATCTCCTACGTCAGTGTAAGATAACCAACAAACCCAAAGTCCATAAGAGAAATTCCTCTCTGGTGATCCCCTTCGTCAGTGCAAGATAACGTCCAAAAGAGGAATTCCTCTCTGGTGATCGCATACGTCAGTGCAAGATAACCAACAAACCCAAAATCCAAAAGAGGAATTCCTCTCTGGGGATCCTCATCGTCAATGCAAGATGGCCAACAAACCCAAAATCCAAAAGAGGAATTCCTCTCTGGTGATCGACTTCGTCAGAGCAAGATAACCAACAAATCGAAAGTTCAAAAGAGGAATTCCTCTCTGGTGATCGACTTCGTCAGAGCAAGATAACCAACAAATCGAAAGTTCAAAAGAGGAATTCCTCTCTGGTGATCGACTTCGTCAGAGCAAGATAACCAACAAATCGAAAGTTCAAAAGAGGAATTCCTCTCTGGTGATCGACTTCGTCAGAGCAAGATAACCAACAAATCGAAAGATCAAAAGAGGAATTCCTCTCTGGTGATCCCATTCGTCAGTGCAGGATAAAAAACAAACCCAAAATCTAAAAGAGGAATTCCTCTTTTGAACCTCGGCTTTATGATTCTCTTGCACTGACGCGAAGGGGATCCAGTGTATCCTCGAAACAGCTGTATGCTGCAGTATTATGGTATATGCATTTTTATACTTTGCTCAAATTTTCTGTATCCTTTATACAAACTGTATTTTAATTATTCATTTTACCATGTATTAAATAACTCTTTTAGCAAATGATTTCTGCATTATTCTTAATAAAATTCAATAATCTGGCTCGCTTAACATTTTAAGATTTCAAATGGAGAATTGACGGTAATTCTAAAATCTAAGCAATTACTGTTACAGGACATCAAGTGGTCATGTATTCTCGAAGTATAGAAGCGTTCTCGGTTGAAATGCTAATGTGATTAAAGCGCAGATGCCAGTCGAAAATGCTAATTAAAGTGAAAAGCGATTGTTCATTGCTTTTTCATGTTGATAGTTTGTCTCCTTTACAGTAAAATTTAAATATTTTAAATCGATTACATAAAGATATTATTTTAAATAGCACCGAAACACTTCTGTTGTTAATTGCTTAGTAAAAAATATTCAGTTCCGGATTTAATTTCATTTTTATGACTTGATTCGGATTCTGCTGCTTTCGACAGAATACATTTTTGGAGTAAAAATTTATCTTATTCTATGCAGCTATCGCGCGAGCTAATTAATGCTCCAAATTGCTGCCGACACTTTAAAATATTCTATGTATTTTCTGGATAGTATAAATGAGTATTAAGTATAAATAAGTATTGGAGTATAAATAAGTATTATATACTACGTAATACTATTGAAACTACCTGTATATATTAGGTATGATTTTGCGCATTCAATTAATACATATCTGCAGACATAATTAATGATTATAGTAAAGCAACTTTTGCCCTATGACAGCACATTGCGTAATAGCAATAAAATTGTCAATGACTCATCCTTCAAAACCTGTGAACCAAATTCGCGATCATCATCACTGGTCAGCTCAGTACAGACGATGAAGGGCGGGATAACCCAGAGGTTAAGGCACGGGGATTGCACTCGGTGGACATGAATTCGAATCCTGGCTCTGCCCAAACTATCTCAGTAAACTAATATGTGGGTAGGAGAGACCTTCTGAGAGGCTGATGGCAGGGGAAGATGCTTACATTCCCTGTGGATATCGCCCCCCACTGGTATCCTGTCTAAATTGTGTGGCACTGTCTCGGCCATCCAAACAGATATCTTATATCTACGGTTAAATCAGATGGTTTGGATCGAAAAATAGTACAGACTGTAAGTTGATAAGTGAGAACAAAACTCCTTAAACAAGTACTTTCATTTTTTTTTCTAGCACACGTACGTTTATTTCGAACCCAATGACGTCGTAAACCAAATTCTAAGCGATCAAAATTGCAGGCAAGCGACTGCAGTAAGTAAAAGCATTGAGTAATGGCAAAAAAGAAACCAACTGATCATCTATTACTCTTGGAGCGTGGTTTCGCTGTCATTGCAGCTTTTCATCACAGGTCAAGTGACCTAGAATTCTGAGCATTTAGAATTTTGTTAATAATAGGCGTGATCAAAATAATGCTTTGCGCCGTTATTGGATTCGAAGTAAATATGCTTGTTCCAGAAGAATTCTAAAATATTTGCTTTAAGCAGGTTTGTCCTCATAGATCATCTTACTCGGTACCTTGGGTTGAGAAGCGACAATAACTGCGAAACCTTGATCAACCAGTAGTGTTGAATTGAGCACTATTTTGCTATTAATCAACTCCCTGCCATACGGCAGAAATTGTCTTACAATAATAGTACTTCATGCTTAGAATTTTGCAAATGAAGAGCCAGGCTAAAATAATGCTCTGCGTAGTTGTAAATTCAAAGTAAATATACTTCTACCATAATTTATTTTTTGAAATTTGTATTTAATAATTTATTTTAACTATTCAATAATTATCTGTATTATTTTGGACTACTAATAAGAAATTGGCAATATCTTCGAAATCATAACCCACTTGGGATAATTAAGGATCAGTTGAGCACTTTTCAGCTAATATAATAAATAATACTCATGTAAACATGCTAACTTTTTTAATAAATGAATGAAACATATGTTGCTAAACTAATAAAGCTCAATTCACTAAATTAATTAAACATATTTGTCAAAGAAAATGGTAAAAGTTAATTAGAACTGTAATGATTTGTTCAATTTATCGCAACATTATATTTAATATTGAAACAAAGGAATCTAATATAGTATGTTTAATTCCCTACAAATAAACCAAAATTATCACTTTTATTTTTCTAACCAATTACTTTCCATGGTTCAATATTCCTGTCAGAGATTGCATGCGATTTAAAAACGTGTAAAATCATTATATTTGACCAATTTACAAATATTAACATTACAATGGAAATTTCTTTGTTAAATTATTTAAGTATATAGGGAAGCGAATATTTTGTTTTAACTCTGATTTCAAACAGTTTGAATTTTTTCACTAGTACAGAATATAGTATATACACCAGGGGTGAAAATGTAAATATAAAACATTGATATTTATAATACACGGTAAAACTCTCTATAATGTAGGTATCATCTAATATTTTATTTATTTGAGTGCAGATTAAACTCAGAAAATATAAAGAAGATTATTTTCAGAAGCAGAAACATAATATATGCTTTATTTATGATTCTACTTAAAATTTATAAAATCTAATTTCATATATAATTTCATCATAAAACATTTGTTCTTGAAAAATTATATTAAACATTTTAAATGCGATCAACAGAAAATATATAGATATACAAGTAATTTAATTTGACTTTTAATAGTGATGCCAAATTTAACCCAAAACTGTTAATCTGCAGAAAGTTACGTGTTGGACAAATTATATATACGTCTTGATATGTAGTATTGTTTCCAAGAAATTTTTCAGATTTTGATACCTATGTATATTGAATTTTATTCCATATTTTATATTTTTTAATATGGCAGCATAAGACAAACTCTAACACATTCATGCATAAAAGATTATAGTTATGGCTCAGTAATCACGATTTTTTATAGTTTCAATCAATGTTGGGAAAAATAGTCGCGATGCAAATTTATTTTTTCAAGCCTTTTAAAGTGAAGGGTTACACGTTATAGTTGTAAACATATCGATTTTTCAAAATTTTTCTTGTAAAATTTGAAAAAAAGTAAATTAACTATAGTATGAGAAAGTCGAGTTAATTTTATTTGGATTTGGTGATTTAAAACATATTTAAATATATAAATAATTAAATTTTAAACTTTGCATTTGTTTCAATTTTTTGTTTTTGAAACGCTTTTCAAAGAAAGAGTAGCTTTTTTGTCGAGATTTTTATTTTAAAAATATGGAACACATTTACGATTCTCTGAATCTATATAAGTGCTAATGGTGTTTCTATAAATCATTGTGTTAAACTGCATTTTCTCACCAATCTTACTGACTTCCCTTTTAAACGAAACATATGGCAATAACTTAATATAAAACCTTTATAAATACAGCATATAATAGAATTTAAGATCCAACCGGTTTTGAAGGCAAAAACAGCCTTTTTCTTCAGGATAAGGAAGAAACGCAGACTCGTTTATTCAAATAAGTTTGACATCTTCGGTGGAATAGCACACGCTGCTGAAGGTAAGAAAAAAGTTGGTCTGTCTGTTTGTTTGATTTTGAGTCTGCGATACCGCGTGATATCTACCGCACTTACAGATCTGAGGTTTTGCACAAAGTAGCATATACACCTGACCTGGTGAATCTCAACGAAATTTCTCCAGAAACATAATTAGATTTTTTAAATTAAATTTTTAAACTTTTTCAATGTATTAAAATATGCTATTGTCAAACCGGTATTTCCGGTTGACACGGCAGACCAGAGAAATCCTAACTTTCTCGAATTTACTACCCAGGTTCAAAACTCCTCCCGTCTATGAGAGAAACCCACAGCTGACCTGTACCCTAACACACTTTCAAATCAAAGCATTAAAACCGTTACCTTGTAAGGACATCATCTTCAGCTGAAAACACAATAATAATACAAATTCAAGAGTCAGAGATTGCTCTAAATAACCACACAGGTGTTTAAGTTAAACTAATTTTCTTTATTTAATTATTATACTTTATGGAGTTATCACATTAACAAACCTTAGCTGAATCTTAATCAACTTCAAAACCCACTGGACACAGGAGCTGAAATCAATTAAATTCAATCGGCTCTTAGCCGCATCAATATTCAGTTATATATTAATAAACAATATGTAAATTCTAAGATTTACTTAAATTAATTAACAACCTGTGGTATGGTCAAACTGGGAGCGAACGCACTCGAGGAATTTCGAAATTATGAAAGCCAATCAATGATTTAAGATTTTATAAATTTAGTGTGCAATTTAGAGAAGCGCAGGAGTTGTAACACAGTTCGACAGTTCGATGTTATTATTCTTACACGCCAGGATCAACAAACTCTTACCTCAATATCAGGAGAAGTTACCGAAGGGATGTAGCAACTCATCAACACCCACGCGTAGGTTTTATTTCCCCGTACCGAAACGGTATTACGGCTCGCTCAATAGATGGCAGGGTTCCAGTATTGGCCCGTCATGGGCAAGGCATCATTCTTGCGATGTGTCCAATTCTTAGACTCGGACCAACAGCTAAAGCACGAAGAAGACCTCAGTTGCTCGCTCAGCATCATCCCTCAATCCGGCAATCGAAGGCTCCCTCAGGATCCGGCAATTTGCAGTCGTGGCCACACTCTCCAGCCCGTTGCTCTAAGTCCTCTGGACGAGCCGGACGGCCTGGGGCTTTCACACTCTCCAGCCCGCGAACTACGGCAATTCGACCTGAGGTCGAACCCCGAACTCAGCGTGAGCTTCAAACACTTCAGCGTATATTCTTTAAGATGTCAGTCGGGAGAGTGCGCGCCGAATTCTCCAACACCCGCTTTTTATACGCAAAAAGCCATTTTGGGTCCGTAATCCAACTCGGATCTCTAAGAGGCCCAAGTCCATCCAACAGCCAACAGAAATTCACATATATTTTGAAATCCGTACCCTCACCGCGGGGTTCCAAAGGTCCGCACCCTTGCCGCGGGATCCCAAAAGTTCCAACAGCCGCTTTTCGCCGACAGAACAAATGTATTGAAAATGAAAACTTGCACTTTATTTCGTCACCCCAGACGTGCAGTGAGCCATCAACCTCTACATAAAACATTCGCTTTTGCAGGCGAGGAATAAACCTGAAATTAACGGTCTAGATTCCTCGAGCGAGTTCACAAGAAATACAATTTTAAATGAAAGGCTACAGAATTGAGATTGAAGATAAATGCATTTAAAATATTACATATATAAGACAAGAGGGTGTTCCATGGCAAAATTAATAAATATAAATATGTATAAAATATAGAAATTAAATATAATGCAGATTTTATATGATTTACAAACAAGTAACGCTTGATTAAGAAATCACGTCACGACACCATTTACTACTAATAATAGGGAAAATCTTCCCGTGACGCTAGTCATTTAGACATTTGACAATGCAAAAGTATAATAACCATTGTAAAATAGTTTAAAATGAGTCCAATATCCGACTTTTCTCCTATACAGGATGTCCCAAAAAGTTTGAAACGCGCTTTAATTCTTTACCTGCTGAAGAAAAGTGGCCAATGTAAACTGCAAAAATGTTGAAAGTAAGATAGAAAATAAGACTACGTCAATGAAATAGTCCTCCCATTAATTTTCAAAAAGGTACACTTTTTAAAATTTTATACGACCCCCTTAGACAAATTTGGACAATCAGAAAATTTTTATTTTTAATGCAACAAGATCATTAAAAAATACCACATCTCTGTAACTTTAAAATTAAGCGAGTTGTATTTAATTGAAAATTGAACATTGTGAATGGGGATCACATATCAAATTAGAAATGAAAATTTGTGACATATCAGTAAAATATAAAACTGGATGATAATATATAGGATACCCAAACGCGTTGTGAGTACCACTGCTTTATATGATCTCTGTATGTGTAATGCTTCATTTAGATGTATTTGTGATAAATAATTTTGACACATATTAACTTATTTTTGATCTAAACAATTTCCATCATCAATATTTTATGATCCCTATTCTCACTGATGACATAGCCTTTCACATGGTACGGAAAAGTGGCATAAATCAGATTTTTTCTTTTACCATAATTCAGTTGATTTTAAAGATACAGATATGAGGTTTTTTTAATGATCTTGTTGCATTAAAAATGAAAATTTTCTGATTAATCAAATTTGTCTAAGGGTGTGGTATAAACATTTAAAAAGTGCACCTTTTTGAAAATTAATGGGAGAACTATTTCATTAACGTAGTCTTACTTCCAACCTTACCTTACCTTCAACATTTTTGCAATTTACATTGCCCACTTATCTCCAACAATTAAAGAATTAAAACGCGTTTCAATCTTTTTGGGGCATCCTGTATATATATATATATATATATATATATATATATATATATATATATATATATATATATATATATATATTAAGACAAAAAAATCGACGCACCAAGAAATAATTATCCAAATGAAACAAAATTTGGTACGTATAATATGAATGTACAGAAAAAGAAATGATAAGATTTTCATAACAATTGGATGATTTATTGCACTGAAATATCTACACAAAGTAAGCACGTCAATATGGCGTTGGTCCACCTATGCCCTTGATACAAACTGTTACCCGGTATGACATTGATGCATAAAATTCCCGGATGGTGTTCTGAGGGATGTCTTTCCAAATGGCCTCCAATTGACAAGCTAATTTGTCTATATTCAGGGATGGTCGCTGGCGACGCCCCGTCTCAGTCCAAGTGTGCTCAACAGGCGAGAGATATGGGGATCTGGATGGCCAAGGAAGTGTATCGTAAGTACGCAGACAATCAATAGGGAGGCGTGCCGTGTGTGGCCTGTAATTATTTTGCTGAAAAGTTAGCCCGGGGTGTCGCGAAAGGCATGACAATACAACGGGTCTCAGAATGTCGACTTCGTACCGCTGTGCTGTGATGGTGCCACGGAGGACTATCAAAGGGTTCCGGCTATCCAACGAAAAGGCATCCCAGACCATAGTTCCCTGTTGTCGGGCCGTGTGGCGTGTGACAGTAAAAGCAGGATCCTGATGATCTCAGGATCCTGCTTCAGGGCTGTCTTCAGACACGTCTGCGCTGGTCGTCGGGACTCAGTTCGAAATGGGACTCACACTGAAGATAATTCGTTCTCAAATCGAACAATTCCACGTTGAGCAGGCCAAGCACCATTGCAATCGCTTTTGACGGTGCATACTGATCAGTGGTAGGCGGCGTAATAGGCGCCGCGAATATAGATTCTGCTCCCGTAGTCTTCTATTAATGGTCCGGGTGGTCACTTGCGTGTTTTTCCAACGTTGGATGGTTGTTAACGGTGAATCTCATGCTGTCACAGTTGCTCTGACAATCGCTCTATCTTCCCTTTCTGTTGTTGATCTAGGCCGTCCGCGGCCGACTTTTCACTAAAATTTGCCATTCTGGACCCATTTCTGCTAAAATCGTCTAATTACTGCATCGCTCCTACCCAAACCTCATCCATCCTCATGCAATTCGACAGCACGCCCTCTTTCAAACTCCTTTATATGCTCGTAGCGGCAGTGAATTCGCCGGCGAGGCATTATTGCAATCAAGGTAAGTAAACGGAATCGAAATCTACTGCGCGTTTTGTTCCTGAAAGCAAGGTTAGCTCTTTATATACACCACCATGGTGCTCAGTTTCAATGCGCTGTAATTCCGACTATTAATTCATAGGCAGCGAATTTCTGATCATTTACATATTCGGTCGACAAGTAATTGCATGTACAGTTTCATTACTATCAGATTGTTTTGCGGGATGCATCGATTTTTTTTGTCTTAGAGTGTATTTTTAACGTTTAACAACGCAAAATATGGTATTTTGGGGTGGGGTGGGGGTTTAACTCTCATGTTGTTGTTTTTTTTGTTTCAAACTAACGACTTATTTTGTTGTACTGATGTAGTTTACCATAATACACGCCGAAAGACATGGAGCTCAATGAAACTGTTTATAAAGGTATGATAAATGAAAATATTAGATTTGAAGGCGCGAAGGAATGATGAAATAAGTCTCAGCCAAACAAAAATTGCAAAACTCACAGCCAATTATATCGTTGTTTTCAGGTTTCTGTCGTTAAAAATTCCACAGATGCCTAGACCGCGCATGCTCTGCGCGGGTACAGCTATACATAATAAAAGAATATGCCTGTCTGTGTGTATATATACTATATAAAGGGAAAGCTAACCGTCGTACGTCCATGGAATTTGGCTTACAGATACTTCAGGACACGTGACGACGTGCTTTAACGAGATTTTTGTTGTGTTTGTTATAAACATCCATATTATTAAAGAATTTTTTTCAAATTTGGTTCAAAAGAGCTGACGGTGAATTCTCATAAACCAAAGAATGCTTTATTAATACGCCGGCTTATTAAAAATAAATAAATAAATAAACTGCTGAGTGGTCGCTCTACGACACGACTCCTGAGCAACGCCAAGTACATTTTGTAGTAAGTAATAAATTAGTTAACAGTGTGTGCATAACAATATCAAATTTCATTTTCAACAAAATACAAATTTTCTTTCAACAATGCAATTCTTTTTGTTACAAACCTTTAAGATTAACAATATATATTTTCACTTCAAATAGAGGATTTATGTGAGTAGTAAATTCATGCGATTTTGTGCGAATTTTTTAAAGTATAAAAATGGCAAAAAGTCTTTATAACTTTTATTTTCAGTGTTTTATAACACACTGTGATACGCTTTTTTAAGTATTACTTAGTCCAATCAAATTATTTCACATAATGATAACTCTTTCAATATGTTTGTTAAGATCAAGTTCTCTTTTTAGGTCTAATTGTGAACATCGTATTAGCAATGGGAAAAATTATTGATATGGAAGATGTGAATCTCCAATTTGAGAGATTTGTGAGATTAGTTTCTGAAGAACATCGGATCATGAAGTTTCGACTGATAATTCAAATTTTCGAAAAACTCCTACATCATGCATTTGTCAAATTTCTTAGCAACGGGGCCTTTGGCGACGTTGTAGAATTACTTAAACTTAACGGTCAAATTTCATTGGTTAGTAAAGTACTTCTAAAAGAACATCAACGCCGATGGAAGTTTCATGTGGTCTCAATTTTCTCATAAAAAAAATATCTAATCATGTCATTGAGGACATCACTGTAGAGCCCTCACAAACTCGAGTTTACCTGGTGAATAAGCAAATGGTGACGTTACGATATATTTTAAAGACCAATTCATTCCTAAACTTTCCCGATACTTTGCTGTTAATAAGAAGATGTCTGACCGATAAATTGGAAGGGCTGGATTACCTCCACACGCGAAATATCTGCCATTTAGATATCAAAGCATACAACGTACATATGTATATCGTATGAGATGACAGCAGGGCTGAGTGAATTTTCTACCATACAGTCCACAGAACAGCAAACTTCCAGGTCAGTTTGAAGATTTTGATGAATTATATAATAATTTTAAAATTATACAAAACTGTTCATTTCTTAAAAGGGGGAAAATGTATCTTAAATTTTAACATTAGCCGATCAAAGACGAAAGTTATACTAAATAGAATTTTATTTTTAGCAGAAATTATTCATATTAATTATATATTGAACTGGCTATATATTAACAAAATACATTAAACATTATAGTTTATAAAAGTCAGTTTTTTATTCGGGTTCTTTACGATTTCAAAGAACATTTAGTTGCATAGTTTAAATATCTGTTGTATGAAATGTGGGCAATAAGCATATATTTTCTCGAATGTGTTGTTTTAAATAATTTAAGAAACAAGGGAAGATATCTGCATTATCTTTCATAAATAAAAAAAAAAACGTTAAAATTTTGCGAAAATGTTTTTTCCCTTCTTTATCAACACATATATAGATAATGTTCTCGCAAAATCCTCCTAAAATGAAACGAGGTAATTATACCTAAAATAAAGCTATGGATATGTCATCTATGGATATGTTTCACTTCTTTTATGCGCTTCTAAGCATAGCTTTGCAAACTCGTTGCAGCCCACGATCAATCTTGATAAAACTGAAATCGGTTCTTTACTTGGAGGATTACATTTGTCTGTTTCAATAGTGGTTCGCTAGATTGTAGCACATATCAAAACTGTTTCCCACATATTCTGGAATCTGCTATTTCAAGCTGAAGAGCCCAGACAAGTGCGATACAAGTTCATGGATGCTGTTATGTACCATGGGAGCGGGATCTATAAAGGTAGCACCTTCTTTTGTAAGGAAAATGAGATCTTTACATCAAGAGGCGAAAAACAGAACAATTTTCCTGTACAAGAAGCACCTCCAAGCTAGTGATGAAGGAAGCCGATAATATTTTTGTTGCTTAAAACCTCTGTTATCTTTGCTCTGCTGAGTTCCCCTCTTCTAAGTTACGTGGATGATGCCTTTAAGATCCTAGTATTGGCAACCGGAAGAGGGCTTGCACCATAATGGTAATGCCTGTGGAATAATCCTCATTGGGGAACCACTATAAAAAAAACGAGTAATGGTCTTACTTCTTGGATGATGTGGAAAAAGGCTGAAGAAAAACTGTTTTACAAATTTAATGGCATTTATTTTACTTGATTATAAAGAAAGATGACTCATAAAAAGTAATCACTATCAATAGACACCGTTGTTAATCGTAGTTTAAATCTGATAACTCTGAAAGAGGAATTTTGCTATCTATATTTGTTCTTTGCTGTATGCCAACTGTGAGAACTGGATTGCATTATGTTTGCGGTCAACGACCATTTGAGGGAAGATCTTTCCAAGATATTGAATTTTCATCAATTACTCGTCATTTTCTTTGATTTAGCGTCATTTTTAACAATTTGGCGGCATTTTTATCAATTGGGTGACAATTTCGTGATTTTAGAAAGATTAAAAGAAGTTGGCGATATTCCGCCAAATCTCTCGCCAAAATTTCGCCAAGTTTTTCGGACGGAAAATATAGGTTTTTTCTAACAGTAGATAAATATTTAATGGCGTCCAAATAAAAGAAAATATTATCCAAAGTACCTTCTCTAAACTGTTATCCAAAGTACCTTCTCTCGTAAAAGGAACGAGCTCGATCCACGAAAATAATGTTAACAAATTCAGCGCAAAACAATACATCTGAAATGTGAACATATTTTACAAGAGTTACTATTTTTTTATTTTATATGAACAGAAATTAATGATTACATATTATCCTTTAAATGAAATGTATATTGCCATTGCCCTGAAATTGGCCTGCCTTTTTTGAGTTATTATCTAATGGCCAAATACTATTTAAATATAAATTTACTCTTATTATTTATTCATTCTTAAATTTCAATTGAAAAAGACGCAAATATGCACATACCTGTAATTTGTTCTTGGACTGCAGTCCTATTTGCAGTAGCAGACATTCTGCCAGATTCGAAAAACACTGTTGACATCACTTTGGCACTATCTATTCGCTCTACGCTTCTAATTCTGTGCCCGTGTATGTCCTGATTTCTCTCATATATTTTTTCGAGATTCGAGATGGCTACCTCTAATATTTTACTTAACTAATAGTATAGTTTGGTATTATAACATCATTTCCATTAGTAAAAATGATTTTTGTTTCTGTCTTCTGAAAATGTATTCCAAATGGTCAACACTCTTTGAAAGGATTTTTCAACCACACCCTTTGAATTTCTTTCCCTTGCTCAAAACGGACGTGTCAGAGACGTTGTCCTGTATCTTAACTCACCCAAATTTATAAGACAGGTTTTGTTAATATAATGTAAAATTGTTTTTTTTTCTAAACGGGCGTTTATACGAATTTTAAAGTTTATTTGACCTTTATCTCCATTTTAGAGGGATACTGCGCGTCAATGTTTAAATAAAGCTTCTCCCACCTCTCCGTCCCACCTATAAAGTTTTCAACTAAAAAGCCGTTGAATATTAAAAAGGTATTTCTTGAGTTCTTTGCTAAATCTAAAATAGCCCACTAGGACTCCATTCCAATATATTTCACAAACATATACATACGACAAGACAGACAGCCACACACATAGAGACAGCCAAACAGACATCCACACACACACACAGACAACCAGACAGACAGCCACACACACACAGACACAACCACACACACACAGACACAGCCACATATACACAGAGACACAACCACACACACACACAGACACAACCAGACACATATACACACAACCAGACACACAACCACACACGCACAGACACAACCGTACACAAAATCAGACGCACACACACAGGCAGACAACCAGACAGACAGCCACATACACACAGAGACAACCAGACAGACAGCCACACACACACAGAGACAACCAGACAAACAGCCACACACACACAGATACAACCAGACAGACAGCCACACACACAGAGACACAACCACACACACACACACACACAGACAACCAGACAGACAGCCACACACACACACACACACAGACACAACCATACAACAAGACACACAGATACACAACCACTCACGCACAGACACAAACATACACAAAATCAGACACACACACACACAGACAGACAACCAGACAGACATCCACATACACTCAGAGACAACCAGACAGACAGCCACACGCACACAGAGACAACCAGACAAACAGCCACACACACACAGAGACAACCAGACAGACAGCCACACACACACATACAACCAGACAGACAGACACATACACACAGACACAACCACACACACACAGACACAACCAAACACACACACAGACACAGCCAAACACACACACAGACACAACCAAACACACACACAACCAGACACACATAAATGACCAGACACACACACGCACACAGACCAACAGACAGACACGCACACAGACCACCAGGCAGACGCACACATAGACAACCAGATAGACACACACATAGACAACCAGATAGACACACACACAGACGTTGCCCTGTAAATAATGCAATCGTTGCTACTGCATCCGAAACGTGTAGATCGATCGAAAGATCGAGTTCCGATTATCCAGAAGATTCCAATACTTTCCCTAAATATTACTGTGCATTGTAGAGAAAGTATTACAATAACTGAGAGTATTCTGAAAAATATCAACGTTTCTTCAAAATATAATAAAGTACTAAAATTATAATTCTTCGATCTCCAAATTTATACAGTACATGCGCCATTTCAAACCTGTGAAACGTGAGATTTTATCCGTGCAAGCAGCACAGTTTAATGAATGTCGTTAAATTCTGACTTTCCGCTTCTCATTGTATGAATGGTGTTTGTATCTAGTTTAGTTCTATTTCAGTTTCTGAAACTTTATATATATATATAACTTTGAAATGGAAATGTGTAAACTTGAGAGCATCCATTCAGTAATAGTGGAAATTCTTAAATGAAGTTGAATTATTTTAAATATAAAAGTCTACTTTCGCTACTGTTGAATTATTTTAAGACATATATGGAAAAAGGAACAGTTATGCAGCATAATTGATCATTTACCAACATATTAAGAAATATAATCAACTCATTCAAGGTTGTACAAACAGAATTAAAAAAATCTGATGTGGGCAACACATGACTTTCCTTATATAATGTAATCAATTTACTACTTTTACAGTAAAAAATAGGTTTTTCTTATAGTAGATACTAATATTCTTTCCAAGATATGGAATTTCCGACAATTAGTCGTCATTTTCATTGATTTAGCGTCATTTTTATCCATTTGGCAACATTTCAAAAAGTCGCCAAGTTGGCGACATTCCGCCAAATTCGTCGCCAAAATCTCGCCAAGCGTTATGGATAAGGAAATAAGTTATTCTTACAGCAGACAAATGACTATTGGTGTTCAAATACAAAAGTATTACTCAAAGTATCTTTTTCCATGAATGGAACGAGCTCCCGAATCCACGAGAATGATGTCACCCAATTTATCGTATGATATTACATATGAAAAGTGAACATGTTTCTCAATAGGAAATATTTTTTTTATTTTATATGACTTTTTGATAATTTTTCTGAAAAATGCACAATATCTCGAGAACTGTTCATGTTAGCGTTCTAAAATTTATGTCAATCGTTTTCTAATGAAAAATTACATAAGAAATGTCTATTTGCGTAACTTTATTAGCGGTTTTGATTTTTTGACGATTTTTTCAAAATTTCACTCGAAAATTTAGGGGGGTTCTGAACATTCGATTGCGTATAAAAACAATAGCTTCCAGTGTTTACGGATTGTGATTTTTGTACCAAATTTGGTTCGAATCGGTTCATTCGTTCGTCAGTTATCGTCTCCACAGACTCACTGACACACACACATGCACACATACTTTCACACACACACACACACACATACTTTCACACACACACACACACACACACACATGTACACACACACACACACACACATGCACACACACATACACACACACACACAATGTTAAAAAATGTTTGATTTGTGATCAGAGATGCTTGAAACGTGCTCTCCCGTCGAAAACTCGAACTCGAATTTTCGACCCCGTCACAATACTTACCTTATACATTATGTATATAAGGAAAATAATATATTTGTTGAATGAGTTGAAGTCTACGTTCTCTGCTGTAGGATTATTTAAAAACACTAAAGGCTCCGCCCCCTGCTAGCTACGATCACCAACCCCTGTAAATCGCTTCGCCAGTCGCGAGCATTTTAGTGTCACATGCTACGCAGACGTTATACGCACGTTGGGATCTGTCACTTATTAACTTGCATTCACCAGCTCTGGAACTCGCTTCGATAGTTATTTCAATCCGTCAATCCAGCCGGTTTATACAACCCCCTACGTGTCCTGTGCTCGCTGACGCTTTCGCCCCTTGCTCGCAAGCACCCGTGGCTCGCTTCAATTTCTACACGCTTCGCGGGAAATTTAGTGCCACTTGTTACGCAGGCTTAATATGCTCATTGGGTTCCACTCCCGAAGCTCGCTTTGCGAACACTTTAGTGCCACTGCTACGCTAGCGTAATACGCTAGTTGGGACAGGCGTAATATGCCCGTTGAGCTCCGCCCTGTCTCGCTACGCTCGCCAACACCCGTAGCTCGCTAGCCCTCGCTTCACGAACGTTTTAGTGTCACCTGCTACACAGCCGTAATAAGCCCTGGCCAACGGCCCTACCGTGCTGAAAACACTGGTTCCCGATACATCACCGAGGTCAAGCAGCATCGGGCGCAATTAGTACTTGGGTGGGTGAGCACCTGGGAACACCGCGAGCTGTTGGCACATTTCGGACGCGGTAGCCCGGTGGTTTGCGCGCTGGATTTGCACGCTGCCACAACTGCCGTCGTGTTCATACGGAGTACGATCACGTTAACACACAATCGATCACATGTGGGTCCGTAAGTCCTTCCGAGAGGTTGCTGGTAGGGGCAGGAGGGTACGGTCCCTGTGGAATTCCCCCACTGGGTTCCGGTCTAAATTGGGCGGCACTTCCCGGCCGTCCAAGCGGTTACCTTACACCTTTTTGGTAGGTCGGACGGTATGGGTCTCAACAACAGCAGCCGCAATAAGCCAGTAGGGGATCCTCCCTTATTGACTGGCATTTTAACAGCTCTGTAATTCGCTTCGCGAGCTATTTAAACTCGGCCGGCTCACACTTGCTCGCCAGCACTCGCTAACTCTTGCTGAACATGTTTCGCTAGCAATTTACTACCGCCTGCTATGCAAGCGTAAAGCGCCTATTGCGGACCGTCTCTCGGTAACTGGCATTCTCCAGCCCTGGAGCCCGCTTTGCAGGCTATTTCACGTCGGCTGGCGCACATGACCGCCTATGTGTCTCGTGCTTCCTATGTGCGCATGCGCACATAGGAAGCTGCACGCGAGGCTGCCAGGGAGAGAGAGCGGTGTTTGACTGTTGATTGCATGCGCACATAGGAAGCTGCAAGCGAGGCTGCGAGGGAGAGAGAACACTGTCGTTCCCGCAGTGCCTAGACACAAGCCGCCACTATTAAAACATCTATTGAAAAAGGAAGAGTTATGCAGTGCATATACGTAATGCAGTACAGTTACGGAATGCATTAAGAAAGATAACCAACCCATTCAAGGTCGAACAGACACAATTTAAAACATATTAGTTGAATGTAGTTAAAATTAAAGTAATCTGATGTGATTCAATAAATTATTGCATTCATTCAGATTAAAATGAAAACTCAAGAAATATCGCACTTCCTGTATAAATTAAAATTTTGTAATACCTGGAAACGGCTCAAGATAAATCCTGAACAAAATTTATTCCCAGTTAAAAGTGCATATTGGATAACAGAGAATATATTTAATGTTTTATGATTTCTGTCTATTTTTGATTTATACTGAATCGAGATTTCTACTGGAATGAATAACATTCAATTCCAATTGCTCTGTAATTGCATATAAAAATAAGATAAAAATATACGGATATCTCTTCTACCATTTTACTGTCTTCATTCTGACAAATGTTAATCAAACTTTTTTCATATAAATCTGTTTACAAATGGATTCATGATGGGTTTTTTTTCTTGATCCCCTGAGCAGATAATTTTGTATGGCGAAAATATAAAATCTTGTATTTCTCTTTAGGGGAATTAAATTTAATACTTTAACACTAGAAGTTTTTAAGAGCAATAGCATGTAGAATACTGCTGAAAATTTGCACATATTTTAAATCAAGAGCAATGGCGGGTATTTCTGTTGGTACAAGATAATTTAAATTAAGTGGGATAGAGCTCATGTGCAGAGTGAAAAGAACCTACGTTATCTTTGAGAGCAAGTTCGTCGTGAATTTCCGGCGCTGAAATCTGCTACACACATTCAAATGTCGCATGTACGCAATTAAAACTTAATTCATTCAACTTATTACTTGCCTAGCAACACATCCACGTTGCAATTAAAACGAATGCAGGCGACCATTTCGACATCCGTTTTCTGCAGAAATGATTCCAAGCAGAGAGGACCACAGAAGTTACATCAGAGGCGTCTAGTGATCTCTGTAAGTGATTCAGGCGCAAGAATTCCTTTATATGTCGTATTTAAAATTAAAATGATAAAATTACTTAATGAAAATTTTACAGAGAGTTGTATATTTCGTGATATCATATATCAACATGGATTAGCCAAGTTGGTACAGAGATAAAAAATATCGTAACATTCCCGATATATGTTTCATATTTTTTCGAAACGCAATTGGAAAAAAAAAAACTCAGAAAGTTAAATCAGAAGCATCTAGGGATCTCTGTAAGTAATTCATGCGTAAGAATTCCTTTATATTCCGTGTTTTAAATTAAAAGTAAATTGATATAATTATTTGGTAAAAATTTCGAACAGAGTTGTATATTTTGCGATATTATATATCAACGTGGAGTATCCAAGTTGTTAGTGATAAAAATCGTGCCTTTCCCGATATATTTCATATTTTTTCGAAATGCATTTGGCTACAAATCCTCAGAAAGTTACATCAGAAACATCTAGTGATCTCTGTAAGTGATCCATGCATAAGAGTACCTTTATATGTCATGTTTTAAACTGAAACTAAATTGATAAAATTACTTGACATTAAAATTACTCAACAGTAAGGGTTAGCCAACTTGGCACAGAGATAAAAAAAACCGTACCTTTCCCGATATATTTCATGTTTTTTCGAAACGCAGTTGGCAACAAATCTCACTTTAAATGTAAAATGAGTGTGAACTGCATAGTGTTTGATTATGTGAGTTGCATATCTATATAATATAATTACAACGGATCCTCTGGAATCGTGAGTATACTCTCCGGATACAAGAATGTCTACATGTCTGGATAACTAACACGTTTATTTACAAGCACAGCGTAAACAGGAACAGCAGATATACAGCATATAGTCGATAACTATCTCACAAGACAACTAAACAACTGCCAGGTACATTAAAACACCCCACTAATTTAATAAATACCCCACTAATTTCTCAAAATACTGATGCATCTCATAATTCAATGTAACTCATATCACGCCAATTATTCTCTATTTGAACGACGACTCCTTTTATATACTCTCAGTAGAAACCTCTGAGCTGGTATCTCCAAGACTATTCATCATTTCGAAAAAGTTTTCATACCTTTGAACAGTCGCCAAATTAGCGATAAATCGCCAAATCCGACAACCCTGTCCAAATTGTTTGAATATGGAAAGTCTACATTGACGTAATAGGAATAGCTGCCTGTAAAAGTGTTTTTTCTTTGTACCGCTATTTTCATTTAATTCACTTAATTATTTTGAGAGATATCGAGTGTCCTGTAAAATTCAAATACAGTTGTAATAATTCGCTATAGCTACTAAACAGAGGTATCCTTCTATTTTAGACAAACGTACAAACAGAGAATTAGTAAAAATGAGTGTATTTAATTTTCAAAAAAGCTTTCCAATTTTAATAAAAAAAACCTCCAATATCTCGAGAACGGTATTTGTTAGTGTCTTATAAATGATGAACAGTTGCTTTTAAATTTTAAAATATGTAAAATGACTATGTATAACATTGTTTTAACGTAATAGTTTTTCTGTGACGCTTTTTCGATTTTTTAAATGGAGATTCGAAAAATTTAGGACTTATACCAGATCAAAAATTACATCCAAAAAATTTTAGGCTTATACTAGGTCCAGAATTAGACTTGGAAAATGTAGAAATTCTAACAGGTCAGTAATAATATTAAAAATCAGAGGTGGCTCCAGTTCGATGGAGCTTGAATGGTGTAGCTTGAATAAAGGGTATAATATACAATATACTTGTATAATTAGAAGAAAAAGTATAAATAAGGTTCTGAATTGAGTTTGGCAGATAATTTTACTCGTATAAACAACACAAGTGAGTGAAATTATATACCATATCCTCTTTGGAAAATTCTAGAAAAATCACTTAATTTGTGGAATTATTAACCAATCTACAAAATACGAGAAGTTTCTAGAACTCGCCAAAAGTCATTAAGTTGGTGATATTTGGTTAAAGTCATCAGCAAACTCAAACGATCTTCGATGCTTTCAAATTAAATTAGTGGTTTCCTGTTAAGTATTCATGAAAATATGACGTCACTTCCTATACATACTTCCGTTTCTTCCTTGCCATGGATCTTTCATGATTTACTCCATGCAATGCATTCTAAAATCTTTCATATCAAAAAGGATTGATTTGTAATCAGTAATAGTCAAAATTTCAACATCCATCATTATCTGAAAGTAGGAATTTTGGCCCCATCACAGTACTTTTCTACCATGTTACTTGTAATGCCAGAAATGTAAAGTAATAAATATTTGGAAGGATTAAAAAATAATGGAACCAGGAATGCGGGCGGATTATCCCCACGCTAAGCAGATGGGCGATAATATACAGGTGGCCCCATATCTTACATACCACGCCCATGTTTACATACCACGTTAAGCCGTTTGGCGGCAACCGAGACGGCGACGCCATGTCTGCGGATTAGCCCTCAGCTCTAGATTTCAGCACGTGGACCGCCGACCGAAAAAGGGATATAAGTGAGAGTTGCTCGAAGTGGGAGTCAGAATTGGTCAAGGCAGGCTGTTGGAGTTAGACTAGTCAAGAAGAAGCGACGGTAGCAGAGTTAAGAGTTGTGTGTGCGTCTCTGATATAGGAATTCGAAGGAGAGCTCATGTTCATCTGGTATTGCAAGTGTAAAGTGTGACAAAGCATCGGTGTTACCCAAGTTATATGAAAGAAGATCAGGTACCGTACAATTAAACTATATGAGGATAACCTCTTTGTCTAAATTTGTGTTTTCAAGGAAAAGCTAATTAATGCATCCCACCACGTGCTCCAACCAAATATCAATTCATCTGGCATTACACCCCCCGAACTACCATTGAGATGTATTCCACTATGTGTGATGTTTATTTAATTTGTAAAACTAAAGAGTGTAAATTGAGTATGTGATAAATAAATGTTTGTTCCTTTACTGTTAACCTTAATTGTTAGTTTGTTAACTTAGTATCCCGTTAAGCACAGAAATAGGTGGGTTTTGCGGCCACCAACGCAATGTACACAGCAGTAAGTTAGAACAGATTACATGTATAATTAATATACTAATAAAAAATTAATTTAATGTAAAATGCATTTTTGACAATATTAATTTTAATCAACAAAAATAATAATCGGCACATTACTATTAAAGACAGATAAAAATTATTTCTGTATATAGATTGCAGTATATTATTTTTTCATATCTCTCGCTCAAGAACATAACCGTAACTTCTTAGAACACTTTCCAGAAGCGTTTTCCCCCCATCGATTCACTTCTCTCTCCCCCGAACACTTTCAAATGGATTGAACTGGAGCAGCGGAAATCAGTTATCGCGGAAACGAAATCCAGAAAACAGATATACACAATTCATACACTGTTTTTCTGTCAGTCAAGCCTACCATGAAAATGTATCTTGTAATTTTTTTTTCGTTTTTATCAATCGAAAGCTCCATTTGTTGCAAAAAGAATAAAAAATAACGTACACAAGTTTTGAGAAACGATTGATAGAAATATATTGTCTAATGGTTTATTTATTGAATTTAAAATTTTTTTAATAGTGGTAGATATGTATTGTGCAGCTTGTGATTTAAAATATGTGGATATTCTATTGGCATTTGTAAAGCATGTTAGTTCTCAAATACGTCCAATACGAATATTTAATTTAACCAACCTATTAAAATCAAAACCGCATTACAATATCTCAATATCTGATTTAAACAGAGAAAATTTATTCATAGTCATGTAGTATAATTAATATACCCTGGTATAATTTGTTAACCATTATACATACAACAAGTAAAAGCCCAAAACGTAGTTTTTTAAGAAACACCCCCCCCCCCCCCCCACACCCTTTTATTATTTATATGTAACTTAAATGTATGAAAAATGCATTTCTTAAAATATGTAAAATTAGGCTGCCTGAAAGATAATGACATACCAAATTTAAGTCTAAAATGATTCAAAATCTAAAGAACTATAATGTACCACCGACGACAACGACATGTCAGATTAAGAATGAGAATGATAAATGGAAAAAATTCAGCAGATTTCATTTTCTTTTTCAAATTTTTAAACACTTAAGGGTTTATTTGTGGTTTGACCGTCCTGAAAATTATTAGACCTCTGACGTTTGAGAATGTAAATTATTGTGCTGAAATCATTTCATTTTACTCGTCAGATATAGCCTCGACAGAATCGCAAATAAACACAGAGAGAGAGAGAGAGAGGGGGGGAGAGAGAGATAGAAAGAAAGAGAGATATACAGACTGACACACATCATACATTATAAGAGAAAATAATTGATTCGTGTTCAGAGATGGTCAATACGGGTAGATCTATCAAAATCGGAGGATCACAATATCTTACATCACAATATTTTACTTTTACATGTAATATGCATTGTAAGGAAATTAAAACTAATCCGTAGCAAAGCAACGAAATATAACTTATCTGAAAATACAGTTTTAAAAAAATGTATGCTCAATAGGTTCATTTTGTGTTTTATTACTGATATCTTGTTAACTCCGAGCCTCGTCCTGAAACCGATTTAGCTGAAGTAAAAAAATTAACATTTAAAAAAAATATATCAAATGAATTTAAATACTAATTGTATACGGATTCTAAAGGAACTGGCATCCAAAGATCGTATTCTGTATTGTGTCAAAATCAACCCTTTTCTATGTCTTTTTGAAAGGTATATATTTCTTACTCTCGGTGTATATCAAAGTATGGTGTTCTTAATAAATTTTAATATTGTGTTTTAAAACCCCTTAATATTTATTAATGTATTATTTTCTGAAAACTAGTACTGAATTATTATAAATGAATATAAAGTTACAAATTAGTCCTTTAAATCCTGATTTTCACACAAAGTTGTATATTTATGCATATGAAAAAATTTCATTACCCAATCTCACTTTCACAAATGCAATCCTTATTAATAGTTTCAGTCCCATTTACAATTCACAATAGTACTATTCAATTTTATATCAAAATCGATTCTGATCCGTTGCTTATTCCAGCTGTATTATTTTTTTTTTCAAACGATCGGCATTTTTTCCGGTCGCACTTTCATCTGGATTGAATTTGGATAGCAGATAAACTTATATTGGGAAAACAAATCCCGAAAAACAACATACGTCACATATACTATTTTATTGTCGGTGAATTACACTGGGAATGTATCTAGGATTTTGCCCCTTTCATGAATCCTGAAAAAATTATTTCCTGAAACTACATAAATCTACTATAATCTTTTAGGAAAATTTCATGCATCTATTTCGGACCATTAAACAACAAGTTTATATGAGGGAGGTTTGGGGAAGTTTTTAAGGATTGAAATATTTAAATATTTTATCCAGTAATTGCATAACTCAATTACAGCACCTATTTTATAACTAGCAATTTCACCCGTGCTTCGCTCGTTCTCAATGGCTGATCGTCACCCAATGTGCTGCCGAGTTCATGCTGTCACTGCAGTCAAGTTTCCTGCTGTCACTGCGGATATCGGCTATTCCATGCTGACTAGAGGATAATTAGTGCGAAACCGGTGCATTATATTTGATATCTGTGATGGGAATGTTCTTCATGAAATAAAATATTTTAAATAAGTGGACTGGTGTATTTAACTTTGTTGAAAATTGCACAAATGTTGGTATCTATTTTAATAGCGTATCTATAATAATAAAGTAATAGATCTGTTTGTTTGTCTGTTTGTGTCATTTGTAACGGGAAGTATGAAAATTGTACAGCCATGAAATATCGTACAAAGATACTTTGGCTCCCGATAAAAGTCATCATCTCCCGTCAGAATTTTTTTCTAATTAAAATTAGTTTTTCAGTTATTAAATGTTAATGGACCATTTTATGTCTTTTTAAAATAAATTGGATTCTCAGCGAACCTAAACATTACTGTTTATTAGTTTGCATTTTAACACCATTGAAATTTCTATTTCAACTCCACTCATGTAGCGGGGGGGGGGGGGGGGTCATTTCTGCCTGGAGTGAGATTATTGTTATTGCATGTGACGTAAGCGGATTGTATGCACAGGCGCAGCGCCATCTACTGACATAAAGTCATTGAAAATTAAAAACTTTTTCCAGAAATGACCGAAGACAGTGAAAATTATACAATTTGGTCATTGCATTTTTGTGAGGCCTAGTTTGTAGTAATTGTTTCCCATACTATAAATATAGTATAGAGAAAGTATTATTTTCATTTTGAGGCCAATATATTTTATATTTTTTGGATCTCCTGAACACGTTTCGACTATTTTTAGAGTAATGTCTGTCTGTCTGTCTGTCTGTCAGTCAGTCTGTGGTCGATTTCTTGTGTACAAGATAGCTGCCACAAATATTAACGGATTTCTACGAAAATTTTTTTATCGGATTTGTTAACGAAAAATTTAGAACTAGTTATTTTTTAAATTTGAGCGAAAACATCAAAATATATTCGAAATTTTATATTTTCTTAACATGACAGCATGGAGTAATATTTGACATAATTATGCATAAAATGAATGATTCGTGGATCAATGATTGCACAATTAAACAGTTTCAATCATTATAGTGAAAAATAGCAGCGATACAATTTTTGTGTTCCTGACTTAATTGGCCCCACTCCTTGTGTGTGGTGGTGGTGGTGGGGGAGTTACCTCCCAAAGGGGTACATTGTCAAACTTGATATCAATCGAAATAATGTTTCAATCTTATAAAAATGATGGGTAACATGCTATAATTGGGATCATTTGGATCCAATAATAAAGATTTTTTCAAAATTTTTCTTACAAAATTTGAAAAAAAGAAATTAACAAGTTACTTAAAAATGGATTCTGGTATGAAAAAGCCCAGTTTAGCCACACTTGGGTTAATTAAATGGAATATTTAAATAATATCGAACCATGATTCAATAAGCTTTGCTAAAAATTTGAAATGACAAATCTATGTACCAAGCCACAATTTATGCAGACACATTTCTAATATATTTACTACGCATTTCCTATCGCATAGAAACACATTTCTGAATGTTCGAAATCTGCTCAAGGCGACTTAAAACGTTTAATCCACCAAACCTTGAATTCGAAAAATTTTAGGGAAAAATACATTTTATATAATATATGAAAATTAAAATGTCCAAATCTCGCGGCAGCTCATTATGCAAAGTGTTTTAAAATGGCGTTTTCTATATGCCGCCTTTCAGAAATGTCGTATTTAAACAGTTTCATAAAATGAGTTTTTGAAATCAGGGAACAAAAACGATTTAAAAGAGAGAATTTGATTTCGCTTATCTAATATGAAGTTATGCGTCTGTTGGGAAATAAAATCCGAGTTGTGGAATTGAGATAGAAAAGGAATAGAAAAGAGAAGTGAATATTTCTGGAGTGGTGCGTATAAAAGTAATGCCTCTAAAATTCTACCATCTAAAATAATCGTATAATGTTTTTGTCTTTCCGGACTCTGGAGACCCAGAAGACTGAAAACACTTATAGTATTATGAACTGGACAGTACCAGATAGAGCCAAATTTTTATTTTCCCTTCCAGGAGCAAATAAGGGGGAGGTTTGAAAATATATTGCTCACGACACCTAGAATCCCACTTTGTGACGTACACTGAATATTTACACACTTATAATATAAAAGGACAGAACATAACCGAGCCGGATTTTCGATTTCTGCACCAAAGACGGACATAATCGGCGAGGATCAGGATGCTTCTCTGACCCTTCAGAAGCCTTCGCTGACTTTCATGGTGAACACTTTTTACACTTTCAGCATCAATCACGGGACAGAACCTTACTAAGTCGGTTTTTCGATTAAAGGAGGATTATCACCCTTTATTGCTCAAAAATAGTTCTGAATATTTAATAGTTTATGGTGTTATCCTTATTTCTTTAAATGATATCAGATTTTAGGGTGTTTGTTCTAATCTTTATTTGTTACTACCTAAAGCTTGGTAGAATAATTTGTTTCTATGATAGATTGACTGATAGTTTTTGAAAATGTGTCTTGCGATGCATGTTTCACTTGAATGTTATCCCCCCTCCCGGTTAAGATAACTGTTTTCAACACTAATCATCCTACATTGTAAAACAAAGTGAAGCTTATTCGAATACAGTTGCAACGCATTTTTTTAAAGAAAAGTTTGTCCATTAGTGACATTCTTATGACAATTAAAAATGCAACTTTTATAATTAAGAATGAAACTTTCACAATTAAAAATGCAACTGTACTTTTTTCTATTTACTTCTTACTTCGCACGTCTTTTTAAAAACCATTTTTACAAGTATATGTGAAATTAAATTATAACATTTTGGTATTCTGTTATGCTATGAAGATGGTGTTGCTTTCCTAAGATGTAAAGTGCATTTTAAGACCTCCAGAATACTCACTGACACTTCTGAAAACATGATTTTTATTTCATACTTAAATTATAACAATGCCATACAGTTTATATTTAATAAAACCACAGGGGTTTAAATATATTTTTGGAACATTTTAAAGGTGTGTCGAAAATAAAATAACGCTAAGTCATAATTTTTAAGTCATGAACACAATCGGGATAATAGGAAAGCAATATCTATCCAGATTTAAAACAATGCACACACATGTCTTTTTGATTTTGTCACATTTAGTATAGAGGCCAAATTTCACGGAAAAGCATAAAATATGCTGCAGAGTATTAAATACGCGCTTTATAGTCACAGTGTATTTAAAAAATACACGAATGGTGTCAAGTTATGCAGGGGAAAAAAAACTTTAATTTAAACAGGTTGTCCAAATTCTACGATATATGTTCGATTCGATGAAAATTGAATTTTTTTGCAGTTTTCGGTCATATTTGGAGTAATATGAATCTACCTATCTATCTATATTATCTATATTTAATAAGAAATATGACTTGTAATTTATTGAAATAATGACTTAAAATGAATACAAATGACTTACAGTTACCTTCTATATTTTTAAATATGTATTTTTCATATCCACAGAATTTTATTCTCATATATTCAAAACACATGCTAAAACTTGAATTGTGCTAATTTGTTAATACTTATAGATATGTTTTTAGGGTAGAGTATCGCCTTAATTAGAGCTAGTTTGACGATGAAACGTAAAATATTTTTTCATATTTTAATTCCTTGACAATTCTCTATTTAATGTTCTATTCCTCTAGTGTCATTCCTCTAGTGTTTACTTTCATATGTAGTATTGAGAAAGTATTGTTTTTTCACGAAAATTTTCGATTTCGAGATTTTGATGCCAATATATGTTTTAAGATCTCCTAAACACGTTTCGACTATTTTTAGAGTGGTGTCAGTTTGTCTGTCTGATGTCTGCGATCAATTTCTTGTATACACGATAGCAGCCACAAATACAAATAGATTTTTGCGAAACTTTATATCGGACTTTATTATAATAAAATCTAGAACCAAACAGAATATTTTAAAATTCAAGCAAAAACTTTGAATTTTATTCGATTTTTTTTTTCAACATGGCAGCATCGGACAAAATTTGACATAATCATGCATAAAAGGGTTTATTTATGGCTCAATTATCACAAGACTTCATAGTTTCAATCAATGTTGTGAAAAATAGCCGCAATACCAATTTTTGTTTGTTTGTGACAGCATTAGCTTTCTCTTGGGGGCAAGTTACTCATCCTCGGGGAATACATTGAAAAGTATGGTATCAATCGAAAACATTTTTCAAGTCTTTTAAAGTGAAGGATGACACGCTATAAAATTAGAAAAGAAAAAAAGATCTGATATGGGCAGCACCTGACATTCCTATCAGACTCATATTCGCGTTCTCTTTATTTCTTTATAAAATTCATTAAATTGTGTTTAACTGCACAAAATAGCACACGTAATTATTTAAAATTAAACTCAATTGGCACTTTTAACTCAATTTTCGTTCTCATTTGGTAACGGGGCATGTTTTCAAAGGAGGCGTAACGAAAATGCTAAAACACAAAAATATTTCGAAAACGGCTAGTCCTAGTGTTATGGGGTTCATCTTATTTCTTTATCGTTAAAAATTACGCATAAAACAAGCATTTAATTAATATATTTCAGCATAGTTTTGTTTTGATTTTAGATTTTGAAGATTTTTGCTGACCATTTTGCAAAAAAAAGGACAGGTTTTATTTTTCCGAATTGTACCAAAATCTAAACAGCACCAGGGTAACCCACAAGTGACTTATCTACAAACATTGTGAAATTTGATTTACTAGTTCTTCAGCTAGAGTGGATACAAACAATTTTTAGGGCTATTTTGCCAAAAATGACGGGTTCTTTTAACTCGAATCGCACCCAAAACTAATCAGCACCAAGGTCACCCACAAGTGACTTACCTACCCAATTTTATGAAATTTTTGTTACATTAGTTTTTGAGTTAGGGTGGATACATGCATTGCACAGACAGACACACATACAGACGTCACGCTGAAATAGCTTTTTCGTATTCTAGAGGACACAAAACATGGAGATCCCTCAAAAACTCGAGTTGCTATTTTCGACGTGATTCCCATACTTTCCCTATGCATTGCAATGTATTGCAGAGAAGTAAAATATCTGTAGTGGCCAGCCAATCACTTTTCCTGCAGACTCAAATTCATTTTTTCTTTATTTCTTTAATAATTCATTAGATTGAGTTTAATTGCATAAAATAACACTAAATTTGCATTTTTAATTAAATTTTTGTTTTCATTTGGTAATTGGGTATTTTTCCGAAAGCGGCGTAACAAAAATGCAAGAAATCTCAAATATCTTGAGAACGGTTAGTCTTAAGGTAATGGAGTTGGTTATATTCTTTTCTTTGTCAAAAATTGCATATAAAACAAGAATTTAATTGATACATTTGAGCACATGAAATCTTTTTTTTTTTTCAGATTTTGACTATTTTTGCGAGCCATTTCGTAAAAAAAGACTGGTTGTTCTTTTCGAGTCACACCAAAATCTAATCAGCACCAGAATATCCCACAAGTAACTTATCTACCACTTTTGTGAAATTTGGTCAATTTAGCTAGAGTGGATACATGGAATTTTAACGGGCCATTTTGCAAAAAATGCGGGTTCTGTTTTTCCGACTGGTACCAAAATCTAATCAGCATCAGGGTCACACTCAAGTGACTTATCCGCCAAATTTTATGAAATTCGGTCCATTAGTTTTTGAGTTAGATTGGATACATACATCGCACACACACAGACAGACACACACACATAGAAGCCACGATAAAAATTGTTTTCTCGTATTCTAGATTTTTCAAAACTTGTCGATCCGCCGAAGACTCGAGTTGCGATTTTCGGCATGATTCCAATACTTTCCCTATACATTACCATTTATTGCAGAGAAAGTAAAATTAATTCTGCTATGGAAAAAAGAATTGAGCCTCAATTATATTGCATACTATTTTAATACCTGCAGTAAGCATAACTAAATTCAGACTGCTGATTTCCTATATCTGTTCCCAATTTCAATATTTTTCGAAGGTACTTTTTATGGAGCTAAAATTAAAATTACTCTCAAATAGAAGCTTTATTTAATGTTATTTATAAGCCGAGAAAACAACGTCGTAATTTTATAGACTGCCAAAAATTTATCTTCCACAAACAAGAAAACAAAATTAAAATAAAAAATTAGATTTCATTCGCCTAACAGAGAGTTGTGACTCTCATGGGTAAAAAGTGTTTATATTGGTTTTGTATTCAAAAGATAATCGTAGTATCCAGTCAAATGCCAATAAACAATAGTACAATATGCATTCAATTATGTTTGGATAAATTTAATTCAGTAAAGATTAATAGTATTTTATCATAGACTAGCAGCATACCCTTTCTTCGTACGGCGTATATAATATAAAGAAACTTAAAATTCACAATCATGTGCAAATTCCTATAGTATACTAAATGACATTTTTAATCAAAATATTCTGTTAAAATATTTAATATAATGCTCCCAAAAAGAAGTTTAAGAATCTCTTTTCTCGCTATACAAAATTATCTTCACGGGCAGATCTGAAGAATAAAACATCCTGCCCCCTTATGTACGTAAATTTACATTTACAAAAAATATGGAATTGAATCAATATATGCAAAATAAAAGCGTTAAAATTGTATGGGACCAGTACTAATTATATACGTGAATATTAGAAGATATAACCTGTATTAGTAGATTACATATATAAATTGAAAATGTCAATATATCCGCAATATTTAAACCTGAAGGCAATAATTGATTCCAATATATGTCAAAATGAAAGTGCTGAAATTATATGGGAAGATATACCCGTACTACTTATAATGTCGTAGATTAGAAAATATGTCCAAGTATTAGTAGAAGATTACCCGTATTACAATATAAGTCTCAAATATCTTTGCCAAAATAAAACAGATGACGTAATAAATTAAAAATATAAATAATCCCCTTAATCTCCATACCAGAAGGCCGTACTTGATTCCAATATATACCAATATATGTCAAAATATATACCAATATACCGTACTACTTATATTCTCGTAGATTAGAAGATATACTCGTGCATTTGTAGAAGATTACTCGTGCAACGTACAATATGTGAGTTTCAACAATTTTTGCCGCAATAAAACAATGGCGTAATAACTTGAAAATATCGATAATCTCTGAATCAATAATCTGCGAAAATATCTATAATAATAATGTTTAAACCTGAAGACCGTAATTGATATTATCCAGTCAAAAATTCAATGGCAATGACATTTATTTTACATACATATCTCCATTATTCAAATCGGAAAATATTTAATAAAAATCGTCTGCCGTTTAAACACATGGGATTTAAATCCGTTGCTCAGCGACATATCATTTGCTTCAAATAAATTATTGGAAAAATTATCGTCTGAATAATGCTATCTCTATGGAAGGTTTGGCGACATTTTCGTCAATTTAACGTCATTTTAAAAAATTGCCAAATTTATCACCCAGTGTGACTGTAGAACTGACAGTCCCACTTGGCGACAAAATGTCGAAATATCATCACAATACTATCCCCTAACAAAACACAATTAATTTAATTTATTTAGTGCAATTTTTTCAATTTCAAGATATTTTTACGGATTTACGAACATTTTTATCAATTTGGTGACATTTTAAATAATCGTTAAATGTGTTACTAAGTAGGATGGTTGATCTGACAGATACATGCTAACGAAACATCATTTCAGTTCTCTGTTCTAACAAAACAAAATAAATTGCATTGATTTGCGCCGTTTTTATCAATTTGGCCACATTTCCGCCAATTTGGCAACGCTTAAGAAAAGTTGTCAAATCAACGATATCCACCAATTACGTAGCTCTGAATTTGCAAATCTGAATAAAACATCCTGATCCCGTTTATATATACTAAATGAAAACACTAAAATTGTATTAGAAGATATACCTATTTTACTCTTTTTCTGTTTCAACAATAGGCTAAATGAATTTATTGGCTAAACACAATATATAAGCTCAAAAACTCTTTGCCAAAATATATGAAAGTGATGTACATAGTCCTCAATTAATATAATTAAAAGAGAAATCAAACCATTAATTTATAAAATATATATTTTATATCCATTTATTTAATATTTAAATCGAAAAAATAATAATAAAAATTAACAAACACATTCAATTTAACTGCGTTGCAGAGTAACATGATTTATCCTCATAGAATTAATCAACAATTAATCAACTTCAAATTAATCAACAATTTTAATTTCTAAATACTTTTCATCGTTGAGTAAAAGCTTGTGAAAAATAAACCAGGGTGACATATTTTTCATTTAAATTTATGTTTTCACACAATTCATGATTTCAGAAAGTGACTATTTAGATCAAAAATCTGAACCAAACTCAAAGATAAAGTTTTAATGCACTTCTACGTTTGAAACAAACGATTTCAACCTTTCGTTTGGAGGAACCAGGGAGTTAGAGAGTAGACCTCCTAGGAAAAAGTTTCGTTTTTCATTAATAACTCGACAATCCTTGGTCTAAGAAACTCAAAACTTGAACTAAATCTAAGGAGGCCTATTTGAAGCCTATCCACAACATTTCATTAAATTCGGTTTAGCCGTTCTCCCGTGATGATAAGACAAACAAAAATTTCGTTTTCACTAATATCTCAAGAACCACTTGTTCTAGACACTCGAAACATAGACTAAATTTTAAGTGGGAATATTTTAAGGCTACCCATAAAATTTCATAAAATTCGGTTCAGCCGTTCTCCCGTGATGACTGGGAAAACAAACAGACAGACAGACAGACAGATTTTCAATTTTATTTATATAGATTAATACTACTTTTACAAATCCATTCAAATATTCCGCCCAGAAAGCATTTCTCAAAACATTTTAGCTGAAAATTACATTTTTATATTTATTTCTCCATCTATTATTAATTTATTTATATAAATAAAATTGAAAATTTATACTTTTGTCTATCTTTCTCATCATCACTGGAGAACAACTGTACCGAATTTCAGTATTTTTATATTAGTAGCCTCACTGAGCTACCGTCTGCTCTTCTGTCTATCTGCCTTCATGTCCTCCTGGCTGTTCCCTAACTTTGAAAGTGACCCAACCGTTATATAATACACTCAAACAAATGGAAGCCAATAGTAATAGGAATCTCCAAACTAGCGTGACCTAATCGCTTCTTGAGCTTTCCTGCAATAAATGCAATTCAAAAAGTTGTTGTTTTTTTGTGCCCCAATCTCTAAAATTGTGGAAATTTTTAAACAAACGAATTAAAACACAAAACGTTTAATCTGCAGACGGTATTAAAAGAATGGACATTTTTTATCGTCTGTTATTATACTAGTATTATTATATTTGCATATATTATTTTTAGCAAGAGCAAAATTTTAATTGTCTTTACTGAATGGCAATACCAGATTGCTTGTAAATTACAACCGCTTTCGATAGTATATTCTATTCATAAAAGCGTCAAGGGTTTTTTTTTATATAATTTTAAAATTGTATTGGTTTTAATAGTTTTAGATTTTATTGTTATGATGATATTTTATGCATTTTTAGAATTAATATTTTAATAGATTTGCTAATATGTCATTTATTTGAATTACTGTAACAGGGATATTTCATTTAGAATGTTCTATAAATTGTTGCTTCTAGAATAATACCTTGTTTTTCTGTCTTTTTATTATCTGAGCACGAGAGAACTCAAATATCTATTTTTTTTAGATTCGACTCTATTAAAAGCCAAAATTTAACAGCTACGTCTCGCAGCTAGCGTGTACCTCCGGATTTTAAAGTCCCCATAATACCAAAAAACTCAATTTGTTTTATACATTAATGTAACTAACGAAAGAAACTCAGGAATAATGATTTAGAATATTAAAAAATTAATATATTTTTAAATATTTGTGAAAACATATTAATTGAGAACATGCGTCCACTAGCGAGCGGAATTTGTGCACTTCTGAATTCCGAACGGTATCCGTTTATTAAATCTTCGTTTTTATCTATCTTGGCGACTCTTGCTTCGATTTTTATACAATTTAAATGTTATATTTTCTACTCTGCAGATGAATCCAATCAACCTGTCCTGGGTGGAATTTTATAATTGTGTAAGGAACCGAATCTATCGTGTATCTATCCGAATCTATCTAACCAGGTAAACATTTAATTCGGTACTTAATTGTATAACACGCGTGATTAAAAGTGTAAACAAGTTAAATAATTTCAATTACATAGTTAGTATTCTAAAAATTCTAACAATCGTAATAATGTAAAATTAGTTTTCTCTATTACATTGTGTTATTGTTTAAAAGAATCAAGAATAAAGCATACAATTGTTAATTGTAATTAAAATTACTCTGTAAAATCGTACTTGTTCATGACAACAATAGCTGCAAAGCGCTCTGCTTAACAATAAGGCATACCATGGCGTTTTTGCCAGCAGCCAATTTAAGATCATAAAAATCGGCTTGAACCTTTACAGTGTTGCCCAATGCAAAATTTTATTAATTCATATTATTATAGCGTAAGTCAAAATTCTAAGCTCATCCATCTAGCACGTATACGGGTTCAACATGTACAATTTCAGAAGTGTACTCTTTGCCATCTGATTTGCAAATGCAATGCCAAACAATCACATGAATTAATAGAGACATATATTTCACAACAGTTGGCAAATTAATTTACTGTCGTTTAAAGAAATAAAATATCACAATTCTCAATTTATGTACGGTACACAATTCACAATTTGCTAAAATTAGATTTACTTAATAAATTAGTTTGTAAATATTATAAAACAAAAAATATGGAAATAAAAGTGGTATATAATATAATCTGAATTGTATCTAGTAGAAGTTTTATACAATTTCCTCAAATTAGCGTTTAGAAAAAGTAAAATATCTAGAGGAAAAAATATGCTGTATACTTAAGATGCTTTTAAAGATAACATCCAGTCATCAAAAAGAGTCCACAAAAAAAGTAGCTGAATTTTAAAATGTGGAAGTGTAAATTTTCAAAAATGCGCACTGCGAGTACCATTTGCCCTACTCCTAACTGATTAAATAAAGTTTTTTCTTTCAGAAATTTTTGGTTAGTAAATTTTACCCTCATTTAACATTTTTACTTAGGTATAAAAACATATTTTGAGTTTTCATGAAGCAGAATCTGTCCGTAAATCAGCAAGAATGCTACGTGAAAAATGCGTAAAATTTGATACTGAGAATTTCGCATTTCTTTCTCATAGGAAAATTTATTTTCTTGTCTTTCTTATCGTTACAACTATACATTAATGATTGGTTGCGTTATATATTGTGTACTAAAACTCTGATTCACATATTGACGTTAAATGGGTACATTGACGTTATATAGTACATTTCGAATTACGCGACAATTAACATTACATTTATAATATGAAAACTTCAAACTCAATTGGTATATGACAGTGAATAAAATAAACTATTTTCAACTTCATGTTTAGATTATATACACATACCATTTAGGTGAACTTTCCTGGGAATTTTGACCAAATAATTGATCCTCTGCAAATATATTATTTGTTAATAATAATCTATTGGTGACAAATTACGTGTTTTAAAATTATATTTTCTTGGTTATTTCTAAACCAGATTTATAATAAATGATCATGATTATTCCATGCTGGGAACTGTTTTTGCTAAAAGATGGGGTATACCGGAATTGAATGCTTGAAAATTAAAGTCTTTTACCTTACACTAAAGTTATTTACCTTAAATTAAAGTCATTTACCTCAAATTAAGTTAAACATATTTACCTCGCCAAATACTGTCAAACAACTATGAAAAATTAAAACACTACAAAATTAAAATTAATTTTTAAATATGCTTTAAAAGTATAAAACATTTGCCGCATAAAGTATTTTGCACGGTAAATACCAAATTCTTCTCCAATACGCTTTGGTAATATATAAAGTTTTTAAGCTTTACGCTAGAATAGAGATTTCTAAAAGTATTGGATAACCAATTATTATCATCTGTTTTCGCTCTGCTTTCTCATATTTGATCTTCTATGGCTCACGGCCAGGTTTCGTTCCGTATCGAAACTATTGATCTTAAGGTAGCGTGATTTTTTTTCACTTTCCCTACAATGTAGAGTTTATACATATATAGATATATTAGAAGTGTTGGAGCATTTTCGAAATATCGAATTTAAATTTTCAATTGATTTACATGTTTTGAGATTTACAAAATACGAATCGGGTATTATCTGATCTACATACATGCTAAGCGGTATAGGTGATGGTTTGAGGTTAGGTAAATAGTATAAGTAAAGGTTAGATGTTAGGTATATGGTATAGGTAAAAGTTAGAGGTTAGGTAAATGGTATTTACCTGTACCAGGTTAGTGGTTAGGTAAATGGTATTTACCTATACCAGATTAGTGGTTAGGTAAATGGTATAGGTAAATGTTAGAGAAGCAACTGATGTTGGAACACCAAACATGACAGAAGAAAGGACGGGGGTAGCCGACGTTATTATAACATTAGAAGCTAATCTAGCTTAGAGGAGTGAAGGTTGCGCTTCATGATTGTCCTCGCGAAGTTTGCTGTTTATTGCCTTCGAGATTATTCGACACTATTAATTTTGTGTTGCATGTTGCTTTTAACTTATTTTAGTTTTATTGCATTGCAGAAACTAAAAGCGCAAGCTATGAACAGTTTGGTGATAAATTGTAGCCCTTTGAAAGCCTTAAAGGGATATATAATTGTATTTTAGATTAAATTTTTTCTGGTTGAAATATATTTTGACCTTAAAATATGTTAAAATCTAACTATTGAAATTTTGTTGGTCGGTCATTTGTTTTCCTAACAAACATCTATGCAAAAATATGCATGGTAATTTTGTATTCTTTAAATCAATTGTTGCATTTCTAACTAAGAGGTCTGTTGCATTTTCAGTAAATCATATAATATCACTGAGTTCGGCATTAGTGAGCAGCGTCATCATTTAAATATGCAGCAGAGTTATTTGGATGCTTAAATACTAACTATGAATGGACGTAATGATAACGTAATAGCTATACTGAAATGTTTGTGAAAAATAAATTTGAATAAGTAGTAAATGTTTTAGTAGCCAATTGCAACGGAGATTGATTTGTGGATGCTCGCCTCATTTTCTAATGAAAATTTTATCCAGTAATAAGTATGTCAACTTGGATCGTATTACAGACAAAATTTACTCACTTTCTCAAAATACGATTTTTAAATTTTAAAACATTTTTTAAATTTGACATTTTCTGTTATTGAAGCTGTATAAAAAGATATTTTTTAAATCTGTTCAATAATATTGCACATTATTAACTTACTATTTCCTAACCCTCATATCTTATTTAACGCATTTTTGCAATTAAACTACGCGTCTGCAACTAGCGATTAAAAAAATCCGCTGTCAACTTTTTGTCAAACACCCTGTAAATTCAAATGTTCAGCCCTCTTTACGATTATAATGTTGACAGCAGTAACCATTATTTACGAATTTCAGGTGAGGACAAATTACATCCGCTTACGATCAGCAAACGAAATGATATTGACATACAATCTGTTCCTTAACAGATTGATTTCTAAATTAAGGGGACGGTGGACGTTGAAATGAGCAAAAATCGACTCAAAAAATATTAATATATAACAGTATTTTACACATTTAACATTTGCTTACGGGCGGGGCAGCGTCCATCTCAAACGAAGAACCTCCCAAAAAGACAGGTATTTGACATACCCTATCTCAAACAGTTCGATCCCCCTTTGCAGGCATTGGCGTCCATGGCAATCGCCGACTGAAACATTGCACCTACTGCAGCAAGTGCAATGTTTCTGTCAGCGATTTCGAACTGTTTGGGATAGGGTATGTCAAATACCTGTCTTTTTGGGAGGTTCTTCGTTTGGGATGGACGCTGTCCCACCCGTAAGCAAAAGGTTGAATACATTTTTTTCGAAACGAAATTTTCAAAGGTTTTACATTTTTAAAATGCGCCATGCGTCTTAATTTTTGTCTGAGATGCATGAAATTTGGCAAGAAGACACCTCCCACACTTTTTAATGAAACTGGGTATGCATTTTATAATTGGACTTTATTAAGGTAATTAAAAGTGAATAAGAACCTAATTATATGATGAAAATTAAGTTTTAATGCAGAAAAATATTTTTAAAAATTAACTTTTTAAGGGATTTAAAAATGAATACCCAAATCTGTTCATAATGTGTTTTTGAGTGATCGTAATGTGAAATTAATCAAAAACGTGAACAAATGGCACGCAAGGAGCATTTTCAAATTTTCATTAAAAAAAATTAAATTAAAAAAAAAAGATACAAAGTTATAACAAAATTGAAAAAAAAAATTAATGGTATTGTATATAGTAAAGTTAAGAGGAATATTTATGCAAATTTTTACGCTTCTAGATCAATAAATAAATAAAAAATAATTCAACGTCCACCGTCCTCATAACTATATATTTTATTCACATTTTTTCCTTACTTCATGAGTACTTCATGTGTACTCATTAAAAACAAAGAAGATGATAAATCATTAAAATAAAGTGCGTACATTTTATTCCAATGCAATTTTAGTGAAATTTCTGTTTTTAAAAAATCAGGCATAGTGAAAAAATCTTAGGAGTATTAAAAAGATGTATTTTCCAATACTTTAGAACGACTGAAGAAACAATGACAAAACTCAATAGACTTTCAGAAAGTAGGTTTTCAAAACGGAAATAAAGGTAAAATATAGAAACTTTAGAGCGGAGAATTCAATTTTGATCTCCTAAAATAAAATTATTAGCCATTTGGGAAAAAATATCAGTTTGGAGTGGGAATATATTTATACTATCAATAGCCATTTCCACCCACGCTCCGCATGGATGAAATGGCTAGGGATCAATAAATGTAACACCTGCCCACTTATTAAAAGTTGTAAATATCAAAAACTGATTTAAATTTAAGCGTATAAAAGGGGCACAGTTTATAGTGCTGTTAACATGGAAATTACAGTCTATGAAAAAATATTCCATCTCCGCTCATTGCGTGTCGCTATTTTTTTTACTTTTTCAGACAAGGCAATTGATTATAATATTACTTTTCGATTTAAAGATTAGCTAGTAAACGACTTGGGATTTTAAACGCAATTTGGTTGCTGTGAGGTCACGAAGCAAATTATGCTGTTTGATGTTTACACAGAAATAAAGCGCATACTTTTAGGCACCGTTTTATCACAGTTTTGACCCGGAAAGTCATGACCCCAATAAATACACGTCACACAAAGTGCAGGTGTGTTTGGGCCAAGACATAAACTAAGCTTCATTGGAAACTCAAAGAGTCAGTAATGCGAAGACGCAACATCGCACTGAGGAGCATCCAATGAGAACAAGGAGGGCGTATCTAAACCTCAGGGCAAATGATGTGGCCACAAAGAGAAAAAGTCAATGTACATATTAGAATGGGAATTCAAGCAGTGTTGTTCATAAGTAGAATGATGATTTAACAGTGATGAGAGGGAGTCGTGATTAGAGAGTAACGATAATGGAAACGTTCAGAAAGTCGCATTTTCAAGCAGCGTAGCGAATCGATATTTTAAATATTAAAATGTTTTGGAAAAATACGAGAGCTGACACCAAATGTCAGAAGAAGAAGTGGCAAAAATGCCAGTCATGCTGAGCGACAAACCCGAAATATAGAGGAATGTGCCAATCTTCGTATATATTAGATCAATTGTTAATCTTTGGAATAGGATACAAACGACATGGTCTCACAAGGTGCTTTTCTCTTCCTTAAACGTTTATTAAAATTAATGTAATTTTACGTATAGCAATAATAGAGAAATGAATAAATAATAATTTATTTTAAAAGTTAAAAATGTGGATTTTAATGTGTAGTGTTTTAATTAATGATCATTTTAAGGAACTTATACAAAGAAATAATGGTGAGTTATTACGGGTTTTTTTCCTAATCTTGCGCTTAAATATATCTTTTTTTAATCATGTAGTTACTACAGTTATCACATTTGATATAAAAACTATAAATGTATTCATTGATAGAATATAGATTCAAATGTCTGATGTAACTATAAATTAAAATATTCCAAGAGCAGTTGAAAGGTTGAAGCCATTTCGTTTTTTGACTTCGGGTTCGTTGTTTCTCTTACACTGACGAAGGAGATATAGCGTATCCTCGAAACAACTGAATTCTGCATTTCGTCTCTTTTGTACTTAAATACGTTGCTCAAGGTTTCCTTATACCAGAATATATCAAGTGCCAATTCTATGAATCAGTATAAAAGAGAAAGCATAGAATATCTTGCAGAAAATAAGTTGTATTTTTAGGTGCATTTTAAAAATATACGAATAGCGCTAAGTCGTACATGAAAAATAACTGACATTTAAAATATAGATGTCTGAATTTAAAAAAATAAGCTATGTATATATATGCTCTAGGACTCCCAGATCAAATAAAGTACACACCTTTCTATATTTGCGAAAAGATTAATTTTTTGTTTATATGTGCATTTTGAATTCATGGCTCTGTATTTGTATAATACATTTGTATAATGTGTGAGGATTCTATTATTTATTATCATTTTATTCTAATTATACTTTTTCCTGATTTTAATTTATGTCCTAAACTTCTGAATTTTCATTTTGAAGAATCGCATGCTCATGATTGACCAGATCTATAAGGAAGGCAAACTTTGGAATTAAGTATCTGCCATTCTGTTGAGTCCGCGCGTCTGTGTGTGATGCTTGTTCATGGAATGTAGCATCAAGAGTTATAGCCTGCAATCCTGTGAGTATATATATTGTGTCGTAGTTTGATTATCATAGGTTCAGATTGAAGTCAGTTTAGTAATAAGTTAGGCTTGAACTTTAGTGTAGATTAGTATGTCTCAGGTAGAATTTGTAATACTAGCGTTTTAAATAATTTGTATATAGATTTGTAATATTATGTGTATGTTTTGAGTTCCCAGCGAAGCTAGCTGTAAATGAAATTGTTTGTTAAATGTTGCGATTCCTTCGTCGAACTCTAGTCATTAAGTTATTGGAAGTTTAATGTAGAGTGAAGTAAATTGTAATGGTTCATACATAAGTCATGATCTTGGGTTGAAACGGAATAGAACGTTATAAATGTCTTTGTGTTTGCAATAATGATTATTGTTTAAGGAACCAGTATAAATAACAACTAAGGAAAATAAGCAACACAAAACTTGGACATTATATGTCGTTCACAATTCTAAATAGTACTGCATTTATCTTTGTTCAAATGTTTTTATTTACTAACTGTTTACTATTAGTTCTCCGTTTGTCGGTACGAAATTAAATTCCATAAAAATATTTTATAAAAATTGTAGTTGACAATTAAGATCATTGCAATAAGTATTGAAACATTAATTAAGTCACATATATTTGTGAGTAGCATATTCTGTTCTAATACAACGTAAAGCAATGTTACAGTAGATAAAGTTAGGAAAATCCCAAAAACATTACACGTGCAGCCTATAAATATTTTCCGACAGCAGTATTGAATCTACGGATTTATTTCCTATAATTCAGGAGACAGTTCTATAATCTTTGGAACATTAGAGAGCCATGAGAATCGAGATTTTATATTCTAAATAAATTATGCTGAGGAAATATGTTATTAAAGTTTCATAATTTGCTTAGTCATGAGAAATATTATGATAATAAGTTATGACTACCTGAATCGTCTCATACCCTTTATTTAACTGCGTTTTCTTTGTTGATGTCTATATTTAGCAAAAGGATAAATGAGATGAGCAAAAATAAAAACTCGCTTTATTAAAGAATTCATGAAATTTCTTAACAAACGTCTCAAATGTTTAAAATATTTATTTCGAATACATTTTTATGTCTTTCGGGTATCTTAGTGTTTAAAGAACAAAGAAGCCGTTAAAACCAGTCAAAGTGCTACAAAAGAATTACAAAATAATCCTTGTATTACAGAAACACAATTTTGTAACCGACACACACACACACACACACACATATATATATATATATATATATATATGGTTGAGTGGGCATTAGAAAATGGATTAATAACTAATACTAAGTAATTATTTATAAAACATTAAAACAATAAAGTAATCAAAACAGTTAAAACATGGCCACCATGTCGAAAAGAAGAAATATGAAAAACACTAGGCTAAAGTTGTAGATTAATTCATTACCACGAAATATTCACCACTTTCAAATTAAATGTTAAATGTTTCGCGTAAAAAACCCAAACCTTACTGCATACTATTTTTAATTCGTGGACCTTTATATTAAAATTTCAAGTGCCATCGTCCTCTAACTAATATTATGAGCAGTATACAGTCAATGAATGGATGCGGGATTGTATGTAAACGTCGAAAACAAATTGCATTTCTTTTTCTTAAAAGTGACATTTCAAATCATTTTTCTAGGCATTTTTAAAGTTCTCCTACATCTGAAAATGATTTGAAAGATAAACATCCACACGAAGAATGTGTATAAAAAATATGCTGTAGCAAATATATTTCTCACAAAAAGTGTTATGAATTCGCTTCACTTCAAGATTCGAAAAAATATAATTTTATTGAAGAAATAAGTGTCTGTGTCATTTCAATGCTATTTCCCCCAGTTTGACAAATAGCGCCATTAGATCAAGTGTATCATTTCTTTATAGAGATATAACGTAAATGACACAAAGATATAAAACGAATTTGAAATATCAAACTTTTCTTTACCTAAAGAGGTTTTTGTTATAAAACGTTACCATAACAAAAAAAAAATCTGATGTGGGCAGAATATGACTTTCGCTACAGATACGAATTCATGTTTCCTTTATTTCTTTAATAATTCATTAAATTGAGTTTAATTGCACAAAATAACACTCAATTTGGGCATTTTAATTCACATTTTGTTTTTATTTGGTAATTGAACATTTTTTCAAAGACGACGTAATAGAAATGAGGAAAAACTCAAATATCTAGAGAACAGTTAGTCCTAAAATGATGGAGTTGGTCTTATCCCTTTTCTTGTCAAAAATTGTGTATAAAACAAGCATTTAATTGATACATTTGAGCATATGTAGTCTTTTAGTTTAGATTTTGACGATTTTTGCGGGCTATTTCGTAAAAAAGCGGTTGTTTGTTTCTGAATCATACAGAAATCTAATCAGCACCAGAGTATCCCACAAGTGACTTATCTACCAATTTTTGTGAAATTTTAGCCCTATTAGTATTTTAGCTAGATTGGATTATACTTTTGCGGGCCATTTTGCAAAAAAGGTGTGTTCTTTTTCCCCGAATCGTACCAAAAACTAATCAGCTCCAGGGTCACACACAAGTGACTGACCTTCCAAATTTAATGAAGATTGGTAAACTGAGTTAGAATGGATACATACATTGCACAGACAGACAAACACACACACGTCACGCTGAAAGCAGTTTTTTCATATTCTAGAGGTCCCCAAAATGTGTCGATCTTTCGAAAACTCAAGTTGCTATTTTTGGTATGATTCCAAAACTTTTCCTATACATTACCATGTATTGCATAGGAAGTAAAATGAGTATATGATGCACAGTATATGAATTTTCCTACAGACTAACGGATTATTGTATATTGTGGGGAAATAAAAACACGAACTTCCATATCGTTAAAAAAATAATGGTTTGTTGTAGTTACCACAAGCACACCTAAATTCATTGAAATCGCTTAACATTTTTGATATCATACACCCTGTAGAATGATAAAACTTGTAATATCTCGATAATTACCAATGGAAACTGAAAAACAATTGTATCCAATCACTTTAGTTATAAATAGTTAAAAATCATTCCCGTTTAATAAGAGTGTTTAAGTTTTTTAGTTAAAGTATTAAAAAAATTCTCAATCTTCTTCAACTTGAGAAGATAACTAACTACTCGAAATTTACGAGAACTTTTTTTTAAATACAAATATAAATTTAGAGACTGAACTTTCTAATGCACGATGTTGTCGTTTACTGTTTATATCTATGTTTTATATTTTTATAGTTTCGAAGATATTTCGAGTGAAAGTAAGTAAGAAAACTTTAAAAACAGTCAATCGGACAACTAAAAAAATTAAAAAAAAAATTATATAAATTATTTTTTTAATTAAAAAATATATTAAACATATTAAAATATTCACAATATTTTATATATTCATACTCTGGATCCTATTTCCGGCAAAACAAGTTAAATTATTTACATTTTTATCCATTGAGTTCTGAAATATAAGGGTCCAAATTGTTTACATTATTCGCAACATTTCAATTTCCTGCATATAAAACCCAAGCATACATGTTACAGTTGCGAACGTGTAATATTCTGTCACTGGCGTCCCCTGTCTTGTCTTCGTCTCTATCGCAGACCAAACGGTGCTATCGGAGTGTTTTCTCCAAAAGACAGCGACACGAACTTTCTTTCCCTGACGTCACTCTATGGTTGCCGGAATTTCGAGTCAGTAGAAAGGTTTCTAGATGTGACGATTTATTGCGAATTTGGTGACATTTGACGACTTCCCGAAATTTCAAGAAACATCGCCAAATAACTATTATTCAACTTGATATTCGATAGTTCTGGAAATTTATACAGAGAGATGTTTATAAGTTTCTATAGAGACTATAAAAATGACTCATTACTCCTTTGGAGTTTAGTTGACGAGTTGACAATATGCGAGCTATAGTCTATTGTAACTTTTGTCAATGTTTTGAGAATAGTATAGGTTATTTTGTGAAATTATTTTCACCAGTATTTTGAGAATATTATCGCTTATTTTATGTAATTAGTGGATCGTTTACATGCTGTTTGATTGTATATTGTTCCTGTTTATCTTGTGCTTGTGAATAAACGAAAGTTATTCAGAAAATTGGCATCGTTCTTGTATCCTGTGTATACACCTACGATTCTAGAGGATGCGTTTCGTAACATTACTTACATCAAAAGCAGCAAAATAAATATTACAATAAACATAACGAAACTTCATGCTAAGAGGCAAAATAAGTTATGTATGAAATAAAATATCACACATTGAAATGGAAATATATTTTTACGACGCATATCCTTTTGAATCGTAGACGTACCCCCATGATACAAAATTAGTCCAAATTTCTGAAGAACTACCACTTTTATTTAAAAGCACAAACAATCGTAAACTGTAACAATTTACAGCGAATAGATTCATAACTATCTTACAAAATCGCTAAACAACTACCAGGTACAATAAAACAGAAATTAATTGTTTAACAAATTCACATAAGCGATACTATTCACAAAACACTGACATATCTCGAAATTCCATTTGATTCGTATTACATCATGTCCCTCCACCTGACCGATGGCATTCTTCAAATAGTATCCATATAATTTTCCAGAAAGAGAACGGTATTATTAAAACTAGTCGATATTTCAAAAAAGTTCTAGTAGATTCGAGAACTCGCGCAATGTCGCCAAATTGGCGATATTTCGCGAGATATGCCACCCATGCCTCTAAAAGTCGTCATATTCCGGCAGCCCTACTTTTACATAAAAGAATTGCTACCTGTAAAAGTGATGAGCAAAAGCATTTAATGTCTTCGATTACAATATTAACGATAACAATATTAACTTTGGACCAAACAATGAAAAACCGATATGGGTAGAACGCGACTATCTCTATGAAGTTAAATAGTTACTAGAAGTTTATTTTTTTACTTAAGAACATTGTGCAAATTTAAATTACTACTCATCAAAATTAAACAAACTCGGAGTAACTATTGTTACATATTCTGCGACGCACAAAAATTAAATATCATAATATTTCAGAATGTATATATAAAAAATATATATTTTTAGAAAATGCTGTAAATAATTTCAATGAAAACCTGCCTACCATATAGAGAAGCTTAAGTAGCTAGGAATAAGTATTTCGTAAAATGCCCACATTTATAATTCAGCTAGAGATTCATGTTTTCGAAAAAAATCAAAATGTTTGTGCCAACCTAATGTCATTTTCTTAACTCTGACAAATAGCATTCTTAGGTCAAGTGTATCATCATTTCTTCACGAAGATATGGCGAAAATGTTGAAAAGATATACGATGCGATTTGGAGATTAAATTTGTTTCTTCCGCTTCGTCAAAAGATGAGGGGGGGGGGATTAAAAAGTGTTTCTATAATAATATAAGCAAACGAGAGTTAGTCAAAACTTTTACGAAAAATTATTGCATTATATTTAATCGAACTGAATATAGATTGGAGGAAATAAAGGTCCTACAAATAAATGGAAATGTGCCTGAAATGATTGGGGACAGAAACCAAAACCGAGATCCAGTGAATCACCAGTCGAATGTTAGACAATCTGCCCCATCCCGGTCCGCTTCTGAGAAGCACATTTTAACTCTTAAAATAAATAAATTTTAGTAGTGGTAAAAAGGTTGTATGACTACATACGATATCTTAAACAATCGGCCGAACACCCATAGTTTCAATTCAGTAAATATGTCAAATAAGATACATATTCAGTCTATGACAGCTTTGGTCGAGTGATAGTGTTAGTTAAAAAGTGCAAAATGTAACTCTTTATACAGGACCTCTAAAGAGGAAGTTCCAATTAATAAATTGTCCTTTATTCGTTTAAAAACACTTTAATAAAAATAACCCGGTTCTTTAATCTGTAAATTATCCGTAAAACAGGTGTTAAAGTTACAGGGATTAAACCACTTTGACCCGAATCAAAGAAACGGCGACTACATAAATTTCTGAGATGGTATAAAAATGAATTTCTTTAAATCAAAGTTCCTTTCAAATAATTACATACGTACCTATGTTTAGGAAAACCTTTATACAGCTCCCGATTTTCAGTTAGAAACTAATATAATATAATATAATTAGTATAATATTTGTCGGGTAATTTTTATTGTATGATAACGAAACTTGTTTTGTTTAACTAATTTGAAAATTGAAACATTTTTATAATTGCAAATTCTTTTATCGGTCTGTATAGGAAGTTACAGTTTGTGTCACATGATCAAAAGGTGTCACATGAATGTATCACATTATCAAATGCACATAGAAATGTGTCACATGAATGTATCACATTATCAAATGCACATATAAATGTGTCACATGATAAAAAAAATCGTGTCACATGATCAAAAAAATGTGTCACATGATAAAAGAATTCGTGTCACATGATCAAAAAAATGTGTCACATGATAAAAAAATTTCTCGCTTGACAAAAAAAAATATGTCACATGATGAAAACTTTCATACGATGTTAGTCCACCTTAATTAAAGCTTTTCTTAAAGCAGAATCATGGGTGTACAACAATTATTCAAGAAATATTTAGATGTGCAATTTCTTTAAAACACTCAGCATATATATTTTATATCGAAATGCTTTTAATCAAAAATATAATCTTTATTACATTAAACACATATCTAATATAACAATACTAATCATATTAATCGTGTTCTAAATAAATAATTTTACTTTCTATCTAATTTTAAATAACTTTGAATATTTTGATTCTACATCGTTTTTGTTTCAATTCACCATATCGGAATTAGCTGTAGAAAACACTTTTATTTTAACTTTAAAAACATTAGACTTATTTTTTGCAATTACAGAGAAACTCAAATTCACTCTAATTCATATTTGTTAATATATGAAAACTGAATGAAATGCAAAAATGTGCTTCTACAGATTTGTCTTAAATGAAAACTTTAAGAATAAAGATTAATAACAGCAGTTTCTGTTGGAGATCTCTGTCTGCACTGTTTTTGACATTTAATCCAGTTTTGGACTGAAAATATATTTGCCTCAAACGCTTAACTTTAACATACTTTGAGATATGTATATATTCCACAAAACTTTATAAAATAATTTTATTTTGAGATGCATTTTGTTTTAATTTTCTATCCGCAGATAAAAACACCTTTCTTTACAAAAGCATTCCATTTAATTTGCCTCAAATTCAAAAGTGTTATTTGTGTTATTTTAGACTCGTGGTAGCAATAACATGATATGTTTTTCAATCTTTTACAAATCCCGATAGAACGAAAACGATCCTTAGTAAGCGAATATTCTGTCAGTTAAAAATAATTCCAGACATAAATCGAAAAGCATTGTACTTTAAATGCATTGTTATCGGAATTTTCATTTACAATAGCAGCCCATTAATTTGCCTCATTGTTTCGCCTACTTAACACTTCGCAATTTATTTCAAATATGCCGTAACATTTCTAAAACTACAATTTTCATCTTTAGTGTATATATACTTCCTTTCATAAATTTTGTCTATTTATAATGCCACAGAATCACAATTGTATTGTGTTATATTTATTGTATTTAATTTCAAAAATGGTATTTAGGATAAAGGACAATTTGCATAACAAAGATCTTGTTATACATAAGATTTTAAATTTGAATTGCATTTTCAATGATGATACATATGAATAGAAATTGCTAATTAATTTAAAGATAGAAATTGCACAAACTAGTTAGATATTTATATATAATATAGAAAACATATAGTTTTTTCTAGAATAAAAATATTTCATTTTTAATTATAATAATTAATTTTAAATTTAACGAGGGCAACGAAATAATAAATGGATATTTTTTATTGACATTGCAATAAATTTGTAGTTTTAAAATAAATTCCTCTTTCCCATTATAATTTAAGGAGAGTTAGTACCTTTCTTGCTCATAAAAACGACTTTTCAGTAAATAATGTAAATACAGCTTGTTTTTAGTCGCGTGTGAAAACAAGTGCTCCCCTGTTTCCTGCTCTGAAGCAAAATGTTCTTTCTCAAATGCAGACAGAACAATTGTATTATTTAATAATGGACGAACTATGCGACATGTATCATGAAAAAGGCTGACTTTAAATTTGGATAATTCTTAATAAATGCTGCTCCAAAACATGGATTCATACATGTGAAAAAGTGGCTAAGATGAAGACAAAAGCATCAACATTAGATGCCCGTAGGAAGAATAGAATGAGAATAAATCTGAACATGAATATTGTCCTATGTAAGAGGCAGGGATTTTCCTTTTTTTTTTTTTTTTTTTTTTTTTCTTGGAAGAAATATTTTTCTACTGTATTCTGATGTTATGAAATTGAGTCTTTAAAGTAGTTTTTCTCAGTTCCATATTTTTCTATTGACTTGCAAGTTAAAAAACAAATTGTCATACTATTACCATAAAATTTGACATGTGAATTTAGTTAGTATATTTTCATAAACCATTACTTTGTCATTCAGATGGTAACTTTTTTAAACATAATAACATCATAAAAATTATGATTAATTTCAATTTTTGATATTTTTAAAATTTTAAAAGCTTGTTTTTTAATTTTAAAATTTTGGTTCAGAAAATGCACACATGTCAACAAAATATCCACAAGTAAATATAAAAATGTATCTTGTGGTAAAAGTTTTTATGTGGTAAAGGTAAAAGTTTTCTTGTGGTAAATATTTTTATTTTAAAAGTTTTTAGAGCAATGTCACATGTTAGAATTTTCTATATATATATATATATATATATATATATATATATATATATATATATATATATATATATATATATATATTTGAAATATGTAATAATAAGAATTATGTAAAAATAAAATAAAGAAAAAAATATATAAAAAAACAATTCAAGTAATATTAACATCACCATAGAAGCAAATTCACAGCCACAATGCCGATAAGAGAAAAGATCAGCACCGTCCCAAATTCGATGATTAATCAGAACTAAATTCATCTTCAGGTCTGAGTATTTAATTCTAATTAACCCAAACAAATGCCTGTTTCAGATTAAGCAATAGCACATCACTATAAATGCTTAAACTCAGACTACAGGCAACAAAAATTAAAAAAATGAAAATAGGATACATTAGAAAATTTGTATTACCATGCGGCATGAACCCTTCTTCTTCCACCACGTGTATCGTGATCAACCTCAACAGCTTAATCTAGAAGCACCGGAATGAACAAGTCGAAATTCTACCAGGGAGGCAGTACGAACGTTCACGGTAATACTCCCAGACCCGTCCAGTAAGTCTAAGCTGGAACCCGGACAAGCAATTCAGAATATTAACTTCCCTAATATGCAATCCTGAATATGAATATGAATCAAAGACGAAAATTCTTACTAAACAAGTAATTCAGAGGAAAACTGGATAAACGAGAATGCCACTATACACCATTATAAGGGCGCTCAAAACGTAGTTTCAATACTGACAAAAGTTACATTTTTTTGTGAAAATAAAATTCAAAACATTAATGTTAATGCATCTTATTTTCCGATTTTTGATTTTTCTAATGTTTTTGACTTAGTTTATTATTTTGCATTTTTATTTATTTATATAATTAATAAATAATTATATATAATTTCTTTTTTTTTTTAACTGTATGTTAGTCACTATAATTGGGAATGTTTTCTAGGATGTTATCGAGTGAAAGTTGATACACTGAGTTGATAATTTTAATAACAAACTTGGGGGGATATGCATTATTAGTCGCTGTACTCAATAATTCCATAAAGTGCGCTAATTTATAATATTCATCACAAATTTTATTGATTCTAAGAGCCTGGTTTATTATAATATTTCTAAAAACAGATATATGCAAACAAGAGTCAAAATGTTGAATTTTTGATGTATTAAATTTAAAATCCTGTCTTTTATCATACAAGTTTATAACCATATTACAATTTTGTAAATTTAAATTTAAATCTAAAAAGTTTGCAACATTTGTGTCATTATTACTTGCATTTAATTGTAAATTTTTTGGATAAAAGTTTAATACTATAGGGATATTATTATTTGGGGATACACATAAAATGTCATCTAAATATCTAAACATGTGCATATTATGCAAGCTTGGATTAATGTTTTTTTCATAGAAGAATAAATACAGATTAGCTAACAATGATGAGGCACACCCCTCTTGTGGGATACCAACCTGTTGTTTAAAAAAAGTACCACCATGTTGAATATAATTCTCATAAAGAGTGAAGTTAAGTAATTTTTTAAAAAGAAAATTTGAATATTTGAGGTTGATATTATATTTTTCAAAAATTCCTAAAATAATTCTATACAGATCATCTATATTTATATTATTAAACAAATCTTTGAAGTCAAAGGTATAAATACTATGAATATTAGTAAGAGTTTTCAATTTCTTAACTAATTCAAAACTGTTTTTTACAATATGACAATTATACGAATATTGAACTCTTCATAACTATCTTACAATAATGGGATATAAAAGTGAAACTAAATGTTCGTCAAGCTTGCAACAATGAGTTTATATATATGTGTATATAGAGAAAGAGAAACAAAAGTATATTTTTGAGAGTCATTTCGCAAAAAATTGCAGATTTTATTTTTTGAGAATATGCCAAATATTAATATATTAAAATAATCTACTAAACTAAGCCGTGTACTAAATTTCAGCTCTCTAGGACATACGAAAGTATGTTAAAATGCCATCAAAGAAGCTTAAACAGACAGACTTATAAATATCGGTCATGATGAGTTACAAAAGTTTTTAAAAATAATATTAGTAGTAGTGGGCTGTTTTGCAAATTTATCTTGAGGTTACTCATGCCTGATATTATTTTTAATTGAGCTTTTCTTAATTATTTTAATTATAATTTATACTCTGTAATATATATTAAATCAATTAAATCGTTTTTGTATTCCATGGAATTTACTAATGCATGTTATAAAAGTTCTGTGGCAAAATAGTTAATTGTTCGTGTTCTTTTGAAACCATAAAAAAGCACATAATGCTGCTTATTTTGCAGCTGAATAGTTACTATGTCCCTTTAAGGAAAAAAAAATAATTAACACAATAAAAAATTAAATTAAATAATTAATAAATTAAATTAACACAAATATATTGAAAATAAGTTAGTCTATCAGAATGGGAGTGGTATTATTTGTAGCAAATAATCCAAGTTAATCGTCAAACTTAATTATGATACAAACTTAAAGCCATACAGCAAGCATGTACGGGATAAACTAACGCCTGATATGTACAGAACTACGAATATATATTTCTACTTTCGGTTCTAATTGTACGATTTCAGTGAGTTTAATGTCTATCGTTATATCTGCTCTATTAAAAAATATAAACCGGAATAGGAAAGAATGGTCATGTATCGGGTACAAGAACATGCGCAGGATGCATTCTCTATTTTCGGTTCAATTTTTACGATGTCAGCAACCGTGGTATCCATCGTTTGACCTACACATTCTGGCTGTTTTAGATCGTATGCACTGTGCTACTACTACGCATGTACTATCGGTTCAAAAATTATTAATTCACATTGTTTTAAAAATTTGTAAATATTTAATCATGTTTTTAATCCCAGGAGCTGGATGAAGGTTAACAAAATAGATTTATTAATAAAATTTGTTGGTAAGATAGTGCTAAACTCAAACTTTAAAGACTTTATTATAAAATAAAGAAAGCGAACATCGACCTCTTTATGTACCCCAATATTGAACAAAAATCAACTCTGTAATTTAATAGTCGTCAGGAAATTGAGTTTCTGAACACGACATCGAAATAATGCCAAACCTGCTAACTTTAAAAGAGGATAATTTAATTTTGAACATCTAACTGAAAATTACGTGTCCCGCTGAGAAATGAGAATGTACTGTTTAGAGGAAAATAAAACGAAGTGATCGTCAGATCTTTATTTTAAGCTTGCACCACAAATGGTTTTGGAGCGGAGAGAAAATTACCTCCCAAAATTGAACATCATGGAGGTATTACTACTTTTCCTTAATACAAAGAAAATTCTCGACAGTTTCATGAACTCCTGAATAAATTGCAAACACTTTTGTTTAAATGTTCATCCTTCTATCTATGCATGTCATTATACACGCTGACTCAAAAACGTAAGCACATAAATGCAATTTTGTTTGTGTGTCATATGCACAAAACTAGAACTTTGAATTTTTTTTTTTATTTGCTTGATTGGAATACGGATTATTGGAAATTTAATATTTTCTTAAAATTAATTTCAATGAGAAATAATATAATTTCAGTGACAATGATGACGGTATAATTTATGAGATGATTGTTTGAACTACGGTATGAAAGCAGATGTTATTAAAATAATATACGCTATCAAATCAAACAGATGGCACACACTATGCCAAGTGTTTTTGTAAATATTTGCTATTCAAAAGCAACCGCACTCTAGTATGCATATATTCTTTAATATACAAGGTGTTTCAGACTTCACTTTGCAAGCTATCACAATGAGTCATAGGCACATACTTATCATATGCTAATGTATGTGAACCTTAAAGATAAAATTATTTCATATAATTTATTTCATAATAAATTTTTGGTAGTTACATAAATAGTCTATCATAGTACATTTTGAAAGTCGTTTAGCTTATTTATTTTGCAAATATCTATATGAATATTGCAAATAAATTGCATTAATAAAAATTAGTCAAATATGTATGCAAATTTGACGGCATTATTCAAGAACTGTGTTGTTATAAAATTAAATATGCATTTATAATGTTTATTCGTATATTACGTAGGTATCAGAGTATATTTGGAAAAGAAAATTCTAATTTCACGAAATACAAGTTTAACTATACTTAAAAACATTGTTTTTATTATTATGAAAATACAATTAAAATACATGTGATAATTTTAATAGTTTAGTAAATTTTATTGCGCTAAAGTATTTTATTGCACTAAACTATTTTCAATATTATTAGATTTTATTACGTTTTTCTATTAGATTTTCAATATTCGTGAACATGTTGAAGAGTCCACTTCGACGATAAGAGCTTGTAATTTCGTCCCAGTAGCTCAACGGTAGAGCGTCGGTTGGCCAGTTCGGAGATACACAGGGTTCGATTCCCAGTAGGGGCAGCAAGGCTCTTTACAAAGTTTCACACTTTTAGCTCTCCCCAATACAAAATAACTAGCAACTGCTACAGAAGAAGGGAATTTTGGTATGTGTCGCTATTTTGCAAAGTTTTGACGTAACCAACAAAGTCCGTCATGCCTTTCAGTTTGCAAACATTTTTTATCACACGAAAATAATTTTTAATACAAAATGTGTTCTTACAGCATAAATTGAGAGTATTGGACAGTGTAAGTGTTGTATTGGATAACAGACAAGGGAAAATGCAAAAAATAAAAAATAAAGCAGTAAAATGTAAATTCAATTTTAAGTGCAACTTTTTAGCTTTTACGCATTTGCATTCACTATAACTTAAAATAACTCACTTATGCAATTGTATATAATCCTAACAAGAACGACAATTATTATAAAACTGGAATTGCACAACCTGTATTTTATACAGGATTTCTGTTTCCAACTTTTTAATATTTTCCATTAAACTCACAATTTTATATTGTTTGTCCTTCAAATTTGTATTAAAAATATCATTTATGAAAGCCCAAATAGTACAATTTTATGAAGATGAAAACGTTTAGTATCAAAACGAGTTTTGATTTTATAAATGTAAAATAAACAAAAAAAAATACCCAGATATTTTCGAATGAATTTTTCCTGCATAAAAATATTATTAGTACAGATTATCATCAGAAGTTCCACAAAACTTTTCGAGGTAGGTTGGACGGTCTGGGTCTCAAATCAAACAAACAAACAAAACTTTTCGAAAATAGTTCACTGTTTGTATTGATTTTGGTATTTAATCCCGTTTTGCATTGAAAGTAAGTTTTTCCAATTCCATAACTCTATTTTCCTTTTTCGAGTATATATTTTCACAATCCTACTTTGATATAAGCCAATATCCATTCATAGAAGTTTAGTAATTCGAATTTTCTACTAATATGAATATATTATATTTTTATACGATTATTTACCAATAATTAAATTCTCTGATATTTACATATCATAGCTGTTTTACAAAGTTTGAATTTCTTCCAATTTAAAGAAATAGTTTTGGAATTATATATGTTCATGGTAAGCAATCTCATAAAATCTTTAAAATCCTGATAGTATGAATAGGATTTTTGGAATAATAGATATCTAAATGTTTAATTAAAATTTTAAATTATTTTAGCTATTTATATTATTTCAAAATATAAATGAAGTATTATCTCATTTTATATCAATCACCATTACTTATTATTCTATCTCTATCTCAGTTGGTAGCTTCAGTTACACTACTTTATAAATGAAAAACATTCAAATACTTTTAGCTGTATCATTTTCATCTGCAATTCACATAATTTTTTTCATAAATTGTACTTAATCAAAAACTCGAAAATGATTAAATAACGAAAGTTCTATCTTATTTGCATAACAATGGCGATCGATGCGATTTTTAAATTGAGATTACTGTTTTATTGGCTGGACAGGAGTTTTGAAGACATTACTCAGAAAAGTTGAGGATCGTTTTTAAGAGAAATTTCATTTTTCATATATTTCTGTATAGTTTTATCTTGTATAATTTATTGAGTTTGAATCTTATTTTATTGAGTTTATACCTAATACAGTTTATTGAGATTATATATTATATAGTTTAGAGCTTATATAGTTTGAGTTTATATCTTATATAATTTATTGAGTCTATATCTTATATAGTTTTTTGAGATTATATGGCATAACGTATGTCACCCACATGAACAACATTTTAGCAACATCTGTTTTCAGAACCGTGAAACATTTATTTTATCTCACTGAAGGAATGCATATATATATATATATATATATATAAATATATATAGTATTTAATTTAAAGTATTGATATTACTAGCTAAAGTCGTATGGCTTTACCGAAAACAGTAAAATATATATTTCTGTTGTCCCATTCTTTTAAAAAATATTTAATGACATTATATAATTAAATCATATCATTATGACATGATGGCTTTATAACGTATGTATTATACCCCATATTTTTATTTAATATTTTATTCATTAACAAAAGAATTATGCACTATTATTATACAACAAAAATTGAAAGTATATAATGTAATATTTGTAATAATTTTGAGCCCCAGGTAATTGAACGAAAGATAACTCAGTAATTGAACAGTCGTTGGAAGATTGAGTTTGGGAGACACAAGACATCGAATTTGTGCCAAACTGGTTCTATTATAATTTAACTTTGAACACCTGAAACTATCTTGTCCTTCAGAAAAATGAGAGGATGTTAGGTAAAGTAAACCTAAAGATGTATTAGATATTAATTATAGAACTGTTTTTGAAATACGAGTTCAAATTATGTTTTCTACCTCATTCGCCACATGTTGATAAACATTGGCACTAAAATACTTGACCGTACTATAGAATATTGGCACTAAAACGTCGCTGATCAACACAATGTTGTCATCAACAGATATATTATTCTACAGCAAGACCATTGATATTTATAAAATAAAAAAAATTAACCTCATTCATGAAGTCCACGTCAACATGAAGATACTAAAGATTTATGCAAACAGATTTATGCAAACCATAACAATTTATTCCAGGTTTATTATGCAGTGACTGAGTTGCCTAATTTGATTTAGAATATTGTAAAGTAATAATCATTACAGAAAGCCACTCATATACTAAGTGCAGTTGACACTACACTTGCCACACTGAAATCATTGCCATTGCAAATATATACAGCTTGCAAAGGTATACTTATACACATTTTGCTTTCAGGAAGTAAATTTTGCTTCCAGAAAGGCAATGATAAGGAAATTGAATACGTTAATTATCACAACTTAAAATTATATATATATAAATTCATTTTACATACCTATTAGAGAGACTGATTTTTTAGCCTGTGTAAGGTACTCTTCAAACATGCATTGAGATCAATTTTCTAATTGCATAATATCCAAAGCAAGACCTGGATAAAGATTATTTTGAAGATTACTTACATACAGATTAGATATTATACACATTTGGACAGGTGCAAAGCATTAAATAGGATGCCCTCCAAAACCAACGTACCTTTAGCACATGCTTCAAATGAATGAAATGCGTAAATCGGTGATGTTGATTTCTTTAATACTTTCGTAATAGAAAGTAAGTTTAGTGATAGGGTACATTTTGACAATGTTATAAAAGTAAATATGGTATGCATTACAATTATTTATAAGCTGAACTGCATTTTGTTTTCATCTTAAACTCATTTTTAATGTACCACATTAAATCCCAATTAAAACTTCGTAATATGTATCCATAATGAATTCTATTTTAGATAATAAAGTATTAAAAAGAAGTAAAATGAATTCGAGGACAAGAAACTTGTTTATATTACTTAATAATCATTATTTGTTATTTATTACATAAGCAGTTAATAATAACTGTAGGTAATAGCCAATAAATCTCTTTACTTAAGTAATAAATAGTTGCTAATAGTTTTCAGCAACATACACTGGCTTTTATTCTGTTGATCAGTTTTGAATTCAATATTAGGAATATAGCTGTATTCCTTTGAAAATAAAACAAAAATTTTAATTTTTTATATCCTGATACCTTTTTATATTTTCATTTCACATAACCTGATGGGCCAATACAGAGTGTCTTGCAATTAACATTTTTATCTGTATATAACGTACATTGTTAAATATACCAGCTGTAGTCAATTATGAACTCCCTCTAAATATATATCATACTAACAATATACGACATCAGTGTTAAATACACGTCAAAAAGTAACAGACTAAATCAATATGTGCATAAATATTTGTATACTACATTTGTATATTGCACAAATATGTCACATATCCGTTTATTTTTATGCAGCTCTCTTTAAGATTCGCAGAAGTGAAACGTCATAAAACAGCAACTGCAGGTCACGGACAAAAGTAATTGTGCAGCAAGTTACGTGTAATTTTTTGCAAGTTTGCGTGACGAGATTTGTCATTTCACCACAGAGGTCGCCTCCTACTTTTCACCGTATGGCCAGTCGGGAAAATAAGGTGAAATACGAGTTAACAGCTTTTTTTTTGTTGTTTATTAATTCATGTATTATGAATATTAAATACACTCCTCACACGAAAATGTGCGACGTGCTTACGGGGCATAAATTTGTAGCTAATATCTTGCGAATGCTCTCACAGTAAATATTTGAATATCATATGAGAGAGTTAAAGTGTACGGAAATAACTTTAATTATACAGCATAGTGTGAGGACATGAAGAATTCACTTTATTTCAACATGCATGGTATTTTTCTATAAAGTGTATATATGTCTCACAATAAAAGAAACGATGCCAGTTTGGCGAGTTTATCCCGATCGTTATATGTATTGTGTGAAAAAATCTATAGAATGGGATAACTACTACCATAATCCGATTGTTCGTCTGATCCTGACAGAGTTTTCTCCTGATTGAAGGTAAGAATTGAAATGTTTTTTCCATACCCCTAACTATAAGATTTTTGCGTTTATCCCTCCCTGGGTCTCTGAAATTTAATTTCTACCCCCCCCCCCTAAACTATCTTTATTCATGCCAACCCCTATTGATTAGAATAACACAAGATCTTCCCTGGCACACGCAGGGAAGATCTTGTGTTATTCTAATTCTTGTGTATATCTTGTGTTATTCTTTCCCTTTTCAGAAGCTTTTATTTAACACGTCATGACCGATGCGTGGTTGTCTGTTTCAATTTATATGATGGCATTTTAAACATGCGTCTTAGAGAGATGAACTTTGGTAGACGGCTTAATCTAGTAGATCGTTTTAAACTATTAAAATATGGCCCGATAAAACGTTTACACATGACAATGATAAGTTAAATGCAGCTAAGTTTCTAATATGAACCATTTATTCATGGATGAACTTATGATTTGCCTTGATTTCTGAAGTTTTTATATGTACTTGTTTTCAACTTTTTAAGTGGTAATACTCGCACAATAATCATTCATGAATTTTACTTACTCGTACTAGTAATATAGTATAGAGAAAATATTGTTTTCATGAAAATCTTAGAATTTCGAGGTTTTGGTAACAATATATGTTTTACGACCTCTTGAACACGTTATAAATTTTTTGGAGTGATATCTGTCTGTTTGTGGCCGATTTCTTGTGTATACAACAGGCGCCACAAATGTTAATGGATTTTCACGAAAATTTTATCCGACATTGTTATCAAAAAACCTAGAACTAGACAGATTTTTTTTTTCTAAATTCGAGCAAAAACTTCGAAATGTATTCAAAATTTTATTTTATTTTTTAATATGGCAACACAGAACAAAATTCGACATAATCATGAATAAAAGAATTCAGTTATGGCTCGATGATCATGTGACTTCATATTTTCTGTCATTGTTGTGAAAAATGGCCGCGGTACAATTTTTTTGTTCGTGCGTCATTAGTCCCCTCGGGGAGGGGGGGGGGGCAAGTTATCCTCCTCCAGGAGTACATTGTTAAGTATGGTATCAATGAAAATATTTTTCAAGGGCTGTAAAGTGCAACACACTATAAGTGTAATCATTTGGACCCACGAAAGCGATTTTTAGAGATGATAGCGATTTAGATGATAGCGATTTTTCAAAATTTTTCTTGTAAAATTTGAAAAAAAAACCCTACTAAAAATAGATTCCGGTACGAGAAAATCGAGTTGAACCATTTGAGGTTGTTGAGTACAAGTGGGCAAGTTATATAGTGTAGAGATGACGACGGTACAAATGGGTTAAAGCATGATTGTCGCAACTGAGCGACAATACAATACAAAATTTAAATACTTAGTCACACAGTCAGTTAAAGAGAGCGTGGCTTTATAGTTTTCCAAAAGAATTCTAAATCAAACAATGTTTACTGAATGTAGACCCATTTGGTGAAATTCAGATCCTTTATGCGGAATTTCAGCGAATAAAGAGGGGCAGGCATAAATCGAATGTACCCCTTCACTTCCCAGTTGTATGATGGGAAACGGATGGTACAGGCCAATAATTATATAATGCTCTTATTGGAGGGCGCATTTTAAAATAAATTTTCTTTTTCTATTAGTTGGGAGTTTAAAGAGTCAGACTCACTATTGATTGAGTGGTGCGTGTTGAAAACCCAGACCGTCCGACTCATCCAGTGGACTTGAGCAAGTGGACATCCAGTGGACTTGACTCATCCAGTGGACTTGAGGGACGGCCGTGAGTGGTACGTGTATAACTTATTCTGTCTCCATCTTCCAGTAAGTATCTTGTGAACTGTAAATACAGCCGAGAATATTAGTTTTCCAGTCTGAGAAGATACAGTTTGCAGTCTGAGAAGATATATTTTTTGTCTTGCGGACGATATGCGATCGCTTATTCCGACTATCGTTATCTACACGTGAGGTTCAGGGTCCGGCCATGCCAGGGTAGTATTTAGTTTTAAAATATTCAGGCGCACTCTATATCCATTTGAGAATTGTTGTCCAGGTTCAGTCCGACTGATTTTCCTATGTTTAGAATATGTGTTATTTCCGAATTTCTTATCACACAGAAATAAGCAGAAAATATAATTTCTAAAACTAATTTGTTTCATAGTATGTATGTCATCTTAGTTTTCATAAATTACTTTAAAATCCAACCTGGCTTTCACCAATTGCTTTAATATCAAATTTAAAAAGAAAATTTAATTTTAAATCTGTGGTCCACGTGATGAATTGTTTTTACAAGAAAATTCAAACTGTACTATGTATTTGAGAAATAATAGTCAGGAAAAAGGCATCCTTATGTACTCCATATAAACACGGTTTTCGTTGATAGATTGTTGAAAAATAAATCTTAGAAATAACGTCCAAAAATTAAGACTAATTTCAATGTAAAAGAATTATTACCGTCTCTTTCTTCAACAGCATCCTTCAACTAAAGCTAATTTGCAGATTCGCTCCAATTTACAAACCGGGGGGAATTTGTTTCCTAGTTTAAATTCAAAGAATAGTCCCAGCCTCAAATTATGAACGGGGGGAATATTTTAAGGTCAAGTGATTGTTAACATATAAATTCCGTACTTTCAGCATGACCATTTGGTCTTTTACTTCAAAAAGCTACTATCATTTTAATTAATTTCCCTCTCCGTAAAAGAAAGCTAATTTGATATTGAATGTGGCAGTTTTTCGCAATTGACGTCATTCATACAAACATAATTCTAAAAATAATGTGTCACCTAGTTACTAACACTTCAACAACTCTTTACACAGTTAATGAAAAATTAATTACTCTAAATAATGTATTGTCTTCTCTGTCTACCACGTGACGGGTGGATATATGTGCACGATCAGAGTAACAAGGTTATCACTCATAAGGAAATACACTTAATCTAAAAAATTCATTTCCCATGTCCAAATATGAATGATGGTGATTTATTTAACCTATCCACACCATCATGGATATTTGCCTGGCTCAAGATGGTGACGTTACATGCAAATTATTGTGAATCACGCAAAAACGCATATGACAAATATTTGCATAAAGCACACACATGCGTTTTAAGTCATTCTCAGCACGCGCGACACTTTTCGCATTGTTCGGCAAACAGTTCACGACGTGGAAGTAATATATGCTTAAATGCACTGCTGATTCTTTATATCATTAAGTTCTGATAACAGAACTGCTGATATTTAGCACATATTGCAATGGTGCAAATAAATCTAAAGAATATCACTTATTCACTTGGAACATAATCGTAACTTCAGAAATGTGGAAATATTTAACAATTAATTGCTGAGTACTGTCATAGATAAGTATTGCATTACAGTAGAGCAATTTGTTTACTTATGTTGTATAAAATAGGCACTCTGACGCCAGTGCAGCATTTAAATTATACTTTATTTAATAATCTTATTTAACAACCACTTTTCTTATAAAACTCTGCACGTATATAATGCGACCACAGTTTTAGAAACTTTCTAGAATATTGATTAGCCGGGTACAATTGAATTAAGATATTAATTTATTTCTGAGATTTTTTCTTTAATAAATGGAAATTATGTTGTAATTTTAATAAGCGGTTTGATTACTAATTCCGGACAACGGCGGGTATTCGTTCTGGTGTTAAATAAAATTATATTTGAAATACTACACGTCAAGGCTATCCAAAAAATTATTTGGAAAACTCTACTATAATTAATATTATTTGTAACTCTAAAGAAATTGATAAATATAAGTATAAAGTTCAAACAAACTTAAAGTTCATATAGCAATTAAAATATCATAGAAAACCCCTTCTTCCAAGTTCAACAATTTAGTTTTTTCTTAAATTGAGTAATACATATCTGGTATGAAATTAATATTTATGATGATTTTAAAACTAAATCTGCAAACTGATCTTGAAACTAAAAACACCATTGTGATCAGTATAAATTTTCACACGGTGTTTCTGAAACAGTAATAAAAGGTACTGTATTTGTAAGTTATTTTGTAGGAACTTACACAGTTATACCATTTTCTTTGAATACTGCGAAAAAATTTCAGAAACTTTAAAGCTTCATCTTGCTCTTAAATATAGTAAAAGGTGCATAAAAATGTGAAATAGGGTTTATTTTTACTCTATGTGGAGAAAATACTATTCTCTGTTATGATTTTGAGCGCAGGGTAATACATTTGTAATGATGTCATTTCCTCTCATTTCCTGAAGTCATTTGGCATTTATATAAGTTATAGAAAACTTTTTTCAGGCTTGCAAAAATTGAACAGCACGTAAATCTGTAGTGAACGCTCATAAAGCCCCAATTACATAACAACAATTTGGGACAACAAACAGTTCACAAATCAGCTTTGGGACGTTTGCGACGTCACTTTCGTTCTGTGCTTCTTCATAGAGTTTCGTCCAGAACAGAGCACCAGGCGCGAAGCGCCTTTAATCTCCAATCTCTAGGTGTGGTTCTTATCTTCATACTGTGACATTATTTCATTGGTCCATAGTTGGAGGTTCGAGGTTTTTGATTTACTGTTTTTATTATTTGTCCTAGCTCCTAGTGTGGCAGTTTGTTGCACATTAAGAGTTTAAGCAGTTTGGGGGGTTGATGCAGATCTGAGGGTAACCTAGCAGTTTAGGATTTTAAACATTTTGTAGAAAACCAAAGATCGCGAGTTTTCGTTAATATCAACTGATTAAGGTGGGACGTTCCTAGTACCGAATATCAAAGTTAAGTACCGAGCGGGGTCTCTTACGACGTTCTGTGCTGCGTGGGGTGGCTTCCCCTTTTGCTGCTTGGAGTGACGTCACTTTCGTTGTGTGGTGTGTGGTAAGGCTCCTCCATATACGAGCTGACTCACCAAGCATATTGAAGCCCACTATAACTGGAAGCCCAATCCATTACCAACAGCTCTATTCGTATTTTCACTTTAGGAAGTTATATTGAAGTAATTATGGGTGGTTGTTCTGCACCGAACTGCTCTAATCATTCTAGAAAGTGTTTTAGGCAATTTCGCTTTTCTAGAAGCGAAGAAAGAAGAAAACAATAGCTAATAAATAGTCGGCGCGATAAATGGATACCCGGTACTGGAGCATACTTGTGCGAGCTAAGTTCTACAATATTCTAATTCAAACTTCTTTTTTTATATAAATTATTTATTTTAAATATTTATTTTATAATTATTTCTGTAACTGTAGTATGGATTATTAATGATTTGTAGTTGCTATAGTCTTATCTTAGTACACTTGGTTTATAATCTAAACATCACCTTGAATGCATTATACTCTCTTCCAAACCTAGAAGAAAATAGCTTCAAATAATATATATACCTATATAATAAGTATATATAATATATATATATATATATATATATATATATATACAGTAATTTCGTGTCATTCGAACATAATTTTGTAGCAGTTTTTCGAAAAGATAATAGTTGATCATTAAGTATCTTTTATGATAAACGTATTTCGATTTATTTGCCATTTTAGCTTATGTTTGCATAGTTACTACAACATGGCAAGTTTTCCACTTGCCTACTGTTTGTTGATAGTAGGATTCACCAATTTCGTGATTCATTATAATCTAAAAATACAATAATGTGTATAAAACTTGAAAGATATTGGTGTAACAGGAATAAATCTCTCTCACTCTATATATATATATATATATGTATAATTTAAAGGTATTTAATTCTAGGTTTTGAAGGCAGTATAATGCATTCAAGGTAATGTTTACATTACAAACCAATTGTACTAAGAATATAACGACTAAAAATTATTAATTATCCATATTGCAGTTACAAAAATTATAAAATAAGTGTCTAAAATAAATACTTTATATAAAAAAAGAAGTTTCAATTAGAATATTGTAGAACTTGCCTCTCACAAGTATGCTCCAGTACCAGGTATCCAATTATCGCGCCGACTGTGTATTAGAAATTGTTTTCTTCTTTCTTCGTTTCTATGAAAGCGAAATAGACTAAAATCCTTTCTAGAATGATTAGAGCAGTTTGGTACAGAACAGCCGCCCATAATTATTTCAATAATACTTCCTGAAATGAGAGTACGAATAGAGCTAATGCTAATGGATTGCGCTTCCATCTATAGTGGGCTTCAATATGCTTGAGAAGTCAGCCTGCAGTAGAGGAACTCTACTGCGTGGAGTGACGTCACTTTCGTACTGCGCTGCGTGAAGTGACGTCACAAACGTCTCAAAGCTGTTTCGCGAACGGTTAGTTGTTCCAAACTACTGTGGTGTAATAGGGGTTTAAGGCAGTATTAAATGCCTCGATCTGGAGACGTATTTAGCTCAACTCTGTGATGCTGGCCTACCATACTTTAGACCCTGGAATAAAAACCCGGCACTGCATGGTGGCTTTGGATGTGCAGAAGCATCATCCACTCTATTATTTCCAACGATTCAGATTTCTGAAAATTATATATCCATTTTAAAAAGGAAATATTCTGCTTCTGCATGACGAGATAATTCGCTGGTGTATTTCAGCGAGAAGTGACAATGCGTAGAACGACTGAAAACGACTAGATCTTTGCAGAATATCTTAAAATGATATACAGAAAAATCAGACAACAATAAGCTGCTACTACATGTCGTGGGCATATTATTTCTTTATAATTCTTCAACCAAACCGAAATGACGGATATGACGTCGTAAAATCTTAGACCCTTAATATTTTAACAGAAGTTATATTTTGAATACATATATATGTATATATAATATATATATATATAGTATATATATATATAATATATATATATATAGTATATATATAGTATATATATATACTATATATATATATATATATATATTATATATATAGTATATATATATATATATATATAGTATATAGTATATATATATATATATATATATAGTATATATATATAGTATATATTAACATCACCATAGAAGCAAAACCACTGCCATAATGCCGATAATAGAAAATATCAGCACCGGCCCAAATTCGAAGATTAAAAATAATTAAATTCATCTTCAAGTCTGAGTATTTAATTCTAATTAACCCAAACAAATGTCCATTTCAGATTGGACAATAATACATTAATATAAATATCCAAACTCAGACTACAGGCACCAAAAGATGAAAAAATGAAGATAAGAAACATTAGGAAAATTTGTATTACCATGTGGTAGGAACCCTTCTTCTTTCACCACGTGTATATGCGACCAAACTCAACAGTATAATAAATATCTAGAAAAACCGGGATGAACACAACCTAGGAGGCAGTACGAACGTTCACAGCGACACTCCCAGACAAGTCCAGCGAGTCAGAGCAGGAGACTGGACTATTACCCGTATAAGCAAAAAGAATATGAACATGAAGCAAAGATGAAAATTCTTACTAAACAAGAGATTCATTGAACCCCAATATCACAAAATGCTTTACAAATAAAAGTATCAAACAGAGAGTTATCAATCAAGTGGAAAATATAAATGCAAACCTCCAGTCATCAATCTGAAGACAATCAAAAACAATAATGGAAAGGAATTGAAAAAATAATATCAAATAAAATCCAAGCATGAAATCTTTACAAGTGGACAAGCCCTAGGCCTAATAATGAATTGATAAAGATTTTTATCGAAATGAACAAGTCCAGGTATTTCATAAAAATGAACACAAAATGCATGTTTCTGATATCAGTGATAGATTATATCTATAAACTTTGATTTATATATATATATATATATATATATATATATATTATATATATATATATATATATATATATATATATATATATATATATATATATATATATATATATATATATATATATATTATATATATATATATATATATATATATATATATATATATATATATATATATATATATATATATATATATATATATATTATATATATATATATATATATATATATATATATATATATACATATATATATTATATATATATATATATATCTATATAAATAAAAATGAAAATCTGTCTGTCTGTCTGTCTGTCTGTCTGTTTGTCACACCATCACGGGAGAACGGCTGAACCGAATTTGATGGAATTTTGTGGGTAGCCCAGAAATAGCCCCACTTAAAATTATATCTGTGTTTTGAGTTTCTACGACCAGTGGTTCTCGAGATATTAGTAAAAAACGAAATTTTCGTTTGTCTCATCATCACGGAAAAACGGCTGAACCGAATTTAATGAAATTTGGCGAATCGCCTTGAAATATCCCCCCATAACTTTTGACCAAGTTTTGAGTTTCTAAGACCTGGGGTTGTCGAGATATTAATGAAAAATGGAACTTTTCCCTAGGAGTTCTACTCCCTAACTCCGTGGTTTATCCAAACGAAAAGCTTGAAAATCGTTTGAAAGTGAATTAAAATTTAATCTCTGAGTTTGATGGGAGATTTTTTGCGTTAATTAGTCACTTTCTGAAGACATGAATTGTTTGAAACATGATTTAAAGGGGAAATCTATCTCCATGGTTCATGGTTTATTTAAAACAAGCTTTTACGGAACAATGAGAAGTATAGAGAAATCAAAATCGTTATTTAATTTCGCAGTTTATGTTATAAGACATGACATATTTAACATGTTATAAGATTCTATCTTATATCATGTTACTCAGAAACGCAATTAAATTAAATCTGTCTGTTAATTTTAATAATTATTTTTTCGATTTGAATAATAAATAAATGGATATAAAAATATATTTTAGAAAAGAACGATTTGATTTTTCTTATAGCATTTTTGACTGGATAGTATCAATTACGGTCTTCAGGTTTAAAAATTATTATTATTTATATTTTCGGGGATTATTGATTCAAGGATTATTGATATTTTCAAGTTATTATGCAATTATTTTATTATGACAAAAATTGTTTAAACTCATATATTGTATGTTGTACGAATCTTCTACAAATACACGTGTATATCTTTTAATCTACGAGAATATAAGTAGTACAGGTATATTGACATATGTTTTGATATATATTGGCATATATTGGAATCAATTACGACCTTCTGGTATAAAGAGTACGGATATTATTGACGTTTTCAATTTATTACGTCATCTCTTTTATTTTGGCAAATATTTTTGAGACGCATATTGTAATACGGGTAATCTTCTACTAACACATTGGCATATTTTCTGATCTGCGACAATATAATTAGTACGGGGTTGAATATATTCATTCAATTCCTATTTTTTCTTCTGTAAATTTGCTTACAAAAGGGGGCAGGATGTTTTATTCTTCAGATCTGATCGTGAAGATAATTTTGCATAGTGAGAACATATATTCTTAAACTTCTCTTTAGGAGCAATAAATTTAATATTTTAACAGAATTTGCACATGATTGCGAACTTTAAGTTTCTTTAAATTATACACTCCGTACGAATAACGGGTGTGCTGTTAGTGGTTAATAAATTTTAACATTTTAGGATGATATATCATGTTGCTCGGCATCGCAATTAAATTAAATGTGTTTGTTAATGTTTTTATTATTTTTTTTCGATTTAAATAATAAATAAATGGATAAATGGATATAAAAGTATATCTTATGAATGGACGGTTTGATTTTTCTTTTAATTATATTAATTGCTGACTGCGTACATCAATTTCATTTATTTTGGCAAAGAGTTTTCAAGCTTATATCGTATTTAGCTACTAAACTCATATATTGTGTTTAGCCAATAAATTCATATAGCCGATTGTTGAAACAGAAAAAAAGTAGAGCGGGTATATCTTCTAATACAATTGTAGTGTTTTCATTTAGTATATTGAAACGGGATAAGAATGTTTCATTCAGATCTGCAAATTCAAAGCTACGAATTTGGAGGGATATCGCTAATTTGACAACTTTTCTTAAACTTTGCCAAATTGACGGAAATGTCGCCAAATTGATATAAACGACACACAAACAGCTGCCATAAACCTTCGGGTTGGTCGTGTGGCTTGGGTCTTCTACATATCAATGAAATTTTTTTTTGTTTTGTTAGAAGAGAGTACTGAAATGATGTTTGGTTAGCATTTCTCTGTCAGACCAACCATCCTACTTAGTAATACATTTAGCGAATTTTTAAAATGTCACAAAATTGATAAAAATGTTTTCAAATCTATAAAAATATCTTGAAATTGATGAAATTGCGCTACATAAATGATATTAATTGTTTTTTGTTAGGGGATAGTATTGTGATGATATTTCGTCAATTTGTCGCAAAGTGGAACTGTCAGTTCTACAGTCCCACTTGTCGATAAATTTAGCGATTTTTTAAAATGTCGCTAATTTGACGAAACTGTCGCCAAATGTTCCATAGAAATATAACTATTTAGACGATATTTTTTCTACCAATTTATTTGAAGCAAATGATATCATGTCGCTAACAACGGATTTAAATCCAATGTGTTTATGCGGCAGACGATTTTTATTAAATCCTTTCCGATTTGAATAATGAAGATATGTATATAAAATAAATTTCATTGCCATTTCATTTTGGACTGGATAATATCAATTATACTCTTCAGGTTTAAACATTATTATTATTGATATTTTCCGGAATTATTGATTCAGGGATTATTGATATTTTTAAGTTATTACGCCATTGTTTTATTGCGGCAAAAATTGCTGACACACGCATATTGTACGTTGTACGAGTAATCTTCTAGGAATGCACGGGTATATCTTCTAACCTACGAGAATATAAGTAGTACAGGTATATTGGCATATATTTTGACATATATTGGCATATATATTGGAATCAAGTACAGTCTTCTGGTATGAAGATTAAGGGGATTAATTATATATTCAATTTATTACGTCGTCTGTTGTATTTTACCAAAAAACATTTGAGACTCATATTGCAAAACGGGTAATCTTCTACTAATAATCGGACATTATAAGTAGTACGTGTATATCTTCCCATATAATTTTAGCACTTTAATTTTGACATATATTGGAATAAATGACTGTCTTCAGATTGAAAGATTACGGGTTTATTGGTATTTTCAATTTATACATGTAATCTACTAATACAGGTTATATTTTCTAATATTCGCGTATATAATTAGTACGGGTCCCATACAATTTTAACGCTTTTATTTTGCATATATTGATTCAATTCCATATTTTTTTATATTTGCTTACATAAGGGGTCCAAGATGTTTTATTCTTCAGATATGTCCATGAAGATAATTTTATATAGCGAAAATAGAGATTCTTAAACTTCTTTTTAGGAGCATTATATTAAATATTTTAACAGAATATTTTGATTAAACATGTCATTTTGTATACTATAAGAATTTGGGCATGATTATGAATTTCAAGTTTCTTTATATTATATACTCCGTACGAAGAACGGGTATGCTGCATGATCAATTAATGCATGATCAATTAATATCGTTTTATATACAACGACACAATCTGTTTAACTGAAAATCAATGGATGTGTAAAGAACCTTGCTGCCCCAACCGGGAATCGAAACCTGGAGCTGCAAACTGACCAGCAGACTCCCTACCGTTGAGCTACTGGGACGAAACTGCAAGCTCTTATCGTCAGAGTGGACTCCACAAATGTAACAAGTTCTGAGAGAATAAAATTTTAACAGTCAGATGTGAAGAACTTTCGCCTTTTTAACAAAACTAGCTTTTAACCATTCGCTCTTATATTATGATTTTAATAAAACAAAAAATAATATTTTTATGTATAATATCCACCTCTGTGTTGTTGGAAATACGTTATGGGGGATTTTGTTACTCTCTGCGCATAATTCCAATGAATTCTGAATTTATGCGTTTACTTTTTTATATTTGGTGTTTGAGACAAAATCAATTTTTTGTTTTCTTCATTTTTATATAATTAATTCAATTATTGAAAGCAAGTAATCCGACTTAAAAAGATGTAAATAGCTGTTATTTCCTGCTTTATTCTGGATGTAACCAGTTCTTCTGTGGTAAATGTTTATTATTGATAATAGTTGTAAAGTGGATTTTGCCACACGTCCTGTCAGGAAGCAAAATTCATTAGTGAAATTCCATCCCCAATCGTTGTGCCAACAAATAAGCCGTACCTCTCGTTAATATATAAGAAACCTTAAAGTTATTCTAAAATAAAGACAGAATATAAAATATTTACAACATTTTATTTTAATAATTAGACGAATTAAAAGAAACAATTTTAACTTAAATTTTATACACAATGTAAACTCTCAAATATAATTGGCTTTCCATGCAAATGATCGAACTCGTTCATCATTATTCTCTCATATAAATTATCGAACAATGACTTATACAATAGAATAACACACTAGAATAGTTATAGACACAATAGAATGGACAATAAGTTTAGGAATCATCTTAAACTTATTCTATTAGCCCTTACTACTAATCACTCTATTAAATACATTACATGAACTACCTACACATTTCTCTACAAAATTTCCCCTGATTCACATATAAAATATCATTATTTAGTGCTGAGAGAGGTCTGAAGCTACTAAATGGGTGATATGAAACATGCATAGGCCTATCTCGGTCATCTTATGAGAGCGGCCGGCGTCTTGGCGGCTTCCAGGGCTGGTAGACATCATATTTTGAAGTGCACTCCCTGGCTGTTCGAAATCAAGTCATCGATACTTCTTTAATTTCCAACTCTCTCTCACACTCTCTCTCTCTCTCTCCCTCTCGCTCTCTCTCTCTCTCTCGCTCTCTTTCTCTCTCTCTTAACACTAAAATTGCTTCCGCTTCTATTTTGTTGCCCCCGCTTTCCAATTGGACAGTATAGGGTTACATCTACGCCCTATGTTGCCCCCATTGGCTCGGTATGACCCTTGATATAAAAGAGAGGTCCGAAATTAATATCTTCGTTGGACCTGCTTCTCACGCTTCCAAGGAACACGGGCTACCGGAGCGATCAAGAGGTAAGCCTCGTTATTGACCAAACCTCCGCTCTTGAGCAGCTAAAGGGAAGCGGAGCCGTTTCCGCTGCAGGTGCCAGTGGAAGAAACCTCGCACAAACTTCGTAGTTCATTCAAGGACCCTCTCTTTAAATGCTGACCTCCTTTCTATCATCTACAATGTTACATTTGCTTGAAATATTAATGTAACAATACTTGAACATTTTATGTCCCATTAAATTACTGCAGTATGCGAGCTGAAGACACCTCATATACACACTCTCCCTCTCTTTATATATATATATATATATATATATATATATATATATATATATAGAGAGAGAGAGAGAGAGAGAGATGGAGATATATATATATGGATATATATAGAGAGATGGAGATATATATATATATAAATAAAGGGAGTGGACATAATCGAAGTTGCTCGTGATTTAAAATTCACTAATTTCATACCAATTAATCTTTATAAATTATTAGCATACAAATTAATTCCTCTGTTAAAATAAAAATGTAAAAAATCTAGTTTCGCGCTATACTCAATTTTTACCAACTCATAAAAGGTACGTCTTGGCCTATTTGACACTAATTAAAAAAAAAAAAATACTCAACTTAATCTGTAGAAGGAAATAAATAGCAAAATGTATCCAGTTTTAATCTCGTTTCAATAATCCATTAAACGTTATATAATAATTATCTAACGCATCTTAGCATCAACCAGAGGACCTAACAGATCTGGATATCCTATTTCCGAGGGAATTATAAATCCAAGGATATCGCTATACCATCGATATAACATTTAGCATATTTATATATAATTTAAGTTTTCTGACTCCCCCTCTCTATTACCATGTCACAAAAAGTAGTGACATCAATTTAAGTATTTGTCATTTGATCCCACAGCAGTTTGAATCAGCAGTTCGTGATACCAAACTTTTGGGGTAAAGTTTCTAACTTAGTCTGAAACCCTAAAGTACTTCAAGTCAAACAGTTTACAAAACCTCACGATATTTCCTCGTCTTGGTCAAAGTGATATGTTGTCTGTTCAAACCCGCGCATTTGCATACTGTGCAGTCCGCATTTATCAGCCAATATATTGCAAACCCGATTTATGGGAAATTTCTAGTTGCCTGCCATTGTTCTTTGACGTGTGTAATGGATTGAAGTTATATTCCTTTCCGCAGTAGAAACTCATTAGCTATAAAGGGACAGAGCAATTGGACGGTACTGCAAATGCTCGAACTCAGAATGGAGGAAAATCTAACATATGTGCAAATTTCCTGTTTTTGATTGATTGGCCGTCGTTTTAAAGTACCTAATATGTTTTAGACAGATCAGAACCTCTCTTTCACTTTAGCTTTATTATTGTTGTACCATACATACTAGAAGGAAATTGTAATAAGGTTTGGCATTTAATGAACGTTTCAAAATTCATACATTTTCATTTAATTTAAAGCATCTATTTCTCAAGATTTGTTATAGATAGAGCTCAAATGATAATTGATATGAATTTATTAATTATCATTTGAGCTCTATCATTGCATTTATTATTACATTTTACATTTATCATTATTTTACATTTTTAACACTTTACAACAAAGTTGAAAAGTGTTTATGACTTTGTTCATTCTGTCTGTCTGTCTGTCCGTTAGCACGATAACTGCCGTAAAAATGACTTAATCAAAATGAAATTTTAGTATGTTGTTTAGACGGTCTGTAGGACCTATGGGAATATAAATGAATAATATCACCCAATTAGTTTTGGATTGAACCCGGGTTGAAAAAATGAAATACATTGAGCCCTATGGGCCCTAATTTTTCAAACATTTTTTAAGCGGATTTAAAATTCACAAATTGCTTCGAAAATTTTAGGTAATATTCCAATTGTTCCATAAAATATATAAAAAAAAATCAGCGAAATATATTCAGTAGTTTTTTAAATAAAAATTAAAATAATAATTACACCTCTTATATGAAACGATCACATGACCCACTTCAAAATGATATATGGCATTCATCTTGTTTTTTTAATTATTGCGGATTTCAGTTTCCGGTTAAATATCTTTCTTTGAATCATCTTACGTATATCACAGGTTTGACTATTGATAGAACTTAGATGATGGCTGTTATGGGTTCCGCATCCAATTTCAAAGGTAAGATGGGGATCACTAAAAAATCTACTTCCGGTTGTGTTGATGTTACTTTCGTTTTTGTAAAATTCGAAAAACTGTACAGAATAAGATTTCAAAAAATAATAGAAATTATTGATAGTTTCGTACGAAATGTTTCGTACGAGTCAAATAAACAATTATCTGCTGGTGTTAAATTTTTCATAGTTTTAAAATTCTTCTTCAATTAGCCTTTATAAAATTCTATAAAAAAAACCTGATTTACATGTCAGGAACAAAAGCAATTGCCTAGAGAAGTACGTTCAAATTTTTGCAGGTTCGCGTGAGAAAATCTGTCATTTCACCACAGGAGCTACCTCTTCCATCTTAAAAATAGGTGTATTAGCAGAACTTTTATTCTTCACTTCGTGCGTAATGAATATAAAATGCACCCAAAAATCGTCTGGCGTGCTTAACAGTTATAAAAATTTCAGCAGGTCTTCAGTTCCTTGAAACAATTGCTTGGAAAATGCACCATTTCGTAATTTCTTTCTGGGTAACATATTCTCAGCTGTGCATCTTGATTAATTACGCATTTCAATACATATGTACCGTAAAAATATTAATATAATAATTAAGTTAAAAAATTGAATAGTCATATATAATTTAATAAGATGTAACAAAGTACCTTTACCAGAGATCGAGATAACGCCTATAAGCGTATTTCACGCTTTAAAATAAGCAAATACGCTTTTTAAATTAAGTAATGCGTATTTTTACGTACCGATTTTGTAAACAAAAAAGAAAAAAACATATTTTTAGAATCATAAATTAAACATTTTAAAACTCCTTTCATAATGTGTATAAGGTATATTAATTGTGCTATCAGATATACAATGTATTTTGCTCATTGACACCAATAAAGAGTACAATCCATTTATTTTTTTATACAAAATACAAAGAATTTAATAAATTTTCTGTATTTTGTATAAAAAAATGAGGGTAATTATACATTTGTTAAACATTACTCCTGTGGAAAGAAAAATACTCCTTCAAATCAAGTCAGGGAGTATTTTTATTTTTCTGGAAAAATTATATCTCAATCTCTGACATTTATAGATTGCATCTAATTTTTGAGAAAAAGGCATAATATTTCCTTGAATAATGTTTTTAAAACAGACATTTAAAAAATACCTGCGTGCTAGGAATTCTATTTTGCACTTTCAAATTACATGCTCCACACCATGAAACGTTCATGCAATAATATTTTAAAATAAATGATTTAAAAGGTTTAAAGGTTCAAATTTTGTATTTCAAATCTTTAGAATTAAAATTTTACTAAATTTTATAGCAATATTTAAATGCATAACATAAAATTTTGCAGATAAATTTTATAATTCTGCTGATAAATATTATTATCACGATAAACCATTTGAAATCAAAAACAAATTTATTTTAACCTTTTCCGTCCAAGGTTTGCCAGTTTTCATCAAAATCAAATGGGAAGTAAATTCTTATGCAAGAATTTACGTGCTCCTAATTGTATTTGCAAATGCTTTTATTCCGTGTTGAAAAAAAATCATGCTGCGGAAACTCTAACAATTAAGATATGTATTCAAAATAATATGAAACAGTTATTTTTCTGCAACGATTCCCTTAAATAGCAGTTTAAATAGTTTATTTAAATAGTAGTTTAAGCAGTTTAAATAGCAAACTCAGATGCATACGATGCTGCATTTGTCTTGATGAAACATTGACCAAATATTACTTTCCCTGCAATACATGGTAATGTATAGGGAAAGTATTGGAATCATGTCGAAAATCGCAACTCGAGTTTTCGACGGATCTACACGTTTCGAGACCTCTAGAATACGAAAAAACTATTTTTAGCGTGACGTCTGTGTGTGTGTCTGTGTGTCTGTGTGTCTGTGTGTCTGTCTGTGTGTCTGTCTGTCTGTCAGTGCAGATTTTGTATCCACTCTAACTAAAAAACTAATTGACCGAATTTCATAAAATTTGGTAGGTAAGTCACTTGTGCACGAATCTGGTGCTGATTAGTTTTGGGTATGACTCGGGTTAAAAGAACCCGCCTTTTTTGCGAAATGGCCCGCAAAAGCTTGTATCCACTCTAACTGAAAAATTAATGGACCAAATTTCACAAAATTTGGCAGATAAGTCGCTTGTAGGCCACCCTGGTGCTGATTAGATTTTAGTATAATTCGAAAAAAAATAACCTGCCTTTTTTTGCAAAATGGCCCGCAAAAATCATCAAAATCTAGACTTAAGAACTACGTATGCTCATATATAGCCATTAAATGCTTGTTTAATACGTAATTTTTAGTGCTTTTATTCCGTGTTGAAAAAAAATCATGCTGCGGCAACTCTAACAATTAAGATATGTATTCAAAATAGTATATGAAACAGTTATTTTTCTTCAACGATTCCTTTAAATAGCAGTTTAAATAGTTTATTTAAATAGTAGTTTAAGCAGTTTAAATAGCAAACTCAGATGCATACGATGCTGCATTTGTCTTGATGAAACATTGACCAAATATTTATTTATAAAATCATAAGCACAAAACCCGCCAATAGGAGGCGTTCCCGAGTTAGGATCGGTATAATTGCATACACTTATGGACAGGTTTCTTGCTTATTATGCAGTGTCAGCAATGGATGGACGATATCCAGAATAGCAGCAGAAAACTTTCTATGTGCCACAATTCTGGGGGATAGCCAAATTCTACCCTGGATTTTTTAAAAAATTTCTTTAAAAAAGAATGAGGTCAGTCTACGCAGTTCTTCAATCGGCGAAAAAATTCTTATTATGCGGATTCTGTGAGTTTTCACTTACGGTACTGCAATTTCGTGCAGCCTACGCTTAATTCTATGTAAAATAAAGAATGCTACGAATGTGAAATATACCCTCACTAGAGTCTCTTTTGAAAGCCAGACGGAGAAAAGATCCTTACATGTAACCTTTTCTATGGCGTGAATCTATGGTTGCCATATACTAAAGTTCGACGGGATTGTCATATTTGACGATTTATCAACAATTTGCCGACTTTTCGAAGCTTCGAGAAACACCTCGAAATAACAAATATCTACGAGATATGAGAGATTTCTAGAAGTTCGCACAGAGAGTATACAAAAGGAATTATCCCTCAATTGGAGCGGAGCTGACGTGATACGAGCTACATTGAACTGTGATATACATCAATGTTTTGAGAATAGTTCCTGTTCTTTTGTGAAATGATATGCTTCAATGTTTATAGAATAGTATTGGCTATTTTGAGAAATGAATGAAACCTTTAATTGCTGCTTTAATGCACCTTATAGATGTCTAGTGACATTGTTAGATAGTTATCGAGCTATTTGCTTTATATTGTTCCTGTTTACGCTGTGCTTCTAAATAAACGTGTTAGTTAGCCCTAAATTTGGACCCATTCATGTATCCTGAGCGTACACCCACGATTCCAGACGATACGCAATAACAATAATTTGAAACGGGTACGTGATATGATTGAATTTTTAGGCTCACGTGGGGCAGGTTGCAACGCATGACAAGTTTTCATATTGTCATTACAGATATGGGCTATACCTCGATGAAGAGCAAATAAAAAGTGTGAAACTGGTCAATAGATGCTGTTACGAGTGATAGAAGCCACTGGGTATGTCCAGAAATCTACATTAATCAGCCCTAGAAGCATGACATCAGTAAATACAACAACTCATCATACAGTTTGTGATTAATGGAAGCTCTCACGCAAAGTTCTAACTAAGAAATGATTACATGTCCATGTAACTAATAGTAATACCTAATATATCTTCCGTGTGATAAAACGATAAGATACAACCAATTACAAATCGATCTATGACAACTTTGGGTCATTAGTTAAAACAATACGCACGCTATGTTAGACTGGTTGATACCTGAACTAAATCTCAAGCATTTTGCACTCATGTTATGTTCCTTATGATACCCTATGAATGAAAATGTATTATTAACTTTTATGTTAGAGTGATCATTACATGTGTTTGGAATCATTATTCACTTTCGAATGTGGTTTTGACACATTATAAAAATAGCCAATCAAATCTACACTTAATTAGAAATATTATTGAATGACGTCATTTTAATTTAGTTTTTAATACATCATATCTAAGGAGGGAAACATCACATGCGGGCAGCACTTGGTTTTCCCTGCATAACCCAATAACTTTGTTTTTTCATAGCTCAATAAGAGTGTGCAAAATCCCCGCTATAATATCTTACCGTTGAATTCTATGTTAATGTAGAGAGCTTTTTCTGGATGACAATATGAAAAGCTATTTCAAAGTACCCAATTACCATTTTGTTTCATGCAAATCTAACTTGACAATTAGAAAGATGGCTAATACTAAGCAATACAGTTCATATATTAAACGATTATAATCATTATAGAGCAATATTTTATCCTATAACAAGAAAGATCAATTATGCATAAAGCATTGATAATGAAACACTTTCTAACTGAAATGCAATTTCATTTAAAGATCTCTGAAATGCGATACATTCAGCGTTGATATATTTTAAATTATCTCAGTACTACAATAATGTATTAAATTTGAAAACTTAAAACTTCATTGAAAAAAATGAACTTCATTCGAATGACGTCATCGAAATATAAATCGTCTGTCTCTCTATGTAAAAGCAATGAATATTTAATCCATATCACTTTTATTCCCGACACCAGAGCTAAATAATTTTGCGTGAAAAAAATTCAGCAATTCTTATGCAACTCATCTTCCAATCACTTGTTTACATTCTGCATCCATTAAAATTAGGCTTCGTTGTAGAAATAATCAAAGATTGATGATCTTTTACAATAAAATATGTTGTCATTGCGTTAGCGCAAAATATAGATGCACAGAAAATGCGCAAAAATTATACGGTTTTAGGACGGATTCAACAATAATTATAAAAGTAAAAGAACTTTAAAAATCACGATTTTTACATTGGGAAAATGATGGATGCCGTATTTTATTTTGAAGTGGGTTACGTGATCTCTGCATATAATATCGGTGTAATTGTTATTTTAACTTTCATTTAAGAACTACCAAACATATTTTGCTGAATATCCTTATACATTTTATGGAATAATTTGAATATTTCCTAACATTTTCGAAGCAATTTGGGAATTTTAACTTCTCTTAAAAAATGTTTGAAAAATTAAGTCCCGTAGAATTCAATGTATTTCATTTTTCAAACCGGGTTCAGTCCAAAACTAATTGGGTGGTATTATTTATTATATGTTCCCCTATGTTCCACAGACCGCACCAACAGCATACTAAAATTTCATTTTGATAAAGTTATTCTTACTGCAGTTATCCTGCAAACGGACAGACTGAATGGACACTTTTCAGCTATGTTGGAAAGTGTTAGAAAACGGTGGTTTGTGTTCTAATTAAGATATTCCAAAATTATAAAATTATAATTCTAACACTGATTTTCGTATGTCAGTGCTAAATTATTTCGTTGCTTAATTTCGAAAATAATCTCGTTACTATGGCGACGCCAGATGGGCGTATAAACAAATTAAAGTTAAGCACGAAGTTAAGCATATTCATTCTAATGAGGCTCCCTATCAAAAAATAATTACTATACTACACTTTTAAAATGCAATTAAATTACGACTCCTAAGAAAACTTACCTGTCCTACTATAATTTGGATCAAGGATATTAATTTCCACCTAAACAACAGGAATTATCAAATAAATTAATGAATTGTCATCAAATTGTCGGAATTTTAGTTAATCAAGCGTTATCTTTGCCAAATTAGCAACATTTTCCTCAATTTGGCGAGATTTATACAAAGCCGCTATGTTGGCGATATTTTGTCAAATTATCGCCAACGTAATCGCCTCGCCAAGCAATGCAAATGTACAAACAGATGGGGAGAAGAGATTTTCTAATATATGAATAATAAAGCCATATACCATATGAAATTTGGCGGTTTGAGCGACATATATATATATATATACATATAATTGACATTTATTTTATTTACTATCCCGTGAAAAAAATAACATTTGGTGAATTGTTTGGAGTCAATATACGAAACTAAAGAAATAAATATCTTCTCTTCTAAATAAAACGGACTAGATCGCAAGAAATGATGTCAACAAATTTATTGAATAATAGTGCATATGAAAAGAAAAATATATTACAATAATTAATACCTTTCAAATTTTATGTAATTGCTTTGATTAATTGATTCAAAAATGTGCAAATTCTCGACACTAGTTCTTTCTAGCGTTCTAAAGTGTGTGTCATTTGTTTAAAATGAAAAGGTACATAGGAAATGATTGTTTATGTAACAGTATTGTAGGTTTTCCTTTTTAAATACATATATTTTTTTCATAATTTCATTCCAAAATTTCAGGGGATTGCTTAAATACGATTACAATACTCTTATTAAATTACATTCAAAACACTCTATTCGTTCATGAGATATTGTATCCACAGTCTTACTACACCTATGGATACCTATACACACACATACATATATGCAAGCACATACATTCACGTACACACATAATGCAAGCACATACATTCACGTACACACACACACATACACTCAGGCGTCATCTCAATAATGTTTGATTCGAGATCAAAGATTCAAAGATGCTTGAAACATGACCTTCCGTCGAACATTCGAATTCGAATTATCGACTCTATCACAATACTTTCTCTACTGCGTATGTGGGGAAAGTAACATATTAGTATCGCATTAAAATATAAATGGAATAATATTTAAAGATTGTTATTATATGATTATATATATATATATATATATACAGCAACATATTGACAAATCATACTCTAGCATTTCTAAATAATTCATAATCTCCATGTCTTCTTCTAACAGTTAAACAATTCGTATAATTCACTTTAACCTGCTTTGAGAAAACTGCTTAGTCAGAAACAAAAAATTCACTGTAACCTGTTCTGAGATGATTGGTAATACACATGCTTTTCCAGAAGTACCACAGTACTAGGGGTAGATATATTTTCATTATATCCTTTTGATATTACTTTATAATACTTTGCATCCTCATTACAATAATTAGCCACAAGCTGGTGTAACAGATTATTTTATATTCATGTTTGATTTTTTTGTGTATTTGATCCACTTTGTCTTTTCTTCTACGTCGGGCCATTTACATTATTTCTGTAATACATTTTACAGTTGTGTAAACAGAAACGTAGAATCCGTATTAATGAAACATGTATGGCCCTTGATAACGTACATGGTTTCAGAAATGCTTTTCATATTCATTTTATTCCTTTTATATTCACTAGATTCCACTTATTCAATTTCCAAACTTCTTGCATAGCTCATCGTGCTACACTAGGCTTCTGATTTGCAATTTTTTTACCTTTACCTACAGTTTACAAGCAATTTTCTTTGGTATTTCTCGGGTATCTATATATTACAAGTAATCATAACAATCGTCAATTATATATATATATATATATATATATATATATATAAAGTAATAATTAAAATATAATAGAAGAATGTCAATATCTATATAATAAAATGTGTATTGCCTGCTATCAAGATCAAGAAGAGTACATACATCTACACCAATCCAAACGTGAAATTGAAAATCGTATAAAGGCAAAATATAAAGTTTTGTTTTATACTTTGAATTCCATTAGATTTCCATACATCACACGCATACCTAAACTTCACAAAAATCCTGTTAAATTTCGACCAGTAACAAATGGTTATAAAACATATTTGACTATTGCCAATGAAAAATTGTTAAAACTTTTGAAAGATATGATATTAAAAATTAAATATAATGGAGTGTATTTTATTCATAATAGTAATGGAGTTTTGAAAAAACTTAAAAATATTTCAGTGGATTTACACTTCAGGAGTTATGACTTCAATGACCCTTTTTGCAATATAAATATTAGGGATTTATTTACAATTCTGATGGAATTATATAACAAACATGACATGCAAAAAAGAATAAAAAAACATGTTTTCAAGTGTCTTGTTGAAATGGTGTTATTTGAAACAGTTTTGTATGATGGTACTCATTTTTACAAACAGCGTTACGGCAGACCAATGCGAGGTGAATGCTCCTCTATACTCGCCGATATCTATTTAAATAAATACGAGTAGGGCACAAGTATATTAAATGAAATAATATATATTCGTTGCGTGGATTATATTTTGTGCGCATGTACACATAGTCGATATATATTAGATTTCACCTTTTATCCAGATAACTTATCTTTGACAGAAACAGAACGTAATCAATATCAAAGTAGTATAAATTTCCTTGATTCGATTATATACAAGAAATCAAATGGTTATGTGGACTTTCGACTTTATACGTAATGACTTCACGTTTAAAATAAATTACATAGTACTTTGGAATGCATGTTTACATCGTAACGTATTCCGCAATATTGTATTAAACTATTTGATACGTAGCAAAAGATTAAATAGTTGTAAAATAGATCGATATGATTGCGATCATCGTTTCCTGAATGAGGCGATTCCAGAGGGATTACCAAGTCGTTTTCTGAGCGGCGTCATACGCAAGTTTTACAATATAACCGTAACGGAGAGTTTTAATTTGCATTTAAATAGATGTACATATGAAGTTTGAGTAGATGAATGTATAGAGGTGCTATGGATTCGTTTAGAATGATGTGATTAGGTGTTTTAAACGTTAAATTTGTAATGAGCGTTTTGGTGACCTTTGTACTTGGGTTATGGAATGTGTACAGGGTTGGTTTGTAATGTTTTTAGTTTGGTGTTTGATATTATGTTCTTTGTGATGAATAGTATGGCTATGATGGGATTTTTGATTTTTTTCTATATTTAATTTACAGTAATAGTTTAATTATCCATTTTATTTCCATTTAGTTTAATTTCAATTCTTTTGCGTTTTAAGTATTGAATACTTTGTTTTTGGCAGTGTGTCGGCTTCCGGGCGTGCCGTCACGACATAAAACTGGCTTAACCGGGAAGTGGGGGACATAATCGTCCCCGGCCATTTTTGATACATTGCTATTCTTCTATTACATTTGAATTATTACTTTTTATATAGATATAATTGGTTGAGCTGCTTAGCGCCGAAGGGTATGTTTTTTGTAATTAGATTTGATGGTGACGGTATTTTGATAAGATTGTATATATATATATATATATATAAATAATTGAAGAATTTAAATTTGCTTGTAATATATATACCAGAAATTGATCATTTATTGAAAAGTTTTGTATAGCAAAAATAAAAATACGATGGTCTGAAGTGATTATTTGATATCAATAGTGACTATACTACAAGCTAGTGAAGATGATAAAGAGAACATTATAAATAAAACATTATTCAAACTTATTCTGCAAAATATCCAGTAAAGTAAACCATTGCCTTTGGCCTGTTAAAAATTTATTCTTACCCATAAATTCTTTCAAACCTGTTGTGCAAAATTAACAGTAAAAGTAAAATACTGCCCTCACACATATGTATGTATGTATGTATGTATGTATGCATGTAAGTAGGTAAGTAGGTATATATATGTGTGTGTGTGTGTGATTAATATATATTTCTATTTGTAACAAATGATTCGCAATTTTGTGTGCCTCTGAGATTGAACCAAGTTTTTTTTTTCCTTGAATAAGAAAATAACTGTTAAAACATCAAATTAACTCTGGGTTTTGAAATAACTATAGAACAAGTTTTGCACATTTACGCACCCTATCATATTTCTAATACCTGGTGAAACAGAAAATCTGTCGCTTGCAACATCTCTTACAAGAGCCTTACAATAGTGTAGTGGTATTGCTGAATTCCACTGCCTTTGGTACCCTTTAATATTTTCCTTGGCAGTAATTTCCTTACGAAACCATTATCCGTGCTCGTCACAGGCGGAGTCGCAGGTTATCTGGAAGAAATTCAAGTACAGTATTGTGGCAATTAATTGAGAAATGCAGTTTTTTTTATAAAATTCAGTTTTATTCAAGTTTTCTATGGATACATTTAAAACTAATAAGTGATATGACCTCCCCGAGACTTTATAACATTACAGACACATTTCGGCATGGAATGTACTAGACTAGCACATGTAGTTTTAATTTCAACGTCTCTGAACCATATGTCAATAACGGCCGAAATTAGCTTGTCCATCGGCGTACAGTCAAATTTGTGAAGCCGTTTTTTGACAACAGCCCACAAATTTTCTATGGGATTCAAGTCTGGTGAATTCCCGGGCCAATCCAGTACGGTAATATTTTTTTTGAGCCGAAATTTTTGATTCGCTTCGAAGTGTGACATGACGGGCTGTCTTGTTGGAAAACGCAATCTCCGTTCGGCCACAGTTTAGCCATGGTTGGAAGCACTTTTCGGGTCAATATGACTTCGTAACTGGCACTGTTCATCATTCCCTCTACGGGAACAAGAGATTCAGTCCCCAAAACGCTGAAACAACCCCAAAACATCTTTTTGGGCGGATGCTTGGGTGCTTGATTGAGAGGTTCTCCTTGGCTCCTTCTCACGAATATAGATCTAAATCCCTGAACCACAAAATGTGTTTCGTCAGAAAAGAGAACTTTCTCCCAGTCCTTTTCAGTCCATGTTTTGTATTTCCGTGCCCATTCCAACCTTTTTTTCTTCCTGCGAAGCGTCAGAAGCTGCTTCTTGTACGGTCGACGTGCTCTCCGTCCGCGTTCTATCAGCCTGTATCGCACTGTTGAAGGTGCAATATCAACACCAGCTGCCACCATGGACTTAGACAGGTCAAAACTGGTTAATCGAGGATTTTTAACACTCATTCGATGTAAAGTTTTGTCGTCACGAGTCGAAGTTGATCTTTTTCGGCCGCATCTTCCAGAGCGGTTGGTTCCAGCATTTCCTGAAACCGCTTCCAGATCCTCCCGACACTTGCTGTACTCACTCCACATATTTTACCTATTTCCTCGAACGTCTTAGAAGTGTGTTCTCTAAGCGCAATCACTTTAGCTCGTGTTTCCGCGCTGATACCCATGACGCTAATGAGCCCCGCAACAACTGAGAAAATACCACTGCGGAAAACCTGCCACCTGACGGAGGAATTTGAACACCTGCTACTTACCAGGTGCATACGAACACCTGCTACTTTGATAATAACTGCAATTTGAACTCTGAGCTAATTTGGAGTTCTTCTTCCTAAGCTTACGTGTGATAAAACGAAAAAAATGACATTTCTCAATTAATTGCCACAATACTGTAAGAGGGCAAAAAGTGTATTGTCAATAACATGTTGCACTGTAGTCTCTCGTAACGTCGTAAACTTTGGTATGCAATTTTTTCTGGAGAAAATTCTCCAGATTCTCCAGAAAAAATTACATACCAAAGTTTAATAATATACCAAATCCCATACGTGAAGTCATTTTTTCTGGAGAATCCAAACTTGACCCCTCCCCCTAGGAGGGGGAGGGGTCAATTTTGGTATCATTGGATACCTTTTCTAAAAATATTGAATACGTGTTTTCTTATTTTTTGATCCGAAGTGTATTTCTCGAGATATTGCGCCGTTCCGGAACTTTCTGGACACCCTATATATATATATATATATATATAATAAATACAAAATAAGATGAGTGCACATCTCTAAACACAGCATCAAACCGCGGGTAGTAAAACACCGCGTATTTAATTTTACCTACATTAAAAGCTAAAAGTAACGAGAAATGGCAGAAAAAGTAGGTCATTGAATAATTAGAAAAAGGAAAAGAAACCAATGAACAGTATATCTGTCAGATATATATATATATATATATATATATATATATATAACTGTAATATGCACAAAAACTGTAATTTTTCAGTAAATATTTAGTATAATTGTATGCATTTTTTAGGATATTGCGTGGCATCATAAAACTAAAATACAAACGAAAAAATCTGATGTGGGCAACACATGACTTTCCTTATATAATGTAATGAATTTACTACTTTTACAGTAAAAAAATAAGTTTTTCTTATTGTAGATACTAATATTCTTTCCAAGATATTGAATTTTCGACAATTAGTCGTCATTTTCATTGATTCAGCGAGATTTTCGTTAATTTGGCAACATTTCAAAAAGTCTCCAAGTTGGCGACATTTCGCCAAATTTGTCGCCAAAATCTCGCCAAGCGTTATGGACGAAGAAATAAGTTATTCTTACAGCAGATAAATGACTATTGGCGTTCAAATACAAAAGTATTACTCAAAGTATCTTTTCTCATGAATGGAACGAGCTACATCCACGAGAATGATGTCATCCAATTTATTGCATGATATTACATATGAAAAGTGAACATGTTTCTCAAAAGAAAATGTTTTTTTTTATTTTATATGACTTTTTGAAAAAAATTTTGAAAAATTCACAATATCTCGATAACGGTTTATGTTAGCGTTCTAAAATTTATGTCAATCGTTTTCTAATGAAAAATTACATATGATATGTTTATTTGCGTAACTTTATTAGTGGTATTGCTTTTTTGACGATTTTTTCAAAATTTTATTCGAAAATTTAAGGGGGTTCTGAACATTCGATTGCGTATAAAAACAATAGGCTTCCAGCATTTACGGATTGTGATTTTAGTACCAAATTTGATTCGAATCGGTCCATTCGTTCGTCAGTTATCGTCTCCACAGACTCACTGACACACACACACGCACATACACACATACGTTCGCACACACACACAGACATCACTTCAAAAATGTTTGATTCGTGATCAGGGATACTTGAAATGTGCTCTCCCGTCGAAAACTCGAATTCGAATTTTCGACCCCGTCACAATACTTTCCTTATACATTATGTATATAAGGAAAGTAAAAATCAAATAAGAGTGCATACCACACAAAATTATTTGTGTAACAATTTGCCACTTCTATTAATGTCTGTCCAGCTTCTAAACGTTCGACCGCTCGCCACCTTAAATATTTTTTCTAAATAATACTTCGGAATCTTTAAAAACTGCTTTGAGTCGATAAACACCGAAACCAAATCCTGAATTGCAGAAATTCGCAGCAAAACATTCCTCGGCCACATAGTTTGCGACTCTCATTTTTAGTTGCAATGCAATACATGGTAATGTATAGGGAAAGTATTGGAATCATGCCGAAAACAGCAACTCGACTTTTCGATGGCTCTACACGTTCTGGGGGACTTCTAGAATAATAAAAATCTATTTTTAGCTTGACGTCTGTGTGTCTGTCTGTATGTTTGTCTGTGCAATGTGTGTATCCACTCTAATTCAAAAACTAATGAACCCAATTTCATAATATTTTAAAGGTAAGTCACTTATATATGATCTTGGTGGTGATTAGTTTTTGGTATGATTCAGGATAAAAGAACCCGCCATTTTTTGTGAAATGGCCCCTAAAAATTGTCTGTATCCACTCTAGCTGATAAACTATTAGACTAAATTTCACAAAATTTGGTAGATAAATCACTTATAATAAATACATTAACCTGGTTCTGATTAGAGTTTAGTACGATTAAAAAAAAATAAATAAAAAAAAAAAAGAATATGCCCCTTTTGCGAAATGGCCCGCAAAAGTCGTTAAATCTAAATATAAAAGACTACGTATGCTCAAATATATCAATTAAATGCATATTTTATACGCAATTTTTGACAATGAAAAAAATAAGACAGCCCCATTACTCTAGAATTAGCCTTTCTCGAAATATTTTAGTTTTTTCGCGTTTTCGTTACCCCACTTTTGGAAATAAGTCTTGTTACTAAATGAAAACCAACACTGAATAAAAAGTGCAAATTCAGTGTAATTTCAAATAATTACAACTGTTATTTTGTGGAATTAAACCGAATTTAATGAATTATTGAATAAATAAAGAGAACGTGAATAAGAGTCTGCAGCAAAAGTCATATCAGATTTTTATGTATGTAAAGATCATTTTATAAGTATAACTCCTAAGTGTAAGTTTAAAGTTTATAAGTGTAAGTGTAAATGTATGTGAAGAACATTCAGCATATATAGACCCGAGCGCATTTAAAATATAAGATATGGGCTATTTATTTTGGTTTAGAATAGCAAAATTGTATATTAATGCACAGCAACTCAGTAACAGTTCTCTTATTTTTGTCAGCATTCCAAAATTTTACGCTTTAATAATTAATAGCCCAATTTCAACAACTGCTTATACATTGAAAAATATTGTGACACCCAACCAATCTCATGACACTTTAAGTGCGCTTATTTTCGGCTTATAACACAACCGGAAAGGTTAATGTATAAATTATTCACTGTATGATTTGCTTAGAAAATTAGCAAGCAGATAAACGAGAACACACACAAAAGGGACAAGATGTTTATTTTGAAACTAACCTAGTGGAGTAAATAATTCATATTATGCATCGCGACCGAAGTCAACAACAAAATTTGAAATCATCTAACTTCTCCAGTAAACAAGTTTACTGCACACCAAGCAGTTATTATACGTAAAGAAATTTTAACAACACGCAAGAAAGTAGGTGTTTACGATTTTCACAAGGTACACAAATGAATTGCTCTTTCAAAGCGTGCGTGATTCGTGTCTTTTGAAAAAATTTTAGTTGGCGTAAAATTCAACTTCAGATTGTTTATGGATATGTAGATATAAGTTTAAATCGAAAACAAATGTATTTCCGTCATCAATACAAACACGGACCTAGAAGTGAAAGTCAAGGCATTATATTTTGGTGCAGACTTTTCTTCAAAAGGAAAGAGAGGAGATACAAATATTTTTGCCACTATTGAGCCACCAGGGATCGATTTCTGTTTAAGATATGCTTTTTAAAGTATAATAATTTCGAAGGTTTCATTGACTTAATTGCAGTAACTGTTTGAATATACAATATAAAAATTTGCCCCGAACATTCATCTGAATCAGTCTACAAAATAAATGCTTCACCATTTTAATAGGAAGCGAAACAGGATTGATTTAAAGTATCCGACCCTATTTAACCGGTCTCGTAAGTAAAAAACAGCCTCCTTCACCAAGAAAAGCAAGAATGAATCTGTCAAAAATATCTATCACGTCAAAAATATCTATCACGTCGGAAATATCTATCACGTAATTGGATATTGTTCCAAAGGCGGCGTAACAAAAATGCGAAAAATCTCAAATATCTCGAGAACGGTTGGTCATAGAGTAATGGAGTTGGTCATGTTCTTTTTCTCGTCTATAATTACATATAATATAATCATGTAATTGATACATTTGAGTATAGGTACTCGTTTTTTCTTTTTTAGATTGTGGAGATTTTTTAGGGCCATTTTGTAAAAAAGATAATGTTGTTCTTTTTCGAATCGTACCAAAACATAATCAGCATCAGAGTATCCCACAAGTAACTCATCTACCAAATTTTGTGAAATTTGGTCAATTAGTATTTCAGCTCGAGTGGATGCATGAAATTTTTGCGGGGCATTTCGCAAAAAAAGGCGGGTTCTTTTTTCTCGAATCGTATCAAAATTAATCAGCACTAGGATCACACCCAAGTGACTTACCTACCCAATTTTATGAAATTCGGTACATTAGTTTTTGAGTTAGATTGGATACATACATTGCACAGACAGACAGACAGGCAAACACACACACACACACTTACACACACTCACACAGGCATCACGCTAAAAATAGATTTTTCGTATTCTAGAGGTCCCAAAACGTGTAAAGCCGTCGAAAACCCGAGTTGCGATTTTTGGCAAGATTCCAATACTTTTCATATACAGGGTGTCCCAAACATATTTAAAAAAGGCATTAAAAAAAAAAAAGGCGATAGAAATGTAACGTTTGCTGCATTGTACTTGGGAAATCAGGGAATTTTATTCAACCAATTTTCAAAACTCGTTATAAAGGTCACCAACAGATGGCGCTGCCGTTGTGTGAGAGCTGCAGGGAAATGCATATTATCAGTTCGCCATTCTGTACTTTGCTCAGCATTCTGCTAGCGTGTGCTTCTCAAAGATTTCAAGTTGCTGTTGGTTTATTCCTTGAAAATGGGAATTCGTTGGAACAGCGGATATTTCTTGACTGGACCATTCCAGCTGAAATGTTTGCACAGGTGTCTGCGAATTTTATTCCCAGACTGCGCCATGTTGTTGCTGCATATGGTGGTAATCTTGGAAACATCGTCTCGTCGTTTTTGCAACATGGCCATACCGTTTATTAGTTTTTCCCATTCAGCAGCGCCATCTGTTGGTGACCTTTGTAACAAATTTTAAAAAATTGGTTGAATAAAATTCCCTGGTTTCCCAAGTACAATGCAGCAAACGCTACATTTCTATCGCCTTCTATTTTTTTTTAAATGTATTTTTCAAATGTGTCAGTCATTTTTGGGACACGCTGTACATTACCATGTATTGCAAGGAAAATAAAAAGAACGGAAGAAAGATAATTTAAATCAGACTTGCATGCTGTTAAACTAAATACGTATTTATTTTTCAGATGACTTAAATAATTTTTAAAGCTCAAAGACCAACTCTAATGGCACATAATAGAACATAGATAACGGTTATTACTTTCCCTACAATGCGTGGTAATGTATAGGAAAAGTAATGAAATAGTGTCTGAAATTGCAATCTGTGTGTCCATTTTAACTCAAAAACTAATTCACCAAATTTCCCAAAATTTGGTAGGTAAATCACCTGTAGGATTCTTTAGTGCTGATTCGATTTTGCTATGATTCGGAAAGAAAAACCTTCTTTTTTTTTGCAAAATAACCTGCAAAAATGGCTAAAATAAAGACTGCGTATGCTAGAATGTATCCATTAAATGCTTGTTTAATACGTAATATTGACGACGAAAATAATAAAACCAAGTCCACCACTCCAGGACTAGCCGTTCTCGAGATATTTGAGTTTTTTTTCATTCTTGTTACGTCATCTTTGAAAACATGTCCAATTACCAAATAAAAACATATTTGCCATATCGCCTTAGAAAATAAATCCAGTCACCCAATGAAAACGAAAAGTGAAATAAAACTGCAAACTGGGTGTCATTTCAAATAAGTATCCGCGTTATTTTGTGCAAAGCAACACAATTTAATGAATTAAACAAAAAAGATCAATCATGCATAAAACATCGATTATGAAACACTTTCCAACTGCAATGTAATTTTATTCAAACATCTCTAAAATACGATACATTCAACTGCGATATTTTAAAAATTATCACAATACTACAATAATTTATTATATTTGAAAACGTCATCGAAAACAAATGAACTTTATTCAAATGAAATATAAATTGCCTGGCGCTCTGTATAAAACCAGTGAATATATTATTCATAAGCTTTTTTCCATTCCTTACATTCAGCGGCGATATTTTCAAAATTATCACAATACTACAGTAATTTATTTCACTTTAAAACTCAAAACCATGGAGGTAAAAATACTTTCTAACTCCATGCGAACTTCATCGAAATAGGCAATATAGAATCGCCTGCTTCTCTATATAAAATCAATGAATGTTTCATTCATATCAGCTATACTGCAGACTTCAGAGCTAAATATTTTTTCGTTAAGGAAATTCAGTAATTCTTATACAACTCATCTTACAGTTTGATGCATTTACATTCTCCATAAGTGAAAATTAGGCTTCGTTGTAGAAATAATCAAAGTTTGATGACCATTTAAACTCAAAAATAGTGTAATTGCGTTGGCGCAGTATATAGATGCACAGAAAAAATAAAGCGGCTTTAGGACGGATGCAACACCATTGAAAAGAACTAAAAACATAAATTAACAAGAACTTTAAAAACTGACATAAATTAAAAAGAACTTTAAAAATCACGATATTGACACAAGATGGATGCGATATTTTATTTTGAAATGGGTCACGTGATCTCTTCATACAACATGGGTGCAATTATTATTTTAATTTTTATTTAAAAAACTACCGAACATATTTAGATGAAATTTGTTTATACATTTTATGGGATAATTTAAAAAGTTCCTAAAATTTTCGAAGCAATTTGTGAATTAATTTTAAATGTGCTTAAAAATCTCAAACGCCTTCTCAATAACATACTAAAATTTCATTTTGATAAAGTAATTTTTACGGCAGTTTTCGTGCGAACGGACAGACAGACAGGATGAACAAAGTCATAAACACTTTTCAACTATGTTGTGAAAGTCTTAAAAAGGAATTAAAATAAAAAGAGAAAATGAATTCGATTCTGTAGTGAAAGTCGTCTGATATTGGAAATATAGCAGAAAAGATTATTACATATAGAAGATACAGAAATAAAGTAAAATCATTTCTGAAGTATTCATATTCTTTCCTACTTAGGTACAACTTAAAATTAAGTCCCAGCTTATCATTCAGATTATGAAACTTTCGTTTGAAATGCGGAGCTGTGGGAAAGAATTATAAAATATTAGAAGGTGGAATGGAAGTGAAACAGACGTATAAATAACAGAATCATGCATCAAATTTACTCGTATATGTATTATATATTGTTATGAACATGAAAAATATCTTCACTAGAAGCCCATGAGAGAGTCAGTAGGGAAAACACCTTACAAGCAGCCATTCCTACGACGTGAATCGAGGGTTGCCATTCCAGGACTGTCGGTTCATGGTTGCCAGATTTTGCAATTTATCTCCAAATTATGCGACATTTAGCGATTTTTCGAATGTTTGTGAGGCTTGATTATTCTACGCGATACGATCCCTTTCTGGAAGTTTCTACTGAGAGTATATAAAAGGGGCCATCGCTCAGTTGGAAAACAATTGACGTGATAACAAGTGCATTTAATTATGATATACGTCAACGTTTTGAGAATTGTATCGGCTGTGTTGTGAAATTAGTGAAACATTTAATCGCTGTTTTAATGTACCTAACCTAACATTTGTTCGGTGATTTTGTAAGACATTTATCGAGCTATTTGCTATATATTGTTCCTGTTTAAGCTGTGCCTGTAAATAAGCGTATTAGTTATCCAGAAATTTGGGCTCAGTCTTGTATCCTGTAAGTACACCCAAGATTTCACAGAACATGTCGTAATAATATAAACGCAAAGGTAAACAGACTCAACTTTGATTTCTTTGATATAAAGAACTAATGACATTTTTGTTTTATCTCACTACATGTTTGTATAAGTTGCGTCGCATGCTTGTTCACATAACTTTAATTCAGAAATTACGTAATCAGATCTCCTTCAAACGGAATATATATTTTTTGTGCATCACAATTTTGATCTATACGCAATCTTAATAATTTGTTTTTAAATTGGCCATGAACATATTTTTGGATTTAGGCTTATTAGTAATATATGGAGAAAAGTAATTTTTATACGTTCTGTAATATAATTCAAGTATTTACTCAAATAGCCGGATTTGTGTATACACGTAGTAACAAAACTTGACATAATGCGTAAGGCCTGAGCTCGATTTTTGATTGCAGTCAAATGCTTTTGAACTCAAGGTATGTCAAATGCCGTAGAATTGAGCACCCAAGCTAAAATACAATGTTGTACTGACTCAGGGCCGTAGCCAGGTAAGGGTCAGATGGGCTAAGCCCTCACAAGAGGTATTATCAGCCCCCCTGATGAAAATATTAAAGTTTTAATAGTGATAATAAATCCCACCCAATATGTTATCCAAATTTTACATAAGAAATTATTTATGATATTTTTTTATAAATTACTTTGTTTTAAAGATTTTCTAATTTAGTTGAATTTATGGTTATATAGATAATTAATTTATTTGCATATTTAATTTAAATATATTTAAAAATTTAGTAACTGTTCCAAGGCAAATATGGAACATTGCGAATTGTGGAGGGAGTACAACCTATAAAGATGGTCCCTGTGCTACTCCCACACTACTTATACATTTCCCTTGGTCAACACCTGCAAAATGGTGAGCAAGCACTGTTTCTGAGAAATATGAACAGCGATGGATCAGTTACAGAGGGACTCACAGCAGGGCGCTTTTGGGGAGAGCTGACCCCTTGACCATTTCGGCTGCACGTGCGCCCGGGTACGTGGGAACTTTGGCCCAGCTGTCAAATATTAATTCTGGGGTGCTAACCATCCTCCTGTCATCACAGCACCCAATAGCTGGATATAATTCTGGAATATCCAATCAAAATACCAGGGGCTGCAGTGGGGAGCCAATAATAGACCTGGGGCGTAATTGTGTAGGAGGGCACATTTTCCGAGAGAGAGTGAGTTTTTCGAGAGAAGACTTGATATTTTGATTGCGAGGAGATAGGTCCTCAATCCACGGAGCAAATGACGGACACTGGTCGCCTGCCGACCCGCTGACGAGCTATTCTTCGAGATACGGAGGTATGCCATGCATGTATTTTTACATACTGTGTCGATGACACGATTTTCCTTTCTCTCTCTCTCGCTGCATTGGTTTAGCCTTCATATTCAGGATAATTAGTTTTTGTGTAAATTAAAATAATTATATTTTAAGATAACATGTGTTTAGATACGAGTCGATTTCAATCTTAATGTAATTTAATCATGGAGAACCTTACTTATATGTTTTAAATGGGTAATTTTTGAAAGTCGTGTTTGAAAGCCGTTCTTTTGCAACGGGATCAATATTGTGTAAGGAGATGATGTTTGATATTAATCATACTTATATTGGGATGTCAGTAGAATTATAATCATTGTTATTATAATCATTGTGTTAATAAATATTGTTACTGTTTTATATCATGTCCGCTGTCCTCATTTTCCATTAAATTGATTTATATGTATTTTTATTCGACACAGCCAATGTCGGAGTTTGTTTTAATGGGTAATAATACTGATTTATGCGTTCTGACCGAACGTGTGGTGAAAATCCACGCAACAGTAACTATTGTGGTTAATAAATGTTAATGATTAACTATGTTTTATGTGAGCCCCTCCTTTAAGACTGTTGAGCCCCCCCCCCCCCACACACACACACTTGAATTTCGTCTCTGTCTACGGCCTTGTACTGACTGGATATGGTTGTGTCTCCGCTCTACGTTTCATAAGAGAGATAATAAAATACATTTCAGAAGTTATTTCCAAGTCCAAGGTTTAGTTGTAGGTATAACTGAGTGCAATTTAAGAGAGCAGCATTTGATCACTAGTTCCAGCTGAGTGTTGTTACTAAGTTAAGTATAATACTCTACATTTATGAGATTAAGTGTAATACTAGTGTATAAATGACATAATATTGAAGCGAGGCTTGCATTTTTAAAAGCAGTACTATAAGTGTATATTTAAGAGGGCGGAGCCAGAGAAGGAGTTCCTCAGAACATATTATATTCTTCAAGAGCACAAGACTGGTAGAATGCAAAATGTTAACAAAAAGGAGATTCTTAAAGATTTCCCAATCAAAAGATTGACGATAAGTATCGTGAGATATGCCAATTTTAAAAAGCCGAGGAAGAAACAATGTCAAGATAGTGTTAGAAATATTGTGTTACATGCAAATATGTATGAATTAAGGATAATTTTATGCTTTTGTTAATAACAACATAAAGTTCCTTAGTTTTATTTGACATGCGGGATGAAGATTATGTTTAACACTTTACAACATAGTTGAAAAGTGTTTATGACTTTGTTCGTTCTGTCTGTCTGTCCGTTTGCATGATACCTTCCGTAAAAATGGCTTTATCAAAATGACATTTTAGTATATTGTCTAGACGGTCTGTGGAACATATGGGAATGTAAATTAATAATATCACCCAATTAGTTTTCGATTGAATCTGGGTTGAAAAAAATGAAACACGTTGAACCCTACGGGACCTAATTTTTCAAACATCTTTTAAGTGAGGTTGAAATTCAAAAATTGCTTCGGAAATTTTAGGAAATATGTTGTATAGTATGTATCGTAAATCTCCGGAATATTAAAACTGCATAAACTGGTCGCACAGTAACGTATTATTTTTTGATTAATTGAATATTAATAACAATTCCTACACTGCAAATTGGAAATAAACAATTTTCTGAATTTGAAAACTACTGGCTCATGATTCATTTAAGATAGTTTATTGCCCTTTCAAATGCGGCAAAGGACCTTTCATTAAGCAGATTATTTTAGGGACGAACACAACGCGATTAAGATTAAATTTGTTGAATTTTTACATTTAAAGGTATATCAAAATTAAATTATGAATCAATAATTTAATTGACACATTTTTGATACCTCTTAAATGACACATTTTAACACACACTCTAGACACATTACGTAATAAAATGTTCACTTATTCAGCATTTAAAATAATTAAATGCCTGGGAATTGTATACTATAATGAAAAAGTATTTCTTAATTTATCTTCTTTCTACTTCTAAGATAATCATCACATCAGGAGCATCAGCGTAAATCATGCACTAACAGCTTAAAGGATCGTAATTTGAAACCTTCTGTCTGAAAGTTTTGCGGGGGTGGGGATTTGATAAAATAAAAGAAGAAAGACGAAAAATTGCTGAAGGAAAATTAATCAGAATACAGATCGATATATTTATAAAACAAAGTGATATCATTTTCATTTGGATTTAAATCTGTAAAACAATTTAATAACAATTTGAACTTTTATAACTAGCATTGTCATAATAAATAGTTGATTTTATAAACTGGGAATCAGGAAAAAAATTACATATTGGATTCTGAATTGTGTTCGGCAGAACTTTTATTCATATCACGTCAACTGCCTAGATGAACAATGATAAATACACACCTATATGAAAAGTTCGAGAAAGAACTTCTTAGCAGATTTACTGAATTTCAGAAGGTTCTAGGATTCGCCAGAATTGGCCCAGTTGACGATATTTAACCAAATTCGTCGTCAAGGCTACCAAATTTTTTACAAAGGTTAAGGGACTGAGACATTTAAATTATTGATTTTCAATAAATGACTGTTTTTCAATCGTAACAACATGATGTCACTTCCGTTACATAGTTCTGTTTCATTTCCGTCACATTTCTTTCATGATTTACTCCATACTCAACGTCCTAAGGTGTATTTTAGGCTGTCTGATGTCCTTTTGAAAACAGGATGGCGATATTAAACATTTCAAGCATAAGATATATTTTTTTCACAAATTATTTTGTATTTTTAATATCTAAATCCTTTGTATTTATAATATCTAAATCCTTTGTATTTATAATATGTTGTTGTTGATATCCAGACCGTCCGACCTACCAGAAAGGTGTAAGGTAACTGTAACGGCCGGGAAGTGCCACCCAATTTAGACCGGAACCCAGTGGGGGAGGCATCCACAGGGACCGTACCCTCCTTCCCCTACCACCAACCTCTGGGAAGGACTTACGGACCCACATGTTTAACGTGATCGTATTCCGCGTGAACACGGCGGCTGTTTTGTCAGTGGCTGGAATCGAACCCGGGCCTACCGAGTGCAACTCCAGCGCGCTAACCAATGGGCTACCGCGCCCCGTATTTATAATATGTAAAGTAATTATTGTGAAATTCCCCTACTTGCACGTATCTCCATTTAACTATTTCTATTTAATCTTTTCACTGATTACAATATCTATAGACATATTTTATATTGTATTATGGAATTATAAGTGTAATATTATAACCACATTCTATGGACGAAATGTAATAAAACAACATTTAATTTAACACAATAATAATACAACATTTCAAAAAGCAATTTAATTTAATTGGAAAAAATTATAACACAACATAATATATAATTATATAATTGGTACAAATTTTAGAATATTAATCAAACGATATTATATGCAATAAAGACTAAAATTTTAACAATATAATTTTATAGAAATAACCAAAACACCACTGATAACTATTTTTAACCAAATAATCTGGAAGTAAAAGGTTCACTTTAGGCAGTATTAAAAATATGGTGTAGCACGCAGTAAAATGCGTTAAAGTCGCATTTAATGCTTTCATTTCAAAATATGCTCTTTGTTACTTCAGTAATAATGTTTTAAAATTTTTCTAAATCAATAATTGAAATTTTGCACTTATGAATTTTCGTTCTTTGATGAACTTTACATGTTGATCTAATCTGCAGGTGACACTGTACTTTTGTTCAAATTGCATCCAAATAAAACTTAGAGCTAACGTCAGGCGTCTTTTAAACTTTGTGACAAAAAATTCAAGGAAATACTGCAAACGACTTTGCAACGAATGTAAATGGATCTGAAAAATTACATCTATTCATAATTAGAAAATTACGAATTGGCATGCGAGAGTAAATAATAAGTATTCCGTCGTTCTGTTCCCCGTCCGAGAAACCCCCCCCCCCCCACGAATCTTAAACTCGATAATCAACATCTACTCTGGCAATGTAACTATACGTGCCCTGAAGTGTACTTCAAAATTAAATTAGAGCCATCCTACTTCCGAAATCAGTCGGAGGACGAAAGTTGCAATTGCCATCCTTAAACCTTTTTCGACTGGAAATAGCTGTCTGTCTATGTCTAACACATTACTGTTACACAAAGCTTACGTTATGCACTTTAAGGCGGACGGTTCCCAAATTTTGGACACAGCTGCAAACATTCAACTTCGGAAACTTCGCTCTTCGTTTGGAAACCTCGATCTTAATTCTATCGTCAATGAACCCCATTATGTCAAACTCGAGGCCGAACATAATGATCTCAATATTAGGCTCTTTTTGAAAACTATTCAAAAATTATCACACACATTTTTGAGAGATTTGGGGAAAGTCTCAAAAGCTACAATCGATATCCTGAATATCTACTATTCAAGGTTTCAAAAATACTCCAAACGGTCAAAGGCGCTTTTATGTACTGAGAACTCGTATTCACATGGCAAACGTGAGCGCAGTACCAAAGACCTGTAGCATCTTTGTACTCTCCCATATTTTTACTTGTGAAGATTTTCAACTATTCTTCGACGTCGAGGTGAATCGTATCCTTAGCATTCGTATATCGCGATGCAACTCGCAAACCCCTACTGATCACCGATCAAGGAACCCATATTCTAATGTCCCTTTATCCCCTTCGCAGTCTATTTTTAAGTCACGGCATTTCTCAACATTTTTAATTAGACTCTAATAGACTCAGTGTTAGATTTTTCGAATGCAGTGATGAAGAGCACTCATTTCTCTTCTAAACTCTACTTCCAAAAAATATCTATTTCTGTCCACGCTTAATTTTCGCAGGAGGTAAAAGCTGGATTTTTTTTCAGGCTCAGAAACTCCTTGATCCTAATTATAAAATTTGCTAAACTCCGGTGCTTCAAATACGCAAAATCGTTTCGAACTGACTATAAAGCAATCTAAACGCCGTGGGTGACTTTTGCTGTCTTTAGGAAGTATGGTTTGTCCTTAGACGCTGAAATGACACGGAAGAACACAAAAAATTGCTACTATTTGATCAAAATATAAGATTACCTGTAAAGTGCAAACATTGTTTACTGTCTTGTAAATTGCACTAGCGAATTGCTGCAACCAATGGATAATAGTATCATGAAGTCTTTGGAGGCTTACTACCGAAAGCATCCTATGCAAAAGATTCTAAATGCTATGAAATACGATAGGTATGGGATGGGGCGATCACAATAAAATCAGAAAAAGAAACGAGTTAGATGCTATAGAATGTGTGTCAAAAATGAAATTCGTTATCAGCAAAAATAATCAGAAATGCGTCAAGAATATAGGATATTTTATCATTCTATAGCAAGATAATGAGACCAAAGACATGCAAAACGCAACTGACATAAATCGCATACAATCATCATAAATTCATCAACTATGTGAGTTCTGACTACTATACAGGGTGATTCAAAAAAGAAGGTCCGAACTTTACGAGCTGGTAGTACACATCAAACTAAGTATTTTTCACCATAGTTTACCGGGTCGGAAATGAAACGTAACGGCGTTACTGGGCAATGGATTGAGCGAGGTGGTCCCATAACTTAGCCCCTACGATCGCCCGATCTTTTATGCCTTAACTTCTTTGTGTGGGAATATCTCAAGAGTATCATCTATGACACTCCCCTTAAATCTAAAGAGGAACTCGTCTCCAGAGTTTCGGCCGCTGCTGCCGAAGTGCACGACATGCCTGGTTTCTTCGAGAGTCCGCCAATCGCTTCATCGCCGCTGTAAGACGTACATTGAGGTTGGCGGTCGCTCTTTTGAGCCATTACTGAAATTATTGTTTATTAAATGCCATTTTATAACTTCTAAGCCATTTTTACGTTTTCTATTCACATAATCGCTTTTTAACCATTAAACGCCCACTGGTGCCTTTAGGTTTAATTTTCGACCCGGTAAACTATGAATAACACATAAACTAGTTGAATAACACATATATAACATTTTCAATAATAACATGAACTAAATAAGACTCCCATGTTTCCCCTTAATGCATCAAAACATTTTTAATTTTCCTTTCTCTTTTGCATAAAAGGTGAAGTACATGCGCTTTTTGGATTTACTTTAAAAACTTTGTCATTTGATATTCTACAGGAAAAGTCAAGTTTATTTGATCATTGGAGTTGAAAACTACATATTTCATCACGAATTTTAGACACATTGTATAACGACAACCATACTCTTCCTGTCGGTACATGAGATTAAAGTAAGAGACACGGGAAAATGATTTCGTAAATATTTATCATTTTGTCCACTTAGAACGTGAAGCATCAAATTAAGAGAATCAGCATAAATCACAAACTCGCAGATAGAAATTCGAAACCTTGTGCTTTCAAAGTGTGTCGAGGGGGATAACTGATGATATATGAGAAGGAAGGAGAAAAATTGCACCAGGAAAACAAATATAAATAGCAAATAGCGAGATATTTATAGCGCAAAGATAAATCTTTTGCATTTTGAATTGAAATTGTGAACCGATTTGATAAAAATAGTCTATATATTTTTTTCTCAATTGAATTCTTATATAACTATAATGTGTAAGTTTTAAATAAAACTGAAATTTAAATTTTAGTATGTGTATACCAGCATTTTCCGAACTGTATTTGATGGAAGACATATTCACGATAAGAGCAACTTGAATACAATGTAGACGTTGTGCCTAGTTAATTACTCAAATTTGTCTTCATACATTTGTTATGGGTATATTGGTCAGTTTATTAACAATGCAGCAGTTTCTGTTATGCATAAATTTAAAATATTTTTTATTGAAACATAGAAAAATATGATTTGAATTTTAAATATTTATTTTAGAAATCAATTGATTTAAAGTCAGTCCATCAATGTTATAAAATTATTACACGGTTATTATTAATAAGTATTCTAGTACATTCGAAAGTCTCCAAAAGTTACCAAGTTTTCGATAAATAGCAGAATTTGCAAAATAGGATATATGGGAACCCCCTATTCAAGAAATAGGACTAGTGTCCTGTTTTTACCTTCTGCGTCTCAAAAAGGCACCCAATGAAGTTATTTTATTTGTTCTTAACATTAAGTTACTCCGACAATATATGGAAACTTTGTCTAGCACCGAAATCGGATAGTATCATATATACAAAATCAAACCACGAATTTTAAAGTGGAAGCAAAAATCTCGCCCACTTAGCTTTGCCGACTAAGCTGTCTGCACTTAGAAGAGCACAGCAAGCTTGGTCATATATTATCTTACAATCTAAATTGATCAACAGGATTCCAACCACAGAGTTACATGTACCTTATAATAGGAAATACTGTTGTAAGTTAATACCAGATATAGTTTTTCAATTATAACCAAATTGATGTAATAATAAAAAATATTTTATAACGAATACTTTTAATTCTATAAATTTGTAAATACCATATATTCTCTGATTTTTTTTTTCCATTTCCTTCTTTCGCACACGAGCTTTTTTGCTCGTGTGCGAAACTTTCGTAGTTCTGAAGCCCAAAGTTTCAATGTAAAACACTATAAATACAACATTGCACAAATATTGCGATTTTGAGAGAATTGTGAAATATTCCATGTTTCCATTTCGAAATCCATATGGAAGTGGATATTTGAAAAAAAAATAAGTCTTACACAATTTTAAAATAGACTTGCGAAAATATGAAAGTACTATTTTAGGCAAAATTTGCAACTGTATAAACTTTCAGTCGGATTTCATAGATGATAGCTATTAAAAAGTGTTTATCAAAAAGTGCTCGGGGTTGAGCACGACATGTTAATATTTTGGGCACAAGTGCTACTCAATTTAATGCGGCAATTTAAATACAGTGAATGCATTCGCACAAAACAATGCAAGGGCAAGCATAAACGAACAGTTAGTTCACATCCCCGCCATCAACAACAGCGAATCATCAAAGGTGGTGTGATATTTCACGGTTTCTCAATATAAAAAATCTGATGTGGGCAGCACATAACTCTCCTCATATAATGCAACGAATTTGCTACTTTTACAGTAAAAAAAAAAGTTATTCTTATAGTAGATACTTATATTATTCCCAAGATATTGAATTTGCGCCAAGTTGGCGCAATTCCGCCAAATTCGTCGCTAAAATCTCGCCAAACGTTACGAACGGAGAAATAAGTTATTTTTATAGCGGAAACATGGATATTGGCGTTCAAATACAAAAGTGTTACTCAAAGTATCTTTTCTCTTGAATAGAACGAGATAGATAGATCCACGAGAAGGATGTCACCAACTGTATCGCATAATATTACATATGAAAAGTGAAATATTTCCCAGAAGTTATTATTTTTTTTAATTTATGGGATTTTTTGATAAATTTATTTGAAAAATGTGCAATATCTCGATAACGGTTTTTGTTAGCTTTCTAAAAAATTTATATCAATCGTTCTCTACAAAAATGACATAAGAAATGTCTATTTGCGTAACTTTATTAAATGTTTTGATTTTTTGATAATTTTTTCAAAATTTCACTCGCAAATTTAGAGGGGGAGGGTCTGAACATTCTATTGTGTTTAAAAACAATAGGCTCCCAGTAATCACGAATTATAAATTTTCGTACCAAATTTTATTCGAATCGTTCCATTTCTTCGTGAGATATCGTCTCCACAAGCTCACTGACACACATACTTTCATACAACACATACACACACACAGGCACACATCACCTCAAAAATGTTCGATTCGTGATCAATGATCCTTGAAACGTGCTCTCTCATCGAAAACTCGAATTTAAATTTTCGGTCCCGTCACAATACTTTTCATATACATTATACTATGTATATAAGGAAAGTAAAAAGAGGGAATAAATAACTGTATGTGTGTACAATAACCTTACACTTGGACGATGCTCTGGATGCAAAAGGACGCTAAAACCTGAAGGCTCTCTTCTATAACAAAGTACTCTGTGGTATACATAAATCCTAATATACTGTCTATAATCAATTCAAGATCTTATGAATACCTACAACCATGAGTCAAGGCAACTAAGTCAAGGCCCGTTTCTAAATGGAACCTTGTGCTCTACAAAGAGTCTTGCAACGGTATGTTGTTAATACCCAAATTTACTTGAAAATCGAGTATAGAACTTCGCAGAGAGTGAATGTGTGTATAAAGCATGGGATACGTAACAGCACCTGCCTGACAAAAGTAATATAATTTTATATGCATATAATTTTATATACATATAATTTTATATGCATTTGAACTATGTGTCGTAGTATGAATAATATGATGCTAAAATTTTAGCACTGAAAATCGTAGATGAATTCAATTTGATAACTGATGTTATTTATGGAAATGATTTATAGCGATAGGATATAAAATACAGACGCAGTGTGTAATTGCGTAATATTAAATTAAACATATTTGTTTTTTAAATTCCATATACTTAATTAAGAGATAAGATATGTGTGTGTGTTAATAAAATATTTGGCTAATTTCATAGTTATTGTACTGAAATCCTGTGCAGAATCATTCTGTCCTTACGAGCCAATGGTATTTAACATGCACCGTCTTAGGTGAAGACATCGAAGGTAAGTCCTTTTAAAATTTAGGCATTAATGATTTTCTTTATGACAACGTGATTCGCAATATATTCATTTAAGCTCTTAAAAGTATGTTAGAATTTGAATTGGCCTTTAATACTTCAAGGGTTCTGCCAAAAAAAAGTTTGAGAATCACTGCTTTAGAGTTCCAACGTTTGTGTATGCATGTCCTTGGGGTAAATTGTTCTAACATGAGATTCCTCCTAATCAAATTCATGCATAGATTTTTCAGCCTGAAAACCATCATTTGGGCATCAGGAAGCTCAAATAAATGTATAGTTTTAGTGTAATTTGTTCCATGATGCTTAGAAACAAAACTAATTGTAGGTTTGCATATCCGATGCAAACTGCAATTATCCAAATACTGTTTTCTGGCAAATATTTTTTTGACTGCAATTTTTCTTTAAATGAATAAAGTCCTATGTAAAAAAAAGATGCAATAATGAATACAGCTAACTATAGTCACATTTTGCAAATGTATATATACATGGAGACATGCCATTAGAAATTTAGAACTCGAAATTAAATTTTTCAAATACAATTCTTTCCGTTTTTCGTTAGTAATTATATCGTAAAAGAAGTTCCGTATTTTTCAGACTGTATTTAAGTGCATAACTTATAATATCTGGCACCTTAAAATAATCTGATGTGGCCAGTATATGATTTTCATTGCATAGTGCAATGCTCTTTTTAGGGCGAAATAATGGTCTACAAGATCTGCGGCAGAATATTTTTAGGATTGAATTAATGTCACATAAACTAAAATTGGGCATTTGGGGCAAATTATATATCCCACACAGAAGGATTTATTTACATGTAAAATCCTCATAAAAATGCAATTGACATTTATTTAACACCCCTGAGAAATAAATTACTATGAGCGAATTCTTTGGCATCAAAACCCAAAACTATTACAAAAGGTATCTTTCCTCGAGAATGGAACGAACTAGATTCACGAAAATAATGTTACCATATTTGCAGCATAATATTTCATATGGAAAGTGTACCTATTGGATGTTACTTACTACTTTTTTTAATATTATGTATTTTTTTTATAAAATTATAAAATTGTTTCAAAAACCTGCTATATTTTGATAACTGTTCTAAAGTATATGTCATTCATTTTGAGATGACACATTATGTATTAAAATCCATATGATTTTTTAATATTTATTCAAAAATCCATTAAAAATTCGTGCAATATCTAGAGAATGGTTCATACTAATGTTCCAATATTTGTATCATTTGTTTTTAATAAAAAATTGGGTCAGAAATGATTATTTATTGAAATGCCTGATTTTATAATGATTTTTCTCAAATACTCATTCAAAAACTAGTGAGTCTTCCAAACATTTGTTCTCGTTTAAAATCCTTAGAATGCCAGTATTCACCGATGTCAATAACCTTACTAAATTAGCTCCGAAAAGCTTAATTCGTTCACTAAATATCGCGTCCGCAAACTCACAAACACGCACACTAATATACATACACCTCCTAAAAACACACATATCCTAAAAAACTCGATTCGAGTTCAGGAATACTTAATGAAACGTGCTCTTCCGTCGAAAACTCAAATTCGAATTTTTGATCCCATCACAATACTTTCTCCATATATTATACTAGGTATATAGGCAATGCAATACATTTAATGTCATTTTATGTATTTTAAGGACTGCTAATAGAAATCATAAAACATCTAAGCACGGCAGCTCAATTGAATTATGCGTGGCGAACATCATTTATAACATCGTTAACTGCACAAAAGTATGTGAATGAGAATTAAAATTAGTTATTTTTAGGAGTTGTCTATATTTTAAAAAGGTAAGTCTGAGCGGCAGAAAGATGTATTGATCAAGACACTTGTATTTGAAACACTATTAGGAAATTGTGATATATACGTTACGACCCATTACGATGCAAGTGATTCTACACAATATGGAATAATAATGTATGGGGATCTCGAATAATTTGGATTTCAGAAATTTCACTTTAGATTTTTCATAGTCACAGAAACTGGCCGTAGTGGGCGTTCCCAAACATTTGGAATACATTCCCATTAGGAAAGTTCCTTGCAAACGGGCTCTGTGACTATAAACTTGAGCATTGCAGCTCGTGAGTATAATGTTGCAGAAATTTTAAGCCGGTCACTTAGTCAGACTTGATCTGTTAGTTTCCATAAATGTTAGCAAAATTGTTGCATATAACAAGTGCAGGTTTCTATTATAGCAAACATCGGCTATTCTATAATGACGAACGAATAAGGGCAGAACCTATCAATGGATGCAATTATCGGCAATGGGCCGACGCGGTGGTCGAACGGTCAAGACAAGCATTTCCTAGCGATCGTTCGGCTGCAGGGTTGTGGGTTCGAGTCCCACCTTCAGGCATGGATGTTGCGTCGTTGGGCCCAATGTGTTCCCCGCCCACTGGTGCGCCGGGCAACGTCATGTGACGACTAAATTGTTTACGATTCTGGCGGGTGTATAGGTGAATGATGAAATATCAAGTGCCTGGCCATTGGAAAAAAAATTATCGGCAATGGGGGTGCATTCAAACTTTTGAGTAATGACCCCCCCCCCCACGGGCAGGTTCTGTGAATATAAACTTGGACATTGCAAACTCCTATAGTCTGAATCAAATTTTGTAGAACTTTGAAGCTGACTACTTCGTAAGACTAAATTCGTCGACTTATTAAGGTTCGTAAAATAGCTGTACCATTTTTTATTTTTAAAGCTGTTACTGACAATCCCATACTGACGAGCATAATAAGCGTGAAACCAGTTCAATAATATTTATATATGCAAACCAAGTATATTTCGATATAAAATTCTTCTTATTGACATATTTAATTGAAAATGCATCATCTTAGAACAGAATTGCCTAGAGCTTTGCTTTTTTTACTCAGTAGCTTTAAGAATACTATAATCTTAATATTTTACTGTCATTTCAAATATATCATGAGTTTCGAAATACGATATTAAGTTTTTGGAGTTTAATGAATTATTTTCATCACATCCAGAATAAAATATGAAACGCTCCGTTTAGGAAACAAAAGCTTATAAAATGTTAGAGATAGCCAGCAACATAAGTTGAAATATTAAGTAAATTGAAAAACATTTTTCTTCGCGCTAGAAAAGATTTATAAAAAAGTGATTTGAATATAGATTTAATTCTTTTGGCTCCGATTCAAAAAGTCCTCATATAAAAAAAAATCGCAAAACAACTTTATTCAGGCGATGTAACCTGAAAAAGTTTTTTACTGTTTTGAATTTTCGTTTGAGAGCAATATTATACTCATTGACTGTACATTATCATTTGAAAGTATTTATGAATATGAAATCCTAAATTACCATTTGTGCTTAGGATTTTAAGAATGTATTTCATAAACATACATACAGAAGAATAATTGCTTTACTAAAAGTAAAAATATCTGCCCCCCTCCCCTTTTTTTGACATTTTTCTACTCCTGCTACAGTAATTAATCCGTAACGATTTTCCTGAAGAAAATAGTTTATCTTGCCTTCGAAGCCGGCTAATATCTTGCCTTCGAAGCCGGCTAATATCTTGCCTTCGAAGCCGGCTAAATTTAGTAATTTTGTACCATTATAATGAAGAAAGATTTATTTCCAGTGATTTCCAGCAGCTTCCTGGTAATTTATTGTGAATCAAATTTTAAATGTTGTTAATATTTTTTAATTACTCTTAGGTTAAACTAGTGTTATTTTATCATATATTAAAATTGAAATCAATACTACACTTTATGTAATTAAACAATTTCCAAAATCATTCAAATAAAAACTATTTTAGTCTAAAGCAAATATAAATTACGAAACTTGGAATTTAAATTCAAAGGATTTAGAACCATCGTCCTTCAAATAACCTCAGGGAATTTAAATCGCATTTTCAATACCGAATCTAAAGAGTCAAAAATATTTTTGAGATTAAATTATTGGACCGAAATACCAGGCTTATTTTTAAATAAACGAAGGATTGCAATGCTGGATGCAAATTATATATTGCGGGTCTTACATGAATGAAATTACTTGCAAATTCCGGAGAATCAATCTTGTTTTCTAGAAATAAATATATTTTGGTTTCTGTTTAAAGGTTTCAAGTTGCAACCCGCGTGGGAGAAAATAAAGTTATGCGTTTATAATACAGGGTGCTATATAAAATAATATAAAAGATACTAAAAATAATTTACAATTTAAGTCTTAAGTATGCATTTTATTAAATGATGTACACAACTACTAAATGGGATTATATGACTGACTAGATTTTTATGCAATTACCTCCAGTTACTCACACAAATGAACTCAGGTTTATTTCAAGTACTTTTAATAATATCAGTTGTGATTGATTGTATATCAGTTGTAATGTCAGTAATAATACCAGTTGTGATTGTATATCAGTTGCAATATCAGTAGTAATATCAGTTGTGATTGTATATCAGTTGTAATGTGAGTAGTAATATTAGTCACGTTCGACGGGATTAGACCGCAACCGAATGGAACCAGGTCGTCTTCAGAGACGAATCGAGATTCAATTTGGGCAGTGATGACACCGTGTACGTGTGTGGAAGCCCTGCGGTGAACGCCTGAATCCTACCTTCGCTTTACAGCGGCACGCCGATCCCATAGCTGGTGTGATGGTATGAGGTGCTATAGCATACGACACCAGGTCACCTCTAACATTGATCTTCGGAACCATGACAGCCCAGCGGTACGTTCGTGACATCCTTCAGCCACAGATGTTGCCACTCATGGTAGGGTTCCTAAGAGACATTTTCAACAGGATAATGCTCGACAACACACATCAAGGGTATCACAGGAATGCCTCCGCCATATTACCATCCTTCCCTGGCTTACCCGATCTCCAGATTTGTCCCCGATCGAGCATGGCTGGGATCACTTGGAAGGGCATGTTGGACAGCCTACGAGTTTGGTCGAACAAGAGGCGCGCTTAAAACAACTGTGGAATGAGATGACGCAGAACACCATGCGGGATCTGTATGCCTCACTACCCGCCCGTATCACATCGTGTATTCAAGCTAGAGGTGACGCAACAGAGTACTAGAACCTCCATTCATTTGTAGTTTTTCCTGTAAAAAATTATTCTTTTGCTTTGATTTTGTAATCACTTATATCAACGTTGCACTCACATATATAAAATTTATTTTGATTCTGACAACTCTTTCTTGGTGGGCAAATTATTATGGCAATAATTGTATATCAGTTGTAATGTCAGTACTAATATCAGTTGTGATTGTATATTAGTTGTAATGTCAGTAGTAATATCAGATGTAATTGCATATCAGTTGTAATTTCAGTAGTAATATCAGTTGTGATTGTATATCAGTTGTAATTTCAGTAGTAATATCAGTTGTGATTATATATCAGTTGTAATGTTAGTAGTAATATCGGTTGTGATTGTAAGGAAAAATAATTATGCCATGTGTACCAAAGTGTGTCATAAAGGATTATTTCATCTTAAATTTCGTAAATAAACTTTCCTCGTGAGTATAGTTATAACTGCGTACACTGCGATGTGTTCCAAGAATAAACCTCCAAATTTATCTTTACAGTGAGAATCAACTTACTTAATCTGAATAATAAGTTATTGGTCATTGACTACAATATTTAGCTTTTAAACTAAAATTGTTATTTAGGTATCATACAAGGATTGTAGTATAATATTTATAAGTAATACTTTATACAAAGATACCATTTAATATTTTACGAAAGTGACTTAATAGATGTGAGACCAAGCAGTTATTTACCAAAATATCTAAAGAATCTGAACTAGGTCAGAGCTCGACTACGAAAATATCTTAAAGATTAGAGCTCAATCAGAGCTGTTACAATATATGGCTGATACGTACATACCTTGAGTGCCTTTTAACTGCACTAGAGATCCAAACTTTGCCTGACTTTGGATTGAGGCGCTTGACATTAAGGTGCGAATTTGTTCGACTCCGTATCTCATCTGGAACTGATTCACACGAATACTATTGTGGCGATTGAGAGTTGCCAGGCCCGAACTCGGGATGTAGTGCTTACAAGACCGACATTATACATTTAGACCAAAAAGCTAGCTTCTCCTCCGAACTTATAATTCGGGTACAGGTTCCAAGCATCTTCGATGAATGGCAGGAGCAGAGTCGGCTGCCACACACTTCCCCCCCCCCCCTGATGAGAAGCCCGGATCGAATTTCGGTGAGGAGGGGGCCATTCCAGAAAACCCCCGTGTGTCCCTATCCGAAACTCAGTTGAGGGGCTGAAGATGGCCGGGAGGCGTGTTGCCTCGAGCGTGATGCCTCAGGCGTGCCGTCAGTCGTGGTCAACCAGGAAGGGAGTGGTAGGGCCTCTGGCTCCGTGTGGTGCTGTCATCTCGTGTAGAGAGGTGAGATAGTTGGAGACAGAAGGTTTTTTTTCGTACACTTATGTCCAGGGTAACCATTGTGGCGATTGAGAGTCGCCAGACCCGAACTCGTGACCTAGTGCTTACAAGACCGACATTATACGTTTAGAGCAAAAGCTAGCTTCTCCTCCGAACTTACAATTCGGGTACAGCTTCCAAGCATCTTCGATGAACGATGGATGTCTTTTGGTAGGAGCAGAGTCGGCTGTGTGGTGTCGCAATCTGCGAAAGTATATATTTCTAATTTTAAAGTGTTCTTTCAAATTGTGTAGATGTAAAAAAGCTCTTTTCAAGTCATATAAATGTACAATTCCTCAGCCGATATTCTGCGGAAAAAGCGAATCTGATGAAGTGTTCGTGTCCCTGACCGGCGCGCCTGCTTGAAAGAGAAAAGCCGTTGAGTGCTTGAATTTTGTGTTGTTGATGATTCGCACTGTTTCTGCATTGAGAGTGTTCATGTATATGTTTTTGTGACGTCAGTACTGTAAGTGTAGAGAGACGCTATTTTTGCAAGACAGAGCCTGCAATGGTTTTGAAACTGTCGGTCGTGTTTAAAGAAGCTCTCTAATTTCTTAATAATGGAAAGTAAAATCAAATTTTAATTCAAACTTAATTACATTCATATTTTTCGACCGACAGTGTCCCTTTGAACCACACTCATGGTTCGTAAGTATCTTTCTTTTAAATGGAAGATCCTAGTTAGTTTCTGGTTATATGACTAGCAGAATTTATGTTATTATGTGGAGCCAGCTAAATATTAAAATACATGTTTCAATCTCCCTTTGTATATGATATAATGTGAAATAATATCAAAATTAAATAATTTGTATGATTTAAAGATTCTCAAACTTGCCATATTGATTTAAGGATTTTTATAAAGTCTAACTCGTGATTAAAAGGAGTTAGAATGTTGTTTTATAGAATTGCCATCGAGAAAAATGTGTTGTTTGATTTAAAATAATATCTTATATGTGCTTCATAAAGTTAATTAAAGAATTTTCATTTAATTTCAAGAAAATATGGATTCATCATTTCATGAGTTTGTTTTCTTGCCATATTTTTGTTCCTAGCCATTGTGTAAGTATATTCGCTTCACACCAGGGAAAGGATTCGCACTTGGGTGTTTTGCGTACTAACCACTAGATCACGATTAGGCCAATTTGAGTTTACATACATGTTTTGTGATCACTTAACTTGACTTCATTTTTTCTGCATGTGTGTTTGTAAGGAGATTCCATCGTGTCTGAATCCGCCTTTACAGCTGCCACACTATTTTGTATTTTCCAGGCATTATATCCTTTTATATCTCGTCATATCGAACATAATTTCTTTTTGTGCTTCTCATCTCTTGAACATCCTTTCAGATCTGCTTGACCTTTCTATTCGTTCAATGGTTTGCATGATGGCTCAAAGCCGGTTCTGATTGGATTCCCCCTTTTTGACGTAGATTCTTCGAATCAGATCTAGAAACGTGGGTTATGCCAATGTAGACATTGTGACTCTCAAATTTGTGAATATCATTGCAAATTAGTGAATTTATGGGTCGTAAAACATTGTTCAAGTGTAATGTCAAATCATCGTCTGAATCCTTTGTTCAGCTTGCTTCACAATATGGCATATTACTTTAACGATGTATTGCTTTATTTGGTCTCGCAATTCTGATTCGTAAGTTATTTATTGTAAAACCATCATTTTATTTTTAGTGATAATAATCCAAAAACATTCATTCAAATATATTGCATAGTTTTTGAAAAAAAGTGAATTTATGGATCGTAAACATCGTTCAAGTGCAATGTCAAGCCTGATGCCTACTCGTCTGAATCCTTTGTTCATCTTGTTTCAAAACACGGCGTGTACACAACAAGATATATTACTTTACTTGGCCTCGCAATTCGGATTCGTAAGTTATTTACTGTAAAACCCTAATTCTATTTTAAAGTATAATAATCCAAAAAAATTCATTCAATTACATTGAACAGTTTTTGAGAAAACAGTGTTTTAGAGCATCTAAAGATAATGTGGGACACCGGTGTATTTAAAAGTATATTTAAAGACTATGAAACATTGCGGGTATAACGACACACATAAGATTCAGTATTACTTTTTTTTATTCTGCAATTTTTCAGCACAGTTGTAATTTGTAACTTCAAACAGAACCAATGAAATAAAAGGTATATAAGAAATCATATTCAACTCTTTTGCCATCTACCACCACAACATATACCATTCCATTATTTTTTCTATTTTCACGATAAGAAAAACTTAACAAATAGTCTCTGGACTACAGAGGTCACGAAAAAGCGACCAATGCTCCATTCCTAGAAAGTATTCACTACGATAAGGAAAACTCGAAAGCGCAAGTTGATGCGGTGAAGAGAAAATCCATTATCTTGTTTTGTGGCCTTTCTGTTTATCAGTAACTCTGCAATACTGCGGGTAAAAATAGAAGGAACACCTGGTAGTCCTTTTCAACTAAATTCATTTTTCCAAATATTTTTAGTCGTGACCGTTTGTTACTGTTGGCTTCAATCGTGAGAAAACAATCTATATAATAAATGTCTAACTTTTTTGTCTTTTATAGTTCCCCCAGAAGCCCCATGGGTGACATAGAACGGGACATTTTACACATTTATGCTATCGGGCATGACCTAACAGACCTTTCTGAAACACCTAAGATTCCAAAGAAACTGTTTATTTAAACATTTATATTATCGACTACAGGGCCAAGGAAGCCAAATTCTTCATTCCCTCTAAAAAGACAGTTAAACTGAAGGGCTTTGAGAAGTATTTTCAGACCCTCCAGACGCTCTCAGTGATTTAGATAGCTAAAATTTACACACTTAAACAAAACAAACTTGCCGTACTGCGAGGTAACTTGAACCTTAATTGATAACTTGGACTCAGAAATGAAAAACAGAATCAACTTCATTTTTTAAATGCATTTATAGAAGTAACTAATTTTTTGTCACCTCATATATAGAGATGACAAAATTTTAGTCATATCTGTAAATGCATTTAAAAATGAGGTTGATTCATTTGTTACTTTCCTTATATACATAATGTATAAGGAAAGTATTGTGACGGGGTCGAAAATTCGAATTCGAGTTTTCGACGGGAGAGCACGTTTCAAGCATCCCTGATCACGAATCAAACATTTTTGAAGTGATGTCTGTGTGTGTGTATGTGTGTATGTGTGTGTGTGTGTGTGTGTGTGTGTGTGTGTGTCAGTGAGACTGTGGAGACGATAACTGACGAACGAATGGACCGATTCGAACCAAATTTGGTACAAAAATCACAATCCGTAAACACTGGAAGCCTATTGTTTTTATACGTAATCAAATGTTCAGAACCCACCTAAATTTTCGAAAGAAATTTTGAAAAAATCGTCAAAAAATCAAAACCGCTAATAAAGTTACGCAAATAGACATTTCTTATGTAATTTTTCATTAGAAAACGATTGGCATGAATTTTAGAACGCTAACATGAACCGTTCTCGAGATATTGTACATTTTTCAAAAAAATTATGAAAAAGTCACATAAAAAAAATTCCTATTGAGAAACATGTTCACTTTTCATATGTAATACCATGCGATAAATTGAGTGATATCATTCTCGTGGATCTAGCTCGTTCCATTCATGAAAAAATATACCTTGAATAATACTTTTGTATTTGAACGCCAATAGTCATTTATCTGCTGTAAGAATAACTTTTTTCTTAGTGCATAACGCTCGGCGAGATTTTGGCGACGAATTTGGCGGAATGTCGCCAACTTGGCGACTTTTTTGAAATGTTGCCAAATTAATGAAAATCTCGCCAAATGGATAAAAATGATGCTAAATCAATGAAAATGACGACTAATTGTCGAAAATTCAATATCTTGGAAAGAATATTAGTATCTACTATAAGAAAGAGCTATTTTTTTACTGTAAAAGTAGTAAATTCATTACATTATATAAGGAAAGTCATGTGTTGCCCACATCAGATTTTTTTTTGTTTGGGTGCAAATTATCCCTTAGGGTTCAAATTACTCCATCTTACGGAATAAAAAAGCATCGCATATTTTAAAGATTTGTTGGTTACCCTATCTTTAAGACAATGAAATACTAGTTTTAATGAAATGTATATAAATAATACTAAAAAAAATCTTGTGTGTAATGTATGAAAAAATCAGTCAGTTTCGTATTTGCGAAAATAGACATAATCATTTTTTATTTCTTTGTGAAATTAGTGTTCGGGTTTAATGAAGAATTCTTATATTATTTTAGATTTTAAATACATACAATTATGTGCAGATATTAAGAAGACATTTGAAATGGAGCTTTGAGTTTTTGTATATTATGTTTTATTGCATTGAGTGACTTATTTGTTTCGGTATTCTTACCAATAAAATTTTTATGAAATTTACGAATATCAGTTCCTGTTGCTCCCATTACAACCGATGGGTAATTTTTCAAATGATATCGTTATTTTGACTATAATGGTGTAAAATAGAAATAAAAAATTATTCAAAAATTTCCGGCATAATAGGACCGTCCTCGAATTTTACCTCGAACAGAGGAATGTTGACGAGGACCCTAAAACAAGTAAGCAACAACAGTTGAATTCATCCAAGAATATACAGTTTATATTTGTTAAATAAAACCTCGCTATTAAGGATAAAGCTAAAGATAACGCTAATTTTTTAATACAATCGTTATTTCTAGAGTAATTTTAAATAATTTCTGTTCTGTCTCAAATTGGTGAAAATGTTTAATTGCAGTTTATAGGCTCATCAAAGCTTATCCATCCTTCGATATAAGCTTTGAAGACATCGTTAGGAATAACGATTCAGCTGACCGTCTGTACCAGTATGTACGATTCTTTAAGTCTTGTAGATCCTTGTGGTAAAACTTACCGTTACTAAACTATGCAACATTATTGGATAAGGGAAAATTTTTAGATTTTGCAGTAATATGTACTCTTTTATACATTTTTGTAACACTGGTTAATAATGTTTTGATTGGTCAAACTTACATTCATCATCACAATCAGCAAGTAGCAATCACAAACAGCACTGAAAGTAAGAAAAGATTCCATACCATAGCTTTGAAAAACCTCTATGATGACCGACAATGTCAGTCTTACATCGTAACCACTGCAAAAAAAATCAGTTAAAGTTATTAATGTGGTATGACTGACTTCATAGGTCATCTAATTGTGTCTGATAGCAAGTTTTTTTTTTCCGCCAGTGCAGTTGCGTGCTATACTAATGAAAGCTAACGATCGTGCAAGTGATCCACCAATTGCAACTATGCGAAGATCACTTCCCCCATGTTTTGAGATTTAGGATATTGTTAGGAACTATGACTCAGCTGGCCGTCTGTACCAGTACGTACGGTTCTTTAAGTGTAGTGGATCCTTGCGGGAACACTAACCGTTTCAATCTTAAGCTATGCAACATTGTTGGATAGAGGAAAAGCTGAAGATTTTACAACAATATGTACTCTTTTATACATTTTTGTAACACTGGTTAATCATTTTTGGATTGGTCAAACTAACACCCATTATCACAATTAGCAAGTAGCAATCACAAACGGCTCTGGAAGTCAGAAAATATTCCATACAGCAGTTTTGCAAAACCTCTATGATGACCGTGGATGTCAGTCTTACCTCACAGACACTGCTAATAAAAGCAGTAGTAATGTGGCATGAATGACTTTATCGGTCACCTAAGTGGTTCATAAAATTGTGTCTAATAGCAAGTTTTCTTTCTACTACTGTAGTTGCACGTTATACTCATGGACGCATACTGATGAACGCTAACGATCGCGTAAGTCATCCACCAATTGCAGCTATGCGAAGATAACTCCCCCATGTTTTGAAATTTGTGACTACATTTTCTATATTATTTGTTTCCATTCATGAAACTTTGATCTCTCTGTATCATTTTGGTCTCCATTCGAATACTAAATAAAACCAGTAAATTGAAAGAACGTGAAAAATCACCTTAGATTTTTTTTTATCTTATTCCACAGAACACGTTCCTCTCCCTTGTTGTCCCCGCTTTCAAGATAAGAAGAACGTCGCAACAAATGGGTTCTCGACTGCATTGAGGTCAAGAAGGCCTCCAGTGCCTATAAAATACCCATACGGGCAAAGAAAACTTGAAATTGCAAGTTGTAGCGATGCCATAAAACATTTATTCATATTACTTTTCAGTATGCCTCTTTCGATAATGCTGCAATATTGTAGATAAATCCTGACTTTATTACCAAGGATGCTTTATATGAAGGATTCTAAGATATGCATATGTCAGATGCTAAGATATGCATGTATTATATGCCAACGAATCCCAGTAGAGACAGCCAGAACATTCAGAAGGAATTTTCGACATTGAATTTATATCGTATGTTATCGCTCGTGGTCATAACCACTAGGTCCTGGGAGTGTTTCAAAATGTTCTTATAGACCCTTCAATAGACATGGACAAAACAACGGAGTCAACATTTTGGTTTACCCCAGGGTGCTGAGAAATTTTCTTTTTTTAATTCTTAAGGGACCTCCAGTACTTATCTCGGTGAATTTTTGCACATTTATAGCATCACACACCCTCACCCTAAAAATGCACCTAAAGAATCCAGATTTCTGACCACCCCTTGGGGTCGTGAAAATGTTTTTTTTTCGAAAATATCAACCAGACTCACTACAAACCCTCTAGTGACTTAAAAGGCAAAATATTTGAAAACTTTTAATATCGACTACGTGACAGAACTTAACGGAGCTGGATTTTCGATTTCTCTCCAGGGGACGAAAAAATAGTGGGTGCTCAAAAATTCTTTCCCGACACACCCTCGAACCTATCCAGCTGATCTAGAAGGCTGAAAGTTTGCACACTTATAGTATAGACTACGAGACATATCCTGATTGCGGCAATTATTGATTAGAACGACAATTTTTAACGCTAAGTTGTTAACCAAACACTGTTAACTAAAATAACATTTTTAAACTTGTTAGCTTATTTGTCTTTAACAAGCTCAAATACTAGCAGTGCTATAAAAAATCCTATATTTCAAATACTTGTTCGTGTTCTTGCTACACGAATTAAAAAAAAATTATATAGTTCCTGTTTGTTTCAAATATCCTAGATATATAAAATTTTTTGGACATGTACTGATTCCCCACACACTTTACAAACCAATGACTGTATGTCAAGAGTCAAGAGGAATTGTCCTTTTTCATAGGAATTCTGACAGTAAAATTACATAAAAAAAATAAAACATCCTAAAATTCAAGGCAATGGGAATCAAAACAATGCGAACCAAACCATCGGACATGGCGAGATTAAAATGTATTTATAAAAAAATTGGTCGGAAACCTGTGAATTCGCAGTATATACCTGGATATAAGATCTTACTATTTAGCATCAATAATTTATTAATGAAAATTTCGGAGTGTAAAGGGAAATTTTGTATTTGAGGGGGATTTGTTTACGATTGCTTACCATAACTGGCACCAACACAAAAACTGACGCACATATTTTCAAATATGTTTTTTTGCCCAAATATAGTAGTCGACATTTTTCAGGAAAACAAAACATTCGCTACACAGTAATATGAGATGCAAAATTGCCATACGGATTGCGCATGCTTTCTTATATAAGCCTTATATCAGAATAAGGATGCCATAGAAATGTATAAATCATTAAAAGAAAATATAAATGTTACTAACCTGGTGCTTTTTTAAATAAATCCATGCACTGTTTCCATGCAAAATTTACGACATTCTATTTTTACTATCAAACTATCACTGATATTCTTTTTCTGCAGGTTATTTCGAACAATATTATCTAATCGTATTCAGAACATCTACATAATACGATCAATACAGAGTCAATAATAAAAGCTTTCAAACTTTATGTTGATGTTAGAATATAAGCAGAACAGACACGATCGAGAATGTCAGTTGTCCTTGAGAATGTGTGCGCGTTCAGAAATTCTATCCGATCAGATATATCTGACTGGTTAGAAAACGAAATGTTCAAAACACGATATTGGGAGACGTAGATGTTCACGGGAGGACTTGATATAAGTATAAAATAAAAGTATAAAATGAAATTATTTTGTCTTCAGTGTTCAAAGATTCTACTTATTAAGACTATAAGCACATCCCATCTAATCACTCCACAGTTTGAACTACAGAATAAAAGCGAACGCAATCTTGTTAATGGCTCAGTATATTTTTACTATGATACAATTGATCACCATTTTAGAGCTTTATTATTTTAGAATAATTATTCATTCTCAATCGAATACAGTCCCAATATCTAATTTTTAAAGTCTATCAACAGTTAAATTTAAGCATACAAAACTATTTTAAACACACGCACATATGATTAATGTGTACATATTTATATATTTTTTAAACATTGAGGACAATACGTTTTGTTCTATATCACATAACTGGATTGGAAATTTGCTTGTAGCCCCGCCACCTCCCCTTTGAAAATGGAATTTATAGATAACGATTTCAATTTGAATGTGTTGGCGCCGTTACTGCGGAATTACTCAGTTTTCTGCTTGACAAGCCAACACTGTAATGCGCATGTCTGTGGTAATGCATCTGAAGTGCTGCAATCGCCACGACTTCAATCTCGTAAGTTCCGGAAGTTTAACTCTAGTACGCATCTCGAGAGAGCTGCTCGGCATGAGCTGCTAATCTGATGAGCTTATGCTATGGCATTCTAAAAATAAACAATGTAATACTGTAATGTATATCTACTTTCTTGTTATGTTAAAGTTCTTTGTTATTAAATTGTTAAGTTTAGGCCTGTGGTCTTTTCTTGGAGACCATATTACGAGTGAGCCACACTATGCTACTACACGCAACTATATGGTGGATTATTCTTTTTTCGCCACTCCCTTAAAGTGACAACCCCCATATGAACACAATAAATAAAAGACGGACATTGGCATATTTTTCTCTAAAATAACTATTGATGAAACGTTTTATCAATTTTTTTTTGACCAACTGGTATCAAGTAGTCTCCTGGTAAATCAGCACCCCTGGTAAATGACAAATGTCTATATTTATTTACACATTTGTCATTCACCAGGGCTCCTAATTTGTTAACCTTTACCCTTACGGCTCCAAGAGTAGACTTTTGCAACTCCAGAACGGCAAAATAACTGGAAATTCTATCCCTGTAAAAAAATACCTTCAAGGACCTTGTCTTTTGTCCGTAACTCATTCCCCCTTCTGTCAGGAGAAACTTGGAGGACGGGATGCAGCATTCTTCAAAGCACTCATCCAGGTACAATAGGCGTTCCCCTCCTTTCCCAGAAAAATAGGAGTGAAAAAGACTGGTACAGCAGTTGAACCAGCGCCGTTCTAGAAGAGATTTTCAGATTTTCCCCTGTGTAATTGCAAATTTAACTGTTGTACCGCCGTTGTTAAAAGGTTAACGTTGTTCGTTATAGGTTTCTTTTGCGTAAACGAATGTAACATTTATACATTTATAGTACTAATATTATATTTTACAAAATTCTCTAGAAAGTCCTTGAAGGATCCCAATGACTGCGTAACGAAAGCTTCATTTCGTTATGGCAACTTCTTAAATACTCCATTAGAAATGCTGTAATGCTGTCATTTGATGGTTGATGATCATAGATACACCTAAAATGTACAATCATAGACTTATCTTCACAAATTAATTTGCTAAGAAAGTTTTTAACCTTTTGCTTACGGGTAGGACAGCGTCAATCATTGGCATTGTCGTCCATGAACGCCAATGCCTGCAAAGGGGATCGAACTGTTTGAGATAGGGTATGCCAAATACCCGTCGTTCTGAGAGGTTCTTTGTGTGGGATTGACGCTGTCCTACCCTTAAGCAATCGGTTAAAGACTTTCTTAGCAGCCCTTGTGTAATTGCAAATTTATTAATCTACGCCAAGCAGCACAAGTTGAGAAATAACATCCTCTTTAAAACTTCTACATTTTAAGAACTATATTTCGAATAAATTTATGTGCATGATATAGCACCTATTTATCACAAAAAAGAACGAATTATTCTAGGAGTTCTATCCCCCCCTGTTATTTGAAATCTTATACTTGAAATATAACTTTAGAATTCAAATCACAACTTTTAGAAACGAAAGTATAAGGTGAAAAAAATGTATCTTCGACGATTACATCCATGAAAGAAATAGCATGACACATCTTGCATCAGCTGGAGATTACGCCTCTGAATTTAAATGATTTATCATTGCAGATTCAGAAAAATCGATGTGGTTTTCAGCCTTACTGTACCCCTTTAGATTGGTTTTAATACATTTTAAAAAGTATTAACATTGATTAAAGATTCTTATTTCACTCAATAAGGGGTATATTCCTGCTTCAATTGAGAATTTGTCGATAATTTTCATTGATAACGAATCCTAATGGATTAAGAATCTCTTTATGAGGTATTTTTAATATATAAACTGTAAATTAAAACCATAAAATGATGACGATTATAAAGTAGTTAGGTATAATTACTGGCATGAAAGCCTAGGGCAAAGTATTTACGCACAAATAGAATAACAATATAGTTTACACCTGTTTCGATGACAAAATGGATCTCCTTTGTCAATGCTAAACAACCAACAAAACTGACACAGAAAAGACGAAATGAGTCCAATTTGTCGTCATGGGCTGTCATTATTTTTCAGAACACAAGGCGAGGAGGGCTTGTTATTCATAGTATAATTCACTGAAATCATCATTTCTGACATTATATTAGAGGGGGGTTTCAAAATATATATTTTACAATTTTAATTAGCCTAAAACTCTATGTTGCATTTTGATACATATTCGGGCTTGACAGTTAAGGAGTTGGCACATATCAAAATAAAGCATAATTATCAGTTCAAGGGGTGGATGTAGAATCCTCCACCTTGAAGATACGAATTAAAGAAACAAAGGGTATAATCTAATTAAGACTTTACCTTAGAGAGCCAATCAAAATGAAAAAAGAACAACCAAGTTTTTCCGAAAATTGACTACAAGGCTGCAGAGTGCCAAAACACAACAGAAATGTCCCAATTAGACAAAAATATATGCCAAAACTACACACTCCCAAAGGTAAGAATTGGCTGTCTCATGTGAATTCTTAATTCACGACTTAGAACGTTTCTTAATTCACGACATTCCAAAACAAGTGAACACAATTTTCGAACCGTTGCTTATAGACCATAATTCCATTTACAAGAATCCTTTTAAGGTAGGGAGTTATAAAATACTAATTTGAATGCTGCGCCACATTTTTGTAAAAAGTTAAGTAAATTGGAGTAAATTAAAAAAAAAATAGTTCTTAAAAGTTTCATTTAAGACGAAATAAATTGTCAAATTTCCTCACTTACACAACTTTTTCGTGACTTTTTGATACTCTTAATCAACAAAATTCATGAATTCTGGGGCGGTTCACAAATTGAATTGATGCACAAAAATAATTTTATGAGGTTTAAAATCATTTTTCCCATGATTGTTTTTTAAACTATTAAAGACAGGCAGACGATACTAGTTAAAAGTTATTTTAACATTTAAATAAGGCAAATAAAACATAATATTTCAATTTTTCCGGCCTGTCAGATATTTTCCCAACAAAATCTATGGAAAAGTAAGCAAGCTTTTTGTGAGAACAGGAATTGAGTTCACATCAGATTTAAGTGAGGCAGTTTTATGCTCAAATTTATGGTGAGCTGCAATAGCCAAAAATGCTTCAGACGAAACGACGCCAGTTTTTACAACACTTTGACCCGAGAGGTCAGCTAGACCATAAAGCCTACAGACTGAAGTGTAGCCATGAGATTGGTTTAAAAGAATAATCAATTATGGAAGATGTCTGAACCCAGTGCCCAAGGTCGGCCAATCAGAGCCAAAGAAGCGTTTCAGACCTCAGGCGAAAAAAAATGGCAACATATGGAAAGTTCTAGAGATTCAGACGATAACACAATTAGTTAAGAGTCATGAAGTAGTTAGTAAAGTCAGAAGCAAGAGGTCAGAATGCCATGACGATTCCCGAGTATTTCCATCAGACCGCACAGTAGAGATATGAAGTAGAGAAGTGTTACGCAAGTGTTGCAGACTGCTCCGTAGAGACTCCAAAGAAATGTCTAGATCAATTTCAGTACAATTAGCAATACGAGTTGGATCCAAACACGTACAGTTACGGCCAGGACGATATGCTGATGCCAGAATTGTGGTCTATGGCCAAATCCGAAAGTGAATGTATGTGAATGTAGTTAATGATTGTTGAAGGTCTTAGATACATTTTATAGGTATTTTTAAGCCATGGTCTAACATTGTCTCTCCCCGCCACAATTAATATGAGTGATTATTGCAACTAATATAACAATTAAGAGAATATTAATAATAAATGATTTTATGTTAAAATGCTGCAGTTAATTATAGTCTTATATTAATTAATATTCTATTCCAGGACTCGCGCAAAAGATAAAACAAAGGTGGGTTTTAATAGCGGCAAACAACTCAATGTGTAACAATGTTCCACGAATACGATATACGGCCATGTTCAAGATAACTTAAATTTAATATTATTCTTTGCACATACTTCTCATTTGATGGTTACAGCGGTATTATAAAGTACTCAACGCAACTAAAAGTAAATAACCTTTAAGTTTCCTTTTTTGTGCACTACCACAGTTTTCCATATTTGAAATTAACTAAGATCATTTAGAAACCATTGTTTTCAGTCGACGAGATAAGTTTCTAACATATTTTTGTCACTGCACTTTTCCCACCAAATTGAGAGCCCTTTTAGACGGATCGGTAAGAACTCTTGCATGCGGTGCATCAGGTGGCAGATTTGAGTGGACTGGTTTCGGGTTCGGGTAGGCCGAAAAATACCCCACGTGACAGTGAAAGAGAGACACCAAGTAGGAGTGGGCAGAAACTGGTGAAAATCGGCAAACAGAGAAAGACCGCAACGATCAATAAGTGATGTTCATTGCAACATGATACACCTGTACACTGAGCGATAACACCGTCTGATAGTAGTAGGTTGTAGGACTACCGCGGGCGGCGATACAGGCAGCAACACGTCTAAGTACATGGTCGATGAGCATGAGAATGGTGTCCTGAGGGTCGGCTGCAAATTCCCTGTCAATCATTTGCCAGAGTTCGTAGTTCGTTTTCTAAACGCGACAGTTGCAGGGCACGCAAGCAACATCCAATCACGTCCCAGATGTGTTCGATTGGGGAGAGATCAGGGGAGACTGGTGGCCAAGGAAGCTGCTGAGTACCTTGCAGGACATGTTGGTTGATACGTACAGTATGTGGTCGGGCGTTATCTTGCCGGTAAATGGCATTGGGCATCCCCTGAAAGAAAGGTGGTGTCACCGCCTGCAACATGTCATCCACGTATCATTGGGCTGTCATAGTGCCATTAATACGGACCAGAGGTGCCCTGCTATCGTAGGCGATGGCGCTCCAAACCATGATGTCGTGAAGTCGCGCGGTGTGATATTCCACAGATGCGGATTGGAACTGTCACCACTTCGGCGCCAGACTCGTTCACGGAGACTGTAATTGCTAAAACAGAAGCGTGACTCGACTAAGAACACAACCCTGTACCATTCCGCAGTCCACATGGCTCTATCCCGACACCATTGGAAACGGAGGCGTCTGTGTTGTTGGGTCAATGACAGTCTTCTTAACGGGCGCCATGAGTGCAGGTCGTCGGCGACTAATCGGCAGACAATGGTCCTGTTCGATATGGGAGCATCAAGGTTTTCCTGCACATACTGCAAAAGAGCGACGGATGTGGCCTGCGGGGCCGCGAGCGTCGGTCTACCGGCACCCCTCAAACGTGTCACATTCCTTTGTTTAAACCAACTTTGCCACAGCCGGTGCACCTTGTATGCGTGTAGGTGACTGTTCGCTAAAATTTGATGTATGGACAAACCTGCCCTTCTGAGTCCGATCACCATAACCCTCGTGAAATCGTCTGTCTGCTGGAACTACCTCGGTTGACGGCGGTCTGGCATTCTCTGCTACTACACGTTTCCTCTAAGACAACAAAAATTACAAAATGATTTCTGTGGCAGAGAGAGTAGCGCGACTATTGCTGATTCTGTAAGTTCCTCCCCTTATGTCTCACTCAACGTGCGCAGGACAGCTGTGTATTTCGCATCATTTACATGATTCGATGACCTGCGCCTACCCTGCAATTTGCATATCTTTTTGCCCACTCCTTGGTGTCTCATTTTCACTGTCAAGTAGTGTATGTTTTTCAGTACTTACGGCTCGGACGCTCATATATGGGTAGGATGAGAAATAGTCTATTATATCTATTTCATCACTTTCCATTAGTACTCGTCGTCTTCCTCGACCATATCGACAATGAAACAGACCTGTTGACTGCAGTCAACATACCAGCTGAAGAATAAACCTCTAGAAGGATGCCGCTTTTACCAAAACTACGATAGTATTCCCTTAATGTATCACTAAGAGATCGGTTGCATTTGCATTACTGAACAGCGCCATCATTCAAACTGTAGTTAAGTAGCAGAGGTACTTTAATTCTTAAATACAAAGTGTGAATCGACATAATAATGGCATAATACGTTTACTGAAATACCTGCATAAACTAAATTTAAAGCAGTGGTAAAAGTTTTAGTAAACTATATACATTTAATGTTTAATAGGAATTTTGAACAATTTACATATAAATGCATGTATAGGGATCGGAAAATTATTGCAGAGTCGCTTTTTTAACATCATTATAACTTTCTGAAAAGTTTGATGATGAAAGGGATTAAAATTTCTTTGGAATAAAGATTTTCGAAGATAACGTAACGTCATTCAGCTTCAGTTAGGGAGACGGTAAACGTGTTTTAATAAATGTATTTTAGAGTCCTGTGCTATTTTAAGTGTGCTACGGGGGGAAGACATATTGTAGCCGACTATTGTTAACTGTGACTGCAAAAAAGTGCTAATGGGCACCAGAGCATTTTACGATCCTGTTTACAAATACATTTTTATTTTCGATTCTTTTATCCCCCTTACACCCTCTAAGAAATATTATATCCTAATAAATCAATCTAAATTTCTGCATTTATGAAAATAATTAAATATATATGCACATTTTTCTATATAAAATTTACAGACTGAGTAATTCTTGAAAAAAAAAACATTTATACTTTCTATTTAAAAACATTTTTTTTCAATGAAACTTACTTCTTAGACGCATAAAATCTTGCTTTAAAATATATCTCTTCAAGTTTCAAATCACGACTTTCAAATTCGAAACTAGCAAAAAGAACAATTTCTCGCGATTAGAGCCACGAAACTATAAAAGAAGACCATTCCTCTTGAATCTTCCAAGGATTACATTTCTGAATTTAAATGATTTATCACACTCTCGATTCAAGGAAATCGATTCATTTTCAGTTTTATTTCTCGTATCAAGCTCTACGTTTGCTCATTTCTAAAGTTTATTCTCCCGATTTTGGCAGCATTAAAAAAAATTATCTTAAGAAACGCAAGGCAGTAATTCATATTTTCACTCCAAATTCGACACAAGTCGGGAGTTTCGATTCAAATTGAAAATGTAAACACTTTTTTGTCTGATAATATTTTAAAAATAGCTTAAAATGTCAAGATTGTTGTAGGTTGAACAGTGAAATACATAAATTGATATATAACTCGAGAGTCGAGTTTCTGTAGTATTATACATTCTTATATTATCAAAACATTATTACAGTATTTAAGTACAAAAAATTACTAGTATTGCAGAATGCATATTACACTTTTATAATACTTCTTTATTGATAAATACATTTTAAGTAACAACTGAGACAAATTCTTTTTAATAAAGAAAATTTTTCTTTAAAATTTATAATAAAATAATTTTACTGCATAATCTCATCGAAATAAGGTTATTTTTTTTACCATAACAAGTTTTACCTTTCTGTTATTCTTTCATAAGAAAGTACATTTAGACATCGTGAGATTTTTTTATTTAAACATATTGTTGTTGACATTAAAAAATAAAAAGATTTCTGGTATAACGTTAAAATGTTAATTAAGTTCCTTTTACTGCTTTCTCATACTATTACATATAATGTTTTACCGAGATTGTTTAATTTAATATTTTAACAGAAAAGGGAGTTAGTTTCAAGACCACAAAACACATTCCATGCTTATTTTGACTGAAAAGGAAGTTTCAAGACTACAACGCAGATATCATGCTTATTTTAGTTAAAAGGAATATTCAAGACTACAAAACACATTTCATGATTTCGGAAATATTTATATATATATATATATATATATATATATATATATATGTATGTATATATGTATGCATATGTGTGTGTGACTGTACGCTATACAAAGCATATTTCATGCTTTCGGAAATATATCTGTGTATGTGTGTGTGAAGTGTGAAACACGAAATATCAATAATGAATACAAGTACCGCTATTCAACAGAATGCAATTCGAATTATTTTTTTTTAATTTTGTTGGACTTATTCTTTATACAAAATTATTCTTTCGCTTATTCTGTATTCCGTAAGCTTATTTCTTATAAAGAAAAGTGATAATTCATAAATTCACTGGGCAGGTATGGTATTAACGTAAATAAACCAGATTCTTATAATTCATCGGTACCACTAAGCCGTTATTAAATTAGGAAATAAACAATTTAAGAAATGAAGTAAAAACAAAATCAAGAACGATTTTAAAATAATAACTTGTAAACAAAATCCTAGAAACTGTATACATGTTTTGCATTCTAATACTAGTTGCATTAAGAATTTTTCTAAATAATCTATGAAATATGAATATATAAAAAAACTGAAGTCTAACACTCCAGATATTAGTTCCAGTTTTTCATTTTTTTAAATAAATTCAAAGAAAGATTTATTTCAGAAAATTATTCGCTACCTTTCAAACTAAAAGTACAGCCTGTTTACCAAAAATATTTATTAGTCGTCATAACTTACTTTTTAAGAATCTAAATTACTTTGCTTAAAATAAGGTTTCAAGTCACGACTTTTAGAATCGAAACTAGTAGAGAAAAAATTATTTTTTGTGATTTGAGCCTCTTAGGAAAAAACATAACAATTCTTCTTGAACCATTCAAGGATTTAGTATTTTAATATAAAAGATTTATCACACTTTTAATGCAGAGAAATATATGAGCACTTCTGAATTTTATTTTAACCTTCAAAATTTCTCCACTGATTTTCAAGTTTCTTCTTCTTCTTTCCATTTCAGTAGTTTCATTTCGGCAGTGTGAAAAACTTTTCTTTAAAAAACTCAGGATTGTAATTTGTACTCTTCTTATTCGGCATTTTAGATGCAAATTGAAATACCGAGAAATCGATTGAAAATTATTAAAAAAATTTCATAGTCAGGCTTGGCGTAAGGTATATTTAGAATTTGAGATGAACTTTTATTCGCACATTTTCCACAGTGACTATGAAATATTTGTTATAAAACGTACACATTACAAATGCAATTGGTGCTTTATATCTCTATGTCTATCTCTACTATAAAACAGAATGTGTGTTTGACAGGGAAAGCTTCCGGGGCAATCCACTCGGGAACGCTTCCGGGACAATCCACTCCTCAAACTCGGACGTGAATCATTCTTTGGTGAATCTATGTGAGAATAAAAACAGAAACGTTTTACATTTGCCACCGTCTATCGGCCGAAAACATAACTAACGTTCTCGCAAGTTGAATGAATTAGAAATTGCCTCAATAATATTCTCAAAAATGCTTCTTTTTGATTTGTGATGCTCTTTGAAGCAATTGAAGTAACTCATTTTTTTTTCCCCAAGTTCATCCTCGTAGATAATTGCCCTACTAGAGCTGAGAGATATTGTACAAACGCTGGATGTGATTCTTTCGCAGTGATTCATTCACTGTGTTAATTGGAGATTGTTTACAATAACGTTTTTTGATATTCTTATATATTAAAATAAAGACAAACAGATTTGATTTAATTATAATGTTAATTTATTTTCATATATTTAAATATTTTCGCCAAAAATAAAATACTCAATACTCAAAACGATATGAGTTTGGGAAATGTTTAATTTTGTTGTTAGTAATTGGCAACTATAGTTTGTATTTTCGTTTATAAACAACTTTTTATTATATTTTTAGTAATGTTTCTTTAACAATAACGATTCATCTTACAGTAACGATTCTTCACAGTAACGTTTTTTAATATTCTTATATATTAAGATAAAGACAAACAGAATTGATTTAATTAAGTTGCGTGTTCACGGGTTGGAAATAAGGGTAATCTTCATATCTTAGCTCAAAATGGTAGAACAGCTAATATTGTGTATCCAGAAACTCTTCAATATTAATATTAATAACGGATGATACTTAACATAAATGATTTTTAACATACTTTATTTGGTATTTTACAGAAATTGCTCTTCTCTTACTGCACATACATTTTTTACATGCTTTCTAACTTTAATTTAGTCATTTCCACAAATATTATGTCGAAAAAGCCCATATTATACTTGATATAATTTATAAATTTTGGCTGCAAAGAACTATGTCATTTTTTTATTTTTGGGGGGGAAACCTGCTGAATGAGGAAATATGCCTATAGCGGAAACCGCCTCATTTAGCAGTGCGTGACAAAAGGGGAAATGTATCCATGTACCTCAAAAAAGGTGGATATGGAAATGAGTACAAAGGAGTAGCATTTTCTTTATTTTTACACTTCAAAACATGTGAAAACAATTACAAAATTTAAGCACATAATATAAATGTTTAATTGCATTTTACTTTTTCATATTTTATTTCTTGCCCAATTATGTTCTTATGTTCATCAAAGATTATGTTTTTTTTCATTTGACTGGGCCCATTTCGCCTAACTACACCGACCAACCATCGTCTCGTACAGCTATCGATTCTCACCCTAACAGCCACCTGGTTAACCTGCAGGGGTCAATCACTTCCTTTATCATGCTGAGAGATAGTTTTTAAACGAGCAGCATCCTATTAGGCACCCAGGGCTAGCCCATAACTTTGGTAAAAAATCAATATTTGCACATTTTCTGGTAGCTGTACCAGACGAAGGCTGGTCGTCGTAGGCGGCTAGTGACAAATAAAACTAATATCGATAAAACCAGCCATGGAAACGCGTTTCAGTTCGACAAGCATTAGCTGACTGATTTCATCGTTTATGGACATAACTATCTGTATATTGTGTAGACAGAGTTTAATTTTCTGGAAATTTGAAACCGGTGGTATAATATGGCCGACATAGTCAGTCTCCATGAAGGTCCAAAAATGTCAGCACTTGTATTGTCTGCCACTGCCTGTTATTGGCTATTAAATAGCACAAAGTTAAGTGGAACCAAAGAGAATCACAGCAATTCCGAGATTTACTACTCGTGCCAAATGGACGTTTCATCTCTGAACCACATAGACAACATCTACGTTAGATACGATAAGGAGTAAACAAAGGAATAAATATATAAAGTTCTTCTAAAATATAAAATACAGATATAAATACTAACAGGCAAATATATTCAAAAGGCAATCTAGCTTCTAGATCAATAATTAATCTTTGCAAAGATCTTATAATTTTCAAGGAATCGTTTTATCAAGAAGATTGAAAATGTTCCGTTTCCAAAGTTTCTAATGCTTATGTCTCAATAACTAAAACTGCTAGTTATGAACTATAGGAAGTAATTTATATTCTTTTCAAAGTTTTACAAGGATAAAAAACTGTATTTTGGATTGGGTTCTTAGCTTTCAAAACAAATACATTAAAATTTGGATACTTTTATGTTTTGAACTGTTTGAAAATGTCTACAGAAGACACCACCTACAAAGAAAGATGTTGTTTTCTCAAAATGATTTCGGCTCCATCAGACTGGTGCTACTTCATATATTTTTTTTAATTCCACAGTTTCAATAGTTTAGTAGAATGTGCAGTTTATTTCATCTCAATTAGACCACAAACGACAAAATTATCGACGATGAGACGTTTGGATGTAACATTTACATTTACTCAAACCGGACGAGCGCGCTGTTGACATAAGCAATAAGTGCATACTTGCGTATAGGAAGTATTTCGATGCACAGATGTTGCAGATCTAAAATTAAATTCTTTTAGACTTTTCTACAAGAATTGCTTTAATGATATATATCATCAAAAGAAAAATTACTTATTGAGTTCTGCATTGAGACTGTCAGAAACTTTTACTCGGATCAGCAACCCAAATGAATGATGGATACCTTGTGTATCGTCTGTGGGAAGTTTTGGAACAGGTACTTAACTTGAAAAGTTCCGAGCCATTCTAAAGTATTCTAAAAGTTTCCAGAGAATGCCCAAAATTTGGCTAGTTGACGATATTCTTCAAATTTGTCAGCAAGTTGGTAAAATTTCTCGAATTCATAACCATCAAGTGTGGCGCCAAAGTCAAGCGACCAAGATCTTGTATCATTTAATAATGTTTTTCTATTGGGTATTTGTAATACTATCGTGACACGTTACATAAATTATTTTCATTCCAATACATTTCTTTCATGATTTATTCCGTACTTCGGGCAGTAAAATGCTTCACATCAATAAGCAAACAGTCATGGAAGTGCATAGAGAATGTTTTCCAGATTGTGGAAGAGTAAGGAAACGCTGATATTTTATTAACAAAATTAGCAGTTGAACGAAATAAAAACTATTACTAAAATTCTTGTTCATATGCTGTTCTGATGTGAGCAACGAGAAAACCGAAATAAAATTATTTTAATTAAATTTTTAATTTAAGTTATTCAAATACGGCCAAACTACTGCTACTAATAGAAAGTATATACGCTTCGTACAAAATAGTATAAAAACAGAAATAAGATTTCGAAGGCAAAAACAGAATTTTTCATCTGAACTAGCAAGTAGGCTGAAACTTATTCAAATCCCTAGTTTTGTAATTTATTCTATTTCATATAAATATTCATATCCTTTCGAATTGATGATACTAATAAAAATGTTGAGTTATGTATACCAAAATTGTCTAGACTAGTAAGTTTTGGCATTTCTCTTTAGCCATAATAAATGACTATAATTATAACATACTACGCTAAATATTACTAGCAGAAATATATTTATAATAGTTTATGTTTAAAAAATAAGTCTGCTAGCAGCTGTAACTTATCTAGCCATTCAATAGCTTTTACTTAAAATAAGGCTTAGCATTTCAAATCACTACTTTTAAACATAAACTATCAGCATATTTTTGTGAATACATTTTTCGTAGAGCAACAGACATGTCTGATTTTTTTTTTTAGAATCAACTATGGATTTTGCTTTTGGATTACTTTTCACTATTTTAAAATATTTATAATACTCCCTATTTAAAGAAAATACCAGTTCTCTTTAAAGTCTTATTTTTTCCTTCAAAATTTCCATTTACTCGTTTCAAACTTAATTCTTTCATTTTTGGGAAGAAAATAAAATTTTTATATTGCGAGACGCAGGATAGTGTTTGACATTTGGTTTTCCAGTCCAATACATCAGAGGGAAAGAAAGATCTTAGGGGTCAACGCACGAATTTTGATACGGAATAACAAGTTCCGTATTTGTGAGAAGAAAAAAAATAGCGTTAAGCTTACTTGCGACTCAATGTCTCTAAAATCAACATACGACTGTGATAACAATACCATACGATATGTTTACTTTCCGGACAATACCTGCTAATGTATAGGGAAATTATTGGGGTCGTGTTGAAAATCGCAACTCGGATTATCAACGGATTTACACACGGATTTCTAGAACACGGAAAAACTATTTTTAATATGACGTACGTCTGTGTTTGAGTATGTGTGTGTGTATCTATGTGGGCATGTGCAATATATATATATATATCCACTCTAACTGGACTACTTGTCCAAATTTCACAAAATTTAGTAGATAAGTCACTTATGGGTTACCCTGGTGCTGATTTAATTTTGGTAAGATTCGGATAGAAAGAACTTTTTTTATTGCAAAATGGCCTGCAAAAATCGTCAACATCTTATATAAAAGGCTACATATGCTCTAATGTGTGAAATGCATGTCCGATCATCCCCATATATGAATCAACCCCATAATTCTAGGACCAGTTTTTCTCGAGATATTTTAGCGATCTTTGAAAGTTCGTTCAGTTGAAAACGACAATTGAATTAAACGTACAGATTCGGCGTCATTTCAAATAATGATAAGTGTCATTTTGTGCAATTAAACTCAATCTAATGAATTATTAAAGAAATAAAGATAATAATTATTTGAATACGTGAGGAAAGTTATGTGCTGCTCACATTACATTTTTTTCTGTTAATACATTTTATTCAGCTCTTTAAATGTATATGACGATTATAAACTGCGTTTCAAAATAATTAAACAAATAAATATATTTTGATCGAATGGTCGAAATTCATGGTGACAGTTTAAGAAATGCTTCAAATAGGATTGGCTTTCTGACTACTACCGTTTTAGTCACATGACACGATGTAGTAAACGAGTACAGAATTTAAAATTTTATACGGGCCTTTCATATTCGCAAACTATCTCTATATTAACTGTCTCCATTTGCAAAATATTTCTTATTTATTTAAAAATATCTTGAAAATAAGAGGTTCTAAAATATACGAAATTGGCCAAGAAAAAGAGTCAAAGTTACTGAACTTTTACCAAACACTTCCACCCATTTGAAAGAAATGGAGAATGTATAGATTTCAGGGATGTCATCTACCGAAAATTAAATTTCGATAGATGAAACTCGCATTCGAAAACTTACATATGTACGTATCTTTAGAAAAAAAAATATACACTCCCTAATTATCAGTCGAAAATTTTAATTTGCGATATCTCGGGTATTTCTGATTGCTTAATACTCTGAAATTCTTTCTATAACTTTCTGAAAATCTTTAGTTTTCAGAAATTCACATACTTAAGAGTAGGTTCATAGTAAAATATTTTTCATATTTTGCAACGCCTTGAAAAGCTATATACACATTCAATTTAATATCACACCCATATTCAAAGTAATAAATTCTGATTTTATAAAAATATGCTATCATATGTCTATTATATACGAGTCTAAGCTCTCTGTCTCTGGAGTATATTTTAATTCATAAATTTGATATATTTATATACCAATAGTTTTTCATACAATAATCTTATATAAAGAGAGATCAATCGTTTAAAAGCTTCTCAGAATGCTCACTTCTGTCAAATTGATGATTTTCTTGATGTGTTTGCGAATTATGCATAAAATTAATCCTATCGAAATGAACTTTCAAAATATTTTATTTGCAAAAATATTTTCCATCCTTAGTAAAAAGCAATTGCATTTTCTATTCTATACCGAAGATACATTGAGAAAATTATATACATTGAGTTAAAATTCAAGTCCACACTTTTGAAGCACACTTTCTTTTTTGGTAGGTCTCACAGATCCATTTCAAGAACACGGTTCTGCAGCGATCGATGCCAAATGTGAATGTTCTATAATCGTCAGACTGTGGCAACCCTTTCCGTTTTTATATTTCTACTTTCGTATGCTATAGAATATAGTATAAAATATTATTTTCACGAAAACTTTGGATTTAGATATTTTAATGACCTCCTGATCACGTTTAAACTATTTTTAGAGTGACGTCTGTCTGTTTTCGATTTTGCATTTTCACGGATCTTTATATCCGACTTTGTTAGCTAAGAATCTAGAACTAGACAGATTTTTTTGAAGTTCGAGAGCAAACAATCTATTCGAAATTGTATATTTTCCGGGCATGGCAGCATAAGACAAAATGTGACATAATTATGCATTAAAAGGGCTGTTTATGGTTTAATGATCATGGAACTTAACAGTTTCAGTCATTTTAGTGCGAAAAAGCCGCGATACAGTTTTTGTGTTCGTGACGTCATTAGTCCTCTTCGGTGGGAAAGTTACCCGTCACCTACGAAGGGGTACATTGTTAAATTTGGTATCAATCTCAAAGATTTTTCTTAAACCCTTTAACTTTTTACTTACCGGTGGGACAGTCTCAATCCTAAGCGAAGTACCCCCTAAAAAAAAACAGGCATTTGACATACCCTATCCCAAAATCATCACCCAATCCCTATCATTGGCGTTTATAGGCATTGGCGCCCATGGACACCAATACCTATGAACGCCAATGATATAAAGTAATATTAATTCAATAATATAAAGTAATATACGATAATAATATAAAGTAATATTAATTCAATAATATAAAGTTAAAAGTATTTTGTTTACATTTCATTACAGTCTAAAATGTTTTGTTTATTTTCACCACCTTAAATTAAAGGAAAACTTTAAAATTTACCTAAAATTTGGCAATTATTATTATTATATAATTATTGTTATTTTGCATTTCAAATTTAAATATTTACGTTTTAAACTGATCCTGTTTACTTTCAAAAGATTTTTTTAAATATTTTTCGTAATTTTGTTTAATTTAAAATATTTATATTTTAAAATTTAACATACCTTTCCTGAAAAAATAGTAACTGTTTGTATTTTCCATCGTAATTAAGATAGTGGTGAGAAAAATCATCAATCAACCATTTTCCCTGAAATTAGCATTTTTATGTTTTAACATTTGATATCGTTTTAATACAGACAATGTGAAGATTGATATTGACTACGAAATTATTTGCATTATAAGTAAATGTTGACAAAATAGAATATTTTTGCATGAAAAAATTATATCCTTTGGCTGCTTTATATTTTCCGACAGTATCTCACAATAATTAGAAAAATGTGCGTTTGCGAAATTGCACCTATACAAATACAACTTTTAAACCACTAATGGCCTTTAGCTCATATTCAGCCTATAAGTTCGCAGGCAAATATCAAGAGGAGGAAAACTTGCTTATACATTACCCTTGTCCATTTCATTCGTCAGAAGGAGAATTAATGATAAGTATACCTGCCAAGAAGTGGACACTTGGAAAGCAAACTAAATAATCGATGACGGTTAGTTTCATTACTTACTCAACAGAATAAATAAAAGGCGGTCCTGCTATTTATCAAGGGGAGTTGGACAGCTAAAGTACTAATGAATATCTTCCAGCAAATGATAGCATTGAATGAAACGGCCAATACTTCGCAGGATATGATGGTGGGAATAGCCATGTTATGGTTAAAAATTCTTTATTGTTTGTGAACTGTGTTCAAACAATAAATTGCCTGACTTAAATATTAAATGGTTGTTGGTAACGCAACTATTGTTAAAAACTGCAAAATATTAAATTCTTTAATATGACAACTCATATAAAATACATTGATAAAAAGTCTATAGTTGTAATAATAATGGTATGAAACACAATGACGATAACACTAAATCTTGAACAGTGTTATTGGTCAAATAATTCCAAATATCTGAAATGTTTTCCCTAAAGGTTTTATTTCCCAAATCTGGCTCGTATCTGTATATATTTTGTTATTGCATCTGATATAAATAACGACTGTAGTATGAAAGTTAAAAAACAATCCAAAATTTTGCTTCGATATCCAACTACATTTTCAAAAATTATTTTACTTGCATTTTTAATTTTTCAATTCCGTTCTTATAAAGGCATTATTGTCCTCTTCTCGGGCCAAAAATAGACATCTCCTTATTTTGAATATATCTCAGCTTCTAATTATGCTATAACTGATCTTTAAAAAAAATATACCTCCTGAGCTTGAGACAACAAAGGTCGCATAACAACATTGAAATCAAACCACACAATAATTTAGGACGTATAAGCCCGCGCAGCTGTCACATATCAGCCGAAGCGCACAGTCCATGCATCTGAATAAACGCGTACCAAAGGCGTTTATTCAGATGCATGGACACCCGCATAGCGACTCAAAGGTGTATTATGCCCATTCAGTGTTTAGACACAAAATGTGTTTAGACACAAAAACGTATTTAGACACGTGGTTAGGTACATATTTAGGGCATTTTACACCCACGTACCCGTATTTTTTATTCTAAGCGCGTATCATTAAAGCGTTGTTTAATGTTTGAGAATTCGTTGTATATTCCGGTGTAATTTTAAGCAGAAGTTTTCCTTCTAAACGGCAGAAAACGTTGAGTATTTGTTGCTAGTTTCCACATATGAATTTAAATTGTATTATATATAAACAAATATTTTAAATATTTTTATTTATTTATATAATACGATTTTACAAAATAATAGAAAAACTTTTGTGTAAAATTTTTAATATAAAATGTATCCGTGAATATAAAGAGTATACTTCCTTAATCCGTAGGTAAAGTTAGAGCTCGGTAAAATAAAATGCACTGAAATGCTTAAACACGGCGCAATTTCATCCGTTCATGTTGTATATACGTTTCTAGACTCTTTCTTCTAAACATATTTTGATCTTTACTGATATACAGTTGCGAAAATTTCTGTCAATCCAGGAGTAAACCTTATTTTCCCGCGAACGTCTTAGTATCCAAACACACGGGTGGAGTCTAAATTTGCTAGGCCAATTTTGCTACCAATAATTTCATAATAATATATTCTATTTTAAATAAATATTTTAATTAAACTGAGTTAATATTTCTCAAACTAAAACCATTTGTTAAGCGTACATAGATCAAGTGTAAAAGGTTTCTTTATTAAATAACATTTTACCAATTACTTAATATTTCTAACCATGCTTACAAGAAACATTTTAAATCAGTTATTGCAATGTATCAATTCAACTTAATTTTCTAAGATATTGCATTTTCGTAAATTTAGCGACATTTTCTTAAATTTGGCCAAATTGACAAAAAATATTCTTAAAACCAAATTTTGGCCAAATTCTTAAAATTGGCCAAATTGACAAGTATGCCGTCGGCATACTTATCAATTTGGCCATATTTCATTTTGGTTACATATTGGATACAAAAGTAGCCAAATTTATAGCCAATTTCTTAAAATGTATTGCCAATTGTTACAGACAGATTTACTTCAATAAAGTTATATATACAAGAACAATACATTGAGAAAACAAACAAAAATAGTAATTTTAACAAATTTATAATCAATGGAGGTAGAGAGTTCCCTTTACTCTGATATTATCACAATCGACGAACTTTGCCACAAAAATACTTTAAAATAAAATCTCAAAAGTATTAAATTTAATTGTTTCAATATAAATCCTAAGATATAGCCCTAGTAAGCTCAATGGTTTTAATAAAAGGTTTAACTTCGATAATAAGCATTGCTAGACATACAAAATGAACCAAAGAGTTTGTTCTTCAACGTTGATAATAATTAACAAACTTTACTATTTTTCATGTAATCTGCATTTAAATATTTACCAGCAAACTGCCGGACTTTAAATGGAATCGCACATATGAAGCATGCGAATTGAGAAAGATTTCGAATTAAAACTTAATTTAAAAAATAATTATGAAATTAGAAGTACAATAAATCAGTTTCAATATTTGAGAGTCCTAATACATAAAAAAAGCATTAAAGTTAAGTTTTTAGAATATGGATATATAAAATGAAAAAAAATTAGAATACAGGCGAACAATGATATCAAAGTAACACATTCAAATCGCAAAAACGTATTTAATATACAAGAACACGTTTATATATCAATACATATAACTGCACATATTTTGATCTTTACTGATATACAGTTGCGAAAATTTCTTTGATTAGCAGTTTAAAAGTACGTAGGAAGCATAGTGCGCATGCGCAGTTTAAAAAATAGGCGTTTCGCTACAGCTCAGTTTTGATAATTGAAACTGTGATTCATTCATCTTCCTACCTATTATAGTTTGAGCAAAATGGATAACAATATTTAGGCAAATGTTGATTTCCCTTCGTTAGCAGTGGAGAATGGACTTCGCTTCGCTCGTCCATTATAATTTTCTCATAAACTTAACATGGTAAGACATTTCTACTCATATCTCGCTCACTTCAATTAAATCAACTGTTTTAAGCATGTAGAAACTAATTTATATTTAGGCAAATAATATAGTCACTGATACAGTCAATTAAATCAATTGTTTTAAGCATGTAGAAACTAAATTATATTTATTTTATGTTAATTGAGTATTACAGAACTTGAAAAAGAAAGTTAAAATCGCCATAAATATTTTGTGATACGAGTATTAAGAATACACCATTATATCAATGCGAAAGAAGTAAAATCATTACATTACGTAGGGAAAGTCATGTGCTGCACACATCAATTTTTTTACATATTATATACACATGAAAAACATTCTTCGAATATAACACATAAAATTACAGTCGATTCACTCTTCAGAATGAATCTAACTCCAGGTCAATAATAAAAGCATAGGAACTTTTATGTTTTCTTGCTCAAGCACGGATAAATATACAGACCAAAAAATTTCGAAGGAAATGCATTTGAAAGATCCTGGGACATTTTGCTTTATTTCTTTATCCTTACTGCTATTTTAATGCACACAAATCCAAGCTCGAGTGATCCACATATTCCCTCATATCTAGCTTCGGAATACAGAGAGGGGGTTAACGTTTCAAAATGCCCGGCTTTAGAAAGATTTCAAAACGGCAACATAAAAACCCCACACAGTTCACCCTAAGCGTTTTTTTATATCTTTCAGATATTACTCCGTGTCATATTATATTACATCCGACAACGGATTTATACTTAAAATTTCGTGAAATTGAAAAGGATGAATAAGGAAAATGGGCATTTTCTTTATTTCTCTAAAATAGGATAGAGTTGTATTAACACCATGTTTCCACAGAAAAGGATTTTAAACTATACTAGAAAGAATTACCCGGTGTTGCCCGAGTTCTGAATAAGCACCTGATAGGCAAATAATATAGTCACTGATAACACCGCCCTCAATTTAAGAAACAGATGTTTTTAACACAAATCATTCAGGAAGTCCCGTTTTTTTTTCATGAGCAGCCATATCAATTGCACAACGCAATTTAAACATGGATGTATGAATACGCCACTGCTCTTGACAGCAATTAGACTAAGACTTCTATTTAGGAGCCCAACAACAGACACAGTCCCAGATGGGAGATTATGAACACGACACACTTTTTCGAGATGAGCTTTCGAATAGAAAAACGCACTTTTTATAGATCTCCTTAAAATTCATCAAAAAAATCAGAAATAGAATAATATTTTTTTATATAAAAAGACAAAAATATCACTCCATATGCACGCAGAAGATTAAGACAGTGTGAAACTTCAATTCTTTCATGCACGAATATAAACCTGAATACGCTTAAAATACGCGTACTTTGATGGATTTAAAAAATCAGATAAGAAAGAATTGTTCTTAAAAGTTCGTAAGAGTATTCTTCACTCTTTACGATAGTGTTAAGATGGACTCCATGATAATATTTTCTATAACTAAATAACAGATTTGTATGAAAATCGCTCAAAACTACGTTTCAGATTAACATATAAATAATTTTGAATTTTTAAAAAAATTTTCGAAAGTATCTCGGTACTTGACTTGATATACCACTGTACATAATTATACAGCAGCGTGTCCCTTAGATTTTCTCCCAATGTTAAAGAACAAACGGAAAACAAGCATACATATTTCAATATGTAAGAACAGAAAATCTCTAAATTTTGGTCATTCTTTTCCATGAAATCAAAATTTGTTAATCTGTAGAGAAAATATTGTGTTGCACACATAAAGCTACTTTATTCTTGAATGATCTATGGCTCTAAGGCAGTTTCCAAACATGTTCGTGACTTTTAAATAACTGTTTATATGCCCCAACAGTACATGTTTTACGGTCGCCCGAAATGGCAACATTCGAGAACTCATGATGGATCACTTTTATGTATCGAGCCAACTTACGAGAAGATAATCGATTATTTGGAGAATTGTCACTGCTTTTTGATAAATTTCCGTGCAGCTCTGCAAAAGAAAATTCAAAAGTTTCATTCTCAAACTTCGTGGAAATGAAAATAAAACTGTTTCGCACAAAGTAGGTATGCCAATAACAGAAGGAGTCATAGAAATTGTGATATCAATGCTACAAAAGAGGAATGCGTATAAAGTAAGTACATGATTAGGTCACACACGAGCTATTTTTACACGCACTTTTCTTTCATACATACACACTCTACATTCAACCACAGAAAAGGGCAGTATTTCACATTCTATTCATAAAGCAAAACCTAATGACTTTTCGCAAAAGCTCCGATATAAAGAAAAATCTGACAAGTCTGTGGTAATCTACGCTTCATGCATTACCCACAAAAACATTTTTAAATGCATCTTATTCCTGCAGCGTGATTAGGTTTATCATAATGCATAGAAGCTATGTTCACGAGGAATAATGCCAAAGAGGAGAGCTAAATGGACTTTGCGAGACTGGATGGTTAATTCAGCATGTGGGAGCACAAATCAGCAGCAACAACATTGCGATCCAACGATGTGTTTAGAAATATTTGAGAAAAAGCACAAATATCGCTACAAATGAGACCTCAGTATGTAGAATGAATAGTCAACATCCCTGATAAGCCCAGACATTTTATAGGCTGTCAGATGAGTTGCCATCACTCATCCTAGCACCCGTGAAACTGTTTCCAATTACCTTCCTGAAGTAGTGTTGCATTCTCGTCATCAATTATGCTGCTAACCATTGCCCTCAACATATAGAAGATACAGTTTGTATTGGTGCTATTCTTTCGATTCATCTGGCATGAAAAATGGGGTCAAGTTGTCTTCAGTGACGAATCCCACTTTTCCTTAAACACCGATGATGGCCCAAAATTAATTTGGGTGGAATGTGGCGACTGTAACATTGTAGCTAACTGTGTTGAATGGCGCATAACCCTAACACAGTACGTTGTAATTTCGGGATCGATCATTTGTGGTAATCATTCTATTATTGTATATGGTGTTGAATATGTAATATCAATGATATTATGTTCATGAAACCTTATTATGTTGCTGAAATCTTGTACCGTCATCTTTTATTGTTAAATTTGTAACAATACTCGTTACAGCATGTGTGAATAACACCTTATTTCAACACAATAACATCCATCCACATACTGCCAATATATCATAGAACATCTGCGAGATATCAATATACTGCTATGTCGTATAAGATCCCCAGAAATTTACTAAATAGAGAATTTCTAACATAGTAAGAAACGTCATCTATACAGGCTCCGAAACAACTACAGACGAGTGGAAATCTTCCACACGTTGAACAAGCATGGCGAACAGTTTCTTAAAACTGTATATGAGATCTGTACTATTCAATGTTACAATGAATAGAAAATGAACAGCTAACAAAGAAAGAGCTATTTCTTAATAATATAGCCATGTTAGCCATTTTTGCGCAATAAATATTTTCTTTTGCTATAGAAATTTTAACATGGCTTATTTACAACCTAAACAGTCTGGTTCATAATTTTAAAGCAAGTCGCAATTCCATTTCTTGGTACTGCAATTTCAATGAGTGCATGCTGTATTGTTTTATCAAAACATAAAAATGCCGTAATTTGTGCGATAATCAATGTGTTGAGTATATCACACATTTTATGTGCTAAACAATAATCCAGTGTGCCTAGTGAGTTACTTTTCTACAAATACGAATTCATTTTTTTATGTCTGCTTTTCCTAATGTATCAGTTCCAGTTCTGTCGCACGAAATAACAAATGAAATGGACATTCATTTGAAATTACACCACATTTGAAATTTATATATATATATAATTTTTTCTTTTACGTTTGGTAACTTGGAGCACTTCAAAATGGATTCAAGTCGCCAAAAATCTGAAAAAAAAAATCAAGTATTTAGATTGCGGTCTATTGTGGACATTGAGATTCATATTATTCGATTTTTAATTTTAAAAATGACGCATAAAATGAACTTTCAATTAAAACATGTAAGCACATAAATTGTTTTTGTTTTATATTTTGTTAATTTTTTTTTAAATATTTCGAATAAAAAAGACAGTTCTAATTTTCATAATTCCACCAAAATGAAATCTGAACCGGAGTAACGTAAAAGTGGCTTAACTGCTAAATTTTATGAAATTTGAAAATTCCACAAAAAGTACTAAATTAAGTACATTCCACAGATTTTAATTTATTTTGGGTATAAATAAATTTCATATTCAAATATTTAAAATAAATAAATTTTATGTTTAATATGTTAAATCATTTATTTTTATACATATAGTAAACTTTTAATTTATTTTTAATATTTATTATTTTCTTTAAAGATTGTAGAATGTTTACCTTGAATTATCCGTAGGTATTGAAAGAAATACAATATATTATTTAATGTATTTTTTTTAATTATATTCAGTTTTTGTGTTTGTATTAGAATATCATATTTTATAATTTACTTTTTATATGTATAATAAACAGTACATTATTTATAATTCTGATAAGGTTTAAGAATTTTAAATTATTTCTCATGTCTTTTGTATGCCTATTCATTCCTTCTGTACAATGCTTTAAAATTGGAATTTTGAATATAAAAAAAAACATTATTATAGATGAAATAGAATTATATTTTATCAGTTTTTAAAAGCAAATGTATATAGGGAAAATAGTACATTTTAGCTGCTAACTGCAGTATAAAGATATAAGAAATTTTTATGCATATAATTTGTTATATATTTCTAGACTTATACCTTTTAATATAAAATATGTTTGACTGCAGCTGTAATATTACAATAAATATTTTTAAATGTCACTAAACATATTATTCCAGCTGAAAATTAATATAGTGAATAATTTCAAAATTTTTTGGAAACTTCACATCTCTAATTTCCGTAAAAACTAATATGCGTATATTATCAGAAAAATAAAATGAAGTAATTTAAAAAGGAAACACATAGGAAGAAATTGAGATTAAAATATTTATTCCTCTACATTTGTTAACTGTGTCATACTATTAGAATTAACAATTTTCAAAGAGTTTAAATTTTTTCCACAACTCTCTAAAGAGAATGGATAATTTTAACTGGTCGTGAATAAAGCTTTGAAAGATCAAAGTCGATAATTGAGACCGGTACAAAATTAGTTTTCGAGCGTTCCAAAGTAAGATTTAATTCGAATTGAGTAAGACCGCTTCGATGCTCAAGAATGACATTATTCGACAAATTATAAGATAAATATTAAAACACTGGAATGAGAAATTGGACATTAAGCTTGGCATTTACGACGGAAAACAATGTAGCGTTGATGGATGAATATATCTATTCAATATAATGGAAATATCATCTTTGCATTTTGCATAGTTCACTTCGACAATAAGAGCTTGCAATTTATTACCAGTAGCTCAACGGTAGAGCACCGTATGGCTAGTTCGAAGATTCTGAGTTCAATTACTGATTGGGGCAGCAAGAGTCTTTACAATGACGACCGAAAGAATCAACCCTGTAGATACCCTGAATCAACCCCTGTAGTACTGCAAAGGTGTCAGAGGTCTAAAAATGAGCCTATTACGACTAGCATGGATTCAGTGGACACTTGGAAATTGAGTGTCAATTTCAAATCTAGAGGATAATGTTCACGCAGGAAGTTAATCTAACATGAGGTAAAAATAGCAGGAGGTGGTGAGTCAGATTATCAGCTGCACGCCAATCTGACATTAGAGTGTGGAGAGTGAGTTCATTTCGACGGTAAGAGCTTGTAGTTTCGTCTCAGTAACTCAATGGTGGAGCGTTGATTGGCCAGTTCGAAAATCTATGTTTCGAGTTGTTCCTCCAGTTGGGACAACAAGGTTCTTTACAGTGGTGCCCGAACAAATCAACCCTGTAGGTTAGTGAAAAAATGTCGGAGACCTGAAAGTGACAATATTATAATTTGTTTAAATTGAACATTTAATAGTCAGAGAATAAGTATTTCTGGACTTGCAAAATGCTCATAATTGAGCTATTAGTTCACCTGGGTCCACTTCTTGCGTATTTTTTTTTTGCTCATCAACAAATAATCTGTATAATAATTACCTAATACGATTGCGCCTTTCTGTACCCACCAGAAACCCATGATTATTTTGAAGGCAAGATATTTGTGCAAATATTAGTACCAACTACGGCAATCGACCTAACAGAGACGGATTTTCGGTTTCCTCTCCTGGGGCTGAGAAAATGGAAGGGGAGGGGGGGGTGGAAAAGTACTTCTAAACTCTCCATAAGATCCACTTAGTGACATATAAGATTAAATCTTTGCACACGTATTGCATCAACAACGGAGTAGATTCTGAAAATTTTGTTTCCCTGTCTTTGACTAGCTTAAATACTAGTAGTGGCAACAACGTTAGCGACTAGATTATTTAATGCAATTTCGAGAACCTCTATGGACGCAATCGAAATCAGTAAAAATATGTATATGAAGTCCAATTTAAATGCTACATTTCGCAAGATAGTTATGTTCAATTTCTTATTAATTGAACTCATCTCTTGGGGCGGCTTGGGATGCACACACCACTCATTTGCTGATCAATTTTATAATCAAAGAGATGTGTGTGACTTATCACATCATGATATCAAGTTATCAAGGTGAGTTCTTTAACAGAAAGTTTTGTCGTCTGATCATGAATCCGATCTCCGAATTTTTATGAATCATCCTTCACATCATCCTTTAAATCATCACATCATCATTTAAATCATCAGAGCATCCTTCAAACAGGCATTTTAATATTTCAAAAAACTTTCCAAAATACTGTTTTGAAAATGACTATTTAAACAGTCAAAAGTAAAAACATTTTTACTGTAAATCATAGTTTGCTATACAATTCAAATATTTAACAGACGATTACTTGTTCAAAAAATTATAAATATCCGAATTTTTATGAATCATTCTTCACATCGTCCTTTAAATCATCACATCATCCTTTAAATCATCAGAGCATCCTTTAAACAGGCATTTTAATATTTCAAAAAACTTTCCAAAATACTGTTTTGAAAATGACTATTTAAACAGTCAAAAGTAAAAACATTTTTACTGTAAATCATAGTTTGCTGATATACAATTCAAATATTTAACAGACGATTATTTGTTTAAAAAATTATAAATTGAGGGACTTTAAGGTAATAAAGAGAATAACCAGGAGCGCCGTTTCAAACGATTTTTCTAAACACTTAATATGATTGCTATTTAAAGTAAATGAAATATTTAATTTCTCACCTGAGATTCATTTATATCGGAATATCTTAATATGCATTTAACAATTAGTCGTCGGTAATATAATTTTGTAAATACACGAACCAGTGCAAAAATACAGCGATGACAGAAATATTAGTGAGGACAAAATTTAAAATCATAAATTAGTAGAATGTGACAAAGAAAATTACAAATTCCAATGATGTACTGAAACTTTTCAATATGTGCACATCTTAGCTATTCTTATTTGTAATCATGATATGAAAAATCGTGAGTATATTAAAATACCTCGCCCATTCATTAACTAATTTAAAACAAATGGGAAAAAATGTTTACTTCAAAATTTAAACAATAATTTGAAATTTATTGAATGCAGATTTATGATCCAGAAAATATAAAATGACTAAGAGGAGTTCATAGTCCATTTTATTACTTGAATGTTGCATTTTAGTACCATTGGTAACTAATGATATAAAGACTTATTTGATTATGGCAGACAAGAAACCTCACTGAGCAAGGGTGGATTCAGTTTAGTCATCTCACATTAACTGTAAATTTACAGAAAATATGTAGCCATTTCCCAGTGTTGCCTCGGGTTGCAGTTGTGCAGCATGTAAAGACAGTTAATTGCATAGATTGCCAATGTGACTGCATTGGAAGACCTTTGAATGTAAACAAGTGCTCAATGGATCATCCACCACCACAACTGGATCACGATTACATGGCCATTGCCACTCGTCAGCACAGTCCGCATGCACGAAACTCCTTGAAACAAATCCGCACAAAACTACGAAAAATTGATCACTGCTCACAAAACTCCTGAAATCAAGGACTCCTTCATGCTGCTTGCTTTCATGAGTTTTGTGCTCACTGATGGTCTTATCACCTGCACCGTACTAACGAGAAAAAGGGACCGCGAAACCTTTATCCGCGGGTGGTGATGGATAATCAGTTGATCCAGTTTTAGCATTTATATAATGTCCGGTCATAGTTCAAAAGATGCTTCACTAAAGATACACGTAAATGCTCATATCCTGCCTCTCATTAAGCTGCTGTTCGCCTCTGGGCCAGTCGACTGGACTGGGTCTTCAACGTAAATGTTCATCTTTACAGTCAGATTTCATAACTCTTTTCAACGAATTTTGAGCGGAATTTGTAACAAAATATGTGTGTGGAATTTGAGAAAAAGGTATGTTGTTGTAGGAATTGATTTCAAAATTTTGAAATAGAAAAATTCACTGACAATCCGATCTTCATCATTTAAAAGTAGAAAAATTGTTTACTATACACTGTTTCACAACACATTCTATTTCTGAGGTTATTAAGTGAATAGTTGCTATTTTTTAAGTTATCAATATGTCATAAAGATTTTTACTTCCTACTCATACCGATTCACGCTTACGGGAAATCCTGCTGTTCTGCGTATACATATCAACAAATGTGGGTTGCTATGGTAAGAAAATATTTGGAGAGGAATTATCATGCAGAACGTGGCGGAAAACTTGCGATTCTGTCAAAAACTCTAATTCGTATTTCCCTCCAATTTGCTGATCGGAACTTACCTACGTCTGACTTATCTACCAACTTTTGTGAGATTTCGTTGATTTAGGTTTTAATCTAGAGTGGAACATATATCACATAGACAGACACACAGAAGTCTCAGATATCTAGAGGTCCAAAAACGTACAGATCCACCAAAAACTCGAGTTATAATTTTCGATATGATTCTAATACTTTCCCTGAACACTGTTTGGTCAAAAAAAGTCGGCTGTGAGTTGAAATACGCAAATATTGAGGAGGGAAGAAGTGGTGATGCATTTCGAAATTTTGCATCATTCTGCAGGCAATACAACCGTTAAACGTAACGGTATCAGCGTGCAGATGATCAGTTCACAGTAATAATGGCTGAATACGTTATACACGGTCGCGGGGGAAATATCACAGTTCAGAAAAAGCCAAATTTTTGGCCTGTGTCAATTCCAGAAGACGTATAAGAAGATTGCTGAAATCACTGTCACTAGATTACGAACTGTCCAGCGCATTGTTAAATCTTGGAAATATGTGAGTGGACCACCAACCTCGTGGAGAGTGTGTGGTCGAAAAACAGTCCAGAATAATCGTCGTGACAAAAGATCATTAAAATGCTTAGTGAAATCGAATATTAAAAAATTGACCCTAAACTCACAGTTATATTCAATAGTGGAAATAAAACCATTTCCACTCGCTCGATGAGACGATAAATCAAAGGACTGGGATTAAAGAAATGTGTTCCAAAAAGGAAACCATTGGTTACTGAAAGTAATCGGAAAAAAAGTCTCCACCAAGGAACACAAAGAATGGACTACTGAGCAATGGGGGAAAATCATGCGTGGTGCGATGAATCCAAATTTACTCTCTTCCAACATAAATGACGCATCAAGATTAGAAGGGAACCGCATGAAGCATTGAACCCTTTCTGTGCTGATTCCCAGATACTTTCTTCTAAGGCCTTTACGGCCTTAGGAGGAAGTGGTATGATCTGGAATTGCTTCTGTTCAGCTGGTCTAGGTTCAGCAATACTATGCAGTAATAAAATGGAGTCAGCTGAATATCTGACCATACTGAATGATCATTTTATTTCATCAATAGCATTTTCCTACCCTGAGGGCAATGCTATTTCCTAGGATGACAAAGCCACGATTCATCACGCTAAAATTGTGAAAGATTGGCTCGAGGAGCACGAGGCCTCAATCGTACACTTCAATTGGCCATCACAAAGACCTGACCTGAACCCCATTGAAGATATGTCGGATATACTGGAGAAGCAGCTAAGGAGTAATTTTAACTTTCCTTCATCAACCAAGGAACTTGGCAAAATGTTACGGTAAATCTGGTCACAAATAAGCGTTGAGACATTGCATCAACTCATAGATACAAAGCTACGACTAATGCATGCGTAAATGTGTGCTTAAGATGATCCAACGAAATATTAACTTGCACGACTTTTGTTTGGCCATCCAGTGTATATTATCATGTATTGTAGGTAAAGTAAAGATAATATTCTCCTTTATTTAAAACCGACAAACCTGCCTGTTTCCCGCATTTTATTATATTTCTACATTTTCAATTCAGTTGACATTCCCATTTAAGTAATTTTCCAACTACCATACACTTAGTGTCTTTTCCGTCTCCTTGTTAGATTTATATCACCACATAAGCTAATAGAATTTGGAGGTAAGGGCATAATTGTGTTCTAATTCTTTTATTCAGCTTATAATGGAAAACATTTTAAGATAAAGGCATTATTTACTAAAACGCTAATTGTTTTTGATAACAAAGAGTAAGTTTTTGAAGATACAAGATTATTTAGTTATTTTGCGGAGTGAATCTAATTTCAAGGAAATACTTTAAATAAACAAAATATTTAAAGTTCTGCAATTTCTGATTAAATACTAAATATGTAGAACAGGTTATATAGTAAATGGAATATTTAAAAGAATTGGTATTATACAAACAAGGGTTTCCAATTAGTAACCTTGTTAAGAGTTTTATAGTGATTTTTAATTATGATGGCCGAAAGTAAAATAGATTAAGACTTTCACGTGTAGATATATATTTCTGTACTTTACAGCATATATAGTTTAAAGATACAGGATTTGACAACATACATTGGAAGACCTTGTACAATTAAAGGTCATCTACGATGTATCGTTTAGACCCCAGTTTAAAAAATGCCATGTGCCTCGAAGAAGATTTTCTGGAATATTAAACTGTGCTTATGCACTGACTTATACCCTAATGATAAAATAATACGGGGAACATTAATCTGTTGATAAACATTTTGTTGAATTTGTTTTTCAAAAAAGTTTCAGTTAATGGTAAAGCATAGTTTACATGCAAATTTATGTTGCATGTTTGTTACTGTCCTTTTTTTTAATTATTGTTTATCAGAACATCTACAATTATATCAAAGCTTTTTAACACTATGCCCATAGTCATGTACCTTCATGCAAATTATTATCTGTACCAACCTCTATGTAAATGCAATCAGGGACAGACGTTTTAAGTTATTGTTGTTGTTGAAACCCAGACCGTCCGACCTACCAGAAAGGTGTAAGGTAACTGTTTGGACGGTAGGGAAGTGCCACCCAATTTAGACCGGAACCCAGTGGGGGAGGCATCCACAGGGACCGTACCCTCCTTCCCCTACCACCAACCTCTCGGAATGACTTTCGGACCCACATGTTTAACGTGATCGTACTCCGCATGAACACGGCGGCAGTTTTGGCAGTGGCTGGAATCGAACCCCGGGCCTACCGAGTGCAACTCCAGCGCGCTAACCAATGGGCTACCGCGCCCCTAAGACGTTTTAAGTTGTGTAACATTTTCACACATAGCTCCAGCATAAATCCTCCTTCTGAGACCCACATGTTTCTTGATCGGGCGTTGCCGTAATTGTCAGTATATGTGTCGTAGACAGGCACTATTATTTGGGAAGATAAGGTTATTGAAGTTTTACTTCGTTATGAGTCGCAAAATCGAAGAAAAAAGAAAATATTTTCTGTTGTACTATAGTTTGACGTAATTGCTAATAAAATTGCCCACTGTCTATCATGTATCAACTGCAGATATCAAGTATTAATTACGAGATGCTTAATAATTTTTTACTCGTATTAAATGAATTTTATTACTTTGATTCAAATTTAAACAAGAGTTTACCTGAAAGGATTAAAGCAACCTACATGGGAAAATGAACTCAAAGTTGCCTTGGAGGAAGAAAAATTCCAAACTCTAGTGGGATAGAATAATTTCCTACAAAATAAAGAATTTAAAAAAGTTCTGTGAACAGTTTTTACTGCTCTCAGATTGAACTGGCTTTTTAATTTTTGAGATATGATGTTTTTATGTAAAGGAGTTATGTTATGACCGACACCTAGTGCCATATATGTACACACAGGACTCTATGTTGGAATTTAAACTTAGATCCAATGACTCTGATTGCTAGAGACTGAACCGTTCAGCCTCACGTAGGCCTTGCAACTAATGTAGAGTGCTGTGTGTTGAATATCTCAATTTGTGACTTGAGAAAAATTAGAGATATCTTATTGTCATGGAAAGCTTTTTTTTCTATAGAACGAACATCTAAGTTTACATTTGCATTAAGAAATCGCAAGATGGATTGTTTTATATGGTTAAATATCGACTCATATTAACATATATTTTTTTACTCACATATATTTAGAGCATTTTATTGTAGGGTAATTACGTAGTAAATTTTAATTTTAGAATATTTTTAAATTATTTTTTTAGTTCTAGAGGCTTAAAATTAATTCGGAGAATATTTGAGATCAAAATCTACTATAGCATGTTTCCTTTAAGATTTTGTATTTAAAAGCAATTAATTGAGAATTCGTATCAACACGTACTAAAAAAAAAACGGTATGTTGCTTCCATTTTCTTATTTTCTACCAATAAAAACTATTTATATTCCTGTCTTTACAACTATGTTTTACAAGTACTATAAATTCAATTTATGTATATATTAAACAATGCAATTCAATAGTAACATGGATAAAACCTACTAAGAAATTTCTAAATTCATGTATAGTAATATATCGAACTCATTCCAGTATTTGCGCAAGTTCACAACAGGAAAAGCTGCAAAAACAAATAAATGTAAAATCTTCGTTTTTATTTTTTAATCATGAGAAGTTTCAATAGAGGCAAATTATATAAGAAATCAAGTCGATCAATGCTTGTTTGCAAAGTATAACAGTTGTATTTTTCGAGGATCCGCCATATGTTAATAGATTAAAATGTTAAAATGTTCTGCTAGACAAAGTAAGCTGTGTATCAAACAGACACTCACACATCGGCCATGATGAGTTAAATAAAAGCTTTTCGTAAATTATAATACTTTTCTTGGAACATTAATCTACATTGTATCATTTTCACTGTGGTTGACATTTACATTTACGTAATTTTATAACCGCACTCGACTATTTCTTCTCTTTTACAGTTAGATATATACCTCCAAATAAGACTACAGAAAGACTTATTCTCCTGTCGCAAACAATAATTCTTTCACACTGACTATAATGGGGAACGTTTTAAAGATAATGGCACAACGCACAAAAAAATTAATTGCCTTTGATATGCAATGCAAAGTATGCCGCTTGGAGTTACTAAAGCTTTACAATCGCACAGTTTATTACATGCTTGACATAAAACTACTTAAAGGGAAACATTTTATGTGGACAACATAAATGTTTTGGTTTAACCACTGCATGTATTGCTTTTTAATTTTTAACTAAAATTATTTTCTGGTAGATATCTTGGCATAATTTCGGATTTAAAATCAATCATCTTACTATACTTTCACAACAATGTATTATCTATATAAATAAAATAGAAAATCTGTTTGTCTGTATGTTTATTTTATCATCACGGGAGAAGGACTGAACTGAATTTAATGAAATTTTGTGGGTAGCTTTGAAGTAGCCCCAATTAAAATTAATCCATGTTTCGAGTTTCTGAAACCTGGGGTTATTTCTGAAACCTGGGGTTATTTCTGAAACCTGGAGTTATCGAGATATTAATAAAAAACGAACAATTAAACCTTCCATAGAGATAGCATTATACAGACGATATTTTTTCCGACAATTTATTTGAAGAAAATTATATCTCTGAGTTTGGTTAGAATTATTGCGCTTATTAGTCACTTTTGAAAATCGCAGGTTTGAAACAAATTTAAATGGAAACTCTATCACTACGGTTTATTTTTTACAGGCTCTTACTCAACAATGAAAAGTATTAAGAAATCAAAATGGATATTTAATTATTAACATTTTATGAGGAAGATTCTTTCTTATATTGTGTTACTTAACAACGCAATTAAATCAAATGTGTTTGTTAATTTTTATTATATTTTTTCGATTTGAATAATAAGTAAATGGATATAAAATATATCTTGTAAATGAACGGTTTAATTTTTCTTTTAATTATATTAATTACGGACTGTGTACATCACTTTCATTTATTTTGGTAAAGAGTTTTCAAAATTATATATTGCGTTTAGCCAATAAACTCATATATATATATATGTATATTTAAGCCAATCAACTCATTTAGCTGATTGTTGAAACAGAATAAGTGCAGAACGGGCATATTTTCTAATACAATTTTAGTGTTTTCATTTAGTGTATACAAACGGGATCAGGATGTTTTATTCTTCAGATCTGCAAATTCCTGATCTACGAATTTGGCGGGATATCGCTAACATGGCAAGTTTTCTCAAATGTTGCCAAATTGTCGGAAATGTCGGCAAATTGATAAAAACGACGCTAAATCAATGAAATTAATTTTGTTTTGTTAGAAGAGATTACTGAAATGATGTTTCAGTAGCATTTGTCTGTCAGTCTAACCGTCCTATTGAGTAACACATTTAGCGAATTTTTAAAATGTCGCCGAATTGATAAACGTATTTGTAAATCCATAAAAATACCTTGAAATTGATAAAATTGCGCTAAATAAATGAAATTAATTGTGTTTTGTTAGGGGACAGTGTTGTGATGATGTTTCGTCAATTTATTGCCAAGTGGGACTATCAGGTCTACAGTCCACTTGACGATAAATTTGGCGATTTTTAAAAATGTCGGTAATTGACAAAAATGTCGCCGAATGGACAAAATGATGCTGAATTCATCAAAATGACACCGAATCGATGACAATTCAATATTTTGCGAAATTAAGTACGATTTTCTAGATAATCTCTGTCGTTTTGTGATATTTTTTCTAAATTTGTTTGCAAACTGGACCAGGATGCTTCATTCTTCAGATCTGCCTGTGAAGAGTTTGCCACGGTCAGAATTTTCAAGGGTAGCGAACAGGCTGGTCGTCGAAGGTGGCTAGTATTTTAATATAATATTTTGAATAGCAAAGTCATTTAGAATACTGCAAGAATTTACACATGATTGTGAATATTAAGTTTCCTTATGTTTGTCTCATCCTCATGGGAGAACGGCTGAACCTAATCGAATGAAATTTTCGGTGTAGACTTGGAATAAGCATTACTCAAAATTTAGTTCATATTTCGGGTTTCTAGGAACAGGGGTTGTCCAGATATTAATTTAAAATGTACAATTAAAAATTCCAGAGATATAGCATTATGCAGACGACATTTTTTCACGAATTTATTTGAAGAAAATGTTATCCTGTCGCTTAGCAACGGATTTAAATCCAATGTGTTTAATCGTCAGACGATTTTTATTAAATCTTTTCAGATTTAAGTAATAACGATACGTATATAAAATAAATTTTATTGATATTGCATTTTTGACTGGATAATATCAATTACGGTCTTCAGGTTTAAACATTATTATTATTGATATTTTCAAATTATTACGCCATTGTTTTATTTTGGTAAAAATTGTTGAAATTCGTATATTGTACATAGTACGGGTAATCTTCTAGAAATGCACAGATATATCTTCTAATCAACTAAAATATTAGTACATGTATATTGGCATATATTTTGACACATATTGGCATATATTGGAATAATTGGCATAATTACGATCTTCTGGTATAAAAATTATGGGGATTATTGACATTTTTAATTTATTACGTCATCTGTTTTACTTTGGCAAAGATTATTGAGGCTCATATTATAATATGGGTAATATTCTACTAACAAAAGGACATATCTTCTACTCTACGACAATATAAGTAGTGCGGGTATACTTCCCATACAATTTTAGCGCTTTCATTTTAGCATATATTGGAATCAATTACTGCCTTTAGGTTTAAAAATTTTAAAAATTACGGGTTTATTAATATTTTCAATTTATACGTGTAATCACTAATTCAGGATATATCTTCTAATATTCACTAATATAAGTAGGTAGTACGAGTCCCATACAATTTTAAAGCTTTTATTTTGCATATATTGATTCTATTTCATATTTTTTGTAAATTTGTTTGCAAACGGAGCCAGGATGTTTTATTCTTCAGATCTCCCCGTGAAGATAGTTTTGTACAGCGAGAACAGATATTCTTAAATTACTATTTACGAGCATTAAATTAAATATTTTAACAGAATAATTTGATTAACAATGTCATTCAGTATACTATATGAATTTGAACTTGATTGTGAATTTTAAGTTTCTTTATGTTCTATACTCCATACGAAGAACGGGTATGCTGTTAGTACATTTATAAAATAAGGAATGTAGTAGTATGAGGGAGAAATTTAAATATTCATTTACACAATCTCTTTGTATTCCCGGCCGTCCAAACAATTACCTTACACCTTTCTGGTAGGTCGGATGGTCTGGATCTCAACTACAACAATCTCTTTGTAGTCTGGCGTCTGTTTCTGTGTGTGGGGAGGAGGTTATCGCCGTGCGTGTCTACGCGTTTATGTGTCTGGGTATGTGGACGTGTACAAGTGTGTGTGTGTGGGTTACTCTAGTATTGGTATGTGCAAGATATGTATGCGCTATTATTTAAAAACTGAATAAATATTCTGTGCACATCGAATAGTTATAAAACTTCTAAAATAAAATTTCTCACAATCTAAATATAATTATGCGAGTACATTTTGTGTGAAATATTACATCCAAATTTAGATTATACCTTTAAAGCTACCACATGATGTTTTGAGAAACAAAACATTTTATGCTGTGAAAAATGCTGCTTACTCTAAAAATTGTCCTCCGATTTTTTTTTATTGTTAAGCAGAAATGTATATTCTATTCACATTTTTTGGTAGAAAGAGTTTATCGATTCAAAATACTCATAACATACATAACAGAAAATTCTCTAAATGGTAACAAAGACGTGAATACATGTGAAATGCAAAATAAAGTTAACAAATAAAGGGACATTTAAATTGCTCTAGAGGATTATATTCAACTGCTTTAAAATGTCCACACCTTTTTCTACACGATTTCTTTATTACAAAGTAAGGATTTGATTCTGATCAAGTTTTCTTTTCAAGCGTTTCTTACACACTGCGAATTTAATTCAAAGATCATCTTCCGAGGTTTTCTGCTATTGCAAATAATATAAATTCCCCCAAATCATGGACTATTTTTAAACTGCAAGGCCCACATGAAAGCGAAAAATGAGTGCCATGGTCTTTGAATTTATAGGTTTCGGGTATAAATATGGAATTGCACTATGTTTAGAAATATTGTCCGGCATGCATAGATTCTCGCCTCACTTTCATAATTTCTTCTCCGTCTTTCATGACTTTAATCTAAGCCATCATTTCTTTAAACTGTTCCTCCATCTCTTTTCTAGTCACTACATTTTTACGCTTGTCAAGTCTCCATAAAACGCACTTCTGCCACCACTTTGTTTTGATGTATATTCTAGATTCGGGCGTGTACTCCCAGCATACAAGAATGCGTCCACGTTTCTGATTATCTAACACGTCTATTTACAATCACAGCGTAAACAGGAACAATATACAGCAAATAGCTCTATAGCTATCTCACAAGATGACTAAACAGGTACAGTTAAGTCAGGTACAGTTAAACAACAATTAAATGCTCGACTAATTTCACACAGCCGATATTATTCTCAAAACATTGACATATCTCACAATTTAATGTAGCTCATATCACGTTAAGTGCTCTCCATCTGAGCGATGTCTCCTTTTTTATACTCTCTGTCGAAACGTCCAGAAAGGGCACATATCGCGATGAATATTTGTTATTTTGCGAAGGTCCTCGAACATGCGTGAAGTCGTTAAAAATCGCCAAACATGCTATAAGTCGCAAAATATGACAACCCTGCCACGTGTATTTGAAAATAGCAACCCTGCATTAACGTAACAGGAATGGCTGCCAGCAAGTACATCTTTTCTTCTGGTTCTCAAAAGAGTCTCCAGTGAAAGTATTTTACATGTTCGTAACAATATATCTTACAGTCTTTTTTAAAACTGAATTCCTAATATAAAGCAAGTTATAAAGTTAAAAGAAAATCACTTGTTTTCAATATATTTTTACATTTTTACTAGAGTAGTCCCATTTAGAAAATTTTATTAGTAAACACACTTAATGTCTTTCCCATTTCCTTGTTAGGTTTATACCACCACTTAAGCCAATAGAGCAAAATTACGTCCCTGTCCCAAATAATAATTATTTTATGCAAGCTATAATGGAAAACATTCAAAGATAATGGCATTATGTACTAAAATGCTAATTGTCTTTGATAAGAAAGATTCGGAAATGTAGTTTTGAGGTTAGAAGTGCATTAGATCTTTTGACTATCTTAAATAGAGTAAAGAAAACACTCTAAATTATAAAAATATTTAAAGGTATATTATTTAGGTTCTCTTTTCAGTTAAATCATTTAATTTCCAAACGGATTATATGGAAAATTAAATAGTTAAAAGAGTTGGTGCTATTTTGATAAAGGTACAAACATTTCTAATTAATGACTCTAGTCAGATTTCTGGAGTGTATGGAAATTATGTTGGATGAAAGTCTAATCGATTAAGAAGATACTATGTATAATTATATTTCTTTGCAATATATATTCTTGGATTTCATAAAGATTTTGGGATTTGACGACAAGCATCTAATGACGTTGTGAAAATGAAGGTTATCTACAATGAACTGGTTATAAGGACCCGAAGCTAGAATTTGGCGAGCTACAAGAAGAAGCTTCCTGGAATATCAAACGTTGTTCGGGAGTACTTCGGACACTACAACATCCATACTGTAGGTGTGAATCGAACCCCAGACACCGGCAATCGAGTGAACACGAGCAATCTCTTGCTTTAAACTTCTACTGAGACGGCGGGGAAAATGTGGATTAACGATACTTGCTTTGTTGCAGTTTCAATACATTTTTATTGAAACTGCTATAAGACAAATTTCCTGCACTTCCTTGACAGATGCAGACGTAAAATTAGGCGATAATTGTCTCATAGACGTTATGAATCTGTTATTTATGTCATATGAACAATCTCTACTGCTTCTATATCTAAGACAGCCGTCTTCAAACCTTTTTTGAAACACAAGCTATATTTAATCAGTTAGAGCCTCATGGGCCACGATGCAAAAACGCGTATCCTCGTAAACAAATAAAAACGACGCGTATGTTTGTAAATAAAAAATACGTAATCCAATGTATCTTCAAAACAGCTACAGATTGTATTTTTACTTATTTGTGATGTTCCACTTTTTATGTCCCAGTATGTTTTTCTGTATATTTCAAATAGCTGCGCCTTCTATTTAGCGCAGCGTTCTTGAGTACAACGATATGCAACCAGTCTACGATTAAACGAAAACATTTTTTATATAAAAATATCATTAAAATATTACCGGTTTAAATTTACGGTCTGCATAAACAGAACATTTCATTTTATATTTTTAGAAATTCTATATTCTATGGGGCGGTAGAATATATATAGATTATATATAGGTTATTTAAAGATATATAGATTATTTAAAGATATAGACTGTTTAAAGATTAACGAATAATTGTCAAAATAACGGTAGTTAAATAAAATTGACCAATAACCAACCTTTCGTAACATAAATAAAATAAAACAGAAAATCTAGACATGATATGGCAACATTTTTGCAACTTTAAATGCAAGCCGAAAAGTTATTTAAATTTATGAAATTATCCCTAGCCACTTTTTAATTTAATAGGGATTCGGAATGAAATATGCGGATTGAAATTTTACAGATTCCCTCTTTTTATATTTATTGAAATTAAAAACTATTTCAATACTTCAAGAGAGCTCAGGATGAAAAAATGGGCGTGGCCAAATAAACTGTGGATGTTGGCCCGTATTCTTAAAATAAAATATTGTTTTTATATTCTAAATAATGCTTCTTTTTTATAATTGAATATAATTATCAGAATTTTCAATTTGTTTAAGATCGAATATGATTGTCTGCGCTCCAAAAGATTCAAAACTAATTTCAATTTCTATATGCTTTTCAATTCAGACGAATATTTGGCAAGTGTATAACTGACGATAAGAATTAATAAAAGTGATTTTGAAAATCTATTAGAAAGGTTGATAAGGTGACGGCAATGAGTATTTAACTAACTGTGTCCATCAGAATTTATCTGCTTTACGTATAGAAAAACATGGCTCCGGGTATAACCTATCAAATGCCGGAAGAAAATAAAAATTTTGTTCTAAATTAACATAGCAAATAAATATGGTATTACTCATTCCAATTTCATGATTTGAAACTAATTATTATGTTCACTACTAAATTGAAAATTATTACGTACGAAGTTTTAAACCACATTTTAAGAGTGATTTATTGTTTGCTTTCCTGGATGGAATTATGGAAACTTGGTTCGAGACTAAAATAACTTTTAAAGTACAAATATTTCCCACAGAGGTAAAATGATTTAACCTGGATTTAAGGTAGAAAAATATTTCCAAATGATTTTTTTTAATAATTTGTTTCATCTATTACACAGCTTTATATTTTTCGCCATGCGCCAACCACAAAATGATATCTCAACAACTAGCAAAACTATAGCAGGCATTGCAAGTTGTATTTACAGCCTGTTTTTACAATTTTTAAAATTTTTAAATTTATCTTTTAGTTTTCAAAGAAAAGTATGTATCTCCCATCATAACACACCAAATATGCCACCATATATAAAAAATAGGTTCAGTAGTTAAAGATTTTGGTCCTTCAACACTGGAATAAAAGGCTAGAATGGCAGTCGTACATGAGACATTTTAAAGTTTTTTTTTTCTTGGCTGCAACCCAGCCAATTGTAATTATTTTTTGCTTTATTTTTCTCAGCTTTGAAACGGTTTTACAGCAGTAAAATTAATTAATTATTTAACTTTTTTGTAGACTGAGCTGCAGACCAGTGGAAATCTGACAGCCTGTCTTGCTGCTACGAATTCAGACTAGCTGCTACGAATTCTAACACGACGACTTGGCGAAGCGGAACGTTGCCGCGTTCCTAAGATATCGTTTGAAATAAAAAAATATAACACATGTGCAATTTTGACCCAAATTAGATATTGCGTAAGATGTGAAGAATTTCAGTCATTAGAAACATCTTCCTCAAATATCATTACTGATCTTGAAAGAGCAGGAATTGGTCAAATGGAGAACAAAATCTTAGAGCACACAGAAAATCAGAAATTTAATGGGTACTTCAAACCATCTTCGGCCCTATCTAATGCAATGGAAATTTCAAATTACATGGATTTCCTAAAGGCAGAATATATATATATATATATATATACTTTAAGATAAAAAAATCGACGCACCCGCAAAATAATCTGATAGTAATGAAACTGCACATGCAAATGCCTGTCGATCGAATATGCAAATGATCAAAAATTCTATGTATGATTCAAAATGTATGTATTTCGTTATTGCATCTGATATAAATAACCACTGTAGTATGAAAGTTAAAAAACAATCCAAAATTTTGCTTCGATATCCAACTACATTTTCAAAAACTATTTTACTTGCATTTTTAATTTTTCAATTCCGTTCTTATAAAGGTCCTCTTCTCGGGCCAAAAATAGACATTTCCTTATTTTGAATATATCTCAACTTCTAATTATGCTATAACTTATCTTTAAAAAAAATATACCTCCTGAGCTTGAGACAACAAAGGTCGCATAACAACATTGAAATCAACCCCCACAATAATTTAGGACGTATAAGCCTGCGCAGCTGTCACATATCAGCCGAAGCTCACAGTGCGTATTCAGATGCATGGACACCCGCATAGCGACTCAAAGGTGTATTATGCCCATTCAGTGTTTAGACACAAAAACGTATTTAGACACGTGGTTAGGCACTTATTTAGGGCATTTTACACCCACGTACCCGTATTTTTTATTCTAAGCGCGTATCATTAAAGCGCTGTTTAATGTTTGAGAATTCGTTGTATATTCCGGTGTAATTTTAAACAGAAGTTTTCCTTCTAAACGGCAGTAAACGTTGAGTATTTGCTGCTAGTTTCCATATATGAATTTAAATTGTATTATATATAAACAAGTATTTTAAATATTTTTATTTATTTATATAATACGATTTTACAAAATAATAGAAAAACTTTTGTGTAAAATGTTTAATATAAAATGTATCCGTGAATATAAAGAGTATACTTCCTTAATCCGTAAGTAAAGTTAGAGCTCGGTAAAATAAAATACACTGAAATGCTTAAACACGGCGCAATTTCATCCATTCATGTTGTATATACGTTTCTAGACTCTTTCTTCCAAACATATTTTGATCTTTACTGATATACAGTTGCGAAAATTTCTGTCAATCCAGGAGTAAATCTTATTTTCCCGTGAACCTCTTAGTATCCAAACAGACGGGTGGAGTCTAAATTTGCTAGGACAATTTTGCTACCAATAATTTTATAATAATATTTTCTATTTTAAATAAATATTTTAATAAAACTGAGTTAATTTTTCTCAAACTAAAACCATTTGTTAAGCGTACGTAGATCAAGTGTAAAAGGTTTCTTTATTAAATAACATTTTACCAATTACTTAATATTTCTAACCATGCTTACAAGAAACATTTTAAAACAGTTATTGCAATGTATCAATTCAACTTAATTTTTTAAGATATTGCATTTTCGTAAATTTAGCGACATTTTCCTAAATTTGGCCAAATTGACAAAAAATATTTTTAAAACCAAATTTTGGCCAAATTCTTAAAACTGGCCAAATTGACAAGCATGCCGTCGGCATACTTATCAATTTGGCCATATTTCATTTTGGATACATATTGGATACAAAAGTAGCCAAATTTATAGCCAATTTCTTAAAATGTATTGCCAATTGTTACAGACAGATTTACTTCAATAAAGTTATATATACCAGAACAATACATTGAGAAAACAAACAAAAATACTAATTTCAGCAAATTTATAATCAGTGGAGGTAGAGAGTTCCCTTTACTCTGATATTATCACAATCGACGCACGTTGCCACAAAAATACTTTAAAATAAAATCTCAAAAGTATTAAATTTAATTGTTTCAATATAAATCCTAAGATATAGCCCTAGTAAGCTCAATGGTTTTAATAAAAGGTTTAACTTCGATAATAAGCATTGCTAGACATATAAACTAAACCAAAGAGTTTGTTCTTCAACGTTGATATTAATTAACAAACTTTACTATTTTTCACGTAATCTGTATTTAAATATTTACTAGCAAACTGCCGAACTTTAAATGGAATCGCATATATAAAGTATGCGAATTGAGAAAGATTTGATTTCGAATTAAAACTTAATTTAAAAAATAATTATGAAATTAGAACCACAATAAATCAGTTTCAATATTTGAGAGTCCTGATACATAAAAAAAGCATTAAAGTTAAGATTTTAGAATATGGATATATAAAATGAAAAAAAAAAATTAGAATACAGGCGAACAATGATATCAAAGTAGCACATTCAAATCGCAAAAACGTATTTAATATACAGGAACACGTTTATATATCAATACATATAAGTGCACATGCTTTGATTAGCTGTTTAAAAGTACGTAGTTGTGTACGTGTTATTTATAGGGAGCATAGTCGGGGCCTCCGCTCGAGAGAGGGGGCCGTGGCAGTCAAATTAGTGACGTCACGAAAAACGATCCACGGTTGGCGAAACGATCGCATTTAAAGCTAGTTTTTAAAAATATTTTAATACTTTTTTTTTAGCTATACCTGACAAGATTTTCAAAAAGAGGTATGTATGTTTGTCTGTTACACACACACACACACAAATGCAATTAATTAAAATTTAATGAGCACATATTGATTTAATGTTTAAAATAATAAACAGGTCTTTTACTGACAACTTCCCTTACATATATGTAAATTTTTTATTATTTTATGTGTTGGATTTTTTTATTAATCAATGTAACAGACTAATTCATTGTAACAGAATAACAAAAAATTATTATAGCATTTAATGACTTTGCTATAGTTTATTTTAATGCTAATCATGTTATATTTTGTTTTCAGTAAGTATATCATAAAATCATGGTAATTTAGGTTAGTCTGTTACATACACAGTTAATTAGTGTTAATTTATTTAAAATTTAATTTTTTTTTCAAAATTTGGTATAGGCTATTCTTCGAACATATGCAGATCTGCATTATTATTATTTTTTATTATTTGTTTTCCTTTTTGTACTTAAAAATCTTTTTTGTTTTCCTATATGTGTTAGTCTGTTACTATGGAATGGCTCAAAATTGTAACTGACAGTAATTTTATTTAATGAGAAATATATGTCAAAAAATGAAACAAATGAAGATGTCACTGATGTGCTAAATCTACAAGTAAATGATTGGGTATTAGTAAAATAAGATTCCATCCTTTACCAGGGATCTGTCACGTAGATCAATAAAAAAGAAATTGAAGTTTTTGTAATGCACAAAACTAAAAACCATTTCAAGTGGCCTCAAAAAGACACTTAACAGGGTGATACATAAAAATGACAAATTAACAAGTTACAGCAAAGATTAAAAATAACATAACACCTATGCAGTCATAAAAATCAGAATAAAAATAATCGATACAGGAAAAAACATATAATCAGTAATATAAGCTGCTACAGTATCCAATTGAAATGCATTATGTTTACACAGAGATACATTGGATTAAAAAAAGATAAATATAATTATTCTAAATTCTTGTTACACATTAGTTGCTTTAAAATGACCAATCCAATAATGTTGTAGTTAAAATAGAAGTTTGCAAACTTAAAAATGAGCTCAAAAGCAGAATTTTGTTAAATATCAAATGTGAAAATGTTCTGCAGAGCTTATAAAACAGAGCTCGTTCTGTGATATATGTCACAGCTTTAAGTACTACTTTCTGTTGTCGGGTAAATGAGAATTTCATAACTCAATGAATGAAGCAAGATACATTTGCATTGCACTGTAGTAAATAAATCTTTAAAACTACAATGAAATTTATAAAAACTGTAAATTTATTCAAAACTAATAAAGTAATTTATGGCAAACCTTAAAGCAAATTATTTTATGGCTTTTAAACAAGCAACAAAATGAAGGTTCTTAAAATAAAACTTAGCGTTATCCAAAGTTGCTGCAATTTTCATTTAATAATTTGTTCATGAATGTATCTTTGTCAACAATGTCTTTGGAAACATAGTGTTGTAACAAACAGCTGAGATTTGTAGAAAAATTGATTTTTTAAATTTTCATTCATGAGTTATTCTATAACTATGATTATATAATAAAATGTTGCAACCTCATAAGTTAAAACTATGAGTCCCTAGGCATTTTTTTAAGTTTGAAAGGTTTTGTAAGTTTATTCAACGAGATATCTGGCAAACTATTTAATGTAATGGGATTTAGTAAACATTTTAAATTTTCATTCATGAGTTATTCTATAACTATGATTATATAATAAAATGTTGCAACCTCATAAGTTAAAACTATGAGTCCCTAGGCATTTTTTTAAGTTTGAAAGGTTTTGTAAGTTTATTCAACGAGATATCTGGCAAACTATTTAAAGTAATGGGATTTAGTAAACAAGCAGCTAAGCGACATAGAAAAGTTGAACTCCTACGTCTTCAAAATAGTATTCAATTTGTCAGATGATGCTACAGTTGTAGACAATGACACATTGTTGGAATTAAAAATCAACCAATACTACTAACACAATATAAATAACACAATGAAATAAATGTAAATAACACAATGTATAAGTAACACAATGAAAGTCAAAAAGTTTTTGAAAGAAGAAACGAGCTCAACCATAACATCAGATCAAAACAAACGCTTTTAGGTTGAAATACGCTGCAACACTGGATCGTTTTTCATGACGTCACAAGCTCTGAAAAACAGTCTACCACGGCCCCCGGAGGAGCGGAGGTCCCGGCATAGTGCGCATGCGCAGTTTAAAAATGGGCATTTCGCTACATCCCAGTTTGGATAATTGAAACTGTGATTCATCATCTTCCTACCTCTTGTAGTTTGAGCAAAATGGATAACAATATTTAGGCAAATGTTGATTTCCCTTCGTTAGCAGTGGAGAATGGACTTCGCTTTGCTCGTCCATTATAATTTTCTCATAAACTTAACATGGTAAGACATTTCTACTCATATCTAAGTAAGATGTGAAGAATTTCAGTCATTAGAAACATCTTCCTCAAATATCATTACTGATCTTGAAAGAGCAGGAATTGGTCAAATGGAGAACAAAATCTTAGAGCACACAGAAAATCAGAAATTTAATGGGTACTTCAAACCATCTTCGGCCCTATCTAATGCAATGGAAATTTCAAATTACATGGATTTCCTAAAGGCAGAATATATATATATATATATATATACTCTAAGATAAAAAAATCGACGCACCCGCAAAATAATCTGATAGTAATGAAACTGCACATGCAAATGCCTGTCGATCGAATATGCAAATGATCAAAAATTCGCAGCCAATGAATGAATAGTCGGAACTACAGCACATTGAATCTGAGCACCATGGTGGTGTATATAAGAAGCGAAACGAGCAGTGGATTTCGATTGCGTTTACGTACCTTGATTGTAACAATGCCTCTCCGGTGAATTCGCGGCTACTACGAGCATATGAAGGAGTTTGAAAGAGGGCGTGCTGTCGGACTGCATGAAGCTGGATGGACACACCGACAAATCGCTCGGAATTTGGGTAGGAACGATGCAACAATTAGACGATGTTGGGAGGAATGGATCCGGAATGGCAAATTTCAGCGGCAAGAGGACGGCCTAGAGCGATGACAAAGCGGGAAGATAGAGCGATTGTCAGAGCAGCTGTGGCAGCACAAGATTCATCGTTATCAACCATCAGACGTGTGACAAACACGAAAGTGACCACCCGGACAATTAATAGATGACAACGGGAGCGGGATCTATACTCGCAGCGCCCATTACGCTGCCTACCACTGACCAGTATTCACAGTCAATAGCGATTGCAATGGTGCCGGACCCGATCAACGTGGAAATTTTCGGATTGGGAATGAATTGTCTTCAGTGATGAGTCCCGTTTCGAACTGAGTCCCGACGACCAGCGCAGACGTGTCTGAAGACAGCCCGGACATCGCCAGGGTCCTGCTCTTACTGCCACACGCCCCGACAACATGGATTTATTTTTTGCGGAGCCATTTCGTTTGACAGCCGGAACCGTTTGATAACCCTCCGTAGCACCATCACAGAAAAGCGGTACGTTGCCGATATTCTACGACTCGTTGCATTGCCATTCTTTTCACGCAAGATAATGCCAGGATACACATGACACGCCTCTCTATTGATTATATGCGTGCTAACGACATACTTCCTTGGCCAGCCAGATCCCCAAATCTCTCGCCTATTGAGCACAATTGGACAGAGATGGGGCGTCGGCTACGACCATCCCAGAATGTAAACGAGTTAGCTCGTCAATTGGAGGCCATTTGGAACGATATCCCTCAGAACACCATCCGTAAACTTTATGCATCAATGCCAGGTCGGGTAACAGCTTTTATCAAAGCCAGAAGTGGACCAACGCCATATTGACGTACTCACTTTGTGTAGATATTTCAGTGCAATAAATCATACAATTGTTCTGAAATTCTAACCATTCCTTTTTCTGTACGTCCACATTACTAATGCCAAATTTTGTCTCATTTGGCTAATTCTTCCTTGGTGCGTCGATTCTTTTGTCTAACAGTATATATATATATATATATATATATATATATATATATATAAAACCCAAAAATGGGAACATATAAAGAAAGAAAGGTACCACAAGAGTGGTCGTGGGGAAGTTGTGACCCCCACTCCCTGGTTAAGCCAGCTCTGTGTCGCGAAAATATTCCCGGAGACCCGTACCATACCATACAAGTAAATACAATATTATCAACAGTAGAAAAACCGGAAAAATGACCACAGAAGGAAAGGGGGGGGGAAACAAAATCACACCATAACGTACCCAGAAGATGAGAAGTCAAAGCAGAGCAGGCAAGGATTCCTAAATAACACATAAAAATTTCAATTCACAAATCCCAAATTCCACAAAAAATACTATACTAGTATCAGAATTATATGTGCATAAAATCAAGCAGTATTCAATACCCATGCCCAGAATTAACCTGTTCGAACCTCCCACAACATGACAGTGAATCAAAATGTTTCTAATCAGATAATTCGCGCAGTTGCGTTTAAGTACCATTTGTAAGCTTCCGTTACGGTTATGTCGTAGAAACTACATACAATCCGGCATATAAAACCCTTAGGGTATCCCTGTTCTTTTTATATCAGATTGTCCGTAGTTTCTACTACATAACCGCAACGGAATCTTACAAAAGGTACTTAAACGCAACTGGGCGAATTATCTGATTGGTAACTGCTTGGTTTTATGCACATATACATTATGATACTAGTATAGTACATTTTGTGGATTTTGGGATTTGTGAATTGATACTTTTCACGTGTTGTTTAGGAATCCTTGAATGTTCTGGTTTGACTTCTCATCTTCTGGGTACGTTATGGTGTGATTTTGCTTTCCTTCCTTTCCTTATGTGGTCTTTTTTCCGGTTTTTCTACTGTTGATAATATTGTATTTATTTGTATGGCATGGTACCGGTCTCCGGAAGTGTTGTCGCAACGCAAAGCAGGATTAGCCTGGGATTGGGTGTCCCTCCCTACAACCAATCTTGTGGTACCTTCCTTTGTTTATATGTTTCCATTTTGGGGTTATGTATCTTATTCTTCTTCGAAGTGTTGCGTCGCTCCTTTTAAGTGAGATTCTAGTCATCTATTTAGTCTTTATATATATATATATATATATATATATATATATATATATATATATATATATATATATATATATATATATATATTACTGTAAACACATGTGAGAAATCATGAAAGATATGAGAATATTTAACTCTTATCTTCACTAATTGGTGTAATTTAGTTTTTAGTTTAGAACGTAATAAATAAACTAAAATTTGTATTTGTTAGAATATTTGAGATACTTTACGTCTCAATTGATAAATCGTTCAGTTAATGAACTAACCAAATTCTCTACCACTTCATGAACATGACAAATCAAAAACTGTTCATAAATTGGTAAGGTTTTAGAATTTTGAAAAGTTTCAGAGAGCATAAATAGAAACATGGGAAACAAATTTTGAGTATATAAACTATAGCACAAACATTACATACTGCTGCAAATAAAGCTATACATAATACGCACTTATAAACATCCAGAAAATACAGTAGACTCCCTAAACAGTAAAAATTGATGTTTGAAGCAAAACAAGCAATTGGCTGCATGAAAAGAAAAACAAAATACTTCCTAAGGGCAGTTCTATTATTTCACTGTATAAACATAAGTAAATGATTGTTCCTTTACTGGTATTTATTTTTGTTGTCTTGTCTTGAAGAAATAACTTTATTTTGTTTCTAAACCAGTTGAAACTAATATATTCTTGTTTAACACGACTGCATAACCAAGGTTTGTAAAAGTATAAAAATGAATACTCATAACTGTGAGTCAACTACAAAGACTAAATAAATGAAGAAAAATATTTAAAATAAAGGCAGTTTATGTGTTAAGACAGTAAAATTTGTAGAGTGCATCTTATTAAGATTAAGAAATTTTGGCTTTTATATAGGAGAGCATCTAATGAATATAGCAAGATAGCCGTTTTGCAAGCGCTAGATTTAAATGCAGCACGTTTAATATTTAAAGATACCATAACGTTCGTTTACTGCACAATGGACTTCTAAAGACTGGTAATTTATAGAAGTCTAATTCTTACCAGATATATTTCAAAACATAAAGCTATAAGAAAGAATTTACAATTTCATCAGATTCACAATTCCAACAGAAGACGATTCTATACGAAACAAATGGAATTTTTCCTTTCACATTTGCAGGCTTATTTTCGTTCGAAATGAGGTATAGAGTTTCTTCTTTTCAACGAACTATTATAGTTTTATCAGAAGAAAAAGATTATGTCCTAAAAAAGAAACTATTGATATCGATGTGAACGAACTTATTTACTTAGAGACCAAAATATGAGACTTTAAAGAATATAGATTTTCTTTATTTGCACTATTTCTTGCAAAATATATCTATATTTTATCTGGTTTTATAAGTATAATGGTTTTTTTCACTGCAAATAATGGTTTCTTGCAGTGGAGTGACGTTTACAGGTAAATTTGCTACAAGTAGAAATATGGAGTACAATGGTGAGTCTAGTGACAGATCTAATGACATATCGCTACTTGGTAACTGTTGGAAAATAAATTAATATATATATATATATATATATATATATGTGTGTGTGTGTGTGTATGTATATATGTAAATATATGTATTATATATATATATATAATTATATATATATATCATACCAGAAAAGTAGACAAGTAAAAGGAAGCAATATACCAAAGAATGGCCGGGGGGGGGGGTTGTGACCCCCACTCTCCGGTTAAGCAAGCTTTTCGTCTAGACAACACTCGCGGTAGCCGATATATTGCACAAGAAAAGAATACCGAAGTATTAAAATTTAAAAAGATATAAAAAGAGGTACCAGAACATGAAAACGTGGAATAACCCACAAGACATGTAATCCAAAATCTGCATTAAAGTGTCTTAATTCTGCAATTTAAAAGGCAATAAGAATTAAAAAGTATAGATTATAATCACATAATCAGATACAGTACCATGACCTCAATACTTCATTCAGCAAGACGAATAAGCACCAATCTATCCACACGTCTATATTTATCATATAGGAAAGTATACACGGCATTAACCTGTGTAAGGAAGGCACGGACACCCAGTCGTGATCAACTCTTTACAGGTTTTGCATCTAAATATATATGGTAGCTTTCAGTTACGGTTAAACCATAAAATCTACATATGATGTTTCTCAGAAAACGCTTCGGAAATCCTGGTGCAATTGAACAATGGAGGAAGCCAATATCGCTGTTATAAGGATTATTAACGTTACAGTTTATTCTTTTGCTTCGTATAAGTTGATTCAATATTATGTTTCTGTACATATTCCGATGTAAACATAAATTCCAAGAAACAATGTAATTTATTTCAAATTTAAAATATCTACGTTTATCGTAGAGTCGAAATCCAGTGGTTCCACAGAATTTCCAATGTTAATAATGATCATCCAATGTTGATTGTAGTTTTTTGTGGCTCATTCTCCTATTTAATTCCTTTCTTTTTTTTTGCTTAGGTTACTAATTATATTTTTGCTTTAAGTATTATTATTTCCTCTTTATGATTGAATTTCTTTTATTTCATTGTATTTTGTAGACACATTTTAAGATAGTGTATTATGAGTTACTACTTACATTCTACCATTGGATTTACAATTTTATATATATATATATATATATTGTAAAAATACATTAATATTTGTGACAGCTGTCATGTACTCAAGAAATCGACCACAGATACACGGACATCAAATACATTCAAACCGTATTCAGGAGGTCTAAAATATATATTGCCATCAAAATATCGGAATCGAAAATTTTCGTGACAATACTTTCTCAATACTACGTACGAGAAGGGAAAAACCTTTTCTTGCTGCTCATATGTTCTAATTTTCTTTAAACATCGATATATCCATCTTTTGTAACTAAGTTATGGTTTTACATTGATAATACAATCATTTTACGCACATATTTAGCATTACAATGCAATAACCACATCCAATAAACACACTAAGAATATTCTACATTCTTGTACAGCAAGCTACCAAACTAATTTAAGAATTTTGCTCAAACAAACTGCTGGAAAATATCTAAAAACAAATTAATATACTCTACTTGGAATATTAATCTATAATGTAATAATTTTACTGTGGTTGACATTCCCATTTACGTAATTTTACAACCTCACAAAGTCATTTCTTCTCCTTTGCAGTTAGATATATACCTCCACTTAAGCCTGTAAAATAGACTTATTCTCTTGCACCAAACAATAATTCTTTTATGCTGGCTATAATGGGTAACGTTTTAAAGACAATGCCACAATGCACTAAAAAGTTAATTGCCTTTGATACAGCTGGTTAGAATAAGTTGCCTGGGGTTATTAAAGTACACTCGTTTAGATTGTTACAAGCATGAAATAAATCTAGAGAGATAGAGGGAGACTGTATGGGAATAAATATGTTTCTTGGATTAACTTATGAGAGTCATTTCGCCTTTATTTTCCATATATAAATTAAAAAATAATTCTGGTGGATGAAATGACAATTATGGAATGGACATTCTGGAGCTTCAATTTTTTTTTACTTTCCCTAAAATGCATAGCATATATAAAAGGAAAGTATTGGAGTTGTGCCGAAATTTACATTTGGAGCTTTCGATTGCTTCACACGGTTTTGATTTCTATAAAATGAATCAAATATTTTCAATCAGACGTCTGCATGTGCCCTAATGTATGTCTACCGTTTGTATACGCCCTATCTAAAAATCTAAATAAATATTAAATGCATATTACTGCAATATAAAACTTTTAATGCATTCACAACCATCCTGAAAACACGATTATTCTATACGGTTCAAAAGTATGAGCATTGAAAGGACTGAATTCTGTGGTTACATCCCCAGACAAAAAATGTTCTGTCCAATCTTCTTGGAATTGCAATGTTTGCTAACATTGTCTATTTATTATTTATCATGTGTATTTATTACTTTTAGACAGATACTCCAATTTTCAACAGAATCAAGATGAATATCCTCACCCCAACGAAAAAATGTTCGTTTTATGCCACTGCATTCAGCCAATTGCTTCAATACATACTAATTAAAAACGTTCCTTTGTGTTATATATATGCAAGAAAAGTACAGGTAGCGATAAGGTATACAGACATTTTTATGAAGGATTTTAAATTTTTGGAGTTTTTAACAGTTTTATGCATTTTTTGTGTCATTTCAGTTACCTATTGTTGCGATTGCGCAACATACCCTTTGGAGCGTTGTATTTCGTTTGTCTCGAACGCCAGCCGAAGAAAGCACAGTGCATGATGCCGGAATGACGAGAGACGAAGTGAGTCTAGGGTTTCCAGGATTTTACAGTTAGAAGAAGGATTGCCAGATCAGGTGATTTATCGCCAATTTAACGATATTTTACGACTTCCGTAATATTCCAGAAACTTCTCTAGAACGATTTATTCTTTGAGATATAGAGATTTCCAGAAGTTTCTATGGAGAGACTATAAATAGAAGTCATCACTGAATTGGAGCGGTCAGTTGACGAGTGGACAATATACGAGCTATAGTGAACTGTGACTTTTGTCAATGTTTTGAGAATAGTAGCAGTTGTTTTGTGAAATTATTTTCGCCAGTATTACCCTCCTTATATACATAGTAGAATGTGGTAGGTATGTATTGTGACGAGGTCGAAAATTCGAATTCGAGTTTTCGACGGGAGAGCACGTTTCAAGCATCCCTGATCACGAATCGAACATTTTTGAGATGATTGTGTCTGTTTTATGATGTCTGTGTGTGTGTGTGTATACGTCAGGGAGCCTGTGAAGAGGATATCTCACGAACGAATGGAATGACTCGAATGGAATTTGATCCAAAAATTACAATTCGTGAATACTGGAAGCCTATTGTTTTTAAACACAATCAAATATTCAGAACCCCCTAAGTTTTCGAATGAAATTTTGAAAAAAACATCAAAAAATCAAAGCCTTTAATAAAGTTACACAAATAGACATTCTTATGTAATTTTTCCTTAAAACACGATTGACATAAACTGTAGCATGAACCGTTCTCGAGATATTGCATATTTTTTCAAATAAATTAATCAAAATATCCCATAAATTAAAAAAATATTAACTGTTGAGAAATATGTTCTCTTTTTATATGTAATATCATGCGCTAAATTTGATGACGTCATTCTCGTGGATCTAGCTCATCTTATTCATGGGAAAAGATACTTTGAGTAATGCTTTTGTATTTGAACGCGAATAGTTATTTTTCTGCTATAAGAATAACTTATTTCTCCGTCCATAACGCTTGGCGAGATTTTGGCGACGAATTTGGTGGAATGTCACTAAAGTGGCGACTTTTTAAATGCTTCCAAATTAACGAATATCTCACCAAGTGGATAAAAATGACGACTAATTGATGAAAATTCAATATCTTGGAAAGAATATAAGTATCTACTTGAAGAATACTTATATTTTTTGTACTGTAAAAGTAGTAAATTCATTAAATTATAAAAGGAAAGTCATATGCTGTCCACATCAGATTGTTTTGATAATATTATCGCTTATTCTGTGAAATTAGTGGAACATTTAAGTGATGTTTGATTGTATATTGTTCCTGTTTACTTTGTGCTTGTGAATAAACGTTAGTTATCCAGAAACTTGGACTCGTTCTTGTATCCTGCGTATAGACCTACGACTTCAGAGGGTACGATCGTTACAATTTATGCGTGAAACACAATATGAGGCCAGCAACCACTTAATGTGTGCGAATTTCCAAAAATAAACATGAATTCTTGCAAATCATTCTGAATTTTTACATAGATTAATGAAAAAATAAATACATTTAGAGGTTTCGCATGTCATTCAAATTGTTCCATAAAATATTTTCTATTGAGATTTGAAATATTCTAAATTTTTCCAGACGAGTGAATTTTATATGAAATATTCAATTCAAATTTATATTAGTCCCTTGAGGCTGTGTCGGAAATCATACCTTTTTATAACAGTGCTGTTTACTAATAAACATATTATTAGGATGTCTTTATTACAAGGTAGAAATGTATATTTATTTATGTCTTCTATAAGAAAACATACTTTTTTACAGCCATAAAATTCCACTACAAAATATTTGAGTAGTCAGAAACACGAAAATGAATGTAAAATAAAGTTAGAAACAAATATAGAGTAAATTTCCATATTACTTTAGGGGATTCGCTTAAGTTAAAATTCAAAAGAAAGTTATTATTATTTCTTTTTAAATTTCTATCTTCAAGAAAATGTTTCATTTTGATCAAGTTTTTTTTTCTTGTTAGGAAAAAGCTTTTCTAGAAAAAGGGCAGCTTAAGCATTTTAGGTTGCAAACACAAAAATTCCAGCAGTCATATACAGTCTTCAAATTGTAAGGCTCAAATGTAAGGGAAAGAATCCTAAGAATCAAGGGTTCCAGGTTTTAAACTCCGGGTATAAATGAGGATCCCTAGCAGGTTCATATAGTTCGAAATACGATGGGTAGTGAAAAATCAAATATAAAACATCAGTAGAGCACTAAAATGACCCAATCCATTCCGAGCAAGTCACTGACGAAACATACATAATTTCTTTGACGAGAAAACATTATTTATCCTGAAGGAAAGGTGTGTTTCATATCAGTTTGTTTCAGTGCATACCGATATCCACAAACTTAACAAAGCTTCCAAGTTTCAATTTATAAGATTTTGATTGAATGCTAAAACATTTCGTTCTGGATTTTGCACTTGGGTATAAATAAGTATTTTTTGAAGAAACAAAATAGTTGACACCACTAAATTTAAATTGGCATGATATTGATGAAATATCAATAACCATATGCGTATTTTATCATTCGATTTGGTGCATAAAGTTACATAAAAAAATGGCTCTCATTTGTCAGCCTGCAGCTCTCTTGCACTATTAATAATAATAATTCCGAATACATGCAAGTAATTATTATAGTAACTCCCTAACATTATTTAAATAATTTATGACACACAAAACACCTTCATTAAATGCACTTGCTCTTCGATCAGTTAAACTCACTATATTCTGATTTTAAGAATGTAAAAATAACAATTCCCTCACAGCAACAGGCATTATCGAAAAAAGCAAATTTAATTTTCAGATATATTGAATCTTCGGCAATTTATGGAAGCAATTTGCAATTCGGCAAATTTTCAGAAGTTACCAAGTTGGCCACTTTTGAAAATTTAAATTGCAGCCAAATTTATCTCAAAGTAGACGTACACTTTTATATATATATATATATATATATATATATATATATATATATATATATATATATATATATATATATATATATATTATCTCGATAGACAGATGCATTCAGACAAAAGGATCTTTCAATATGGATTACGGAAGTGGAAATAAATGCGGTATAATAAAATAAATAATAATCTTCAAATGCAACACTACTACATACTATTCTATAATACATGGTAAAGTATAGGGAAAGTATTGGAATGGTGTCAAAAGTGGGAACTTGAATTTTCGGCAGTTCTACACGTTTCGAGTTCTCTAGATCACGAAAAAAACTATTTTTAAGCTGACACCTGTCTGTCCGGACAGCACATGATTTTCACTGCAGATTCAAATTCGTTTCCTCTTTCTTTCTTTCCCAATTCATTACATTGAGTTTAATTGCATTAAATAACATGTATAACTGTTTGAAATCATACTAATTTCACAGATTTAATTAAATTTTCGTTTTCATTTGGCGTCTGCGCGTATTTTAAAATGCAACGGTTTAAAAATGCAAAAAACTGAAATATATCGAGAGCCATTAGTTCTAGAGCATGGAGCTAGTTTTATTATTTTCATCATCAAAAATTATATAAAAACAAGCATTTAATGGATACTTTTGAGCATATGTAGTATTTATTTCGGATATTGACGATTTTGGACCATTTTGCAAAAACAAATAATGCAATATTTTTCGAATCGTATCAAAATCTAATCAGCAGCAGACTAACCCACAAATGTCATATCTACCAAACATTTGGTCAATTAATAGAAAAAATACATACATTGCTGACAAACAGACACACACACAGTCGTCACGTTAAAAATGGTTTTTGAGTTTTCCATAGTGATCTAAACGTGTGGACCCGCGAAAAACTCGAGTTGCCATTTTTGACACGATTCCAATACTTTCCCTCTGCATTACCATGTATTGTAGGGAAAGTAAAAATACAGCTGCTCTCTAGTAAAAGGAAAGTATTCTTATAAAATAAACAATATATCACTAACACTTTTTGGTCGATTTTTATGCTACTCTTGAATTGGATTTTAGAGCTCTACTGTTAGTTCCACTGGAAGATACAGCTTAAAGGGAATTCTAGACCGTAATGGGCCTACTTGCATGCGCAGATCTTTGCTTACTCAAGATTTAAACTCGAAGCCCCGAAGCCTATGAAACTGAAGAAATGGACAAGTCGGCAACAGTGTACAGAATCCAGTTTACGGAAATACCCTTATGGGCATATGTCAGTGTTTGGGATTCTAGGCAATACCATGTTACGAAGTTTCTAGGCTCGGAATGTTTTGCCTTTTTAATAAAACACACTTTACCTTACTTTTTTACTATAAAGAGGTCGTAAATATGGTTTTACAGTATACAGATGGACTTTATAATCTTCACATGTTTAAATCTAACCCTATTTATTCCGTCACTCATATTATTCTTAAATTCATATCTTTATAATATCGATAAAATTACTATAAAAGTGCTTTATTATTAAAATAAAGTGCTCCGGCTTCCTAATTACTGATTTAAATAATAGCAATTAGTTATCTGCATGATAAAATAAACACCTTTACTAAAAAAAGAAACGACAAGATCAAAGAACCCACTTTAATGTCTTATCGATTCTCATATATTCTGCATGAGTATGTTTTTATTTCCAAATTGAATAAAGATATTTAATCTTCATTGGAATGCCTAATTACAGTTAATTATCTAATGGTGCACCTCATAAAATTATATCCAATAGCTATTATATAAAATTTTTGCAAATTTTTATATAAAATAGATGCCAAAATAAATTTAAAATATTATATTTCGTCAGTAAAACAGCATAAACATATAAATAATTTTATCAACATGTCACAGGAGAAACAATTTCACCTTCACAAATATAAATGAGACCGAGCTGTCAATCCAGCAAAAGCAGTAAAATATGAATTCACAGAAAATTGCTCATTTGACTGAAGAAGTCAGATTTTGCCATTGCGAGCAATAACTTAAAATCAAACCCCAAAGCACTATGAATATAATGCAAAGAGCACTAGAAATATAATGCTAATAAATTCGTTCAAAGGACAGTAAGAATTTAACTGTGAATATACAAAACTACAAAATTAAATCTAAACACAAATGGTAGAAACAGACAGTTTAAAAAATTAAATGATCTAGATATTTCATGTAAGAAGATCAGAGCAGTTACAAATAAAATGATAAACCACTGGTTTTATACACTTAGTGAAGTAAAGCATCCATTGAAGAAAACAATCAATTATTATAAATAAAATAACTAAAAGGGGATATCAAGTCCGTTACAAATAAAAGAAATTGACAGTTTTGGAAATTAAATAGCTAACATCTAGAAAGCACCAAAATCAGACTAGTTACAAGTCAAGAAAAACGATTACTTTGAGAAATTGAATAAGCTAACTGTATCAGAAAAGCGAAAACAAGATAGATGCATATTAAGGAAACAACCAGTAACTATAAACAGTTGCTTGCTTTAAAAATAAAGTTTCAAATAAAGAACAGAACCGGTTTGATAAAATGAGCTAACAGCACCTTCTAAGGCAAAAATTAGCAGTTTCATGTTTAAATTTTTTAATAATATTTCTAGCCCCAAATCTTCAAATGCTCTTTAAATGGCCCTAAATAACTAATGACGAAAAGGAAGAAAAAGACCCATATCTCCCACGAAAGACAACAGAACATCACAAAGTTAATCAGGCAGAACTTAATCTGATACTCGTACGTGATATACACTCATGAACAATGAAAGTTGCTTACCAAGAAGGAAGCATAGGAGGGACCTGACATTTTATTGATGCAAGGATACAGATGAATGGTATACATGATCACAAAAAAAGCGCATCAGAACACGTACAGAGGGAGCTCTGGAACACAGTCCGGACAACCGCAATCGCACGTCGCACCATCTCGTACTGCGATACAAGTAGTAATAAGGTCCGGCATGGTGTTGAATAGATGCCTGATGTTGTCCTGTGACACACGAGTCCATTCCTATTGGACATTACGTTTCAAATCCCGAAGATCATGGCAACGAGGTAGGTGGCGTTTCAACTGGTCCCACACATACTCGTTAGGGGACAGGTCTGCGGAGCGGGTAGACCATGAAAGTGTCTGGACATGACTCAGGCAGGCGTGAGCGACCCGAGCCATATGAGTACGGGCATTATCCTGATGGAATTGCACACCTGAAACCCCTTTTCCGGCCGTCCAAACAGTTGCCTTACACTTTTCTGGTAGGTCGGACGGTCTGGGTCTCAACAACACCTGAAACTCCCATCCGTACAAATAGCTGCTCACGTCCTCGAATGGGTCCGACGGTGTGGGTCTTCAACAACTGAAACCCCATGCGCGATAGCCCAGTGGTTAGCGCGCGGGAATTGCACTCGGTATGCCCGGTTTCGATTCCCTCAGCTGCCAAAACTGCCGCCATGTTCACGTGGAGTACGATCACGTTAAATATATGGGTCCTTAAGTCCTTCCGAGATTTGGTGGTAGGGGAAGGAGGGAACTGTCCCTGTGGATGTCTCCCCAACTGGAATCCGGTTTAAATTGGGTGGCTCTTCCCAGGCAGTCAAAACAATTACCTTACACATTTCTGATAGGTCGAACGGTCTGAGTCTCAACAACAACAACAACACTTAGAATCCGATCGCGGTAGCCCAGTGGTTAGCGCGCAGGAATTGCACTTGGTAGGCCTGGGTTCGATTCCCTCCGCTACCAAAACCGCCGCCGTGTTCACGCAGAGTACGATCACGTTAAACATGTTGGTCCGTAAGTCCTTCCGAGAGGTTGGTGGTAGGGGAAGGAGGGTACGGTCCCTGTGGAAGTCTCCCCCATTGGGTTCTGGTCTGAATTGGGTGGCTCTTCCCGGCCGTTCAAACAGTTACCTTACATCTTTCTGGTAGGTCGGGAGGTCTGGGTCAACAACAACTAGGTCAACAACAACAACAACACCTAGAGTCCCAGCAACGAATGGGAGCACGGGGGACCATAGAATCGTATCCGCCTACCGCTGGCCCCTTAATGTTCCAGGCACCACTACTAGAGCGGATCGGCTGTCGTAGGCTATGTATCCCCAGCCCATGATGCCTGCAATGTGGCTGGTGTGAAGCTCAATAACGAGATTGGGATTGTGGCGTTGTGCAGGGGACCTCCACACCCGGACATGCTGATCATCGGTCCCCAAAAGGAAGTGGTACTCATCGCTAAACACCACACATCGCCAATCTGTGGCGTTCCACGTTGCTCTGGACCGGCAACACTGCATCTGGAGCCGCCGATATACCCGTGTTAACGGCAGCATACGTATGGGACGCTGGAATCGCATATCCACTTCCTTCAGCCGTCTAGATAAGGTTCGTGGGCACACAGGAGCCTCTAAGTGTACCTGTATCGCGGATCGGGTCGCCGTGGTCTCTATACGTGCCTGTCGCACGACCATTCGATCCACACTACTCGTGGTATGCCTGGTCCGTCCAGAACCGGTCCTCCGTGTCTGGGTGGCGCCCCGTGACCAGTGTTCCCAACACCGTCGGACGGTATAGTCTGAACGATCCACGTGAGTGGTTATCCGAGGCCCAATAGAGTAAACTTAACAGCTGAAAGGGGGAAAAATGCTGTTTATCAGCCTCTTGTAAACCCCGAAAATTCATATGTACCTCCACTGCATATCAAAGTTGATTTGATGAAAAACATCTTCAAAGTGTTGGATAATAATGACCAAGGTTTGTTTTTCCTAAAACGCAAATTTTCCAAGAATAAGTGAGGAAAAATCAATAAAAGGACATTTTCGAATCTCAAATAAGAGAACTTATGAAGTATATAGAGATTGAGCGACGCTTGAGTGAGTCTCATAGAGTTGCACGTGGATAATTTCAGAAAGTCGTGAACAACTTCCAGAGAAACGTGCAGACTGTGAACTTCAAAGAAAGGGTTGGTGAACTCATTGGAAACTACAGAGAGCTGGGATGTCATATTTCTCTGAAATTGCATTTCGTGGATTCACATTTGGATTTATTTTTCACAATATCCTGGACATGCAAATGACGAACGTGGTAAACGTTTTCATCAAAATATAATATTAACGATGAAAATACGTTACCATAGAAAATGAAACCCCAAAATGCTTACAAATTACTGTTGGATACTAAATTAAAACGTTAGTAAAGCTGAATACAACTGACAATCAGTGTATTTTAGGCGAGTTATCTGTTTATATGATTGTTGCGAATATTATTAGAAATTGTAAAGTTAACAAATTTTCAAAGACATTTTACTCGAAAAACCACTCCGTGATCTGAAATTTGACAAACAATTTAAAATCAGCGCGGAAAATACTAAAAGAATTACCTTATCAGATTAATTTAACGTAAAAAAGCAGAATTTCGTTCACCAATATAACTAGTTGGATGCATCATAATAAAATAAGTAATTTTGGGGAAGAAAAAATTAAATATCAAAGAGTTCATTTTAATGCCTTATCGATTTTTACATATTTTAATTTAATACTTTCTTTCAAATCAGATGAAGGTTTTCAAATTTCCATACCCAGTTACAGCTAATTATCCAAAAAATATACTTTACAAATTTTCTTACTAAGAAAGATGAATAGTTCAAGAAATGAAATTTTTATGCAGCAGTTGATGGCATCAAATGAGTTCATAAATAGTAATAGTAATGATAATGATAACATAGCATGGATAATGATAACATAGCATAGTAATAGTAATGATAAGTCACTTATATTTTTGCGTCTGTTTTTATGCGTGTTTTATAAAATATTAATAAAATATGGATTTAAATGACTGTATTTTAAAATATAATTATAAAAAAAAATTTCTATCTAAATAAATTTACTTTCAGTAAAAAATTGAATATATTAAATTTTAGGTAGCAATAAATATTTAATTTAAAAATTGATATGGGGTTATATCTAAAAGAAAATATTTCGAAAGCCCTTCTCATACTTAACATCATTTCTTGTAATAAAAGCCTGAAATGTGAAAACCCAGCAGTTCCTAATTCATATTAATATTTTTCTCATTTACTAAAATAAACATTTTGCAACATAAATGAGAGATATAAATTTAGATTATGTTAAAGTTCAGAAATAAAACAATAATCATTTATATTTTAATAAAAAAATGATAGCAAATATAAAATAAAATAAAATAATACTAATTACCAAACCCCCATGCTTTTCCTCTATTTTAAATTCATTGCTAAATTTTAATACTTGAGTGATTTATAGATAGAGGGAAAGCGAAAAAATCTGAAAGCGAAATAAATTATTTCTTTTTTTAATGAATAATTTTTTAATGAATTCTTCATTAGAAAATTAATAAACCTTTAGGTCTGAGTATATTAGAATTTATAGGTACACAAATATCAAATTCACATGAAAACTAAATTCATTTTTTTAAGTCAATTTAAAAAAATGTTATTTTTATTTTCATTCAAAACATAGTATATGTAAAAGGATTAAATCTAACTACACTTTGTTATTATAAACTATTTAGCAGCGCAAGATCCTTATGCTGTATTTAATATGCGGTATTTTATTGAGTCAAATGAATTCCTTTGAAGGATCCTTACTCTAATCTTGAACACATTTTTCATTAGATGAATGAAAGTAATTTATAAGGGAGACGGGGTGTTCTATAAGTTCCAAATAATTAATTTCATTAACATTCCTTTCTCCTTGAATAATATCCAGGAAGATAAATTATACATTGTTTTATTTGTTTTCGTACATTTATCATAACATGTGCCTAGAATTTATTTCAAATATTAATCAAAATTCCAATTATAATAAATATTTGAAATGGTAATAATAAAAATACAGCAAATATTCAAAGACATTATTATTCAGAATAAATCAGAAACATGTAAAATTATTTGGTTAGTTTAACAAATAGTTACAGAACCAGCTTCTAGTACTCCCCTTGCAGTTAGATTCTGCAACTGTAAACCTGGAGTTTACCTACTCGTAGTCAGAGCTGAATTTTCAAGAAATTTAACTTTAAATACAATTATAATTTAATATTATTGACAATTTAATATTAAAGTGATTAATTTAGTTATATTAAATTAATCCTAAGAACGCATAGGAATAGACAAAAAATGGAATAATAATAGATAAAAAATAGAAGGGGGGTAAATCAGAAACATGTGAAATAATTTGGCTAGTCTAAGAAATAGTTACAGAACCAGTTTCTAGTAAGGAACGCCTATCGCAGTTAGGTTCTGCATCTATAAATCCGGAGTTTACATACTCGTGTAGTAAGAGCTGAATTTTCAAGATATTTGGTTTTAAAGAGACAATCACAATTTAATATTGTTGGCAATTCAATATTAAAGAGATTGATTAATTTAATTAAATTACATTAATTTTAAGAACGCATAGGAGTAGACGAAATATAAAAAATGAGGAGGGGGGCGGGGAGGTAAACCGAATGAAGAACTTTAATTATGGATTTCCGATGCTGGATGTTTTTCTAATATGGATCTTGTGGACTATGAAGAACTAATGTAATATTTTCGACAATGGAGGGAGGCTTTAAAACTCAAAACCCAATCTCCTGCTTGTCCCTTTGCAAGAATCAATGCATTCTCAAAAATTAGGAGGTATTTATGCAATACATTGCATAAACCAACGTTTTCATGTCAAAAATAGAGTGAAAATTGTTTTCTTTTAAAATAAAAACTTTAAAAATGGAGGGAAAATGCATCTTTGCAGCATAGAATTTCAAGATATATATGAAATAATAGTCAAAAAATAAAATAAATGTAGCTTCAGATAGTACCTGAAGATTCAAAATCAAATATACATCCAGCTTTTATAAATATATAAATAAACACATGCATCTAGAAATATTAATTGATAAAAAGAAACATTGTCTTCTAAGATCTCAAATAGAATTTAAGAAAACATAAGAAAAAACCTTCCATATATCCTTAAATAAAATTACTCATACTCCAATATTGCATATTATCCGAATAGCTGCCTCTTTCCAGACGTCTATTATGCAGATTCCATAAGATAAATCAGTATATTTTTCCAGGTTGGAATTTATTCCAGCTAAAACGGCCCTGGAATGACAATGAATCAGAAAATTTTCTGCGGATTTGGCGGGAAATTTATGTAGTAAGAATTTTGATGAGAACCTTATGCATATAAATTTCGAGGCACATTCCAATCGTTTGAATCCAGAAACAAAGTTTGTCGAGAAATCTCCCTCCATTCCTAAACACATTTTTCCAGAACGATTGGAAATAAATGATGAGAAAGACTAGAAATTTCGTCAAACTTGAAACAATTTCATGAAAATGAATTTCATTTTCAGTAACATTTAATACGTATTACTTTTTCTTAATACATTAAAAACCAGTAAAATCAAAATTAAAAATTAAATTGAATTTGGATTTTTCGCCAATTTTACGCTTTGGGTCTCCTTCACTATGGTGTTTTTAAAGAGAATGTCGTCATCTATAAAACGCTAACATGTGCTATTTCTTGCGTTTGGTCTAAAATGGAACAATATATAAAATAAAATAAAAACACTTACTATTATATCCAATAAATGAATATTTGTTACTAATTTAAACTCGAAATGGATATCAATATTTCGAAATTATACAACTCGTTCTCGGAGTATTAAAACTTTTCGATGGTATTTCTACAATTTAGTATTGTTGGACTTATTATTGTGCTTTTTACACTCTCTTAGTATTGTTAGACTAATCAGTTATTATTTTACACCCTCTTAGAATTGTTAGACTAATTCTTGGGATTTTTACACTCTCTTAGTATTGTGTAAAGTGTCGTTTTCCTGAACATTTTGGAATGCGAGATTTTGGCGAATAAGTACATTTTAAGAACTCCCCAAATCGAACACAATTTCGAACACTTTGAATAAAAAAATGTCCCATGTATGTGGAGGCGAGTATTACTACCGCTAAATTTTTGAAAAAATGCTCGTCTGTGCTCGTGTATGTAGGGGGGGGGGGGGGAAACGGGGTACGATAACTCAAAAACGAATATAATACCACTATATAAATTTATGTGCAGACTGATTTGTGTTGTTGTTGAGACCCAGACCGTCCGACCTACCAGAAAGGTGTAAGGTAACTGTTTGGAAGGCCGGGAAGTGCCACCCAATTTAGACCACAACCCAGTGGGGGAGGCATCCAAAGGGACCGTACCCTCCACCACCACCAACCTCTCGGAAGGACTTACGGACCCACAAGACTGATTTGTGTGAAAAACTAGAACTAGTTGGTTTGAATTTCAGTTATTCGAATTTTGAGATTTTTATAGCAATTTCATTTATGAAAAACAACGTAAATACGTGAAACACTGTATATAATATAATCGAAATTTGCTAATATGTAGGAAAGTCATGTGTTGAACACATCAGATTTCATGAGAGATTTCATCAGACACATTGAGAACATTTAAAATTGCAATTGTTTTCTGTAAATACTGTGACTTTTAATTAACAACAACATACATTATACAAGTTCAGCAATGATAGAGTATACAACATCAATTTTATCAGACTACAAATTCCTGAATGAGAAAGAGATTATAAACGATTATTATTACAAACACATGTTTTATATACACTGTTTTAACAATATAATTTACCTATGTTACCGATAATATTAATACTTATGCTAGAGCAATAATATATAAAAAGTACATTAAAGTATAAAATTTACATGTGCATCCATAATGCATGTTAAGATTATTTCAATATATCTTTGGGCCTTTATACATTCTATTCCTTTGAAACATTTCATTCCCCTACAAAATTCTATCTATTGAATAAATCAAATATCCAATAAAATCACTACAACCGTTAAAAACCAGTATTTTATTTGAAAATTATTTTTTAAAGTAAATAACTGTTTAAGTCTTGAAAAATAACCCCTTATTGCCTTCTTAACTTGAATTAACGATACCAATATATTTTACCCAAAATCTGTATCGATTTTTCTCTAAACAAATTTCCCCTTTCGGTTAATTAAACAACTTCTTAATCAAATTTTCCCTTTTCTGTGCAGGGTACTAAATGCTTTCATAAGATTCCATTAATATTACACTGAGAGTTTATCGAAAATCTTTACCGTATTCCTAATTATCAAACAAGATATGTTTTGTCATTTAGTAAGCATATTTTAAGGCCAAGTTATTTTTAAAATGCATTCTTGTTTCATTTCTTATCGTTAAAAGAATATTGAATTATTAACGAGTGTGGTACTTCAATTTAGAAAACAATTTTAAAAGTTATGAAGTTTGAAGAAATATACTGTTAGATTCCTTATCTTCCGTTATCACTACCAGAAATTTATAAGAAACTGTTTTATCATTTACCAAAACTTACTTTATATCACAGAGAAAGATAGCCAAAAATAGCCATAAAAATAAAATGGTCATTTTCATAGATTATGTTATGTGTCTATAAATATTGCAAAACCAGCGTTTCCTTAGTAATTTTAAAGCTATATTTAGTCAGACTAGTGCACACCAAGATGTCTAAATCTAGTAATTTATGGCCAATTTAACTGCAAATTTGTTCTGCTTTGCAACACTGTAAAAGATACCAGTAAAAGTTGGAAATTTCGCCGTTTCTTCCTATAATTCTAGCCATAAGGTAGATTCAAGTGTTGGCAACATTTCGAAATCTAGTGATGGTTCTGAATGTGAACAAGTCCAAATTCAGCAGCCTTTACTTAAATGGTATTACCCAGTGTCCAAATCAACTTCAATATAAATCATCAAAATGCAAAATCCTTACTTTAAGCGCAAAGACTACAGCTCCACAAACGAAATCATTTTATTTATTCCACGCAAATTATTCGCAAACGCCAATAGAAGAAAAATAAATGTGCAGGCGATAAAGCGGCCTTTAAAATGTACTTGCCAATAGATGGCGATAGCGATCATTCACAAATGAAGAACGGCCACGGAAGAAAATGATTTAGGAAGTTTTAACGAAAAATGTTAACACTTAAATATTCATAATTAATAAACGTATGCGGTCAGAAAATTAATAATTCAGGAATTTAATCTTTTCAACCTTTGTTTGAGAGATAAAAATGGCTTTTCTCGTGGAATTCTAGCATTTAGGCTATATTCATGAAGTCTGTGCCGAACAGTCCTTGCAATCAACTTCACATTGCATTGCGCCATTTCACCTAGTATACACCGAGATGGTTTTCTTCTGTCACCTAGAGACAGTCTCTTATTTCTTCTATCATCACTTGCTGTTGTTCATCTTTCCCTGCATTCTAGTGACTGAGTCTCCTTATACCTTTTCAAAAAATTGAAAATGCCACCTTTGTTTCAGTTTCCCCCAATATATCTCTAATTTCTTCATAACTGTAGCCGTGTTCACTTAATAGTACTATTTTACATCACTTTTTGGGTGACCAGTCTTTGCGACATTTCTTTAATTTTATCACGTTTCACAAGTTCACTAAATCAAAGAACACAAAAAAACCAACCAACTTGATAGCAACCATGTAACTCACTGATAAATGTCAAGTGAACTGCTGGCTCATTGCCAAAACAAAATTACACCTGATTGGCTCTCTAAACAATCATGTTCATTGACTACATTCAAATGCAGGAAAGCTACTTCATATAACACTAACCAAGTTGTACTTCTTTTTTCTGTTTATTTGGCTATAACTTTTGATAGAATACAAACAATTGAACAAATGTTATTGCATTACAATTTTGATTACATTATCTTACTATTGATATATAATTTGATGGTATTGATACAAAAAAGTGTTGTTAGGAACCATCAAACCTCAAAAATACACTTTTTCCAAAAGGTTTCCACAATTTTATCCACTACAGTACAAATACTAATATTCAATGCATATTTTTAGATAGTTTGTAGGTTGGTGCCTTATCCATAACTCTTCATGGAAGGAATTTTGTAATCGCCTCGACGGCAGATATTTTAAGCTTAATAGAACTTTTAAATTAATTTATAGAAACCTTTATATTGATAGTGCATTTTAAAATATACGCAAAACTTTTGACTTCTATTTAGGGTGCAAGACTTGCGATAAAACCTAAAATTAAAGATAGAAACACAAACTCAGTTTATTTATTTGAAATACTCCCGGAAATAAAAAAAGGCAACTGAAGAATCTAAAAGTTTATGCACTCTTTAAACAAGACAATTGCCACTACAAACAGAAAACTAGAATTCTTCTTTCACGTTTACAAGTTCTTTTTCAAATAAAAAGAACAATCCGTTGTTTAAGAATGCTTTTACTACTTTTCTCAAAATAAAGAGATGCTCGAGGTAGAAAACTTTTATATAGCACTTATTGCCCGAGTGACCTTTTCCTCTGTGTAATAAAATGTAGATAATGCTTTAAATATAACGTTTTGCAGTGTACATTTAAATTTCCAGAAGCAGTTGTAAAAAAGGAATCATCATACAAGTAGAGACCCCATTATCTCCGCACCCCTAATAAATAAACAAAAAGTACAATCACTTCTGCACCAGAATATACAGATATTGAAAAAAGCACAAATATTCGTTATTGCAATTCGTATTTATTTTCTCTTCATTTACAACTTCATTTGTTCTGCAATTTACATTCCGTATCACTTCCGTAAAATTTCAAAACATCGAAAAAATGTCTTATCTCATTACAACGTTCCAATATGTTTGAGTATGTATATCGCGGTGTAACCATTTTTGAATACTTAAACCTGTAAATCAATCTTGGTATGAACTTGAAGACCTGCAGAGTTTCACCGAGGTATTCAAATATTATTTTTATTATTATTATTATTATTATGAGCAGTTTCAAAAGGTATCAATACTGAGAAAAGGGGCGGAAAAACTGAAAACCCAATTTCTGTGATTATTGTTTTTATTTGAAATTAATTACTATTTTGATTTCGCATTCAATCCACTAAAAACTATTCTAAAATGCAGTCTTCAAATTATCCCAACGATAGGTGTTTGCAAAACTTGCAGCTATTCTATCAGTGCAACAACCAACATCAGTTAACATGTGTTTAAACTTCGTAGAGCTATGCTGATCAACATCAAATAGCCATTAAAGGCACGCTTTGCAAGATAACAAAAACGTATCAATTTTGCAAAATTCTGGAGGAGTCCAATAGAATCAGCTATACCCCGGTTCATGCTGAGTTCTAAGATGAACGAAACCGATTATTTTGGTTACTGCACTGTATAAAGACCATTCAGTTTTATAATATTTTGAATCGCAAAACTTAGATATAAGCCTTACTGTGAAAGTGACAATATTTTTATACATAAAATATATTTAGTTATGGAAAATAGCATAATCGATAACTAAGGAAGTAGTATTTTGCTTTAAAGTGTTAAAATACTCTAAAATTCCTTAAGTGTGATCACAGTTTATTCATTGAAATCTATCCGTATACAGTTTAATATAATATAAATCCTAAAATGTAATATATATTTTGTGATAGTTACAAATTTGTTTTGAACACTCGGTCTATTTAGTATAAATTCTCACATATATATATATACATATATTTCGTCATTCTAGAGTCCCACTGATCATCTATTACATCGTTCACACACGTATTCCTACTTATTCATCAACACCCGTTTCAGATATGTGCCTTCCCCTGAATAACAGTTCTCGTTCGTCATTGTATAAATCACAAATTCAATTACCAAGACTGCTATAGATTCCTACGATGAAAGTTCATTTTTATAATGATCAGATGCACATTGATTGAATTGAATACACAGCAATGGATTGATTTCACAGCCAAAACAGCTAAAGATAAAAACTTCAAATTTGTTTTAGGTTAAGAGTATAATTAATAAAAAAGATCCAAAATCTTGGAACTTTGTTCGAGAAATTTATTAATCGCGTAATTTTTTGTTCTAACATTCTTGCAACTATAACTCGACGGATAAATACACAAAATTAATTTTTACCTTCTGCCCTCTAATCCAACTTTAGACAGGCAGAATAACAGAAAATTCCACCCCTACCTATAAATACCTCGTCATTCATATGTAACTGTCTCTCCTTCTAACCCCCCCTGTTCAGAAAAGAAGGCGGAAAAGAATGTCATAGACCTTGTACCAGAGCCGTTCGTTGGGGATATCTTTCCGGTGGTACAACTGTTAAACCGCCAGTTAGAAGATTCAACTGTCCTGCTTAGTAAAACTTATTCTAAATTCTCTTCATTAACTCTACTGGTATACAAACAACAATTCTTGATATATTTTAATGTATAGTCACAGCTGGTGATATTTTTATTATATTGTGCAGTTTATGTGGGTTCTGATGTGCTAGAAACAGTAATGCATTCTCGAGACATGCTCTATCCTGTCGTGTTGTTATTGTTGAGACCCAGACCATCCGACCTACCAGAAAGGTGTAAGATAACTGTTTGGACGACCGGGAAGTGCCACCCAATTTAGACCGGAACCCAGTGGGGGATGCATCCACAGGGACCGTACCCTCCTTCCCTTACTACCAATCTTTCAGGACTTGTGATGTGCCAACTTGAAGGACTTGAGATGTGCCAACAGCACGCGGCGTTCCCAGATGGTCACCCACCCAAGTACTAACCGCGCCCGATGCTGCTAGACTTCGGTGATCTTACGAGATCCGGTGTTTTCAGCACGGTAGGGCCGTTGGCTCCTATCCTGTCGTGTGTATGAAAATAGTTGAACTCCGAAATAATCAAATCCAGCCAAATCAGTAAGCGGGATCAACCAACAATTTTTTTTTGTAATGAATAATATAATAAGAAAAGTTTCTACTCATTATAAAAGAGCAGTGTTTTGCCCCTCTACAGGACATATGCTTGCATATTAATTACAGTGTGCAGTTTATGTGAGTTCTGGGGTGCTACAAACATTTGTGCATTCTCGAGACATGCCCTATCATACCCTGAATTCAAATCTGGTACATATTGTTAAGAATACCTAAAATATCTTCACAGCTCTGACTTATCCCCGAAGAAAGATGACATTTTCAGATAATTATTGTTATTATTTGAAGGTCCAAGCTGCTTGACCTTAGTGACAAATTTGGTTATTGAGGTGATACTAGTAAAAGTAAATAAGTCAGTATTTCGAACTATTCCGAAAATAGGTCAGTATTATTCTGATTTGTGAATTAATTAAGCATTAAATTGCTGCTCATTACATCTGATAGTTATTTTACAATATTATTAGATAATTAGAATTATTAGCTTATATTATTTCTGTTTACGCTTCCTTGTACTTTTAATATAGTGTTAATTAACCATAAATTCGGATTTGTCTGTGTATCCTGCATATACACTTACGATTTCAGAGGATACTTCTCAATAGAATGGATTAAAAACTCTGATCTCTGAACGTTAAACAATAGGCTGAGCATGTAAGTTTAGGAAAATGTTAAATATTACAAAAATAATATTATTCATTACAAAAGATAATATTATTCATTACAAAAGATAATATTATTCATTACAAAAGATAATATTATTTATCGCAAAACATAGTATTATTTATTACAAAAATTAATGTTATTCATTACAAAAAAGTTATTCATTACAAAAAAGATTATTTATTACAGAAAATAATATTATTCATTACAAGGAATATTATTATTCATTACAAAATTAATATTATTCATTACAAAAATAATATTACTCATTACAGAAAATAATATTATTGATTACAAAATATTATTATTCATTACAAAAAGTAATATTACTCTTTACAGAAAATAATATTATTCATTACAAAAATATTATTATTCATTATAAAAATATTATTATTCATTACAAAAAGTAATTTTATTCATTACAAAAAATAATAGTATTCATTACAGAATTTTAATCAGTGATATTTTCATCTCGAAAAATAAACTTTAACAATTGAACTCCCCAGGATATGAAAAATCCTCAAATGCCATTTAATTCGTTTTATTAAACCAAACATTAATTTCGCAAATTATTAGTATTTACTTCCAAAGAAATTGACATCGTCTCGGAACAAGATAAATGAAACAAAATAAACAAATGTTTTAACTAATTTTATTAAGCATATTTGAAAAATAATATTTCATTAACCTGACATGTTAATGTTGAACAAGTATATTGGAATATCAAATAAATTAAAATTGAAAGATCTATAAACCAGAAATATTTTACAAAATAAGTAAATTAAATTTTTTGACTTATGACTAATGGAATATTTTTGTTTTAATAAAGTAATTAGTTCTTGAAGAATTTCTTATTTATATCTAATGCTGGAAATTAATGAATTACTGAATCCTTAATATGTTTTAGTAAACATATATTATTCAATTGTTTGGAAAAAATTAAAGTTTTAGAAAGTCAGAATAAATATACATATTTTAATGGAAAAAAGTATATGACTCTAGAAAAGAAGCCAAGAAAAATTGCAGATGCATCAACATCCCAAAACCCTCGCAGCGTAATTCATGTTTTCCTTAATAGACCCAGAAAGTTTTGAACCTCCCTTTATTGATATTTTTTCATGTTTTGTAGAAACTCGTAATTGAAGCACTAATTACCTACTTAATGATTGCTCCCATCAGCTGAACACCGCTTTTTTTCCCTAAGAAAAAAATTTATGGTATACTGTTGGAATTTTTTTTCTTTTGCAATGTATGATAGAAAAAAGTTTTTTAGAACGAAACATTTGATTTTTGAAATGCCGACTAACTGATTTAGAACAATCGAAAATGAAAAAAAATAAAGAAATAAAATACATGAATTAGGACCATTATATTGATCAGGTGAAGGCATTTTTTGTATAAACAATAGATTAACAATGTATTTTGACAGGGAAAATTTTCGACTTTGATGGATCAGAATTTTTAAATTATATTAGTTCAAGAAAAGAAGTGTGCACAGTTTAAAATAGTTTATATAATGATATAATTTTCTAATGCAGAATTTAAAATCTGACAGTTACAAATTGTTCTCCAATACTAAGCTTATATATTCCAAATTCCAACGCATATATACTGAATACATTTCGGCAATTAGAACACCAATTTATCATCTATTAGCTGGGGGTGTGCACATACAACTAGTACTTATTCGTCAACATCAATTTCAGATGTTCCCATTCTGTGTTAGTGGTTCTAATTTATCATTGTATTAATAAACAAGAACTCAATGGCAACGAGTGTAGCTTTCTTCTTCATGCAAGTTCTATTTTTATTATAATTCGATTACAAACATAAATAATTGAATTAATAAACAAAATCTCAGTAAAAATTAATGTAGCTTTCATTTTGATGCAAGGTCTATTTTTACTATAATTTGTTTATAAACATAAATAATTGAATTAATAAACAAAACCTCAGTAAAAATGAGTCTAGCTATCTTTTTGGTGCAAGTTCTATTTTTGTTATCATTCGACTGTAAACATAAATAATGAATAACCAATAAAGTGTTAAATATTGGCTGTATGTTTCATCTGGTTTTTGAATCAGTTACCATAAACTATAAATGTAACCCTGTCCTCTAGAATAAGAAACTCCAACCCACCTATAGAAAGCAAAAAAAGGTTAAATAAAGAATTTATTAAGACATGTTTAATCAATCGAACCTTTCAAATGTCGGATTAGACATGATTGAAGCTGATTTATGTCTATACTTCTTTTCATGCATATCATAAACTGATTCTAACGGGAGATACAGTTTAAAGTGGATTCTGCATTATTAAGAGTATATATACATACACATCTTCCTCTCCCCGTACAGTTTCTATGAATCTACAACCAAAATTCGACTACTTGTGTGCATTAGCATCCAAGGTCTTCTGAAGTCCCAGGCTAATTTTCATGAAAGTTCCCATCTGAATTATAAATGCATTAAAGTGTCACAAATCCGAAAACTGGTAATCCAAAATATCGATTTTCCGACAATTTATTTAAATTATTTTACTTCAAAAATAAATACGGATTTATTACGCTAATATCAACAATTGTTTGTGGACCTCTGATATAATTCGTATGATATAAATGGCCCAAAACTATTTTGTTCCAGTGATAATACGACCCAGGTTATATAACCATAGTTTTCCATCTAATACCTAAAGGTCCATTATAATAGCTCATACAAATAGAAAAAATATTGATTATGGAATTGGATTTAGACTGACGTCCATTAACCTGTCCTGAAATTACGAAATTTCGAAACTCGAAAAGACCAAAACACATATAAAATGCTACAGAGCCAATATTAAAATCAGCTAATCACATAGAGAGGGCACCGTGGGGATTATAGTACTATGATGTCAATACGCTGCAATAACAAAACCCGTAGCAGATTGCTATAAAGACAACTGCAAACTTATATACAAATGGCTAAAGATAAAATGCAAAATTATATAAAATAAAACAAAATATAATGCACTAATAAGTCTTTAAAAGCATGTGAGAGGTTCAATAAAAATCAAGTACAAAATTTTGGCGCCCTCTTCAAACATGAGCTGACGCCCCTGCTTCTGGGCCTTGCAGTTTGTAGATAAAAGAGATCTATGGATAGACTGTAATTCCGACCAGGTCTGCCAACAATTGTATGAACCTTATGGCCAGAATCATAGCAAATAATGGTTAAATTTCATAGATGGTTATTAAAAGCAGTTTCACAATTTACCATGTTATGGCTAGATTTAACCCTTTTTGGGTATTAAACAATTTTTGGGTATTTTTGATTGCAATTCCATATAAGAGCAAAATCTAGCCATAAAACGTCCAAGTTCGCAATCATGATTGCAACTCCAGAAATATCAAGATGTATTTTAGCTAGAAAATCTTTCTCTGTTTCCTGAAGAAATAAAAAACTTTTCGTTTCCATTGAAGAAATCTCAATTAAATTTTTACAGGGTAAAATCCGAGTAAAATGCTTTAGCAAGTCTTTAATAAACAGAAGCATCAAAGTTCAGAGTGCACTTTGCAACTCATTGAAATTCCAAAATATATTAAAAAAATGTATTTATAAAGAAAGGCTAATGAATCCAAGTGTCACTGCTTACGAAACTAGCTAAAGCTTGTGATTGTTTTAGAAAAATAAAAATAAAAATAAAATAAACACGTAAAAAACACAGTAAAAATTAATATGACGAATAAAGGGAAGATTACCGTATGTTAAAATTTATTTAAAAATGTACTTACAAAGAAAGGCTAATGAATCCAAATGGCATTGCTTACGAAAATAGCCGAAGCTCGTGATTGTGTTAGAAAAATATAAATAAAAATTAATATAATCACGTAAAAAAACAGTAAAAATGAGTATGACGAATAAAAGGAGGATTACTGTATGTTAAAATTTGATGAGTAGACTATATTTAAACACAAAGTACGAATAAATATAACATGTAGAAATAATAATTTCTAGTTTATGCTTAAATGGTTTTAAGAGTTAAATCTCAGAATTTACAACAGTCTCGATAGATTTATAGAAATATACTCAAATACTTAAAAATAAAGCTCTTAAAAATCTTAAAGTATAAAAAATATAATCATTTTATCAAGAAGCAAAAAACTAAATGAGCCTTGAAAAACAACTAAGGAGAAAGTGGTAGATACATCACCATTCTAAATCCCTCAAAGCTTAATTCTTGCTTCCCTTAATAGCCCGAGAAGGTTTTATTGAGCCCCCCCGATATTGATATTTTTTGTCTCTTGCAATTGAGGCACTAATTACCTACTTAACGACTGTTCTCATCATCTAAATACGGTTTTTTCTTTAAAAAAAATCACGATACATTGTTGGAATTTTTAACAGTGCAACGCTACAGATACATTGAATGAATCTGATTTGATTTTATAAATTATCGACATGCTACCTTTATCAGAATAGGATTTTGTTGTCTTTGACATTAATTCATATATATATTATTTTTACTGAAATTATGATGGTTTCTGGTTTTCCATGAATTTTCATTTTCTTTTTATGCAATAAAAAATAAAATATATTTAATATGTAATAACTTTTTTTAAGTTATTATTTAAAATGAATGGCAATTACTAACAACTCACTTTCATATTAAAAATTATATTTTATTGCACATTAAATAATTATTTAGTAAAATAAAATATTATTCCTTTAGATCAGTAGCTTGTATTATTTTAAAACATTATTACTTCTGTCCTAAATTCAATTTAATAAAATATAATAAAATTTTAATAAAATCCACTAATTATTCAAGTTTCTTTCAAATAAAATTTGTATTACCATACCTATTGATTAACAAAAATCTATAAATGATATATTCTACCATAATTTAGCACGAAATTGTCATATATCAGTAAGTACAATTTGTTTTTCATATTTCACAACTTTCTATATGATGGTGTAATTATACATAAATGAGAATGAGATATGCCTAGATGTTTGGCTTTGAAATATTTTACTTGACTAATAATTGGTAATTCGTAAATCACAGAAAGTATAGCATTTTTACATACACACCCGGATAAATTGTTTAAAATAAATATATACATATATATTTTATGAGAAAAACATATATGTAATATTTTTAACCAAAATGATTTTCATAGGTGTTTAAATATGCAGCAAAGTAAGAATTTTTAATCAATGTAATCAATTACTTTAATTACAATTTTAAAATTCAATTACGACGCAGCTTATAGCTGTTTCGATGATACATTGGATCCCCTTCATCAATGCTAAAAAAAACTAACACATCCAAAAGCAAAAAGGAGAAAGAAGTGGAAATGTAAGAATCGCTGACATAAATATACCTAAGTCTGCTAGAGGAGGTGGCCACAAAAATTATGCAAACAAAGGTTGAATTCACTATCTGCCAACCATAAAGCAACCTTTTCATTATTTCTGATTGTTAGAAATTGAATCGACTGTCTCCATGGTAGTCTTAGGTCAACATGATGTTTTATCATAGTTGACCTCTCTGTTCGTGTTTTGGTTGTTGGTTTTAGACACATTCTTTCAATTTGAAAGTTTGTTACAGTTAAATGCTAAAATTTTTATATAATTTTCTTTCGGTGGGAAAATATTTTCAGAAAAATGGGGGGGATCTAAAATTTAAAGTGTATTTTGAGTAAAAAAGTTCAATTAGAACAGATTGAGCTGTCCAGTAACTAGTTAAAGGAAAAAAAATTCAGTGCAATTATCTGCAACATTTGACGAGTTATTGCTTATTAAATTATTAATCGGGATTATTACTCATTAATCGGAAAATTTTCCCTACAAAATCAGGGTTGCTGCATAACATTGCTCAGATATGTATGTTTTATACGAGGTCTGATTTCAATTTGGTGTCCGCTCCCTGCAGCACGAGTCAATAATCGAGGGAAAATCGCCGAATCGAGCAAAAAAACTGCGTTTCCTATTTTGGTAATTTTTACTTTAATTCTATTGTAAATATCTTCATAAATATTGCAAGTAAACGCACAAAGATTTTTTTCCCCTTTAAACTAGTGTATGTACAGTACTGCATTTTCTAATCGAACTTTTATTCGTAGAAGGTCTAACTTTTTGATCCCCTATGTTTTAGTAAATACCACCAATCGAAAAATAAAATTTATGAAAGAATTTCGCATTTAATTCAAACAAACTTTCAAATTAGAAATATGTGTTCTAAGACTAAGGCTGAAGCACGTAAAACGAGGTCATATATTTTGAAACGCCATATATTCAGCTCTGGTAATTATATCTGTGCTTGTTTCGCCTTTTTGACTACAGATTTGTTGGTATTTTTAGCAATGACGAAGAATATCGAGCACATATTTAGAGCAGCTTTATGCTGAGTTATAATTTTAGTGCTTAACTATTTCACTTAAAAAATTAGCGTCTTTTGTAAAGTGTTTTGCATTTTCATATAAAATAGAGTTAACTGCGATATGGGTTAAAATTATTTTAAATACAGTTGCTAAATGAATCGCTGTAGAATAAATTCATTTTGAAACGGCAGTGCATTAAACATGTTCTTATATCGTATTTATAAACTTTTGTCTGTGCATTTAGTGATTTAGGTTAAGAATTTTACACTTAGTCAATTACATTTAAAAATCATTACCGATTCATAAGTAAACATAGAAAATGATGTTAATATTTAATAAAAACAATTTATCTGTGTGCATTTAAAAACAGAAATACTGCTGATTTTTCGGCAAAAACTAGGGCTAAGTTTGAAGAAATTCTATATCACAAATGAAGAAATAGTCAGAGATGCTAAAATGTTCTCCTCCATCTACAATTTCAAAACAATATGAAGCATTGCATTAATGTTCCGTTCTAACTGCACAGTTAAGTTTCCATTCTGAATCAGTGTCGCTAAACTGTCGTAATGATTTTTATAGCCTCCAACATGGTCATATTCAGAGTGTAATGCCCGTACTCTATAGCATGAATGAGAATCATTCCACTCAATAAGGGCGGGATTTTTGCTATTTACCATTTAGAATGCATCCCTATCTATTACTAAGATTTATAACATGTGTTCCAATTGGACTTGGCAGATATGTAGTATTACTTCGTCATGGCATCCACTGAGGAATATACTTCATTTATCTAACTATGCTATAATATTTCATTTTGATTGCGTATCAACTTTAAATAATTGCGTATAAAGTTTAAATATTTCCAGTAGAAACTGTTAAGCAAAAAATATTCTACAAAGCAATTAATCGTTCGGAAAAAACTTTTTATTCATCAGAGCAGTGTAAGAGAAAATAATGGACAATAGCAGACGTAGTACCACAAACCTAATTAGTACAACTATTACTGTCAGGCGCCATCTCCAATGTAATTTAGAATTCTCACTAGCACTTGCTTCTTTTTTGTGTATATTAAGCTCTAAACTTATTAGCACTGAAGAGGAGAAACCAAACTTTTCAATACCAACCGTCTGATTCCTTGTTTTACTACATTATTTGCGCAGTAATTCATGATGTAATTTATCATTTTTTTATATTGCGCAAAGTTTTGGTCCGTTTTTAACTGAAATATATATATTTTAAATGCTGTGAAAAGGTGTTAAGTTGGACATGCTCTCCAATGAAATTTTAAATTAATAAAGATATTTATTCAAACGTAGAGATAAAAACTATTAATTTCTCTTGCTGTGCAGTGGAAATCATTAACTAATAAATATATTTTAAAGGCAGATAAAACACATAAATCGCGATTGTTCTACAATGAAGGTAGTTAACCAGTAAAGAACGATAAGAAACAGAAATGAATCTTTCTGCCCAATGAAGATAAAAAACAAATAAATATATTTTAAAGGTACAGAAAGCATGTAAATTGATCTTGCTCCCTAATGGAAATATTTAACTAGAATCAAGATATTTTAAAGTCAGTTAAACCATGAATCACAGTTGTTCTCGAATAGGAGTAAATTAACTATAATAAATATATTTTAAAGGCAGATAAATCGGACTTGATCTGCTATGGAAGGTCTTTGGAAAAGAAATTTAGGATTTATTAATAAGAAAATGTTAACAATATTAGTAGCTACTGGTAAATAATTAGTGACTGTTAATAAATTTAAGAATGTATGATAAGGTGTATGCAGATTATGTTTCTATAACAAATCCTTTGTGACGTTAGTCTTAACTTCGACTACTGTATTTTATATGTTTTTGGAAAAACAAATCCTACTTGCGGCATAGAAAAAGCTCCTGGTGCTTCTGAACATGACAAAATCTGATGCGGGCAGCACATGACTTTCCTTATATAATGCAATGCATTTACTACTTTTACAGTAAAAAAATACATTATTCTTATTGTAGATACTTATATTCTTTCCAAGATATTGAATTTTCGTCAATGATTCATCATTTCCATTGAAGTAGCGTCATTTTTATCCATTTGGCGAGATTTTCGTTAATTTGGCAACATTTCAAAAAGCCACCAAGTTGGCGACATTCCGCCAAATTCGTCGCCAAAATCTCACCAAGCGTTATGGACGGAGAAATAAGTTATTCTTACAGCTGATAAATGACTATTGGAGTTGAAATACAAAAGTATAACTCAACGTATCCTTTTTCATGAATGGAACGAGCTAGATCCACGAGAATGATGTCACCCAATTTATCGTATGGTATTACATACGAAAAGTGAACATGTTCTCAATATAAAATATTTTTTTTTTATTTTATATGACTTTTTGATATTTTTTTTAAATGTACAATATCTCGAGAACGGTTCATGTTAGCGTTCTAAAATTTATGTCAATCGTTTTTTAATGAAAAATTACATAAGAAATATCTATTTGCGTAACTTAATTAGCGGTTTCGATTTTTTGACGATTTTTTCTCTCCTGTAAAGCTCTTCCTGTAATTGTCTAGACTCGATAAGTGTTTGAAGAAATCTGATGTAGGCAACACATGACTTTCCTTATATAATGTAATGAATTTACTACTTTTACAGTACAAAAATAGGTTTGTTTTATAGTAGATACTTATATTCTTTCCAAGATATTGAATTTTCGACAATGAGTCGTCATTTTCATTGATTTAGAGTCATTTTTATCCATTTGGCGAGATTTTGGTTAATTTGGCAACATTTAAAAAAAGTCGCCAAGTTGGCGACATTCCGCCAAATTCGTCACCAAAATCTCGCCAAGCGTTATGTATGGAGAAATAAGCTATTCTTATAGCAGATAAATGGTTACTGGCGTTCAAATACAAAGGTATTACTCAAAGCAGTAGCGTAGAGTGAGATTTTTGATTGGAGAGGCTGGGAGTGTGGCAAAAAAGTTGGTATTGCAAGTGAAATTTATATTGGAATTCGTTTTTTCATAAGTTTTATTTCAAGAAGTTTTATTTATTGGTGAATAAAATAAAATAATTTTAATAAATGAATAAAATAAAATATTTTTTTTAAATGCAAAGGGTGCACGAGACTTTAAAATGTTACCTATGTAAGATGAATACAAGATATAACATTTTAAACGTTGTCTTATTTCTGAATTAGATGAACTTTTACAATCATTTTATTAAATAGGAAGTCATTGTCGCCCATAAGGTATGTAAGGGGGGGGGCGGTCACACTCCCCCTTAGATATTAATATAACAAAGGCGAGCATCAGGACTGTCTATGTTGCACATCATGGGCTGGAGTTTTCCTCCCCCTCCCCTCCTCCTGGAGAGCATTTTACAGGCGCCTATGTATGAAGTAGAAATATATTAGAATATTATCAGCAAGTGATAGAAAAAATATATCAGTTTTGTAAATATAAACAGCTTGAACTAGCGAAATAAAGCAATTCAAGGGAGTGCACTGAAAATGGGTGAGAACACTGTAGTCAACAATGTACTTAAACAATTTTGCATATTAATTATTTACAAATACTATACTTTAAAAACTTAAAAATATCTTAATCAAAATATGCTAAAAATCCGCTAGGAAATTATCAAGGGCTTCTGCTCAACTGAGATTCTCCTGTACCGTGATTTCTAAAGGGAAAGCAGTTTCTTTCTTTCTAAAACTCACAAATATGCTAACGGGTTCTTCGCCATATTGTTGCTGTGACTAAGTCTACTTTACAAACTACTTAATTTTAATGGTAGTCATTATTAGTGTGTTTCCTTGTTTTGATATTGTTTACATTTAGACGAATGGCATGCTATTTGTGAAAAATGGCTCATACTTTTTAGTATTATATGTGACTTTTTTCTAATAAGATTAATTAATAAAACCATGTTTGACTCAAAATGGCGGATCCATTCGCCTTGCCCAAGAGATTTTCTTTCATGAAATGTCAAGTCCCATATACAATCATTGTCTGTCATTGCGTTGTTTATAAAGGGTTGAAAATAGGAGAAGAAATAGCCACGTCTTCCTGGAAGTTAGCTCATGGTTCTAGTTTATCAGCGAGGGCGGAGATTAAGAGGTGAGTGGGGCTAATACACATGCTTCTTTCAGAGTACCGTAAAAGCTGCATGATTTCGTCATATTGACGTACTCACTTTGTGTAGATCTTTCAGTTCAATAAATCTTCCAATTATTCTGAAATTGTAATCGTTTCTTTTTCTGTACATCCACATTACACGTACCAAATTTTGTCTCATTTCGATAATTCTTTTTTTTTTTTTTTTTTCTTGGAATGTATATAGATAACGATAGTACGGTACGGACATAATGTAGATGCTACGATATCGCTACTATAATGTTTTAGTGTAAAACTTTTTAATACAGAATTATTTCCGTTTGATTATTGATCTAAGTTTAATGTAAGAAATGGGTTCTTGAGTCATATCTTCCTTATTTTTATTTTTGGTATGCCACTGGGTGATAGACGATCTCAAAGATTTTTCATTTTAATAAGCTTCAAAGCCATTGTTTATAGATACATATATTATATTACATTATTTGCTAATTTGTAAACAGTTAAATTATTTTAGATATATATCAAGTTTTATTTACTCATTTAAATTGGCTTCAAAATATTTGTTTAGAAGAAAAATGAAAATCATTCCCATTTCAGATAACATCATCCACGGACTGGTTTCGTACTTATTATGCGGTCGATAGAATGGGATATCCTATATATCCAATAGCTGTAAGAAAAGAGAAAACTTGAGCAACGTATTTAAGCACAAATAGAATAAACAATACAGCATACAGATTTTTCGCAGAGACACTAGAACTCCTTCGTCAGTGCTAGACAACGAACAAACCTGAAATCAAAAGGACTAAATGGGCACTGGTACAAGAAATAGAGAGGTATATGTATTAAAATCATGGATCACCTGGGAAAGCCAATCAGAAAAAAGAATTAAGAATAGCTCAGCCAATCCGAAACAAGAAACTAACTCACAATATTAGAGTGTCGCTGCATTGTGTAGAACTAAAGTTGTCAAGCAAACTACAAGCTGACTACATTGCTGAACTAAAGTTGTCAGTTTTCACAGAAGTTCAAAGTTTGTGAAGTCTTAGCTAATTTTTCAGGAAATTTAAATCTGACTCTACATGGTAGAACTTAATTTCTCAGTTCTCACAAAATGTCACAAAATTGAGCTATATAGCAAGTTTGTAGATATCGGCTGTTCCTTGTAGATTTCAGCTGTTCCTTGTAGATATCGACATCATTGATAATTGAAGATATCGGCATCATTTATCATTGTAGATATCGGGATCATTCATCATTGTAGATATCGGCATCATTAATCATTGTGGAAATCGGCTATTCCTTACTGGCGAGAACGTAATAACTACGTAACCGACCTATGGATGATGTTATCTCCACTGAGAGTGTTTTTCAAATTTCCGTTAACGCCCCGTCCCTACAGGCAGGTTTTAAGGCTATAATAAACAAAAAAAATTTCAATTTATCTAAAATAACGAAATGAGAGAAAGCTCCTTAAAAGTAAATCGTTATGATATGAGAATTTATTATATTCTTAAAATATATCTCAATTGTTTCAATGAAAGTAATCCTTACATACCAATATTTTCATATAAGCATTAATCGTGTTGTCAATATTAATGTTTCCTTCTAATCTCTTCTAATCTATTTCCTTCTAGTTGCAGACTAATATATGAATTACACTGCCCAAACTGCGGAAAGTAAAAACCGGAAACTTTGCATACACATACAAGTAATGAGAGCAATCTAAAATATCGGAATTTTGTTTCAGAAATCCATAAATCGAGGAATTTTGTATTCGAATATTTTTCAGGTGCCTTTCGTTCTAATATTTTTTGCGAGAGCAGCAGTACACGCAAAATAATTTTTTATGCATCCTGAACAGAAAAAAGAAACTCTTGAATGTTCTTAATTAACTCTATGTATGTAAAAACAACCGTTTTTGAGCTATTTTAGTTTACAGTTACACAAGACAAATTTTTTATAATGTTTCAACCATGAGTGTATTTATAGATTATGATTGATTCCATTGTTACTGGAGTAGCCGAGTTAGGTTTCACATACTGAAATTGTTTGCTGGCTGTTATTCAAATCAATCTATTGAAATATAATGTTAAAATTTAATTTCAGTTTAAATTACCTGAAATACTTTAAAATAAAGCTACATACAGTGATTGAAGATGAAATATTGTTTTACATGCCACAATTTCAGTGTCAATAGCACTATAAAATATGCGTTCTTTTATGCTTAAATTTGAAAGAATTTTTTTAACACTTCACAGCAAAGTTGAAAAGTGTTTATGACATTGTTCATTAAGTCTGTCTGTCTGCCCGTTAGCACGATAACTGTGGTAAAAATGACTTTATCAAACTGGAATTTTAGTATGTTGTTCAGACGGTCTGTGGGACCTATGGGAATATAAATGAATAATATCACCCAATTAGTTTTAGATTGAATCCGGGTTGAAAAAATGAAATACATTGAACCCTATGGACCTTAATTTTTCAAACATTTTTAAGCGGATTTAAAATTCACAAATTGCTTCGAAAGTTTTAGCAAATATTCAAATTATCCCATAAAATATATAAAACAAATTTCAGCAAAATACATTCAGTAGTTTTTAAAACAAGAAAGATTAATCATGCTCAAAGCATTGATTATGAAACACGTTCCAACTTCAATGCAATTTTATTTAAACATCTCTAAAAAGCAATACATTCCTCGGCAATATTTTAAAACTCATCACAATACTACATTAATTTATTATATTTGAAAACTTAAACCTTCATCGAAAAAAATGAGCTTCATTCAAGTGACGGCATTGAAATATAAATTGCCTGGTTTAAACATCTCTAAAATGCGATACATTCCTCGGTAATAATTTTAGAATTATCATAATACTACGATAATTTATTATATTTGAAAACTTCATCGAAAACAACTGACATTCATTCAAATGACGTCATACAAAAAATAACACGCCTGGCTCTATCTATAAAAGCAACATTTCATTCATAAATAATTTCCCATTCATGTCATTCATCACAATACTATAATAATTTATTTTATTTATAAATTAAGACCATGGAACTACAAGTAATTAAACTCAATGCTTAAAACTTCATCGAAAAAAATCGTCCATCTCTTTATAAAATCAGTGAATATTTCATTCATATCAGCTATGCAGACTCCATGGACTAAATGATTCTGTGTTAAAGAAATACAGCAATTCTAATACAACCCATTCTACATATTTCGCAGTTTACAATTTACATAGGTAAAAAATAGGCTTCGTTGTAGAAATAATCAAATTTGGATGAGAATTTAAGCTCGAATATATTGTAATTGAGTTGTTTCAGTATGTAGATGCACAGAATTTAAGTAAAAATAAAGTAGTTCTAGGACGGATACAACACTCAATATGAATTAAAAAGAACTTTAAAAATCACGATTTTGAGACAAGATGGATGCCATATATCATTTTGAAGTTTGAGTCACGTGATCGTTTCATATCATGGTCACGTGATCGCTTCATATAAGAGGTGTTATTATTATTTTTATTTTAATTTAAAAAACTAATGAATATATTTAGCGGATTTTTTTTTTATATATTTTATGGGATTATTTGAATATTTCTTAAAATTTTCGAAGCATTTTGTGAATTTTAAATCCGCTTAAGAAATGTTTGAAAAATTAGGTCCCATAGGGCTCAATGTATTTAATTTTTTCAACCCGGGTTCAATCCAAAAGTAATTGGGTGATATTATTCATTTATATTCCCATAGGTCCTACAGACCATCCGAACAACATAACAAAATTTCATTTTGATTAAGTCATTTTTACGGTAGTTATCGTGCTAACGGACAGACAGACAGACAGACAGACAGAATGAATGAACAAAGTCATAAACACTTTTCAACTTTGTTGTAAAGTGTTAATAAAAATTAATGTAATACTTACACCTTTTATATGAAGCGATCACGTGACCATTATATGAAGCGATCACGTGACCCACTTCAAAATAAAATATGGCATCCATCTTGTGTCAAAATCGTGATTTTAAAAGTTATTTTTTAATTCATATTTAGTGTTGTATCCAACCTATTTAGTGTTGTATCCAACCCGTGATGATGGGACAAACAGACAGACAGACAGACAGACAGACAGACAGACAGACAGATTTTCAATTTTATTTATATAGATATTCAGTGTTGTATCCGTCCTAAAACTGTTTCTTTTTTGCTTAAATTCTGTGCATCTACATGCTGAAACAACGCAATTACAATATATTTGAGTTTAAATGATCATCCAAATTTGATTATTTCTACAACGAAACCTAGTTTCCACTTATAGAAAATGCAAACAGCAAAATATGTAGAATGAGTTGTATAAGAATTTCTGCATTTTTGTAACGCAAAATTATTTAGCTCATGGAGTCTGTATAGAAACATTCATTGATTTCATAGAGAGAAGGGCGATTTTTTGGATGAAGTTTTAAGCATGAAGTTTAATTACTCGTACATCCATGGTCTTAAGTTTTGAAATAAAATAAATTATTATAGTATGTGATGAATGAAATGAATGGAAAAATGTTAATGAATGTAATGCTGCTTTTATAGAGAGAGCCAAGCGTGTTATACTTCGATGACGTCATTTGAATAAATTTCAGTTATTTTCCATGAAGTTTTCAAATATAATAAATTAATGTAGTACTGTGATAATTTTAAAAATATTACCGAGGAATGTATCGCATTTCAGAGATGTTTAAATGACATTGCACTGAAGTTGGAAAGTGTTTCATAATCAATGCTTTAGGTATGATTGAACTTTCTTGTTTATATTTAAAATTAAGTGTCGCCTCAAGTGTTTATTAGCCACACTGCGAAGCGTGGTTGGAAATGGCTGATTTTATATAATACTGAAATTTATGATAAATATATGTTACGCAATTGAAGACCGCAAGTTAATATTTGATCATTGATATAATAACGCTAATTTTGTAAAATGGTTAATTTGCGATAAAACTTCCCAGTAAATATCTTATTAATTTCATTATTATAAGCCTCGTGCCGTTATATATAATAAATTGTAACATACATACTTATAGTGTTCAATAACGGTAAATTCCCAAGCTTCAGTTTTCTCCACTGTTATTCTATCTCACAAACTAATTAAGAAATAGTGCGAAGAGTTTAAAACTATTTTAAGCATTGCGATAATCCTTAATTGGTACGAGGGTAGCGTTATATATGTAGAACGTAATTTACTAGATATAATCGTTTTGGTTATAATTTAGGGTATTTTATGATGCATGTTAAAGTATTTAATAACATTTATCGCAAAATGGCAAATTACAGTCAGCCAAACTCTTTTTATATTTGCGAACACTAACAACTCTTAAGTGCTTGTTTTGTTTTAGAAATTGCTGTTTAATAACTGTAATAGCATTCCCCATAAGCCTCAAAATTACGATTTATGTATTTTTGTGGAAGACAGATATGGATATAAAACAAGAAAGATCAATCATGCATAAAATATTGATTATGAAACACTTTCCAACTGCATTGCAATTTCATGTAAACATTTCTAAGATGCGATACCTTCAGCGGTGATATTTTTAAACACATCACGGTACTGCACAGTAGTGCAATCACAGTACTGCAAAAATTTATTTTACTTAAAACGTAAAAGCATGGATGTAAAAGTACTTTCTAAATCCATGCTTAACATTTCATCGAAAAAAGCAATGCCATAAAACCGTATGCTTCTCTATGTAAAATCAATGAATATTTCATTCGTATCACCTATACATCAGACTCCAGAGCTAAAGAATTTTGCATTAAAATATTTAGCCATTCTTAAACAACTCATCTTACAGCTTGATTTGTTTATATTCTGAATACATTAAAATTAGGCTTCATTGTAGAAATAATCAACGTTTGATGATCATTTAAACTAAAAAATTTTGTAATTACATTGGCGCAGAATACAGACGCACAAAAAATACTCAAAAATCAAGCGTTTTTAAGACGGATGCAGCACTAAATGTAAATTTAAAAGAACTTAACAAATCGCGATTTTGACACTGGAAACAAACATAGATGCCATATTTTATTTTCAAGTGGTTACGTGATATCTTCATATAATATGGGTGTAATTATTATTTTAATTTTTATTTCAAAAACAACCAAACCTATTTTGCTGAAAATTTTTTTCTATATTTTATGGGATAATATGAATATTTTCTAAAATTTTCAAAGCAATTTGTAAATTTTAACTTCGTTTACAATATGTTTGAAAAATTAGGTCCCATAGAGTTCAATGTATTTCATTTTTCAACCTGGGTCCAATCGAAAACCAATTGGGGGATATTATTCATTTGCATTCCCATGTATCCCACAGATCGTCTGAAAAACAAATTAAAATTTTATTTTGATAAAGACATCTTTACGGCAGTTATCGTGCGAATGGACAGACAGACAGACAGACCAAAGTCATAAACACTTTTCAACTATATTGGGTAGTGTTAATAAGTATTTGTACTAATGTTATTAAAAATTATTATCGATTTTTCATTTCATAAATTTCCACTTAGGACAAATATTCTGAATTTTTATTTCTGGTGCATCACAAGTTACTGCAATGTCTATATAATTAATGCCTAACTTTTTTTGTGTCTTTTCAGACTCTTTTGAAGCCTCCTAGAATGGTGATTTTTTACCTACTTATAGTATCAACCACAAGGCAGAAACCAATGGAATCTGAATCTAGATTCTCCGTAACGTAAAAAATGGGGTTCTTCGAAAAGTCTTTCCAGTACCTACAGAAACCCCTGGTGACCTAGAAAACTGAAACATTACACACTTGACCATGATACATAGCCTAACTGTGTCAAGTATTTTTGACGGTAAGCGCAATAAATTGTTAAACAACATAAAATTAAAAAAAAATGTAGTTGCAATTTTAATACGGTTATTAATTTCTCTTTCTGTGGCATATATATACTATTTAATTTAATAATTAATTAAATACTATTTAATTTAAAAATTACAAATTTTAAATGTATGTTTAAATGTAAATAATTTCACTTTAAGGATTGCATTGTTTCATGGCAGTATTGCAATCCATATAGTATAACAGCAAATATAGTATAACAATAAATGCACATAGTAGGGCAGAGCGAAACTGGTTGTCCAATGGGTTCGGAGTCCAAATACTTATTTCTAGATCGTTAGATGGCAAATATGGTACTTCCTGTGGCTGAAGGCGGTAATATTGCAATTTGTTGGACTCATTTGAAAACGGCACATTTCATGTTGGACTCATTTGAAAAACTGCACGCATCATTTCATTTTCGACGTTTGACATAAAAAAATCAATTTTCTACACTGTAATTATTGTGTGTTTATTTTTTTCATTAAAAAGAACGGTGAAAAGAAATTTACATTGGAAAGATATTACCTGCGGAAAGGAGTATACAATTTTAATTTCTAACTAGAAAATAATTACACTTAAAACACATTACCCTTGTAAGGCAAATATACTCGTCAAAAGTGAAGTTGCAACACCATGAAGGAATGACTGTAGCCATATGCAAATCACAGTACCGGTAGATGAGAGATTCATATGCAAATGATTAAGTTTTCGTAAGCATCAGGTCATGTGACACCCTGTATCGAATGATAAAGACCAGCAGACGGCTCCTCCCGTAAATGCTAACAGCGACTGTTTGCGGCAGCCGAACTTTCGTAAAAGTAAAAAAGCGATGCCCCGAAGACGTCAGCGATCTGTATGCCGGCAGTTAACGGCTGGGGAACGAGACCGTATCCTGACGCTGCGTGACGTGAGTTTGTCGATGCTTGCAATTGCCAAGCGTGCTGGGTCCACCGTGAGTACCATCCAAATATGTGTGATACGATGGACGCTGAAACATCAGAGAACACGCCTAGGAGGGAGTGGATGAAACAGGCAGGCGCCCAGGCCGGCGGTCGAGACCCATTCAAGACGGCAGGTGACATCCGAAACAGCCTTCCACCATTCACGGTTGCATCTGCTTGCACCCAAACCATTCGCAACAGGTTGTTCGAAGTACAACTGCGTGCACGGCGGCTAGCTACCGGGGTGCCATTAAGCGCTTGACACAGGGATGCCTATCTGGCGTGGTGTCGTCGTTATCGCATCTGAACCAATGAATGACATTGGATATTGTTTACGGATGAATATCGCTTCTGCCTGTTGAGGAATGACGGCTGTGGACGGCGTAGCGACTTCCCGGGGAACGCCACTTGGCAGCCCATATCACCGAGCGTCACACCGGCCCCACACCAGACATCATGGTTTGGGGCGGTATCATGTTCAATCAGCCGACAGCTCTGGTGTACATTGCAGGTACTCTGACATCGGTACGTCACAAAAGTTGTGATGCCTGGTATTCGGCCACTGGTGCAATCCATTTCCGGCACGGTGTTCCAGCAAGACAATGCCACACTGCACGGCGAACTCTCAACAGCCTGAACGGAATTCACATTCTTTCCTGGCCGGCAGCCTCGCCGGATCTCTCTCCCATTGAACACATGTGGGCCCTCATAATCCTATTGGGCCTTCAATAAAGAAATCTGTCGCGAACTCTCGCCTATCGCGGAAGGATACAGAGACGTTAGCTTCGTAATGAGTTTGACAGAATATTGTTAATATTCCATTGGCATCTGTGCTAGCCAGAGATTAGAGGGATTCTCTACCTTCATGATGCTCGCGTGTTGATAGTTTCCAAATTCAATTTTATTTAGTATTTTTTACGAATTAAGGCCATGACTATATCATGCAGAAATCGGTAGACACAATATAATTAATTAAAGTTCCACAAGTAAGCTATTTGTATTTTTAAACTATACATGCTTCACATGAGCACCTCCATTGTGATCCCCCAATGCATAACAAATCTAGTAACATAAGCATATCTCGTATCACGACAGCTGCTCTCCCACTGGAAGATGCCAACATTTATATACTCACTCTCTATGGAAGATTTCAGAAGGGAATCGTATATCCCAGAATATTCGAGAAGGTTCTAGTTTCCAAGTTTGCGACAAATCGCCAAATCTGGAAATCCTTCCCCGAGTGTTTAAATACGGCAACTCTACATTGGCGTAATAAGAATGGCTACCTATAAAGGTGTTTCCCCTTCTAGTTTACAAAAACGCTCCAGTGGAGGTATTTGGCATGTTCTTAATAATAACGATGACGACGAAACGAACAACGGCCATACTGAGCAGAGAGTGGGCGTTCCTCGCTGAAAGGTGTAAATGCACAATAAACTGTGAAAAACTTATTCCTAGCAAATGAAAATCTAGAACTGCATTTACAAACCCTGTAAATTGTCGAAAACTCTATTTGCGAAATTGCAATTCAAAACAAAAACAAAATAAAATCACAGATTTTTTTAATGCCCTCAGCTAGTGATAATTTTTATCCTTAAATATATAGACGTAATACAAAATGTTTATTTTTCTCTTTTTAACATTTTCGACTTTTATTTTATTTATACGCTTAAAATATTGATTTTCCTTTGACCTCCATTTTACTGTTTCCCGTATTGTACGTTTTTCTGCCGCTTGGTCGATCAGAAACGTAAAATCAGAGTTCCACTGAAAATTAAATTTTCTATTTGATTATTTGTAGTTCAGAAACAGTTAGATTAAATTATACCTTACACAGAGAAGTTGCAATTAAGCAATATTCAATCTTCGAAAAAACTGTCAAAATAAGGATTGAATCGTAATACTTGCAACACAAGAAACTTTTTTGCATTATTAGCATAATTTTAATCTCATAAGTGCATTCATCAAAAGGTGACCCAGCTTATTACCCGCAAATTGGAGAAACACTAAAAAACTTGAAAGAAAAACTCTGGAAGGAAAAAACAAACAGAAGGATTATTCATTAAGCAATCACCCAACGTGTATTTTTCCGGCTGTTTGCTTTCAATTAAGTGGATCCCTGCAGCCATTAGTCAAGCATTCCTCCTGGTCCAATGAAAATTCAAGCAGCGAAGGCGTAAGGTAGAGAAAACAAATCAGCGGGTAGTGGAGATCCTCTCGCTAAAAACTGCCGGAAACAATGAGCTTTGTTTCCGACTATATATGCTTAGTTTCTTTATACAGATATTCTGCCTAAACGGTAGAATTAATTAATCTCTTACTTAATGTTTTATTATAACTAATAGTAATTACTACATAAAAGTGGATTTGAAATGAAAATTTCGCCGATAATCTGTTATCGCAGCAAATTATCTATACATAATTTCGTTAACTTGACTTTATTTCATTTTATAAAGTTTTATTATAAGCATAAATATTTCTAGTGAATTGTGGAGGATAATAATGTTTATGATTTATAGTCCTAAAATCTATCCACATTTGGAAAAACAAGTCACATTTCTTATACTTCGAAAACAACTGAAATACGTCTTAAAAAATATTAACCAAAGATTTTTGGTTAAGGAGAGTTTCAAATACTTCACTAAAATTCTAGTTACACATAACTGTGAATATATGTAATATTTTATGTTCGTTGAAGCATATTTCATATTCGTCGATCTTTATTTCATTTAAGGTATTAAACGTGCAATATCCCTAAAACAACAAGCAGTATGGAGAACAGCCCAGCCAATCCGAAACGAGAGATGACGGATTTTTGATTGCCTCTCTCTTAATCTAAGTCTTGTGTATAACCCCCTCTGTTTCTTCTTTATGCATCCACTCCTAGATTGGACTTTGGTTTACCGCTTCTCTTGCACTGACGAAGATGATCCAGAGTATTCTCGAAACAGCTATATGCTACATTTTTTGTGCTTATATACGTTGCTCAAGATTTTCTTATCCGACTCTAATTTGGTTTATTAAATCGCCCGGTGATTGATCGTACGTATATTGCACGCTCGTTCGCTCTATAAGCGCTGGCGTAAATTTGTTAAAATTGTGCTCGTTCCTTCTTATAAATAAATCGTGCAATAAAAAAAATATTTCCGATTTATTTTGTTTGTTAATTTCTTTGTTGATGTCACTTTTAACGTATTGTCTGTATCTCCAATGGGTAAAATGCCAAATCTTCAAAATACCATAAAATAAACATTTGCTGAATAGTATAATTATTGAATTTATGAATTTTACTGCATTTGATAAAAAAAACGTGGAATATTTCGAGGCCAGTGTACGTTATTGTATTGTTACTAGTTATTTTTATATAAAAAATTACATATATAATAACTACTCCTTTACTATTATCTATCATAATTTATTATAATCTTATAATGGGTGAAATAGACATGCATTTAAAATACATTTATGATCCGACTTCAATGAATGCATCTGTGCATCTTACATTTACCGTTTAAAACAATCTTTCCAGATTTCATCTCAATTGTTCATAAGATATCGGGAGAGCAAACTTTGTTAATTAGGCATACACAGCCATCATTAAAAGACGAACGTTTGGTTCGGTTTCAGGGATGATCAAAACATTATCACAGAACCTGGCTTTGGGAGACGTTCTGAATATTGAATTACGGTCTCTTTGCAGATATTAGCATCTATGAACCGGTTTCGCTCTTACTGTGAGATCCTCAACAATGAACAGCCGATATCTGTAATGACAGCAAACATATTTGCTATGTACCAGAATTTCGCGAATCTCTATAGAAACTGACAAATTCAGCGGCGAATAAAAATGTCTACAAAATTAAGTTTGATCTACACTTGACCGTTATGCTGATAAGAGTATAATAAACGCGAAGCTGGTTCGAGGTTCCAATTATATCTGCAGTGAGAGAGTAATCCTAATATTGAAAACGTTCGCTAAAGGTCAGTTCCCCTATTATTAACTTGGCCGTTAAAAAAAGTTGAATCCGACTAAGTGGTACCTCAAAAGAAGAACCCGACCCACCCGAAGGTATACGGAAAAAGATGAGCCATCATCGCGGCCGTAATCCCGCCGCCCTCAGCACATGCCCCCCAGTCCAGCAACCACCGGCGGAAGCACCACCGGCCGAGGCCGACACCAGCTAGACACAGCCGCCGCCGCAAAGCCGGAACCCCCCCCCCCCCAAGCGCGCACCGACACCGAAGCACCGAGCAGGACGCTGGGGGACCGACACCGGAAAAACACAAACAAAAGACCAACGGCCCACACAAAACAGATCCTCGTCCTCTGACAGGAGTAACAAAAGCCAGGCCCCCTTGGTCGGGAAACAAAACAGCAATCCCAATATACAGTAAATATACAGTTCCAATACAAACTTCCCTAACCAGGAAATCAGAGCCAACAACAATAAATGATTCTTACAATACAACAAGTAAGTTTCAACTTTAAACAATCCCGTTATGTACAAAATATACAATATTCATTTAAAATATACAAAATGTACCAATAATCCATATTAATTTCATACAAACAAGGGCATACAGCCATTAAACGTGGTTTTATAAAGAAAGCCAAACAAAAAATTTTCAGCATCAAGGAATCAATCAGTAAAACAGAGAAACAGAACCATAACAAAAGATGGTCCCCTCTGACCATCTAACTCCTGTCAGATAGTCCATAATCAATTTTGGAAGCCACAAAAGAAAGTTCTTTCACATAGACAGGGCAAGGGCGCGGTAGCCCATTGGTTAGCGCGCTGGAGTTGCACTCGGTAGGCCCGGGTTCGATTCCAGCCACTGCCAAAACTGCCGCCGTGTTCATGCGGAGTACGATCACGTTAAACATGTGGGTCCGAAAGTCCTTCCGAGAGGTTGGTGGAAGGGGAAGGAGGGTACGGTCCCTGTGGATGCCTCCCCCACTAGGTTCCGGTCTAAATTGGGTGGCACTTCCCGACCGTCCAAACAGTTACCTTACACCTTTCTGGTAGGTCGGACGGTCTGGGTTTCAACAACAACAACATAGACAGGGCAAGAGGCATCATTGCACCTATGATCCGTCTTGAATTTGGAACCAAATCTCCCATTATGCTTTTCACAGTTTTGACACTTTACCGTTTCTGTACAGTCTAAAGCTTTGTGTTCTTCAGAACCACATTTAATACAAACAAGTTTGCTTGGGCAAAATTTCCCGATATGACCGTAGTTCCAGCACTTAAAGCAGGCATAAGGCCGCAAGTGTTTTCTGAAGTTCACTTTGTACCAACTTAAACTGATCTTACTCTTTTTAATTAACTTAGTAAAAGTCTCTGGATCTACTTCCAGTATCCAATTTGTGCCTCCTCTACACTTAAAACTGTATTTTGCTTCTACTTGTGCAGCATCATCAATTTCTTCATTCTGTTCAGTGACCCTCGCAACTAAATCTTCTTTTGTATATTCATCTTGGATAATATATAATATCAATTGAGGCTTCTTCTTTTTAGGTTTACTTATTGTATAGTTGCTTAAAGCATCCTTATCCATAAATTCTTGAATAAGAACGTCAAGGTCTTCACCTCTAGATGTCTCTACCAATATGCCTCCTTATCTTCCTTATCTTCTTCCTTATCTTCTTCACCCTTTTCAAATTAATATTCAACTTGGTTGGATTCACCAGTCCCTGAACTTCTTTCCTTGTTGTTTCAGATGATTGTTCCATTTTCGGCAGTATTGAGACGACATGAGTAATTCTCTTAGCACTTAGAGATCTTCCCCGTATTTTAGTCACTGGGACCTCTACTGCCCCATTTTCCCGTTTTCCTCCATCAGCCAATTTCTGTGCATACGTAGGAGCAATTGTCCTTTCTCTTTCCTCTCTTTTAGATTTATCAACAGCAATTATTTTCTTTTGCTCTATAACAATCTTAATCTAATTTCCAAGCTCTTCTCTAATTTTAACTTGCGGAGCAACATTCACTTTTTGTGAGACTACGGTTGATATAATGACAAGCCAGACAAGCCAGAATCCCGACAGCCGAAATCCCGACATGCCAAAATCCCGACAGGGTCGAAATCCTGACAAGTCAAAATCCCGACAAGGTCGAAATCCCGACAAGCCAAAATCCCGACAAGGTCGAAATCCCGACAAGCCAAAATCCCGACAGCCGAAACCCACTCTTGCACAGACTAATACAACACTAAGGCAGTCATCGCAGTGACGTCACAAGGGTTAGAATTTACTAATCAGCACTCCCCCCCCCACGCACATGCACTGGACTCACGCTCCCACTTGTCTCCATCCGCTTGCTACAACAATGGCCATATGCTATTTGAATATGCTATTTAAACGTGTGCAGAATGTGTAAGTGTGTTTTTTTCTTTTTTAATAAAATGAATTTCCTAAATCTTATACCGACCTGTTATATCATTTTAATCTTTGTCATTTCAATTTGCCAAAATTTATTTCAGTAATGGCATAATTGTTATTATTTAGTGATTAAAACTATTAATTTGTAAAATGTAGAGATGTAAAAACGTCGATAATTTTGATCAAGCTATACATATAGGCGTAGAGAGCCATGTGCGTGGGCCCAGCGTGAGTCCAGCGCATGTGCGTGGGGGGGGGGGAGTGCTGATTAGTAAATTCTAACCCTAGTGACATCACTGCGATGACCGCCTTAGTGTTGTATTAGTCTGTGCAAGAGTGGGTTTCGGCTGTCGGGATTTTGGCTTGTCGGGATTTCGACCTTGTCGGGATTTTGGCTTGTCGGGATTTCGACCTTGTCGGGATTTTGACTTGTCGGGATTTCGACCCTGTCGGGATTCTGGCTTGTCGGGATTTCGGCTGTCGGGATTCTGGCTTGTCGGGATTTCGGCTGTCGGGATTATGTCCGGAACCGGATGGAATAGTTATTTTCACAGAATCGGATCTCGCCCCAATAAGGGGAGCCCCCCGGCCCACTAAGTGGTAAAACTAAATTTGTTTGTTCCAGTAGAAGATCACAAAAATATGGAGCACAGGAAGTTTTTCTGCTGTTAACGCCAATATCGGCTACCGCGGACGAGCGAATTTTGCAATGGGAGCAGAATCTTAAGGATCAAGACGTTACTACACTGAGTAGTATTTTGACACCGTTTCAGTGCTTTGACGTATACAATACAATGCTTTATATGGAAACTAAAAAACAAAAGCAATTGACATATTAGGGCTTTTCAGATATACTTTTAAATTCAACAAATAATTGACTATTTATTATTTAACAACACAACATATAAAAACCTTAACTTTCCAAATATAAGGCATTTTATTTTGAAAAATTAAATGCAATTTAATTACGGACAACTTTTTATTTAACACTATTTACGTTATACTTTTATTCGAAATAATTAACATTCTACGTCCTTAACGTTTTTTTTTTGTTTAGACATAAGTCTTTGAAATTCAATTAGGTATTTATAATGAGTGTTGAACAAATTGATGAAAATTCAATTTAAAGTTCGAATTTTGCGACGGCGCTGCAAAATAAACTCTATGTGACACAAAAAACTGTTATATCGTTAAAAAAATTAAAGTAGTGTTTTAATTCATCTCAAAATTTCAATTAGCAATATATGTTTTGTATATAAAGATGCTGTGAACATTCATGTATTGCAGGTTAGAAAAAAATATAATTAACAGGAATAAGTAAACAAGAAATTATAAGGAAAATATGTGGTTAGTTTAAATAAACACTGTAGGAATAAATATTGAAAGAGACATATGATTTGAAATTATAAAATATCTCAGAAAAATCATATGTAATAAAAATGCAAGTAATTTCAAATGTATCGCCATTCGTTGCTAATTTTAATTAGTTTAATTAAAAAACTTCTTAAATAACATATCTTCGGTTTTGTAATTTTTGTAGAATTCAACGGCAGGTATTAAAATATACAAACATAGAAACCTCTTATTTCTATATTTTCTGTATATATGAAACTTATTTTAAAAAATTAAATGCAATTTAATTACGGACAACTTTTTATTTAACACTATTTACGTTATACTTTTATTCGAAATAATTAACATTCTACTTCCTTAACGTTTTTTTTTTGTTTAGACATAAGTCTTTGAAATTCAATTAGGTATTTATAATGAGTGTTGAACAAATTGATGAAAATTCAATTTAAAGTTCGAATTTTGCGACGGCGCTGCAAAATAAACTCTATGTGACACAAAAAACTGTTATATCGTTAAAAAAATTAAAGTAGTGTTTTAATTTATCTCAAAATTTCAATTAGCAATACATGTTTTGTATATAAAGATGCTGTGAACATTCATGTATTGCAGGTTAGAAAAAAATATAATTAACAGGAATAAGTAAACAAGAAAGTATAAGGAAAATATGTGGTTAGTTTAAATAAACACTGTAGGAATAAATATTGAAAGAGACATATGATTTGAAATTATAAAATATCTCAGAAAAATCATATGTAATAAAAATGCAAGTAATTTCAAATGTATCGCCATTCGTTGCTAATTTTAATTAGTTTAATTAAAAAACTTCTTAAATAACATATCTTCGGTTTTGTAATTTTTGTAGAATTCAACGGCAGGTATTAAAATATACAAACATAGAAACCTCTTATTTCTATATTTTCTGTATATATGAAACTTATTTTAAAAAATTAAATGCAATTTAATTACGGACAACTTTTTATTTAACACTATTTACGTTATACTTTTATTCGAAATAATTAACATTCTACTTCCTTAACGTTTTTTTTTTGTTTAGACATAAGTCTTTGAAATTCAATTAGGTATTTATAATGAGTGTTGAACAAATTGATGAAAATTCAATTTAAAGTTCGAATTTTGCGACGGCGCTGCAAAATAAACTCTATGTGACACAAAAAACTGTTATATCGTTAAAAAAATTAAAGTAGTGTTTTAATTTATCTCAAAATTTCAATTAGCAATACATGTTTTGTATATAAAGATGCTGTGAACATTCATGTATTGCAGGTTAGAAAAAAATATAATTAACAGGAATAAGTAAACAAGAAAGTATAAGGAAAATATGTGGTTAGTTTAAATAAACACTGTAGGAATAAATATTGAAAGAGACATATGATTTGAAATTATAAAATATCTCAGAAAAATCATATGTAATAAAAATGCAAGTAATTTCAAATGTATCGCCATTCGTTGCTAATTTTAATTAGTTTAATTAAAAAACTTCTTAAATAACATATTTTCGGTTTTGTAATTTTTGTAGAATTCAACGGCAGGTATTAAAATATACAAACATAGAAACCTCTTATTTCTATATTTTCTGTATATATGAAACTTATTTTAAAAAATTAAATGCAATTTAATTACGGACAACTTTTTATTTAACACTATTTACGTTATACTTTTATTCGAAATAATTAACATTCTACTTCCTTAACGTTTTTTTTTTGTTTAGACATAAGTCTTTGAAATTCAATTAGGTATTTATAATGAGTGTTGAACAAATTGATGAAAATTCAATTTAAAGTTCGAATTTTGCGACGGCGCTGCAAAATAAACTCTATGTGACACAAAAAACTGTTATATCGTTAAAAAAATTAAAGTAGTGTTTTAATTTATCTCAAAATTTCAATTAGCAATACATGTTTTGTATATAAAGATGCTGTGAACATTCATGTATTGCAGGTTAGAAAAAAATATAATTAACAGGAATAAGTAAACAAGAAATTATAAGGAAAATATGTGGTTAGTTTAAATAAACACTGTAGGAATAAATATTGAAAGAGACATAAGATTTGAAATTATAAAATATCTTAGAAAAAATCATATGTAATAAAAATGCAAGTAATTTCAAATGTATCGCCATTCGTTGCTAATTTTAATTAGTTTAATTAAAAAACTTCTTAAATAACATATCTTCGGTTTTGTAATTTTTGTAGAATTCAACGGCAGGTATTAAAATATACAAACATAGAAACCTCTTATTTCTATATTTTCTGTATATATGAAACTTATTTTAAAAAATTAAATGCAATTTAATTACGGACAACTTTTTATTTAACACTATTTACGTTATACTTTTATTCGAAATAATTAACATTCTACTTCCTTAACGTTTTTTTTTTGTTTAGACATAAGTCTTTGAAATTCAATTAGGTATTTATAATGAGTGTTGAACAAATTGATGAAAATTCAATTTAAAGTTCGAATTTTGCGACGGCGCTGCAAAATAAACTCTATGTGACACAAAAAACTGTTATATCGTTAAAAAAATTAAAGTAGTGTTTTAATTCATCTCAAAATTTCAATTAGCAATACATGTTTTGTATATAAAGATGCTGTGAACATTCATGTATTGCAGGTTAGAAAAAAATATAATTAACAGGAATAAGTAAACAAGAAATTATAAGGAAAATATGTGGTTAGTTTAAATAAACACTGTAGGAATAAATATTGAAAGAGACATAAGATTTGAAATTATAAAATATCTTAGAAAAAATCATATGTAATAAAAATGCAAGTAATTTCAAATGTATCGCCATTCGTTGCTAATTTTAATTAGTTTAATTAAAAAACTTCTTAAATAACATATCTTCGGTTTTGTAATTTTTGTAGAATTCAACGGCAGGTATTAAAATATACAAACATAGAAACCTCTTATTTCTATATTTTCTGTATATATGAAACTTATTTTAAAAAAATAAATGCAATTTAATTACGGACAACTTTTTATTTAACACTATTTACGTTATACTTTTATTCGAAATAATTAACATTCTACTTCCTTAACGTTTTTTTTTTGTTTAGACATAAGTCTTTGAAATTCAATTAGGTATTTATAATGAGTGTTGAACAAATTGATGAAAATTCAATTTAAAGTTCGAATTTTGCGACGGCGCTGCAAAATAAACTATGTGACATAAAAAACTGTTATATCGTTAAAAAAATTAAAGTAGTGTTTTAATTCATCTCAAAATTTCAATTAGCAATACATGTTTTGTATATAAAGATGCTGTAAACATTCATGTATTGCAGGTTAGAAAAAAATATAATTAACAGGAATAAGTAAACAAGAAATTATAAGGAAAATATGTGGTTAGTTTAAATAAACACTGTAGGAATAAATATTGAAAGAGACATAAGATTTGAAATTATAAAATATCTTAGAAAAAATCATATGTAATAAAAATGCAAGTAATTTCAAATGTATCGCCATTCGTTGCTAATTTTAATTAGTTTAATCAAAAAACTTCTCCTTAAATAACATATCTTCGGTTTTGTAATTTTTATAGAATTCAACGGCAGATATTAAAATATACAAACATAGAAACCTCTTATTTCTATATTTTCTGTATATATGAAACTTATTTTAACACGTTTTCTTATTAGAAATGTAAATAGGCAACACCTTTCCTTTGTAGATCATGCCTCCTGTCCTTTGATCAATGTTCCCTGCAATATTTTTGTTAAACCGATCATCTTAAAAATTTATACCATTCAATATTTTGTACAAATAATTCGATCTTAAAACTTTGCAATTCCTCTATCCCGTGCAAACCAGTTTGAGCGGAATACTGATACTCTCAAGCTTCGCATGCTCGTAATAACTTTGTGTGTGCGGTCACTGAATTTCTAACGATATTTTATATTTTACATTGAACTTTAAAAGAAGATCTCTTCAAATTATTTGGTCATGAATTTATGTTGCGAAAGTTTTCAAGCATAACTCATAATCCATTAAAGTTACTGCTCAGTGCCACAAAGTGTAATTGAAATCCATTACGTTATTTCCATAGACTTTATCTTAATTAATTGTACTTGCGAAATTTAATTAAGCCAATGTTACCGAAAAAAGGCGTGGATATCCACCGGAAAGAATCTCGCTTGGAAGGTTATCCCGGGGAATTCACCAAAAACAGATCCCGCCAAATGATAAATATAAAAGATATGTCTTGTGATGTCAAGGAACATTACATATCTATCGACTTCATGAGCAAATTAGCACCCAAGAAGATGGTGGTGTAAAGTAAGAAGCAATGCTGTCGATACGACTGATTTAAAACTTTATGTCGATTATTCGCTTTAGATTGTTGAACTTCTTGTAAATGTTTATTAAATCTAGTTATAATTAATTATATTTATTGTCTAACTTTGTGTAAATCATTTTTGTAGCTAGCATGGGGCTCGATTTTTCCAGAATAATAGTTCCTAACTGATTTAGTGACAATTTGCTAAGAATTTATGACCATGTTTCGCACTAAAAGAATATTGTAGAACATAAAATTACAATTTGGAAAAAGTTGCTTAATATGTAAATTAACATATAAATATCTCTAAAAAATCCATCCAGTGATGAGATAAGTACAAATATCCATCCAGTGGAGGTAAGACAAAAAACCATCAATTGAAATTTGCTATCTTTTAACGTTGAATAATTTATTTGTTACTGGTCCCTTTGCAGTCATACGGAAAATACCTAATAACTCTAACTGGACAATATCAGCGAATATTTTATCTCACTGTACCCGGTAAAATTATTTTTGTATTACTTATGAACTGAAAATCTTTACTGATTGTCATTTTTTTTATTGGAAGGGGATTCTTAAAAAAAATCCTGCACGTTTATGAAATGATCACTTCGGGGAGGGAGTGCAACCACCATAGCGAAATTTTACTTTTTTTGCTGATTGTTTTTCATATTTCACTAAACTTCTATGAACAACCGATCAATTTTATATTCTTTCGGATACTTTTCTTAAATAAATTTTTTTAATTTGATGTGTACGACTTTTTGATCCTACATTTATTTACATTTATCCTACATTTAAAATGGCTCAGAGATCAATTATTTCTAAACCGATCACTTCTACATAAACCGTTAATTTATAGAAACAAATCGCTGGTTTAATCACAATCTTTTAAGCACATTTTAGTCTGGTACATCCTATATTTTCTTTTTTTAAACATTTTCAGGATTTCCAGACATTCATATATTTTCCTCCTCTTCTCAAGCCAATTCTTTACTTTTATATAAAAGAAAAATATATACTTTTCCGCCCTCCAATCATTGCATTACGATTCAAGCTTACAATCCAAACGACTTTTGTTTGCAAAACGGACTCTGCCACCTGTCCTCTATTTACTTTCGTCTCCATCCTGGTCGAACGAGTTCGTCCTTAATTTTATCTTTCCGCAGTCTCAAGTTTGATTATAAATTTCGTGATTCGTTTAAGTCTACATTAGGGGTTCCCATCCTTTTATCAGGAGTGGAATTGAAGAGGGGACGGGATTCCATTTTACCAACCGAAAAGTTTCAGACAAATTTCGTTGGTAAAATATATCTTCAATTTTAGTCATTTTTAGGTTAATATGCCGTCCAAAAAATTATTTTCCTTCTACTGTCTGTTTAAAATTTCGACAAAGCATTTTACATAGGGTCATCTTCATGTGAAAATCAGTATGATCCCACCTTGGGGTCATAAACAAAACGACTATGAAATTGTCCTTTTCAATCTTGAAACTGGATTGATTAAGGTCCGATTGAGTGCCCAGTTACAATTTCTGACCTATCACTACGATATATAATAAAAATACAACTGAGAGTTTCGATTTAATTACCATTATCCACCAATGCTTATGGCACCCAAATCTGGTAGATAAATTTATAGGGGTGACATTACATTATAAACTAACCATGTTAGTAATCAATAGAACCCCGACTAAACAAATCTCTTGATCTTCCAAAGTCAAAACACCATACAGATTTTACCGATGCAAGAGCCGCAGATGCATTTACAGATGCAAGAGCCGCAGCATACAAAAATTAATTTACTATAAAAATTAATACTACGAAAATGTGATAAAATACAATTTAAGATCATTCTCTTGCTCGTGAGCCAGAATTTGAGGACCTTCTTTAGACTAACCTCCAATAAATTTATACTTGCAGTCTATTTCAATTGTCACTAAACATGTAAGGTGTAAATTAAATATTAACATAGAATGCACCATTATGTGGTGGTAACTTATATATAATATTATAATGAATAAATATTTTTTATTGGGGAATATTCCATTACTTGATACTGAATAATGTATTTGAATGTGAAAGAAAAACCACATTTAATAGAAAAAAATAACCTTACAATACCATCAGTCTGTATAAAAATTAATAAAATTGATCTTAATGATCTTTTTTAAAGTTAAAAAACTCGAATTCCTTTTACGATTTATTTCAGCAATCAGAAATTCAAACGTTCTCAATAAAGAATCATTATGAACTATTAATGTAGTTTAATAGAACCCCCTAGGAACCAAATTTGAAAGTAATACCAAAAAGAAAAATGTCAAATAAAAGTACACGGGGATTAATATGTTTCCTACAGGCAAGTAATAAGTTTAAACTACTTGAAAATTACAAGCATTCATACCCTCCTTTAAATTATGATTGGAATTGCTTTACATTTATTTTATTGTGTTATTACTAGGTGCAACTGGAAACTAAAAGTTTGTTAATTTTCTAGCAATTTCGCCATTATTGATTTATAAAAATTTATTTTATGCTTGAATAAAGATATCTTTGAAACTAATGAATTGTTAGACTGTAGTGTATTATTTGTTAGTAAATTTACAGAAAGAGTTTATTTCAGAAGTTGTTTAAAACTATTACTTTTGAACAAAGTCATCCCAGAAAGTAAAATACGACGATTGCATTAAAAAAATTTTAAACACTTTTGCTGTGAGTCATATTTTTCATAAGTCTTATCTCTTTCAGGCTACTTGTTAAGTATGAAATGATTATAAACAAATTTTAAAATTTAAAGAAAAACATTTAAATAAGTTTTCAACTACACTTATTGATTCGCCAGATCCTTTTCGTAGACAAGGGGGATAGAAAAAAGCAATGAATAAGTATGGCCATGCCTTAATGGAGATGCCTTTTGTGTGAGAATCTCTAAAGAATTACACGCCTTTTTACGTTTAATAAGACATCGAAAAATGACTAGTTTATTAAGGCCATCTAATCTACCAATCGACCCTTGCTATTAATCTTATAACCATACTGTCTCACGATACAATCAACTTTCATTTAGCTACTTATCTCACAACTATTTTGATAGTTTATTAGTATATTAGTGAAATTTCAATGAGTTTTTTAATGTATAATTTTTATTTTAAAAATTATTATAAAATTCTGGTAGAACAGATGCAATATTCTTTTACTTTTCATTAAGGATTAGTTTTATATACTATGCATTGCATTTCAGGACAATGCACATGTAATTTTTTTAAATCATTTGAAAGTACAACTAAAAGGCAAATATCAAAATATGTTTTATCATAATTTCATTCAAAGAGAACTAGCAGAAATACCCGAAGTTCTCCAGGATAATATGAATATTTAACTTACTCGGCACAAAATCTGTAATAATTTAATCAAAATTATGTTCCTAAATAAACTTAACAAACCAGTCATAAAAGTATATAAATCGGGCAAGACTTATTTTGAACAATAAACAGTCATTATAGGCATTTAAAACAAGTATGTTAATGTCTAATTTTGATGGTAGGTTTAGGAAGATTAAACTTATATTAAAATATTCCGTCAATACAGTCTTATCACTTGAAAAAGTTTTATTGACATAAATTATGTATTTTAATCAATATTTAACTCAGGAATGTATTTTATGATTTTTACTTTTAAAGAGGTGATAAATCCGAGATATGTTAGCCATAAACTTATTCCTTATTTAAGTTTAATGAACTAATTAAAATAGTATGTAAATACGCTGAGTCGTTCTCGAGCTACAGGCTGTGCTATCAGACAGATACACTTTTCTTTATTCTTGCCATTTCTCAATTTGCTGAGGAATGACAAAACTTGCATCAGAATATTCTGTAGACTTCGCGTCAATCCACCAAAATCCATCGCGTGGTTTAGTAGGGTATATTTAAGTTAGAAGATTGTTTTTAAATGTACCCTTTTATATTAGATTAAATAAATACTAACTGCAAAAATTAATTACTTTGCTCCAATAAAAAGAAATACTGAAAATGAAAAACTAATAAATTTGTTTAAAACTGCAATCGTTGCATTTATTATTTTAACAACAATTCTCACGAGTGACTAATTAGCAAACAATTACTAAAAGAGAAAAACACTAAAAAAGAGTTCAACGCTGCAGACTTCTGTATACATTCGTATTACATTCGCCAGCAATCGAGGAAATGTACATTTTTATGAGCTTTCTTTTGCAAGTCATTATTTGGAATATATCCTAAAAAATATCCATTTCTTCGTTTGAGTTGGCAAGAGTTAGGCAATGCCATAAATTGGAATCATGATGATTTTTGTTGATATATGTTATTTGAATAACATTTGCATCAATAGCGTAGTTCAAACAGACATTTCCCTAAATATACCGACTTTGTTCTGGGAATGTATTCTTCTACGCAGGAAATAGAAATTTCTGAATAAATTCTATTATACAAATTAATAAAAAAATTGCATCTCCATTTTCATATAATATATTTATGTATTAAATTTCATGAAGTGAAATTTGTATCTAGAATTGCCGTGTGCTTGTTATAAACACATATCAAATAAACACATATAAACACATATCTTCTGATTATAAACACATACTGAGAGAGGTAGAAATCTTTCTAAAAATTTCGAAATGTGTTCTGGATGTCTAAAATGTGTTTTCTGTCAAATTCTCAAATTCAAAGAGATTACCTTTTTACACATTAATGTGAGGAAAAGTATCGGTTTTAAATAAATACTAAGCAGACGCACGTTTATGTTTCCCTGGAATAAAACTGCACCAGTCCTTCCCTATATAAAAATCAATCAAAAAATCGTTACGAGAGTTCACCTCCACTTTTTAGCAGTTATTCTTTATATCATCAATTTCAGCAATCAGAAAGTGAAACACTTCATATCTGGAGTCATTCATCAGCGAAGAAAAATGGCTTTTTTCAGAACTTCCTTAAGTAATAACTTCGAAATTATCTCTGAAAAGCAAATTTCAAATGAGGCTGAATAGCGATTTCAACTTCAGGAAATAGAATGAGTGCAAAATATCTTGAAAGCAATTGGATTGGGACCATCCTAACTTTTTATTCTATTGTTAGTAATTTCGATCGGAAAAATATTAAAACGTTCTAAAGACTTTGTATCGTTTATAAAATAGTGTTTCAGATTTAGATTATAAATTTTGTTGATAAGTAATTATAAAATTTAAATATGTGGTAATACATTTACCACTAATTTTTCAATACGAATTTTTTTATAATCTCTTAAATGCATCTATGTTTAAAATTATTGAATGCATAGTAAAATAAAAGGTAGACATGAGTAAGATTTCTTAAAGTAACTTTTATGACATAGTGAAGCGTCTATTACTCAAAATAAATTAAGCTATTCGTCTCACAATTATTCACCTTTAATTGTAGCATTTATATGTTGATCTAATTGACTTATTTCCATCGTGGCTCCATGTCATACATTTCATTACTTCATGTAACTCCTAAAAGGCAACCGGAAGTTAACTGTTCTTTAAATGTTCAGTGTTACATATCAGATACACGATTCGTTTCTTGTGTGTGATTTGTGATTGGGAGTTATATAAAGACTGTATTCTGTATTTGCCAAGTAGCTTGTGTAAAGAACTCACTTAACGGAGCAGCAGTATGGCACGTTACATAAGATTACAATGTCCTGTTATAGAGCAAATGTCGTTCATTGTCACTACTAGCAGTAGTAAAAAAATTCCTCTATATGTAAATACCAACTTTTTTTAATTGACTTTATCTGCAAAATATATGACTTTAGTACTTACTTCCATGAAAGTAACTATGCATAAAACAAGTTACCACAGATCACAAATCTTACTGATTCTTTGACGCACGACTTTAAATTTTTAAATGACGTTCAAGACTCACATTGGAACGAATATTTTGAGATATCTCTATAAGTATATTTTGGAATAGTCGTGCACAAAGGGATAAAACTTGCTCAAACCATCAAAATTAATATTCAAAATGTAAAATGACGGTAATTAAAAGCTGAGCCATTTTGAAACATTTTTCCTTCCAAGTACTACATTAAGAACTACAGGTAGATTTACTTATTGTAGAAGAGTAAATAAATAACATGGACTAACGTTGTTTTCTTTCAACAGCTATCTTGTGTAATATAAAGAACATCACACGACTATATGAACGTCTTTGTTGCACACACTAACCAAACCAACATTATCACAGAGTGGATTTTTAATGTTACTGCATAATACAAAAATCTTTGTAAAATTACTCACTGTCCACCTTTTCCAACTTCCCTCTGTATGCTTAATATTTCTTCGTAATTGTACGCAAAAAACCATTGTAACTTCAAATTTAAACTTAACTCAAAATAATTGAGTTTCTGAACGCAGTCACCATAATGTAAGTCTAGTCTTCTATTCTGAAAGATATCTGTGAATTGTGGGAGAACATACTTCAGTACATTTCTCACTTGCTTTCACGCTGCTCCTTAACTTAAAAGAAATATATGGTATTTATGAGATTCGGTAAGGGTTGTTGTGACATTTACTAGCCCAAATATTGCATTTGGTGTGGCCGCGTCTCCCGCACCCCGGCTTGGAATTTTGCAGTCATTTGTAATGCAATAATCAATGTGGATATATATGGAGTATCAGATGCGATAGCTAAATTCCAGTTTATCGATCTCAATTTGAAATGTACATTCCATTTCAGTATACTTAGCATTTCCAATTGAGTATATTTTGATTTAGTATTAAGGAGTTTATAGCTGCTTATAAATATGTTATACCTGCAAAATAAATAAATACCTATTTCCATTATGTTAATGACCGAATGATTATGTTAATGAATGTTAATTACCATTATGTTAATGAAGGATAGTGGTTAAAAGCTTTTATCCCTACACCTCTTATTAACTTCACGTAGACTCAATACTTTCAGTCAACACATTTTAGCCCTTGACTCCCAGACCACGTAGGTAATTAACACTCGGAATACAATTTCATCTTGCCAAACAAAATTTCTTTAAATAAGTGATATCATTGCAGTGAGTCCAACCAAGAAGGTGTAGTACAATAATTCACTATATTTTCGCTCTGTGATAAATAATGGTTATCACATGGCTATATGTTCTTTCCATCATTTATCAACAGCCATACAGGTGGATAATTTGATCTCTAATAATTGATTAGCCATAATGTAAGTGACTAGCAGCCTTCAGCCACAAGCCTGGTGTTTTATAAAAATGCTCTTGAATTGAAAATGCTCCAAGATGTGTTCAATTTTTACAAAAGGAAATTACTTCAGCAATGCATTTCTGACTTTGCTGCTAAGCGTGTACATAGACTCTTGCTTCATGGAGCATGAATGATATTGTTACGAAACGTATCCGCAGGAATCGTGAATGTATATGAAAGATACAAGAATGAGTCCGTTTCTGGATTACGTTTATTTACAAGCACAAAGTAATCCTGAACAATATACAATCGAAAAACACTTAAATGTTCCACTAATTTCACAAAATAATTTATATTATTCACAGAACGTTGGCAAACGTTATTTCACAAAACAGCCGCTCTATTCTTAAAACATTCACAATATTCACATTTCAATGTAGCTAGTGTCACGCCTATTTGTCAACTCCCATGAAGCAGAAGGGCGAGTTCTTTTTATAAGCTCTCCATATAAACTACTGGAAATCTCTACATTTCAAAGAATAATCGTTCAATCGAGACGTTTCTGAAACATTCCGGAAGTCACTAAAGGTCGCCAAATTGACAATAAACCATCAAATATGGCAATCCTTCTTCTAACTGGGAAATTCTGTCATACTGACGTCATGCACTGTATTTTCTTCCCCTGGCCTTCGAGACAGACGAAAGAGGAGGCGCCAAACAGAACATTGCACGTTCGCAACAATATGTACTAGATAAGCGGTATATTACGGTAAACGATAGATACCACGATTTCTCAGTTACTACCGATGGAACCGAAACTAAAGAAATACATTATCTGGATTATCTCAGTCAGGCGAAACCATGCTATAAAAAAATATTTTTTATGGTAGAAGTTGTCTAATTCTAATAATTATGGCTTATTTGCCACAAAAGTACTATTTATTCTAAACCGTGTAACTCATTCACGCCATACATACTTAAAACAGTATCATGATGTCTTTAATATAGGCAATTCGGCAGATATTAAGAAAATGGAGTTAAATCATTGAAACTGGTATAAAATGTGAAGGTAATTCCATCAACCGTGAATGAATTTAACGAGCCCTACGTAAAAAATATATTTCCAACGTTTCCCTAACAAATCCTCGCGCCTTTGTATTTTTCATCATATTAATTAAAAAACAATCTAAAAATTTCTAAATTTATCAAGAAATCATTTAGCTACAGAAAATAGTATTGCAATTTATTCCGGATGATGCCGTACTTTAAAATGTTCCATAACGATTTTTTACAGAAAATAAATATAATTGCTTTATTTAAAGTCAAATAATTTAATAGCCCGATAATAAATCCATCAATATCGAACGATCAGCCGCTCTTCGAATTCACGGATAATTAGTAAATGATGAATGTCTGATAAGCAAATTCAATGATAACCAGATAACACGATCATTATTAATAGAAAGTTAATAGTTTCGTTCACAGACGCTTCTTGATGCACCAATGGTCGTGTGATTAATATTTGATGGGCACTTGTCAGATGAATAGATGAATCACTGATGTCTCTTAAATGGTCTCCTATTGAAATATTTAATAGATGGGTTCATATATGTTCAATAGACGGAATGACATCTCTAAATACAATAGATTGGTCACACAAAGCTATATAGCTATGCATATATTATATATGTCTATATATATATAATAGAGATTCCGATTGCTAATATATTTGTTCCATACGCAAATCCAATTTTTAACCGTTTTATTTCAAATGTGTTATGTTTTATTTTCATATAACAAGGAAAACTTGAGCAATGTATTTAATCCCAAATAAAATAAAAAATACATCATACATCTGATTCAAGGTGACGCTGAATACCATTCGCCAATGACTCCAACAACCGACAAACCCGAAGTCAAAAAGTCAAATGGCGTACAAATAGAAAAAATCAGAGAAGAATATATACCTGAGAAATGGATTAAGAACAAACCTGAAGCAGACAATCTTAAAGCAGAATGAAGAACAGTCGAGTCAATCCGAAAGAAATAGAACTAGCAAACAAGATTAGAGTGTACTCTGTTTCTCCCAGTTATACATTCCGAAAGAAAGTAAAACGTATTCTAAACTACTGAATACATATTCCATAAAAAACATTTCGATATTTTGCACGATGCAAAAAATTTGAATATTTCGGCAACGACCCGAACGTCACAACTGTAAACAAGGCCGATCATTAAGTAAATGAGAAGTTGGTCAACATGCGTGTCTGTCGAAGATTTCGAATTATCCTTGCAATTATAAACAACGCACGAAATTGGTTATCACTTCTTCTTCTTCGACCCAGACCGTCCGGCCTACCCTAAAGTGCAAGGTAAGGACGGCCGGGAAGTGGCACACAACTTAGACCAGAACCAAGTGAGGGAAGCATCCACTGGCACCATACCATCCTCCCTCTACCACCAACCTATCGGCATAACTGCTTGTTGATCCACATGTTTAACGTGATCATCGTACTCTGCGTGAACAGTGCGGAAGTTTGGGAAGTGGCGGGAATCGAACTCGGGTCGTCCGAATGTAATCCCCGCGCGCTATCCACTGGGCTATCGCGCCCATGCTTATCGGTTACTTGACTACAGTCTATTGATACGTTTCGCCCTTGAAATATATTATCTCACGAAAAGATCCCTTTGTGATAAAACAAAAACTATCCGCCAAACACAAAAACATCCTTCCAAAACAATTATGAAAACCCAAAGTGATTTGCGTCAACTTAACTCAAAACCGGAGTTGTATTTTCAGATCTAGTGTACCCTGCTGGCGGATATTAACCATGCTTCAATCACACGCATTCCATTTTAGGCGTAGTCAATTTTTTAATTGACAAAAATATTGTTTTTTGTTTTTTTCAATTTTTACTTTCCTTGCAATACATGGTAATGTATAGGGAAAGTATTGGAATCATGTCGAAAATCGCAACTCGAGTTTTCGACGGATCTACACGTTTTGAGACCTTTAGAATACTAAAAAACCATTTTTAGCGTGACGTCTGTGTGTGTGTCTGTCTGTCTGTCTGTGTGTGTGTCTGTCTGTCTGTGCAGATTTTGTATACACTCTAACTGAAAAACTAATTGACCGAATTTCATAAAATTCGGTAGGTATGTCACTTGTGGGCGAATCTGGTGCTGATTAGTTTTTGGTGAGATTCGGGATAAAAGAACCCGCCTTTTTTGCGAAATAGCCCGCAAAGGTTTGTATCCACTTTAGCTAAAAATCTAATGTACCGAATTTCACAAAATTTGGTAGATAAGTCGCTTATTGGTCACCCTGGTGCTGATTAGAATTTGGTACGATTCGGAAATAAATAGTCTGCCTTTTTTTGCAAAATGGCCCGCAAAAATCGCCAAAATTTAAAATAAAGAACTACGTATGCTCAAATATATCCATTAAATGCTCGTTTAATACGTAATTTTTAACGAAGAAAAGAATAAGACCAACCCCCTTATATTAGGACTAGCCGTTCTCGAGATATTTTAATTTTTTCGTATTTTCTCTACGCCATCTTTGAAAATAAGTCCAGTTATCAAATGAGATCGAAAATTGAATTAAAAGTGAATTAAATTTAATTAAAATAAAGAGTATATAAGTCTGCAGGGAAAGTCATGTGCTGCCCACATCAGATTTTTACTCCTTCATACTATGTAATATAGTACAGAAAAAATATTGTTTTCAGAAACATTTTCAAATTCGAGATTCTGATGCCGATATATGCTTTATGACCTCCTAAATACGTTTCTGCTTTTTTTGGAGGCATGCCCGTCTGTGTCTGTAGTCCATTTCTTGCGTACACAATAGCAGCTACAAATAGTTATATATTTTCACGATTATTTATATGAATCACAATTATTTATATTCAATTATTGTTGTGAAGAATAACCGCGATGCAAATTTTTTACTCGTGACGTCATTAATCCGTTGGGGGGGAAGTTTCCCCTCCCCCACGGGAGTACATATAGTCATGTATGGTATCAATCGATTTTCCAAACCTTTTAAAGTGAAGGGTAACACGCTATAGTTGTAATCATTTGGACCCACGATGCCGATTTATTGAATTATTTCTTGTTAAATTTGAAAAACAAATATTTCTGGTATGAAAAAGTGTTGAGCTACACACTAGTTAATATATGTTTTAAATCGAACTTCAAGTTTTAAAATAAACTATGTAACTCCCACCAGATCACATAAAATCAGCCATCATTCATTAAAATCAGTTCAGTAAAGGTTGAAGGTACGTCAAAACTAAAAAAATAAAATCAGAGAGGAAATCGTAAAAGTTCCATATGCAATATTTGCTTTCCAAAAAGCTCTTCCTGTAATAGTCTAGACTCGATAAGTGTTTGAAAAAATCTGATGTGGGCAACACATGACTTTCATTATATAATGTAATGAATTTACTAATTGAATTTTCGACAATTAGTCGTCATTTTCACTGATTTAGCGTCATTTTTATCCATTTGGCGAGATTTTCGTTAATTTGGCAACATTTCAAAAAGTCGCCAAGTTGGCGACATTCCGCCAAAATCGTCGCTAAAATCTCGCCAAGCGTTATGGACGAAGAAATAAGTTATTCTTACAGCAGATAAATGACTATTGGCGATCAAATACAAAAGTATTACTCAAAGAATCTTTTTTCATGAATAGAACGAGCTAGATCCACGAGAATGATGTCACCCAATTTATCGCATGGTATTACATATGAAAAGTGAACATGTTTCTCAATAGGAAATATTTTTTATTATTTTATATGACTTTTTGATAATTTTTTTCAAAAATGTGCAATATCTCGAGAACGGTTCATGTTAGCGTTCTAAAATTTATGTCAATCGCTTTCTAATTAAAAATTACATAAGAAATGTCTATTTGCGTAACTTTATTAGCGGTTTTGATTTTTGGACGATTTTTTCAAAATTTCACTCGTAAATTTAGGGGGTTCTGAACATTCGATTGCGTATAAAAACAATAGGCTTCCAATATTTACGGTTTATGATTTTTGTACTGAATTTCGTTCGAATCGGTCCATTCGTTCGTCAGTTATCGTCTCCACAGGCTCACTGACACACACACGCACAGACATCACTTCAAAAATGTTTGATTCGTGATCAGGGATGTTTCAAACGTGTTCTCCCGTCGAAAACTCGAATTCGAATTTTCGACCCCGTCACAATACTTTCCTTATACATTTATATATAAGGAAAGTAATAAGTACAACTTTTCATAAAACTCATTGTTAAACTCGCTAAAATTGTTTCTTGTATATAAGATAATTTTTTATCGCCAATACGAATCGTCATAGTTACGTTTATAAAATCATCTGTATAATTAATTAATCGTCTGTATAACATCAATGACTAATGGTTGCAAAATGCTGAATTTTATTAAAATTTTCTCAAAATTCTCAGTATCTAAACAAATCCATGTACAAAGAATCTACAGGTATTGTTTGACCCTATAATTAAATAATTAGATCAAATATTATGATTTAACCAAAGATTCTTTAATACAGGGAAGTCTGATTTGTATTGGAAAATATGAAACTCCCTAATTCTATTGAATAATTCAGCAGATTCAATTGAATTTGCTCCCAAAGCTATTAATTACTTTCTTTAAAGTTTGTTACATTATGAAATGCATAAATGCATATCATAAAACGAATGTATTATACAAAATAACATTTTCACACTCTGAGGGGTAGTAAACACAAATAAAATAAAATAAACTGAGAATAAATGTTTTTTTTTTTAATTACAGAGAATATAAATGTTACATGTTCTTATGTTATGTTCTTATAAATGTTACATGTCTTCATAATGCATTATATCAGAAAGTTGAGACTAACAAAATTTAATGAATCACATAGCAAAAACAGATAACAGATTTTTCACAAAACGCATCGTTTGATCCCAACGGAATTACCAGCCGGCAGGTATCAAATGTTACAGAGGCATCACAATCAAATGTATCACTGGAACTGAAATATTTTAGAAAAAGTGTGTTGCTGACTTCCGTAACAAGTCTTATTCCACCAAACACAACCCACCATATCAGTCAATGCGGTACACAGTGCGTAGAATAATGTATGGAATATCGAAGCCGGTCGCTAACTTGAATTTATAGAATCAGGCATCCCTTTTCACACTACTCGGGACATCAAATCCCTTAAACTTAGAAGCCAACCAAAATCTATCACTGTGCCTACGCATAGTATAGGCCGGGGGAATCTGTAGGTCCAAAAGTCCACACGAGGGGTGATGGATTAGGGAAAGAGATGCTTTACATCTTAGGGTAGGTCAGACAGTCTGGATAGTACGAACAGTGTATCGTTCAATATACGACCTTCGGGGAGGGCGAAGACATCGTCCCCTGGAGATATTTTATGAAACCTAATTTATGTGACACAGCATTTAGATATATTTATATAAAGCAAATGGAAAACTTGCCCCCTAAAGTGTCATTCGCCCCCCACCCCCACCCCTCGGGCAAAAAATCCTGAAAGAAACACCGAGTGCGACACCTTCAACTTGCCAAAACCGAGACAGTACCATATAAAAGTTAGATATCACGAGCGAATAAGCACTGCAAAAGATACGGAGAGAGGGAAGACGTAAACTGAGAAGCAGCACGATTCAGCAGCAGAGAATCAAGAGACTGAGTATCAACGTTGTTTTATACTTCCACGAGCGCGCGCTCTCCATGTGAGTTTAGACCACACCACTCTCATTATTAGACGATCTCGAAGCCTCCTAGCATTAGGAATGTCACAACATTCAATCATTCTACAGATTTACCTGCCAACCAATCGCATTCTTTGTAAAATTGAAAATGTCCAAAACGAATATGAGTACATTATTCTTTGAATTAAACGGTATTAATTCCCTAAATATTTTGACAGTCATTCCCCTCTCATGGGATTGTTAATACATATGTTTTTAGCAGAGCCGAAAATGTTCATCTAATGTAATAAAATGAAAATAAAAATACGCGTCTTCACACATCAGGGTAGACAAAAATGAATACCTAGCTGTTACAAATACGGGACTGCCATGTAACCCATCACGAAGCAAGTATAAACTATTTATATTTTTTTATATAAACTTAGATATAAAATAAACATCTATTTTATTTATATCTAAGTTAATATAAAAATATAAATAGTTTATACTTGCCTCCTGTCTTATATAAAATATATTAAGAAATACAATTTGCTTAGATATAAAATAAACATCTATTTTGTCTAAGCAAATTGGATTTTCCTAATATAATTTAAGTTCCAAGATCAGTTAAAAAATCTCGAGTTTTTTTAATCGAAAATGAAATTTGTTGAACGCCATAGGAACAAATAAGAAATTCAAATAACTAATATTATTAAAGTCCTATGAGCAATTCTTGAGATATATTCATAAATGAAGATTAAAAGAAGCTCAATATATGTATACTGGTAAAAAAATACATTCTCAGTTTTTACTACAGGCACCTGATATTCTCCAAATCACTGAAGTATTTATTAAAGTTAAACATTTAAAACATTGCAGGGATTTTATTTACTATAGTCGTGATTCAGATAAAACCCCCAATTCCTTTAATTAGTGGTAAAAACTTTTGCTTTTTCAATATTTATGGCTTATTGAAAATAGAAATATAATTATATATTTTGAATTACACACATTTATTGGTTTATTATGCCAGACATTTCCCATTCTATAACATATTAGATTTTTCGCCATTAAATGTCTTCAAAGTTACAAATCCCTATATCTAGGAATCCAAATCGCAATCGAGAATCTCGATCAAGATTTCAACAGGGGATTTAAATCATATTATAATAATAGCGGACCGCGCAGAGAATGAATTTGATATCTTTACGTGGAAGGAAGTTTAAATTATAACTTTTCACTCTTCGCTTCTGACACTTAAATAGGGATTACGAATGTATGAAACTATTCAAATAGCGCTTTTGGTGCATCTGATACCAACAATAAAAGATGTATTAACATAAATTTTGCGATATTCACATTCTATTCTTGAATAAGTTAATGAGTAAGTTATTATATTAAACGTGTTCTCGTGTATATAGTTAGTCCCAATTCCCTTCTTCTTCTTCTTCGGTCCAAACCGTCCGACCTATCCGAAGGTACAAAGTACCTATTTGACTGGCCAGGAGAGTGTCACCCAATTTAGACTGGAACCCAGTGGGGGCGGCATCCACAGGAACCATATCCTCCTTTTCTTACCATTAACATTTCGGAAAGACTTACGGACCTACATATTAAACGCAGCCATACTCCGTGTGTGCACGGAGAATGTTTGGGCAGAGCCGGAAATTGAACTCGGGTCGTTTGAGTGCAATGAACACTGGGCTGTCCCAACCCTTCCCAAATCCCATGGTCAAAAGAATGATGTCGAAATAATAAATAGTCAGTTTATTACTTTTTACTTTCCCTGAAATACATGGTAATGTATAAGGAAAGTATTGGAATCATATCGAAAATCGCAACTCGAGTTTTCGACGGATCTACACGTTTTAAGGCCTCTAGAATACGAAAAAACTATTTTTAGCGTGACGTCTGTGTGTGTGTCTGTGTGTCTGTCTGTCTGTCTGTGCAGATTTTATGTCCACTCTAAGTAAGAAACTAATTGACCGAATTTCATAAAATTTGGTACGTCACTTGTAGGCGAATCTGGTACTGATTAGTTTTGGGTACGATTCAGGATAAAAGAACCCGCCTATTTTTGCGAAATGGCCCGCAAAAGCCTGTATCCACTTTAGCTGAAAAACTAATAGACCGAATTTCACAAAATTCGGCAGATAAGTCCCTTGTGGGTTAAACCTGGTGCTGATTAGATTTTGGTACGATTCGAAGATAAATAAACTGCCTTTTTTGCAAAATGGTTCGCTAAAATCGTAGAAATTTAAAATAAAAAACTACATATGCTCAAATATATCCCTTAACCGCTTGTTTTAAACGTAATTTTTAACGAAGAAAAGAATAAGACCAACCCCATTACACTAGAACTAGCCGTTCTCGAGATATTTTATTTTTTTCGTATTTTTTCCACGTCACCTTTGAAAATAAGTCCAGTTACCAAACGAGAACGAAAATTGAATTAAAAGTGAATTAAATTTAATTAAAATAAAGAGAACGTGGATATAAGTCTGCAGGGAAAGTCATGTGCTGCCCACATCAGATTTTTAAATTCTACATTCTTAGGGAGAAGCAACAACAGTACATCGATATCTGCTTATGGAATCCTGTGGAAAATAGTTTATATATTATACAGATACAGAGGTGCATAAAATTTTCTATTAATACACAAATTTGAATACTTGCATAAGACGGTTTGTTTCTACAAATTGTATAAGCCGGTATATACTTTTTAATTTATTTAAACTGTTCAATGTGTTCTTCATTGATGTCCTCATTAATACAATATAATACTGAGTGAGCAGTAGGCACCATTTTCAGATTTTGGTATTTGCTATCGAACAAAAGACGCAGACAAGTGACGTCACTTTCGACAGTCTTAGGCCAGAAAGTAACGTCACAGTAATTAATTCACAGTAGGCCAAACATATTTCCTTTTAAGGTAATCAATGCAAATCGTCAATGCAAATCATTTATATTTACCTGTTCTTGGTTTTTAGAGACTATTTAATTAAATCATAAATGCAATACCAATTACGTATAATATAATATTCGCATGGTTTCACGGGAATTTGATTAATAGATTTATATCAACTGAACACTAATGTCAGTTATTTCTTTACTTATGGATCATTCCATGTCAAATTATCCAATGATGGCCGAATTACTGTATAAAATACATAATTTTTGCTCATGTAATCCTATATGTTTTAACATTTTAGTGTTATTACTTTCTGATATTTACCGTTCGGAGTGCAGCATTTTTGGTGACTTTTGACGTTTGAGCCGGTGCATGCAAGAAGCATGCGTCACGTTTTCGGTCGCGTCCTGTGACGCGACGCAAAATCAACGCTACGTCCCAGTAATACATTGATTTGAATGATGCAATTCATACGAGACGTTAGATCTGGTGTAAAGTTAGCGTGAGGGGCACTTTAAAACAAGCGAATTGGGCTTGGTGAATATGAGTCACGTCAATCATTTTTGCAGCTGCGTTCTGTAACACGAAGTTGACGCCATGTCTCAGCAAATACATTTATTTGAATAATGAAATTCACACTAAACGCTAGGTCTGGTGTCAAGTTGGCGGCATTATATGCGCGTCCCCGAGCGCTTCGTATGAACTACAACATTCATATCAATGAACTGGGCCGTGACGTCACCTTGACATCATAGGATGCGACTACAAAAATGACGTATGTCATTTTTGTAGACATACGTCATTGTGTCGCTTGTGTACACGGGCCTTTAGTGACATTTCAGCCTTTTGAAAGCATTTATTACAAGCACAAATGAGGCCAGAGCGGCTTATAGATGTTTTAATAATGATGGATACAAATGACATCGTTAGCAATTGATATCAATTGAACTATGACGCCATTATTTCTCTCATGCTCGCTTAATTCTATCAATGTATCTGGCAAGCAGTTTACCATGAGTATAACGAAATATGTAGCAGATATTAAATTGCAGCAAACGACTACCGTGTTTAAATATTCGCATACATTGTTTTTGGGTGAGAAAAACCTTTAATAACGTTACAAAGTGTATGTTTTATTTATAAACGTGCTTTAATAACCTGTTAATACATATATACTCATAAAATAACTGACGCTACTGAGAGCGTTATGGCGCATGCTCTGTAAATCGGATTTTAGCAAAACTTACAACAACTTATTATTAATCTAGTAATGATTGTATAGGGATGAGATATAATGAATATTAATTATTATAACTACAATTTTTCTTCGTTAGGTAGCGTTTTTAATGACATAAGCTACAAAAACAATGTGAAACCAATAAATTACGCATTACTAACCTTTTTCTTTTAATCAATAAATGATATTAAGAACAAAATTCTGAACCTTGTAATTAAAATTCAGAAACAAAATCATAGAACACCTAATATTGAACAGTAGTGATAAAATGGGGGTTCTACCTAGGCAGGAGGTGCAGAGGTGCGACGATGACGTCATGCGGAAGGTAACCTTTGAACTGTTAATGTTATCTGAACTTTGGACTCATTAACTTATCGTATGAACTTTGTACGATGACGTAATGGGGATATATTTGGATAGTTAATCTGATAATGAGAGATAGATAATGTGGTCTAGTGAGGTAAACTTTGGACGATGACGTTATGAGGTGACCTTGAACTCTGAAGTGTCATGGGAAATCTGAAAGAATATTGGAAGGTTTGAAGATTGGAGTGGCGCCATCTATCTTTTTTTTATAAGTTTTGAATTTAAAAGGATAAGATTCGCTGGGAACGTCTGGGGATCGAACCCGAGACCTGTATTTTGGTAGCGTAGCACGCTATCCGTTGCGCTATGAAGATTTGATAGGATATTAACAGTGGGGAATATCATTAGTGGGAATTTGAATGGAGCAATATTTTTCGGTATCATGAATGGTGGAATGAATTGAAATGGGGAAGGGAGATTTGAAAAATCGTTATTAAAATGATAAATATTTTGTAAAAATGATGTTTTAATATATTTAGTTTAGCGAATGTTTCGCGAACTTATGTTACAGGGAACTGAATTTTAATGATGCGAGTAAAACGATCGATACTGAGTGAATTTTTCGGAGATGTTAATTATTTTAATGAAGCAGTTATTTTTAAATTAAAATTTAATTAAATAATCTGCATAAACAAAATATTCAATAAACCAGAACGAGTTTTTTCAAACTTCGTACAACTGGATATTAGATGGGACTTCTAAAATGTCATTACTTCATTGAAATGCACGATATTCTCTGAACGAATGAGAAAATATGGGTGAGTTTTTTTGTAAGGCCCTACAATTTTATTATTGTAGTGGATTGTATAGCATTGTGTGAATATTGGAAGGCAGAGAATACAAGACTCCGTTGTTTTAATGAAACAGCTATTTTTAATTAAAATTTAATTAAATATTCAATAAACCAGAACGAGTCTTTTCAAACTTACCACAGTGGAGCATTCAATATTCCAAGGCAAATCCTACAAATTTAAGATGTAATGTATTGCACTGTATCTACTGAATGAATTTTTTGGGGGAAAACTATTCAATTTTTAAATGCATTCAGCAAATTACACAAGTATGTTTTCCATTCGGAATTGCATGCTACACATTAGAAATACCATGTTAAACAATTTACTGAATGTTTGAATAATTAAAGGTATGTTTTTAATGTTACAGAAGCTATAAGATCCTACATTCGATAAATTTACAAAATTTCGCAAATGTTAGACGAATACGATAGCACTTTTAAGAATGTCTGATTGTTATCAGTGAATTTAAATGAATGGGTTTAATGGGTTATAAATGGGTTACTCTATGAGGAAGTGCAGAATATTCTAATAACATTAAAATACGAAATATATGCAATTACTTCTTTAAAAAACAACATCTCATTGCGAGGAGCTATCGATGACATACAAATGGAGATTTCGTAGCTGAAGATGCATCGTCAAAACCAATGGTTTTTAATGAATCTACACACATTACCAAAGGTGTGGTAGTTTTGTTTTGAAAATATGTTCAGAAATTTAGCAAATTACTCTACACTTAATGCATATTTGAGGAGTTAGAGGTGTGTTTCTTAATGTTATAGATGGTCTAAGACGCATTTTTTTTCTTTTAAAGTTATGATATTTAAATGAAATTTAGCAAATTACACAATACTTACCGAATGAATGGAATAAATTATCTAACGGAGAAGGTCTCATTAGAAATTGTATGAGTATGTTATACATTAGGAATTGCATGAGTATATATCTTATATTAAAAAGAAGTGTTTGAAAAAGAAAAAAATGGTTAACACAAGAAAAGTCTATGCGAGTTCCAACAGACCAAAATAAGTGCAGCACTCTGTCGTGCCACTCACGTTTTCGGACTTGTGCAAATTGTAGACAATTTTTCACTAAAACGTATTTTCTATGAATGAAATTTCACAAATGTCTGTTTTCCACTTCCAAAATTTCGAAAAATGTAAGTTTTTTGAACTTGCAAAAACCAACAAATGCTATGGGTTTAAAAATTGCATATGTGTTATTTTTCTTATGGGAAATAACAACCGTTTTCATACTTGTGCAAATTTTAGATAAATTTCCAAAAAACGTGTTTTCTACTAATGAAATTTCACAAATACGTGTTTTCGACTTTAAAAAATTTAACGAATACGCGTTTCCAACTTTTCAAAAACTAATAAATGTAATTTTCGAAGTTTAAAAAAACATCATGTGTGGTATTTTTCATATGGAAAATAACATACGCTTTCACAAGTGAGCTATTTTCGATCAAAATTTAACTAATACGTGTTTTCAAATATCAAAATTTAACAAATGTATGTTTTCAAAACTTAAAAAACCGACACATGTGAGATTTGAACACTTTGAACAGGTACTTATATACACAATATTGTTTTAAGATGTAACATTAGGTATAGGATCATCAGTAATGGTAGATGTGGCATCTCCAATATTAATAGTTAAAGAAAACATATTCAAACACAAATCGGAGAGACCACAAGAAACCCAACCTAATAACATGAAATTCTCATCTAGAATAATCAAATTACTGTTTAGAAGCTACTCACATACCCTCCGTACCCATATCTAAAGAAAAAAAATAGTTCCTTAAATACTCCAGGTCATGCCGAGGTCACACATTAAACGCATCCATCTCTAAAGAAAAAAAAATAGTTCTTGGAATATCCCTCCGCAAAGATTATATCACGGTTACCGTTAAACTGATATTTAAACAAAGTGAGGAAAAATATCAGGATGAAACTGAAATCTACGAAAAAATTTTACGCTTCTTACAGAATGAATCCCAACTTTTGTAGATTTTTAGGCAACTATGGTTGCATTTTCAGTGATACCTAAAGTTTTAAACCCCACATTCTTCACACTTCTCCATACTTTTCAGAGAATGGGACGTAATTTAGCATTTATTCTTAAAGAATAAGTGTATAATTTCAGTATTTTAACATTAAACATAAATTTTATGAATTGAACTCTATAAAGTGTAAATATCTTTCATTTCAAAACTCTGTAGACACTTGATTCGAATAAATTTATTTTTAAATTTTTTTATATATTTTTTTTAAATAGAGATTAGTAACTCCAATACATTTTAATGTATTGATGCATAACGCAGGAGCACATTGCATTTTTAAATAGCATAATTTAAAATTGAGTCGATAAATGAAATAAGGACTTCAGTTTGAAAGATAGAAAACGTTTAATGTATCTACTCTTCATAACAGAGACATTGACCATTATTTCTTGTACATTTCAACAAATAATTTAAAATTATTTTCTTATCGCACATTCATAGGCCTCTGATTTGAATGACTTGAAAAAATTTCGATCATACATTCATAGTCCTCTGATTTGAATGACTTGAAAAAATTTCGATCATACCAGTAAAAGACTCCTTCCCCACGCAGCAAAACTTTCTTTGTTATGTTATTAATGTCAAGATTTAGAAGTACTTGTTCATACACACTGTTGTATATTTCTAATGGAGTACTGTGAAGGCATTCATGATAACTTTGATCTTAAATTTGGGGAAGACAAGCAGCACATTTGAAAAATTTTCGTACATGGCACATTACACTGTCATGAATACAAGAGATTAGATATTCAAATGCAAATTTTTTGTCACAGATAGCTGATAGCAGAAATGTTATACTGTCTTTTATTTTTAATATTTGAGTAGGAAGCCAGTCTATAAATATACTTTCTCGAAGTTTATTACTAATGTTGTGAACACAATGTTTAAACATGCTATTTGATTTTCATAATATGACACTGCGTTAGACAAAATATTGAATCATACAATTTAATTATTTTCTGTAAATGAAGTTTACCATTGTCATTAAAGCAGAACACCTCATTAAGACTGTCGAAAGAGTTATCTGCATATAGAACATTGAATGACCACAATTTTGGGGGAAATTCACTCCAAGTAGCAAGTGATAATGTAACACCTTAACGTGTAGCCAATAGTTCATTTTGTTCATTAGGGATATATTTCAATATATGCATTTTAAGCTTCCCATGGTGAAGTTTCAAATATGCATACACACCAGAACCTAAATGTCACCTACGAAGTGTATTTTGCACAGAATCTGAAGAAGTAGATTCGATTGAAACAGATTCTGTAGTGGAGGATTAAACTTCGCTGTGTGCTAGAGCACAAGAAAGCAGATCTTGACTTGAGTTTTCGAACTCGGTGAGGACTTGTGAATTGGCAGTGCTGTGTGTTTCTGCCGAGGCTATGCATAAGATAGGTGTCTAACCAATCCACCGCAAACTTTGGCTTGGCGGAATTTAACACATCTGAGACAATATCCATGGATTTTGTCTCAGGAATTTTGTCTCTCTTTGGAACTGACAAGTCCACGGTATTTCCACTAAAAATTAGCTGTTCGAGTGATGGCAGACTTTGAATTTTAGACATTATTTGTAGATAGTAACATTCAAGTATCGCATTTGCAGTATAAGATTTATTTTTAAAACACTAAGATCTTAAAACAATATAAATTTGTCACAGCTATAAATGAATCAAACCTATCCACGCAACAGCCAAGGTCGTAATGTCTTATCGGTTCACGTCATAAGTATAATCACGTGATCTAAATCAAGTGTCGTGTGCAAACAGACTACATAAGATATGGAGTGGTTAAAGCTTGTAATTTTTAATGAATTGTACAACATTGGATTGTGGCAAACGCAATTTTTAACCACATGGGAGAATGTCTACATCATTTTATTCATCTTTGAAATCACAAAGTAAAAGTATGTACCAAACTTAGTTGAAGTTCATAATTTTTAATCGCAGTGATATTAAATACTTAGATAGATTTTGTATATTTTTATAACTTTAGAGAATATGTTTTTGCCACATTGTGTGGAATATACATAAATAGATAGCAAAAACATGAACATATCTTACAGAATGAAGTCTTCATGAACAGCCATCCAAACTGGAAAGGAACGATATACACACCAATTACAGTACTAAAATAAAATCTTATCACTGAATCAACTAATTAAATGACAAATCTTAAAATCCTATTTAAAGGCCACTTTATTAAAAAAAATCATCCTACAGACGTACAACAAATAAAATATTTTTAGCCAAAGCGTTTTCGAACACCGTCATGCTCTTCCTTAGTGGCGATAGAATCAAAACAGATGCCATCATGCCTAAATACATTCCAATGCCGTCAAGCAAAATTTGCATATTATGAAAATTGCCATCCGTACAAAATTGTGAATCATAAAACAGATTTAAATTATAAAATTCACAGATCACAAAAATAAACATTTTAAAAAACATCAAATACTTTAGAACATTATTATAAATTAAGGTAACTGTGTAAAGGTATAACACGCACGGCATCGAGAACGAGTCGCCAGGCATAATTTAAGACCTGGACAGGGTCAAAATTTTTCAAATCGATAAAAATCAACTCGTTGTTGATACCTTGTGTGTTAAACCTTTACACAGTTACCTTAATTTATAATAATGTTTGTTTTGTAAATTTTATAATTTAAATCTGTTTTGTGATTCACAATTCTGTACGGATGGCAATTTTCATAATATACAAATTTTGCTTGACGGGAGTGGAATATATTCAAGCACGATGTCATGTGTTTTGATTCTATCGCCACTGAGGAAGAACATGAGGTGTTCCAAAGCGCTTTGGCTAAAAATATTTTATTTGTTGTACGTCTGTAGAGTGGTTTTTTTTAATAAAGTGACCTTTAAATCTGGTTTTAAGATTTGTTATTTAATTAGTTGATTCAGTGATTTGAAGCTTGACGTGTCGCCACTAATGGTATAAAATCTTATCAGTTCTTATCTAATATCGAATCTAAGATAACGTCATCGATCCAAGGTTCAGGAGAATACCTTGTAGTTTTCATAGTCCAAACCAGATCTTCTTTTTTAATTACTTATTTTTCAATTACTTATTAATTTTTATAATTAATATGAATAAGTAATTATACGTAAATTTTTTATGCAAATCTGGGATGATGGTTTTATCGTGAAAAGCCGTGTAACCTAAGTCAGTTACTTTAGTGTCAACGGTACCCTGATGTGCTACTTCTTCGAAAAAGTAGGGATAAAATTTGAAATTCGCTACGAAACTCCAGCATACTTACAATTATATATTTGGAATATAGAGAAATTTAGATGTAGCATTCAGTTGTGTATCGTCTCAAATTCGGTTATTATGAATGATAACTCTACTATTTACGAGAAAATCATTCTGATATGACCACAGGGTATTATTGGATCAGTGGTTATCCGGCATTGGGTTCTAACAAAAATTTTAAAGTTCAACCGTTACTCTGGATTCGTTAATTGCAATTGCTGCTATCCAATGAATTGTATGAACTATCGAGAGTATACATTTTAGCTGTCTGGAAACCTGTCTTGTGTTAGTCGATGCATTGCTGACGTTTAACCGACTGTCTACCATAAAATTGCGGCATCTTCAAGACTGCTACCACTGACTCATTTTCTTCCCTTTGCAGAAGCGATACCTAAAACTCCTCTCTCCTCAAAGTGTTTTATTATTTTCCTTAGTTAATTAAGAGATAATAGGTCCTTTCTAACCTCTTTACGACTTCGTACTTACGTAAAACAGATGACGTATTGCTTCTGGTTTGATGGAAGACCTTCGCGAGAAAACCTTTTTTTAACACTTTACAACAAAGTTGAAACGTGTTTATGACTTTGTTAATTCTGTCTGTCTGTCTATCTGTCTGCCTGTCCGTTAGCACGACAACTGCCGTAAAAATAACTTTATCAAAATGAAATTTTAGAATGTTGTTCAGACGCTCTGTGGGACCTATGGGAATATAAATGGATAATATCACCCAATTAGTTTTGGATTGAACCCGGGTTGAAAAAATGAAATACATTGAACCCTATGGGACCTAATTTTTCAAACACTTTTAAGCAGATTTAAAATTCACAAAATGCTTCGAAAGTTTTAAGAAATATTCAAATAATCCCATAAAATATATAAAACAAATTTCAGCAAAATATATTCAGTAGTTTTTTAAATAAAAATTAAAATAATAATTACTCCTCTTATATGAAACGATCACGTGACCATGATATTAAACGATCACATGACCCACTTCAAAATGATATATGGCATCCATCTTGTTTCAAAATCGTGATTTTTTTAAGTTCTTTTTAATTCATATTGAGTGTTGCATCCGTCCTCAAACTACTTTATTTTTGATTAAATTCTGTGCATCTACATACTGAAACAACGCAATTACAATATATTTGAGTTTAAATGATCATCCAACTTTGATTATTTCTACAACGAAGCCTACTTTCCACTTATGGAAAATGTAAAGAGCAAAATATGTAGAATTAGTTGTATAAGAATTGCTGCATTTCTTTAACACAAAATTATTTAGCACATTGAGTCTGCAATGTAGCTGATATGAATGAAATATTCATTGATTTTACAAGAAGAAGGACGATTTATTCGATGAAGTTTTAAACATAGAGTTTAATTACTTGTACTTCCATGGTCTTAAGTTTTTAAATAAAATAAATTACTATAACACAGTGTTGAATGAAATGAATGGAAAAATATTTATGAATGAAATGCTGCTTTTATAGAGAGAGTCAGGCGTGTTTTATTTCGATGACGTCATTTGAATAAATTTCATTTGTTTTCGATGAAGTTTTCAAATATAATAAATCATTGCAGTATTATGATAAGTTTTAAAATATTACCGAGGAATGTATCGCATTTTAGAGAAGTTTAAACCAGGCAAATATTTCAATACCGTCCTTTGAAGGAAGTCCTTTTTTTTCGATGAAGTATAATAGAATTCGATGAAGTATAATGATTCAAATATAATAAATTAATGTACTATTGTGATAATTTAAAAAATATTACCGAGGAATGTATCGCATTTTAGAGGTGTTTAAATAAAATTGCATTGAAGTTGGAAAATGTTTCATAATTAATGCTTTATGCATGATTGATCTTTCTTGTCTTTCTTGCAGAGAGACATTTTGTCTTGTGGCAGAAACAGAAAAAGAGCATGACGTTTTACTTTTAAATGTAAGGTAATTAGATGACTTCTCCAGTAAATTTGCATATTGTGTACATTTTGTTATTGTTTTATTTTAAATTACGAGGAGGAATTTTTTTTCAAATTTAAAAAACATTTGCAGAATATAACTGATAGCCAGTATGTATTGTTTGCTTTTATATTAAAAATATTTTAGTTATTTCTATAGTGTATATTTACAGTTTATTCTCCGCAAAAATTCCTCCTAGCAGTAAGCATTATAATTATTTTATTTCTTGCATTAATTCCTTCAGCATACTCTTATTTATATATTATGCAAGTTTTGCCGTAGTCCGACATTTAGATTATGTGCTATAACTCTGTACAGTTATTGTAAGAACATCCTGTATATATCCAAGTTTGGTTAGGTATAAATGTGTAGATTGATAACATTTATGATATTACTATTCAAAGCTTTCTGCAGAAGGATCTACTGACTAAAAGTCAAGAGGAATGAGTGGGAATATCCATTAAAACATACGGATGCGAGTTTGTGAAAAGAATAAATTAAAAGATCCGCACAAGCGAAAAAAGTGGTAAATAGCACCGAAAATGACTTTTTGGCAGGTATAAAATACTTTTCATATGCAGTTTTCGTGCGTTCCTGATATCCCTTCCTACTACTTAGATAATTTTCAATAACTTTGTAATTGACATATTTATTTTCTCCACTTTGTAGCAGAGTTCATTATCCTGACTTTTTTAAATAGAATACTACAGGTGCTGCAATTACTTTTATCCAATCTGGTAAGATCGCTTTACTATAATTAGACGTAACATATACACACATAGACCTTTCCCTTAGGTTATTGTGTTGTTAAGGGGCATTTCTAGGAATCATTTATATACACATTCGTAAATTACATATAATTACAATCGAAATCTTACTCAGTATAAACACACTCTACACTCTGCATTACCATAAAATTTCACCAAATATCTTATTTCATTATTGCCAGTGGGAACAGGCAACTGGCTTTTTCAGTGATTAACTGCTGTTTATTGCTCGTTTATCAGCTTGGAAAATATTACAACAGATAAGCAAATTACCCGTCTTTTATGGATCTCAGTGCTATTTATACATTAATCAAAAAAGATTAATACTTTTGCAGTGAAGGCCGTTATTGACGATCTCTACCGTAAGTTGAATCATTGAGACACAAATTCGTCTAATTATTGTGAGTTTTCTACTTTGGGTTATTCAAAATAAAAGTAAAATGTTTAAAAATAGATGCAGCTTCTTTATCGTTACATAATAACAAGAAAGATCAATCATGCATAGGCATTGATTATGAAACACTTTCCAACTGAAATGCAATTTCATTTAAAAATTTTTAAAATGTGATACATTCAGTGATGATATCTTTTACAATATCACAGTACTACAGTAATTTATTATACTTAAATATTTAAAAATTTATCGAAATATAAATCATCTGATTCCCTATGCAAAATCAATGAATATTTCATTCATGTAACTTGTATTCCAGACTCCAGAGCTAAATAAATTTGTGTGAAAAAAATTCAGCAATTCTTATCTAACTCACCTTACAATCGCTTCAGATATTTGCATTCTGCATAAGTTAAAATTAGGCTTCGTTGAAGAAATAATAAAAGTTTAGGGATCATTTAAAATCACAACTATTGTAATTGCAAATTCACGGAATTTAGATACACAAATAATACATAGATACGCAGATAATATATGTGTGTGTGTGTATGTATTCAAAGTATTGCAATCGTGCCGAAGATCGGAACTTGAATTTTCGAAGGATCTATACGTTTTGGGACTTCTAGAACACGAAAAAACTATTTTTAGGAAGACGTCTGTGTGTGTAAGAGGGTATCTGTGTATGTTTCTGTGTGTCTGTGAGGATATTAAATCCACTCTAATTGAAAAACTAATGGACCGAATTTCATAAAATTTGGTAGGTATGTTTTTGTGGGAAATCCTGATGTTCATTAGATTATAGTACGATTCGTAATAAAAGAATCTGCCTTCTTTGCGAAATGACCGGCAGAAATTGCCTTTATCCACTCTAGATAAAAACTAATGGAACGAATTTAACAAAATTTGGTGTATAATATTTCAGTGACCAACAAGTAATTTATATACCAAATTTAACAAAATTTGGTACATAAATCATTTGTAGGTTATTCTAGTACGATTCAGGAAAAAGGAACGGGCTATTTTTGCGAAATGGCCCGCAAAAATCGTTAAATATAAAAATAAAGGACTACGGGTGCTCAATTATATCAATTAAATTCCTATTTTATACGTAATTTTTGACAGCAAAATAAATAAAACTAACCCTATTACTCTAAGACTAGCCGTTTTTGAGATATTCTAGTTTTTTCGCGATTTCGCTACGCCACCTTTGACAATAAGTCCAGCTATCAAATGAGAACCAAATTTAAGTTTAACGTGCAAATTCAATATCATTTAAAATACTTATGGCTGTTATTTTGTGCAGATAAACTCAAATTATTATTGAAGAAATAAAGAGAACGTGAATATGAGTCTGAAGGGAAGGACATGTGCTGCCCACATCATAATTTTTAACAATATTTCAACAATGATTTATAGAAGTGAACGGGGATTATTTTCAGGCCATTTCGAAAAAAATGTAGGATCTATATTTAAAGATCCACCAAATTTTTGTAGAATAAAATGTTCAACAAATTTAAGCTGTGTACCAAATTTTAACTCTCTAGGACGTAGGAAAGTGCATTAAAAATACCATCAAATAAGTATATCATGAAGAGTTACATAAAATTAAAAAAAAATTTGAAAAATTGTTATCTACCAAATTTATTTTAAAATGTGAAGCCTCTCTCATATACAAAATGATTAAACTCTTGGAAAGATATTTATTATATAATATATCTCTTTTCTCTTTCTGGAGGATATCCTAAAAGTCAGAATTTAATTGAATTTCTTTTTTTCCGTATATTAAATAATTTTTAATTAAAAAACTACTTAATATATTTTACTGAAATTTTTTATATATATTTTATGAGATAATGTGAATATTTCCTAAAAATTTCGAAGCAATTTGTGAATTTTAAGTTTGCTTAAAAAATGTTTGAAAAATTAGGTCCCATAGGGTTCAATGTATTTTATTTTTTCAACCCGGGTTCAATAAAAAACTAATTGGGTGAAATTATTTATTTATATTCCTATAGGTCCCACAGACCGTCTGAAAAATATACTAAAATTTCATTTTGATAAAGTCAGTTTTACGGCGGTTATCGTGCTAACGGACGGACAGACAGACAGACGGACAGAGTGAATGAACAAAGTCATAAACACTTTTCAACTATGTTGTAAAGTGTTAAAAATTTAGTTATCTAAATGCACTTACATAAGTTGATAATAGATTGAATCTTTAAACTATTAGTAAATAGTACTAATTTGTAAAGAATGAAAAGAATAATAAAGAATAAAAGTACTATGTTTTAATTCGCATTTTTAGAAGGTTATTAAAAGGGCTTCGAGAAGTTAGACGCAAAATCTATCAATAATCCATTAATTCAAATATAAACTTTTTAAAGCCATATACAGCTTACAAAATATACGAACTTACTTAGACAATAACATTCGCTCATGTCCAAAAGTTAAGCATAATTTGTAAAATGCAAAAAATTCGGAGTTAATACGGATACAATAGTTCACAATCAGTTGTGGAGAATCGTGAGACGACGGTAAATCATTGTGCATATGCAAAACAATTCAGTCGACGTCGACATACGCAAAGCACCGGCGCACGTCGGAACGAGTATAAAACGGCCCCGAGAGGCATGGCCCGTTGAAGCAGAATTTCGCAATTGCTGTAGTAAGGAGCGTTGTTAACAATAAAAAAGTACGAAAGATATTACAAAGATGCCAACTGGACAGGTTTTTGAAGGGACGAATTATTGGAATGCTGGAATCCGGTCGATCCTAAACCGAAGCGTCTTGAATTCTAAATGTGCCTCAGTGTGTGATCTCCAGACTGTGGTAGAGGTTCCAAACCACTGGAGATGTTACCCGACGACCAGTACCAGGTCGGCCAAGGTTAACAACCGCACGGCAAGATCGATATTTGGTGTTAACTGCGCTACGTTAGAAGAACCGTTCTGCAAGACAACTGGGTTCAACCCTGACAACCGCCACAGGAGTTACTGTTTCGAGACAAACTGTTTACAGGAGACTCAGACACGTTGGTCTCTACGCCAGAAGACCAACAGTCTGCATCCCCCTGACGTCTGCACAGAAACGCTCGCGTTTGGAGTGAAGTTTGAAACATCGTCAGTGGAGTGGACAACAGTGGGGCATTGCCGTGTTCAGTGACGAGTCCAGGTTTGGCCTGCACACTGATTCTCGTCGTACTACGATCTGGAGAGAACGTGGAACGCGTTTTCACCCGGTAAACATCACGGGAAGACATCGTTTTCCGTTTGGGTGAGTCATGGTCTGGGCAGGTATCATGATGGACTGCCTCAGAGGCCTCCACATCTTTGACACGGGGTCGGTTACCGTTCAAACACACAGAGACGAAGCCTTTGAGATTATCGTTCGATTGTTTCGAGGTGCTATTATTCCTGATTTCATATTCATGGATTATAACACGCCTCCTCACCGTGCGACCTTGGTCGACGACTTCCTTCAAACTGAAGATATCCTGTACATGCAGTGGCCTGCCAACTCTCCTGATCTGAATCCAATAGAGCATGTGTGGGATATGTTCGGTAAACATCTTGCAGCCCCAGGCTACCCTCCAAGCTCCCTTTCGGGATTGAAAACTGCTCTCCGTTAGACTTGGAACTCTTTGAGCACACATCTCATCTAAACCCTCATCAAAAGTATGGAAAATCGTTGTGCAGCATGCATGGCTACCCGAGGTTCCCACACATCGTATTAAACTGCAGCACCGCATTGTTTTAATCATTCTGTTTTCGAACTACTTTGTTGCTGTTTGATGGAAATAGCAGTAAACTGAAGTATATTAATACAAATCAGCCAAATACATTTGTGTTACTAAGCTGTTAATAACTTATATATAAGACTATAAATTATAAAATAACTTATGTATAAAATTATAAACTATAAAACAAAATCTGGTGTGGGCTGCACATGACTTTTCAACCTAATGCAGTAATTTAACCTTTTTTTACAACAATATGATGGTGCATAAGGTTCACAGCGCAATGTTTTTGCCATTGCATTAGCATAATGTAAATTATAATTAGTCAATTATTAGTCCAAATGAACCATTTATTCATATTCACGTGCAAAATGCAATTGGCATGTAATTAATTTCCGGCGGAATTTACAAATTATTGGATGTCAAAATACAAAACTGTTATAAAGTATTTTCTGTAGTGAATAGAACGATCTAGATTGATCCATAAAAATGATATTAACATATTTGCTTTATAATATTGCATATGGAGAGTGGACGTATTGGATGATATTTACTACATTCTTAATTATATGCAAATCATTTTATAAATTTTTTTGAAGAACATGCAATATCTCATGTTAGCGGTCTAAAGTTTTTATCATTCGTCTTCAAATGATAAATTGCTTCAATAAATGATTATTTATTTAACAGACTTGATTTTTTTTATTATTTTTTTTTCAAAATTTAATCAGAAATCCGCACAATATATCGGAAAAGTTTATGCTATCATTCTAAAATTTATATCATTCGTTTTATAGTAACAAATACGACAGAAATAACTATTTATTATTATTATTGCAGAACCTGGTTTTTCAATGATTATTTCAAAAATGCATTCGATAAATGCATTCGGGTAAAAGAGAAGGTTGAACCTATGCATACTTACAGTATCGACCACGTGACAGATCCTAAATGAGGCAGAATTTCAAATTCTCCCTGGACACTCACTAAAAAAAAGTGTGGGGGGGGGGGGAATAAGAAAGTATTTCGGTACTATTCAGAACCCCTTTTATGTAACCTAGAATGCTGAATATTGCATACTTAAATATCAACTGAAAGACAATTATTGATTTGAAGTCCTCCTCCAAGGATATACTAAATGGAAGGAGTTGTTGAAAAGTCTTTCCAGACTCTCTAGAAGGTGGCGGAGAAGGCTGAGACTTTGTACATGTATAGTATAAAACATGAGATAAAACCGATTAACCAATTTTAAAGTGAGTAAGAACTAAAGTTGGGATGTCTCTGGCTGAAATCGTAGAATTGCGAAAAATGTAAACACTTTAGACGCTTATATCACCAAACCTACTAAAGGAACGTAAACAATTTCCATATGCTATGTCGGAAAAGGAGCTACAGTTTATGAATACATAAAAATATTAAATATTGCAATTATTTGTAACTTTTTTTTTCTTTCAAAACCACACAATTTCTGTCCGAACGAGTTTTTGCCTCACTTTGTTTACTTTTACTTATATTTTCTAAACTGCAAAAAATAAACTGTAAGCAACAAAAATACATAGTAAGAAATTCAGTTTCTAGGTTAATATTTTTCTTTTACAAAGCTAGTATAGTTTCGAGGAATCGCCCTGTCAATTCCCAAGAATATCGAAAATTTGTTTGTATTTATCATTAAATATTGTACAATGAAAGTAGTGCGATGCTCTACGATGCGTAAATATAAAATATTGTAAATAAATGGATGGTATCTTAAGATGTAAACTAGGAATAAACAAAACTTCCAAATAGGACCGAAACTCAAAATGACTCGATTGATATACTATATAGGGTCTACATCTGCGACCAGAAATAAGAATTTCGTCCCATTTAATAGGCTTAATGGATAAAGCGTTACATTGGCCAAGTCAACGATCACGGTTCTCATCCAGATCGAGACTTACGCTGGTTATAATACACATCTTATGCGATCTATATTTATCAATGTAGTTCAAAATTTTTACTTCTAGTATCTAAAAGTCTGAAGTAAAAAGTTTAATTTCCAAAATGCACCGTTTACCAACCTACAAACAGCTATGGATAAATGTAGAATTATTAACCGTTTCTGAGAATTATATATCCTGCTTATTACTTTCCTTATAATGTATAAGGAAAGTATTGTGACGGGGTCGAAAATTCGAATTCGAGTTTTCGACGGGAGAGCACGTTTCAAGCATCTCTGATCACGAATCGAACATTTTTGAAGTGATGTCTGTGTGTGTGGTGTGTGTGTGTGTGTGTGTGTGTGTGTGTGTGTGTGTGTGTGGTGTGTGTGTGTGTGTGAAAGTATGTGTGTGTGTGTGTGTGTGTGTGAAAGTATGTGTGTGTGTGTGTGTGTGTGAGTGTGTGTGTGTGTGTGTGTGTCAGTGAGCCTGTGGAGACGATAACTGACGAACGAAAGGACCGATTCGAACCAAATTTGGTACAAAAATCACAATCCGTAGACACTGGAAGCCTATTGTTTTTATACGCAATCGAATGTTCAGAACCCCCCTGAATTTTCGAATGAAATTTTGAAAAAATCGTCAAAAAATCAAAATCATTAATAAAATTACGCAAAGAGACATTTCTTATGTAGTTTTTCATTAGAAAACGATTGCCATGAAATTTAGAGCGCTAACATGAACCGTTCTCGAGATATTGTACATTTTTGAAAAAAATTATCAAAAAGTCACAAAATAAAAAAAATATATCCCGTATTGAGAAACATGTTCACTTTTCATATGTGATACCATGCGATAAATTGGGTGATAATCATTCTCATGGATCTAGCTCGTTCCATTCATGAAAAAAGGCACTTTGAGTAATACTTTTGTATTTGAACGTCAATAGTCATTTATCTGCTGAAAGAATAACTTATTTCTCAGTGCATAACGCTGGCGAGATTTTGGCGACGAATTTGGCGAAATGTTGCCAACTTGGCGACTTTTGGAAATGTTGCCAAATTAACGAAAATCTCGCCAAATGGATAAAAATGACGCTAAATCAATGAAAATGACTACTAATTGTCGAAAATTCAATATCTTGGAAAGAATATTAGTATCTACTTTAAGAAAAACCTACTTTTTTTACTGTAATAATAGTAAAGTCATTACATTATATAAGGAAAGTCATGTGTTGCCCACATCAGATTTGTTTAAAAGTAATTATAAAATAACAAAATATTTTTACTCACTGCAATAACGAAATTATTCTAAATATATTTCAATGAAATATTTCAATGAATTATGTATTTTAATAGGCTTCGAATCCAACTACAAAGTACTGAAATATCAATCAATTTTGACAAATTCATCCTTTGGTGTTTTAAATCTTCATGTATTTATGGGTCATATCACGGATTTATTTGAAGTGGTATTTCCTTTATATAGCAGCTTATACAACCAATATCAACCATATTACCAATTATCAACCATAAAATATCTCCAAAGTCCCTGCATCTGGAAACTAAAATCGGATTTGAGAATTCGATCAAGATTTCAACAGGGGATTTAAATCGTATTACAATCACAGCGTAATACGTATAGAATGAATTTTATGTCGTTATATTGAAGGAATTTTAAATTATAGGCTTTAAAATGTTGCCTTCTAAAACTGAACAAAAATAAGGATTAAGAATACTTAAAATAAATGACGTATTTGGTATACTCCTTTGAAATTAAGATTAAATGATGTACTATCATCAATTTTACGGTTATCAAATTCTCTTTATGAATTTAGTACTTTTAGGATCAATATTTGTGTTTATTCTTTTTTGTAATTAAATGCAACCTACTTGTTGAAAGTAATTATATTAAAACATTATTGTGTGTTTAGTTCATATTAGTTTTAAATTTCAATTATTCTTTCATAAAAAAGTTATCATAATTAAGAATTCTACAGAATTATTTACCAGCTGCGATTTGGCTAAACTTGTTGAAATAAACTTTCAAAATCCGCGGAAATAAAATTATCGAAACATATTAGTTTTAAAAAGTTCTACCAGGGGATTAATTGTTAATTTTAACGACGCATAGAAAGAATATAACTAAAATTTGTATAACACGCAACGCCTTATAGAGCCCGGATTTATAGGCACTAAAAAGCTCAAAATAGGCAGACAAAATAAGCACTAAATTTAAAATAGAAACTTAATAGGCACTAAAAGTAAAAAATAAAACTGGAATAGTCCAATCACAGGTTAAAATAAGTGTTGGTGAGACCGGTCACAGTATTGTGTTAAGGTTTGTTCAATTACAAGTATGGGCATTCACAGTGATGTGCACCACAAGTTAATCTAATTAAAGGTGTAAGCTTTCGGCCGCTACGCAGTCTTTGTTAATAAACTGCTGCTTAGCTGCTACATTATCGGCGTAATATTTTAATGCCAATTTCTAATCTATATTGTGGGCTAATGTATCCGCAATATTGGCGTGACATTGGAAAGATTTCCAATGAGACGCCAAGATATACGATATTGGTCCAATTGTGACATGCTACTTGGTATGTATATCAGTATTTGACAATTATGAAAATATCCGTATTTGCAGACTAGCCGTAAGGATATTTGTTATATGCTATAAGTTTCATTGCCGCCAGTACAATAAGCCTATTCCATGAAGAGACCGAAATTGATCCACGGAGATTCCAATCATTGAATAAGTTCCGATAGCCAGGTTTTATAACTATTTTTGCTATTTCTTCGCGTTCCGTAATAAATTTGAGGGGGGCGGTCTGTCAACTACTGAATGAGAAACTTTGAGTTCAGAACTCTGCATTTAATATTACATGGCTACAAGTTATATAATCATAATATGTTAATAACTGGAAACACCGATCCTTGATAAATATATTTAGTAAACTTAAAATTACATACGACATATTTAGTTTTTATTTCTGCAAGATAAACTAATAAGATATTTTTAATTATTAGGGTTTAATGGATATATACAAGGTATTTCAGAAATAGAGAACAATTTTATAACTCCAGAACCATTTTCTTTAGATAATTACTTTTGATTGTAGAGGTAGTGAACATAGAGCCGAATTTATTCAAATGATTTTTAATTCGGGGGGGGGATAAAATAAAAATTTTAAATGTAAATTTCTGCACCCCCTTTTACGAAAAACCTGAATGGCTAAAGCATTTTCCATCGGCCTTTGAAAACTCCAAAAAAATTTGATCGCGCTATAAGTTTGCGAAAGAAATTCGGACCTCAAAATTAGGGGCAGTATTTTTAAAATGGCAGCACATACTCAGTGGTGAAAGGCGAAAAAGTATGTTTTTTTTCACCCAAATAGGTCTTTTTATGTTGATTTAAATTTTCGTTTTACTTTACCTGTAAAAAAATTACCTACAAAAATAAAATAACAGAGTAGCGATATTCCTTTTGAAGACAATCCCCTATTACTATCAAGAAGCGTCCATTGATTTAACTATGAATATACGATGTATACGATTTGAAATGTGGCGTAAGTCAGATTTTATTTGGCTTAAGAACTACTCTTTTCACTTGCATTTTTATTTTCTATTTCATGAACATGATTGATATTTTAATGAAAACTAATTTTGCCATTGTGCTTTTAGCTCTAGAGGAAATATATATATGTAAAAAAAATAATTTTAATTTTTATATGAACCTCGAATAAAAAGTGTCTTTGTAAAAATTCTGATTTCGATTTACACTACATTTATATTAAAACTATTTGTCTAAAACAAATGATTCCGGAGTCATAAACTTATTCTTCATTTTTAAAACACACACACACACACACATATATATATATATATATATATATACTGCTGGACAATTGTTAAGGACGGATAACACTATCACCCATAGCAACCATGAAATGAAAGGAAGCAAAATGTGAAAAATTAGAATAAGTGCGCGGAATACAGTAAGAAGAGGTGTGCGTATGCAGTTTTTCATTTCCACGCCTGTTCATCACGTGATGTCGCTGATGAGAGATTTAAATGATTTGACGAGTGTGGACAGTTGTTCCAAGTCAAAGTTTTACATCCTTGGACGCCAATGTTTGCAAAGGGGGATCAAACTGTTTAGGATAGGGTATGTCAAATACCTTTATTTTTGAGAGGTTCTTCGTTTGGGATGGACGCTGTCCCACCAGTAAGCAAAATGTTGAAAAAGAAATTACACTTTGAATATTCGGAATTCCGTTTAAAAAAAAAATATGTAATTCCCAACGAAAAGTATCAATGAATAAAAAATATTCCCCTCACGAACTACACACCCAGGTAAAAAAATTAATCTCTCTTATTTAGCTAATACTCTTATTTAGATTTAAAATATTTAGCGGTTTCTAAGAAATTACTTAATTCATCTTTCTTAAACTATGCAATATTAACTTTCAAGAAATCCTGCAAGTAATTGTTTTATTGAAGTAATGAAATTCAAGAAACAAGTTTCAACTTAATTAACTTTTGTAATATGCACATGTTCTTAGAACTTCTCTATGAAAAATTTTGATAATTGTAGTGCTTTATGGATTACCATACCCGAGGTATGGATATGACCATACCCGAGAGAATTTGTGTGATTGCAGTGCTCAGTTTAAAAATTTAGAATCATGATCTCAACAACAAAGCGAGATAGACGAAAAGCCCAATTACACATAAAGAATGATTTGTATCTAAAAGAAATAGTTTCGAAAATGCCAAATGACGGCGAGGGAAAAAGTCAATGGATTTATAGCGCCATTTTTTTCTCATCCTACCAACTAATTCTCTTAGCTGCAATTTAATCATTTACGGCTTTAGGTAAAATGCATTTCGTTATTTCTGTTGCAGTCCATAAAAACTTAACTTATGACAATCCGATAATTTGCAACAATCCAGCCAGAAAATAACTGCAGCAGGAAGTAAAATCTCGCGTATTGAAAACCACCTTTTTCTCGGGAGGAGGGAGTTACCCGTATTGTTACTAGCTCCCTACCAATTAAAAAAAATTGAAGCTTGACAGAATATTTTAATAGAAATTTATTACATTTTCGTTAGTAGATTTTGGCAGATTTCGAATTCAGTAGATTTTGGTAGATTTCGAATTCAGTAGATTTTGGTAGATTTCGAATTTAGTAGATTTTGGTAGACTTTTCACTTGTTGTCAGTAGAAATGTCTAAAAAAATCTGATCACATTATATCGGAGGTTAAAACAACATATGCTAAGAACTCCTCTGAAGTGAAATCCACGCCTCGGCGGTAATATCATCGTCCATCTTTTTTTGACGATTGACAATAGACGCAAATCCATGGTTCAAGATTCTGGTCGAAGGATTACCAGGATAAGTTAATGGATGATGATAAACTGAATCATTCAGTAAAGGATAGTAAAAGTCAAAGTACTTACCCACAAAATGTATCATACCATTGTGTCGTTGTATCTCGATTCGGGAGTCAAATTTTGACAGCTATGGATTAGACGACTGAAGCATTGTCAATTACAATATAATTGGGCTTTGTGGAAACCTAAAAGGATATTCGAACCACAATTAATCATATTCAAATACCAGCAATAATGCTCACATTATTTCAACACAAAGGCATGTACTTGGATAATAAAGCTCACTTGTCCCCGGTCCTCGACCCTTAACACAGTAAGAACAAAATATGGGAGTTAGTCAGATACAAGAAATATACATTGTGCATCGGTTGATTAACCACACAAAAATACCTTGATCAAACTTTAGTGTTTAGAATAATTGGATTTTAATCTGTTTGACTACATATTCTTATGCTTAGGTCCTCTAATGTTCAGTATCTAAAGAGGTATTTGATTGAATATATGGATTCATGATATTGTGAAAAGGAAATTCGTTGCATTGTACAATTTAGCATATGAATAAAACAATTTCTTTACAAGTATTAAAAATATTATTATACACAGTTAGAATTTCTTTATCAATTTTTTATTCTATTTGGTATAAATAGAGCATCCGATCGATCCAAAACTATATGGAGGGGTAAATTTGTGAAAATGGGGCCCTTATAGATCATTCCACTTCGCAAGAGGTCAATATATCAATATTCCCTAACTCTATCAGAGGTGACTCTTACATCCTCGGCTGTATCAGTGTTTCCTTATATTTTCTTGCTGTAGAAAAAGAGGAGAAACATTCTTGCCTACCCAAACAACAAAATATTTTGGATTTGATCTCGCATTTTCCAGACCAAGAGGTTTAGTAGTAACAAACAACAAACACATTTGTAGTATACTCCAGGATTTTGATAAGATATCCAGAAACAACAGCCTTATTTTTCTTTATCATTTTAGAAATATTACTGGTGGCCACATAGTACCCGTAGCCCAGGTGTCCACAAATTCATATACAAGTGCTGACTGGAGCTAGAGAAAATGAGACCGTTATTTCCTGTTCAGACCCGCAAATCATAAAGTTGTGATAATTGATTACATTCACATAAGTAAAATGTTTATCATACCATTTAATCATTGTGTACATAGTTGCAAATTTTAGAACTGCATATAATTACTGTAGTTCGACTGAAAATAAGTGTCATCAAAATAGCAGTTTTATAAAAATTCGCCAAATACTTCAACTAAAATGTGAACAATTCCAATCGAAATATGCAACTGGCTGTTTGAATGATTAATTGTTGTTTATGGTAGGTTCATCAATTTAGAAGCTTTTACAGTTGATAAGCAAATTACCCGTCTTTTATGGATCTCAAAAGGTATTTGCATTAATCAAAAAGATTAGTATTCTTGCAATCTGTGAGGACAGTTATTAATGACATCATAAATCGTTCTAACGCAAGAAGGTCCTATTATTACTAACTTGGTGTATTTTAACTTTCTTGTATAAAAATGAAATATAACATAGTGAACACCTAACCGTAACTTAGTGTACACCTAACTTCTCTTAACCTAAATGAAGTGTAGTCAAACTACAAAAGAAAATTTCATGTTGCAATTAATCCGAATTTAAATGTTGCAATTAAGCCGAATAAGTTTTGAACGACGAAAATATGGGCTATGGGAATGAGGTATCATAAAAGTGACCGTGCACTACCAGATGAAATTGACAATTTTGCTCCTATCGACAAAATGTGGAAGTTAGTACTTTTATTTATGAGAAATATAGAAAAAAGCATATTAGAAAGTTGAAGAACATCGCCAAATCAGTAGGAAACGTTATTCCATTTAATACAGAAGTCCAATTTACAAAATGTACAGTTTAATGTGAAATATGCTTAATATGCCAAAGAATCTTCTGTTACACGTTCACTAGCATTACGGGTGAACGCTGAACAAGCAGCAGGAAATCATAAGGCATACTGTCGTGCAGTTTCCACATCGTTTCATCTTTAAAGTCGCCATATTGCAGTAACATCCAGCAATAACCTTAATTCCAATATTAATAAATAATTCATTCAAATAACCTGCCATGGTCTTCGATTCTCATCAAAGTACATGCATCTGATGATAGACGATCACTTGCACATTTTACTGCATATTTTATGTACAGCAGCGGTTTTGCGCGTCACAGCCATTATTTTCATGCGATACCCACAGTAGCATCCAGAATATTCTATTTACAGTATTCGTTTCAGCAGAATGTCAATTCTTACTAAATCGATGATGCTCTGCAACTACATAATTTACTTTTTCTTCGTGTCCGAAATAGAAATTGTAGCTTTCAAAAATTTCAACTAAGGGCGCTGCCATCTGTCTCATCTGATAGCGCATGTTTACATTATTATATCGATACATCATTTTCATAGCTCAAGCTACCATCTTTCAAAATTTATTTAGCTTACGAATTTACTGGACGCCCTGCATACACTACAGAGTGTTTAACACTAGAACAACGGAAGCAGTCATTTCGACAGCAAAACTACTTTGAGGAGAGATTCCTCCAAAACGGCTAATACCAGCTCATTGGAATTTTATGAATTTTCTTAACATTTTGCTTACGGATGGAACAGCGTCAATCCCAAACGAAGAACCTCCCAAAAAGACAGGCATTTGATCTACTCTATCCCAAACAGTTCGTTCTCAATTGTAAGTTCTCAGCAGTTTGTTCTCAATTGCCTCGTTCTGAATTGCAGGCATTGGCGTCCATGAACGCCAATGCCTGCAAAGGGGGACCGAACTGTTTGAAATAAGGTATGTTAAATACCTGTCATTTTCGGAGGTTCTTAGTTTGGGATTGACGTTGTCTCACACGTGAGGAAGAGGTTAAAGTTATTGAAAACACAGAAGAAAATTATTCTAGGTTTTATAATAAGAGAACAAACAAGTCAACGATCTTCCTAGAACGACGGCAGCGGTCAAAGTAATTATGTGGTCAAAATGACCGCTTTCATCGTTCTAGTGTTAAAAGACTGATCAGGCTTTAAGCCATTAGTGCCTTACATATACTTCCAGTTGAAAAATTTATTTGAATCATAAGAAAAGTTTAAAATACTTTCAAAACTGGAGGAGGAGTGCCCATAAAAATAAGAGATCTAATTTTTATGAAGTCTTCCTTTAGTGCAAAATGTCCAATTACAATTTTAAAAATGTTTATACAATTGCAAGAAACAATTAGCTTGGTATATATGCACTAGTAAGTTTAAAGAGTGTGAAATTAAACAAAATTCCGGACTTACAGCAAAGAGCCAAGTCTTATACTAAGAAATTATCCATTGAATATAAGGACCTTCCACAAAATGAAACTTCAATAAGCAAAGATAAGCAATTTGTCTACTTATTTTTGTTACAAATCTTTATTCAGTTGATATACAGTCTCTAAAAGACTGTTGATGAATATCACTCCGAGTTCTTCACATCATCTCCACTTTCTTAACGGACTCCAAATTTCATGCACATTTTTTAAGTAATCGAGCCTTCTTTGATAAGGAGGCTATATAAAATGTTATTTTCTGTAGTTTATATAACAAACTTATTTTTGTTACAAATCTTTATTCGTTTGATATACAGTCTCTAAACGACTGTCGATGGATATCACTCCGAGTTTTTCACAGCATCATCATATTCTTAATGGACTCCAAATTTCATGCACATGTTTTAAATAATCGAGCTTTGTTTGATAAGGGGAGCGATAATAAAAAGTTATTTTCTGTAATTTATGCTGATACATTACAGAGTCTTAAGTGTGTAATGTAAATTCTGTTATGATTCAAAGCAATTTTCCGATCGAAAGTATATGTAAAACACTAACTTTTAAAAAGCTATAAACCTGATCGATCTTTTATAAACACTCTTTTGATATTTCGGTGTAGAAAATAATAGTTTTATCGTTGCAATAAAAACAACATAAAACTGTTCAAGAGCATTTCAATACGCACAGAATAATTTTATAAATTGAGCTTTACTTTTCAGATATTGCAATTCTTTTGTTATAAATTACTCACATTTTACAAAAAAGTTATATTGATATAATAGATCAAAAGTAAGCAATCAGTAAGTTATATTTAAACTATGATAGTAGACTGTACATGAAAAAAAATTGTATTCAATAAAATGTATTTGCTTACAAAAGAATAATTTTGAGTACTAACATAAAAAAATGAGACTGTAAACTTGTTCATTTAAGACTGAATAGAAATTTTAAAAAGCAAGTCAGAGTCATCTAATTTCTACAAGATACTTTTTCACTTTACAACTCAATATCTTCAGAATAACACAACTTTATTTAAATTAGTATTTACGTATGGTTAGAAATAAGGTAAATATATCATAGCATCTATGAACTTCGAACATCATATTTTATAAAGTATATGATAAGGTGTGTTTTACGTAGTGGATGAACGTACATGCATCTGTATTAAATATTTTATTGTTTGCAGGTCATCTTAAGTTTTTTAAATATTCATTTCGTAAACAAATTGATCTACGAAGTTTGGTGACGATTCGAGTATGCATTCAAAAGATAGAGCCAGTGCAAACGAGCCAAGCTCTATAGTTGAATAGCGATGCATTCAAAAGATAGAGCCAGTGCAAACGAGCCAAGATTTATAGTTGAATAGCGATATTCCCTTGTTTCGCAAGGTCGGATTACACTGCTCACAACTGAAATCCCAACACTATACAGTTGTAGGTGTAGCTTTATGTAAATCAGCCAATGGCAACAGCAAGGCGAGATATGCAAATGCTCACAGTTTCGTTATGCATAGTGACGTAACACCTTGCCGAGCAGCATAAAAGCATCAGGTCAAGGAGGAGTTATATCACAGCTAAATTGTGGCGTCATTGGTTTCAGGTTGTTAAAATCATCATACTATGCCAAGAGTACGTCGACGTACCGCATACGTTCAGTTGTCGTCAACGAAACGACAACAAATCATTGTTTTACGTGAGGGTGGATTGAGCCTCACTGAACTATTGGGTCGCGATGTTAGTAAAGTCAACGGTGCGTGTTACGGTTCATGAAAGACAACGAAACGATACGAAGATCAGGTAGTTGAGCCTCCAGGCGTACCACACCACGCGAAGATTGTATGCCTCAGAGAAGCGTTGCGCGGGAGCCGTTTACCACAGCAAACATAGTACATCGGCATTTATCCCAAACTACAGGTTACGTGTTTTCGACGCAAACAATTCGAAAACGTTTGCATGCCGCAGAACTCCGAGGTAGACGAACTTTTCGACACCTACTGTTTCAACGTCTTCACCAATTACGTCGCCTCCAATGGTGTCAAATGAGACGCAATTTGTCGACAAAATGGCGAAACATTCTGTTCAGGGATGAATCACAATTCTGTTTTGACATGCCAGATGGCAGTATTCGCGAATGGCGGTGCTTTCAACAACAACACCAGAAAGCTTTTTCTGTCAGTCGCCACACAGCCCCACCCCCTAAGTGGTACCATGGTTTGGGTTGGTATAGAATTTGGTCGACGAACACTTTTGGTCCCCGTGTCTGACAGTATCACGGCACAACTATACATCTTTTACATTGTGAGACCTATGGTACAACCAAATCGGTCAACCAGGTCTGGACTGCTTTTTTAGCAGGATAATGCCAGACCACATACTGCACGGGTAACTATGAATAGTCTACAAGGTTTTGATATCCTGCCTTAGCCAGCATATTCTCCGGATCTGTCGCCAATTCAGCATATCTGGGACATCATAGATCGGCTATTAAGAGAACTCCCAATTCCAGAAAAGCATGTTCAGTTACTAGCCCAATTACATAATGTGTGGAATGCCATCTTTCAGCATACCATTGATCATCTCATTGACGGGGTGCCTCGTTGTATTCAATCTTGCATAGACGTTCGCGGTAGGCTTATCGCATATTGATCTAATGTCAATAAAGTTCCATGCTTTTATTTTGATCATGTGCACATTTCCATGTTACAGTTATATTCTTTAAATTTCATAAGGATACATCAATTTTTTACTTTCCCTGCAATACATGGTAATGTATAGGGAAAGTATTAGAATCATGCCGAAAATCGCAACTCGACTTTTCGACGGATCTACACGTTTCGAGACCTCTAGAATACGAAAAAACTATTTTTAGCGTGACGTCTGTGTGTGTGTCTATGTGTCTGTCTGTGTGTGTGTCTGTCTGTGTGTCTGTGTGTCTGTCTGTGTGTCTGTGTGTCTGTCTGTCTGTCTGTGCAGATTTTGCATCCACTCTAACTAAAAAACTAATGAACCGAATTTCACAAAATTTGGTAGGTAAGTTACTTGTGAGCGAATCTGGTGCTGATTAGTTTGGGGTACGATTCGGGATAAAAGAACCCGCCTTTTTTTGCGAAATGGCCCGTAAAAGCTTATATCCACTCTAACTGAAAAACTAATGGACCGAATTTCACAAAATTTTGTAGATGAGTCACTTGTGGGTTACCCTGGTGCTGATTAGATTTTGGTACGATTCGGGAAAAAAATGACCTGCCTTTTTTTGCAAAATGGCCCGCAAAAATCGTTCAAATCTAAACTAAAGAACTGGTTATACTCAAATATATCCATTAAATGCTGATTTAATACGTAATTTTAACGACGAAAAGAATAAGACCAACCCCATTACACTAGGACTAGCCGTTCTCGAGATATTTTAGTTTTTCGTACTTTCCCTACGCCACCTTTGAAAATAAGCCCGGTTACCGAATGAGAACGAAAATTGAATTAAAAGTGAAACAAATTTAATTAAAATAAAGAGAACGTTAATATAAGTCTGCAGGGAAAGTTATGTGCTGCCCACATCAGATTTTTCATGATGTTGCGATTTCAGTTGTGAGCAGTATATAATCAGTTGAAAAATATCTGTCATCAACTGAAAAAAAAATTGTGTCATTAACTTGATGTAGAACTCAGGTTAACAGCTTTAAATGAGGGGCGTAAATCATCATACTCATATGGACATGCTTGATTGGTCGTTAGTTGTACCGTAGATTGTCAGATATTTGAAAATCAGAAAACATACCTATTGGGTGATATTTTTCCACAAAAGTGAACTAGGAAACTACAACCTCGTGTATAAAAACTTCCTAGATAGCTTTTTAATCGTCTATGCGTTATATTTAGATAAGTTAAAATTAATTTTGCTTTCTTTTTTAAAACTCAGCCATTATTTTATGGGGTATTGGAAACACTCTTCAGTTAGCTAAACAGTAGCTAAAAGAAAATGATGCGTAATATTTAGGATAGATCATTTAATACTCGACTGCGGGTAGTTTAATTCTAGATTCGTGAAAAAACTTACTAGTCCTTTATACAGAAAAAATACGTTTATTACTACTTTCTAACAAAAAGAACGAGCAAGAAAATATAAGTAGGCATTCCATAAAAGCAAATTTTATATCATGGCATTTAGAATAAAAATTTAATAAACTATTGTATATATATATTGTATAGGAATGACAATGCAAAATTCATTTAATCATTATACATTGATAATCTAAGAATTATCAGCAATTTATATAAATATCCCTCTACTTTTGTAAATGGTATAGTTAAAAAATTTAGATTAGCTGGATTAGCATGAATTATTTTCATGGTGTTTTATATATTAGCCTGACATCTCCATACTCTTGTTTTAATTATATTTTATTTTTATATCTACTTACTCATTAGCCTTTCTATTATTGCCCCTCTTGATTGTGTATTATCTCTTATATTTGTCTTTTCGCATTACTGTTATTTATTTCTTACGAATGGCAATGGTAGATCATATCTTTTTCTTTTATGAATAGCAATACTGCTCTCTTCATTCTGGGTTCCCGAAATCGATAGGTTCGTATATTTTTTGAGTAGGATTCCAGGTATCCTTTTTTCCTTTTATTTTTTCTTCTTTATGTATGTTGTCCATGTAGAAATAGTTTATAGATATATATAATCTGTCTATTTCTTCAGAAACATACATTTTTGTGTTTGCTTCTACAAGATACTTGGACTTGAAAAAGAGTTTTGAAGAAGTTAACAAATCCTGATTTAGGCTAAGATCTTGTCCACGTGTATTGCATTTATGCTTGGATTTCGTCTGTTTTTCATTTATCGATTCCATACCATTGTTTTATGATAATTTTCTTTGACTTAATCATTCGAAATTTGTATTTTTTTTTCCATTTGCTTGAAGATTTGCTGATTTATACTTTTATTTTGTAAGCTTGTTAGAAAGTTAAATTTTTCGAGATACAGCTTCTCGCTTTCCTTCATTGAATCTTCAAACATTTTTATTATATATATATATATATATATATATATATATATATATATATATATATAATTTTATAATAATCTATTAATTTCCCCTATAATTTATTTACCTGAATGCAAGTAATTAGTGGCCTGACATTTGAAACAACACAACGTATTCTAATCAGCCTCATGGTAAGATCATTAGAGTGATACAGTCGATAAAAAATGTATACAGATCAATCTGAAAAGTTAAACTAAAATCAGTATTAAGATTTTATTTTTATATGAGCTCAATGCAGATCTTAAATATTTTAAGTAGGTAAACAAAAGAACAATATAACAAAGATGCGAACCGTTCACATTCACAACACAAGTAAGAATTGGTACAAACAGAGTCTAGCGAAACTTTAACAGTGTTTAGAACAACCGACGGGTAGTATCGATCTGATTGGTTAGATATCAAAATTCATACACTCTGCTGGGATTTGTGCCAAACCCAATCAAATCCTAAGATACATCTATTGATATTTGTTTAAGCCGCGAATGCACAGTAATCCAGTAGATAGCTCTAAGTAAAATCCAGGAGCTTACTCAAAATGGGCGACCGATTCGATCAAATATTACATATCTTAGAGTTAGGCGCTTTGTAAATTTTCGGCGATCTACGTTTATAACATGAACATTTTTTACCTGTCAAATTTATCAATTGGTTTAGTCCAATGTAATATCAAATACATTTTAGGTGTGTTTTATAATGGCATTTCTGTATGAATGTTTCTAATTTTACTAGTTTTTCAAGGAGGAAAAATTTTAGTTTGTATTTCACTGTGATTTATGAAAATTATTTGTAACTTTTTTTATAAAGGCATATTTCAATTGATTGATATTCACGAAATAAAATTTGTTTTAGACAATTAAATGGCAAAGTATTGAACACAATATCGGTTACGCAGCATTGACAAAAGCTTTTCTTATATTTCACATTATGAAATTTAATTTATTTTTCAAATTAGACTTAAAAATTGATCGATATGGCGAAAGCCTGCTTATGATAAAAAAATTAAGTTTCAAGGAATTACATCTTGAAAATTACACTTTGTTGCAAAAAAATATATACACCTATAAAAATTTTAACTACAGCCACGAAACTCGGTATGAAATAATGATAAGAATTGGATCATTCATTAATGAATGATACGTAGATGGCAACAAGAAAATTACATTTTATTAAGTGGTAAATCCTCCCCTAGCAGATATATAAGCCGATATCCGATTAGGCATAGAATCAAATAATTTTACCAATGCTGAAGATTATGCTAGCAGAAGATTCTGCTATAAATATTCAGCAGGTCAACGAATTGGGGAAAAGGTCAATAGTTTCAGTGGTATTCTGTGAATGCTGCAACTGCAGTCTCAACATGACCCTGCTATGTTTTATTGGTGTCTGGGGACATGGATGGCCATGAAAAGGTAATAAAACCTTGAAAATATTGCTGAAAAAGTCATTCAGTATGATATCGAGTGTTGTCTTATTGGTAAAGGAAATCGAGATGAGTTGACATCATAGGCAGAACAATCAGCAGCAGAATATCGTCGACGTATAAGTGAGTCGTCAGATTGGCTTGCAGCACAACTAGAGGAAATTGACTGTCCTAAGAAATGACTTTACAAAATGTTACACCACGTGTAATGACCGTGTACCGCTCTACAACAAATACGAGATCGAAACGCCAGTAATCCTCCTCCATACACGTATGCGGCGATCGACAGAGAAGCAAGATTCGTCGCGAAAGACAACATGCCTCCAATCGGACTATGTCTAGTCTGACAGAGCTCGGCATCAATCCAGACGGCTATGCCTATGTTGAGGGGTCAGTGGTAGGCTATGTTGAGGGGTCAGTAGTAGGCTATGTTGAGGGGTCAGTGGACGTTGACACCTAATCCCACCTTCTGCTAGACGTCTCCGAAGAGCATTCCTTTACACAGGATAAAAGGAGGATGACAAAGGCAAATCCCTTCAAATTGTAGCGACGCCATTGGTGTGGATGTTACTCCTCTCCTGCCTGCACGATCCTTTCGAGCAGTTATCTGTCTGGAGCGTCCTGAGTATTTGCGACGGTTACATGTGCCTTCTCTGATCCACTGTTACAAAACACCGAGCAACTACTATACCGCTCCGACCAAGATAGCGACTGACACATCCACTAGACCAACCAGCTTCCCTTAGGTCTATAAAGTGACTTCTCACTAAACCCCACAATTGTTCATAGAACCGTCGAGTACATTTCAAAGGCACATTTGCACACAACTTGCAGCATCAAAGCAGGAAACCCAGTTCCATTTGCTCGTTAGTAAAAACACCGATGATCGTTTCCAATGCTGCACTATGCGTCTTTCTCATGCGAGTTGCATGAGCCCTATCACATCATTGGTTTGATCATTTACATAATTCATGAAACGACATCTGCTTGAGGCTGTAACATAATTTTTTATTTGTGCATACATTGTTTTGCAACAGAGTGTATTTATGAAACAAAGTTATGAATACCATAGATTAATAATATAGTACAAGTAAAATATACATAAATAAGCATGTTTTCAATTTAATTCTTAGTTTGCATTTTTAAGATTTTTTTTTCGTTATAAAGCATTACAAAGCTAAATACAAACACATCACGTAAAGCAAATACCAAATTTAGAAATCCCAAACCAAATTCCGTACCACTGATTTCAAATCCTTTAATCTAAGGCTTAAGACAGAATTCTAGCTGCCATTTAATCTTGCCATTTAAACATTTATTTGTTCTTCCTTCTCTGTTTATATGCAAAAGGGGAAATATAGCATCGAAGTGGGGAAATCATGCTTCAGTAACATCAAATGTTTGCACGTTTGCTGTGATATGTACCGTCGAAGTCATTAAGACTTGGTGAAATTAGCTGATTCGGAAACAAAATATTCGCTTTATCTCAAAGATGTCAAATAAAGCAATTAAAGTGTCGCCAGGGAAAGTTTAGCTCGATTTCTTGCACCATACTTTCGATTCTTATTAAGCTTTATATTCCAGTGTCTGTTTTAATGTGCTTGAACACCCGTTCCGAATTTGACTCGAATTGCCAGGATTTTTATACTTTATCACCGATGTGTGGCCTCAGTCTCTTTTTTGTTATCACATTTCATAATATAAAGTAAAAATATTGAAAGTTAAATATATAATACACTTAACATTAGATTCAAATTATCACAGTAGTTTGTTTTAAATTTAGGTTATACCCAGTAAATTCGCAATAATGCACCATGCAATTTCACTCACACTTGTATTGTTATTATATGAAAAGGCCTTAGTCAAGAGAGAGATGGTCTTTCACATGAAAAAATAGTTCATTTTACATTTACCTTTTCATTTTTTTTAATCTAGAACACTTTGACTAACAGATAATGATTCATATATCTGGTCAGTAATACATACCGTTATACATTACATTGTTCATACTCAATATGTCAAATAATGTTTCCCGACAGTTCAGATAATTTTCAAATACTTTCAAATAATCACTTCCTCTGGTTGACGCTTGTAGCCCTTGAACTATATTTGATTGGTTTTGCCTTTACTTTTTTTTATCTTTGTCCTTATATATATATATATTTATATCGTAGGGCTACTTTGACAAGACACTACAGTTTAATGTAAATTTCGAAAATCTTTGAATATGTATATGCATACCCCGGTTTCTCAACACGTACATGGCAAGGTTCTTTAAGGTTGGACACTCAATCCGCCAACCAATCAAAAAGTTGTCTGCTTGACGTCATGGGAATTAAGTTTCGTCATTCCTGATTTCACGGTCCAGAGTAAGCTTTGAGAGGAGTTGCCAAAGGACACAAGTTTTCGCATTATTGAAATTAAAAATTGTTTGTTAATTTTGAAGTGGCAATATCCATGCGTATTGCGCAAAGATTTCGAATTGTGTTGTGTACACAGAATCCAGTGATGTCCAAGGGAATTTAATGTCGTCGGTGGAGTAAGATGACAGTCGCAGTTAACAAGTTACGTTCCTCTTGAGAGCCCGAGTACATCATCTGCAAGCTTTTTTTTTTCCAAAGTCGTCATGTGCAGAGCCAGGTAAAAATAATGAAGTCAGTCATGCCCGGGATAAGCACTCCCTGATACACAGTGTTTAAACGGGGTAGAAATAAACTTGAAGACAAGTTGTTTAAAGATAGAACAAGCTTATTCAGTCATATGTTAAAATTGTCGCACGAAGTTCTTTCTAGGTAAAATGTATGCGCTTACGACTTTTGAAAATCGATGAGATTTCCCAGCTCAGAAATCATTATGTTTCCTAAAAGAATTCGGTTGAATTTCTGAAATTTTCCTTTGGATCCCAAATAAAATTCGTAGTTTAAAACCATCCGGACTACGAAAGAATTTTAAAAGTAAGATAAGTTCGTAATTTTAGAGAAAATATATTTGCCAGTTTTAAGTTATCTGATAAAACTCAGAAAAAAACCCAAATATAATGAATAGTAGGTATTCTTGGATCCCAATACTTTTCAAAGTTGGAGTATAAATATAAACTGTAGAACTCTCCTGGAGTTTTGTAACTACACAGATTGATCAGATAATGCCTATTTTATATATATTTTGTATATTCATTGTTTCATTCATTAGTTTCATTCGTATTTACAACCGATTTTTTAAAGTTTCGCACAAACTAGTTCAGTACAATCGCAGACGTCGTAGAAAAAAACAAATCCCACCACCAAGTAGGCAATTGCGAGTAAAAATATGTCAATTGCAAATATCAGTGACAAATTTTAATGTTTTTTAAAGATTTTAAAACAAAAGTCAGTTGCGGTTCAAAAAAACGAACTTTCGTTTTCAAATCCTGCCATCGGGAAAAGTTCTAAGAATTTTGACTAATAATTTGCATTTTCAGAAAGCTCAAAGATCTGGCATTCATACAAGTCCAATCTGGTCAAGAAATAATGAAAAACTGCCCGCAGGATCGGGATTTTAAGATTTTCCGAATTTCAATTTCTCGGCGATCCGCTAAAGGAGTTTTTCACCGGCGTTGAGTTTTTTCCCCGTTTCCATGGAGACAGCGCTTCCCGTTTTAAATTAATTAAGAGCTTAGCATATGTATTGTATACATCGGGTGAAGTTATTATATTTATATGATATTTTAAATGGATATTTTAATTTATGGATATTTTAAATGGATATTTAAAATATTAAATGATTGAATTATGGCTGATTGAATTGTGGTGATGTTTTTGAAATTATTATATTTATAGTTTGGTGGAATGATATGGATGACTGATGGAACGATATGGATTTTTTAAATGGATATTTTAATTTATGGATATTTTAAATGGATATTTTAATTTACGGATATATTTTCATTTTATGGATATTTTAAACGATGGAACGATGGCTATTTTAATACAGCTTAACATGTGGTCATTATAAAATTTAAATTAGCCCGCGGGAATTGCCTCGGTAGGCCCGGGTTCGATTCCCGCCACTGCCTAAACTGCCGCCGTGTTCAGGCGGAGTACGATCACGTTAACACATGTGGGTCCCTAAGTCCTTCCGAGAGGTTGGTGGTAGGGGAAGGAGGGTACGGTCCCTGTGGATGCCTCCCCCACTGGGTTCCGGTCTAAATTGGGTGAATAAAAATAAAGTTATGGAGATTGTCGCGGAGGACAAGACAGTTTACATGACAAGTTTACATGATAAATTCTTAACATAAAAGCAGAATGATATATGCTGTAGTATATGGATAAATCTTACGCATGAAATAATGTAGATTATCAAATTCATTTATTTTCACGCATCTGTAAAGACTTTTATTTTGCTACATATAAATATCATATCTTACACGTCAGAATCCCAGTTTTATTCTATTGTAATCCGCTAAAGAATGTGCCCGATTCCCTCATCCTTGCGCTCTTTACTTTTACGTTGTTACAGAAGAGATGTCAGTGAGACAAAACAGACGGCTGTCAAGAAATATCAAGAATTTCTTTTATATTTTCGGAATCATTTCCAATAGAAAAGAAAATGTGCCAAAAAGTGTCATATACAGCATGAAACAGGTAACGGGAAACAGATGCAAAAGTAACAAGGTTACATTATTTCAATGCAACCAGCAAATCGATAAGGAATATTATAGGAGAAAGGAAATTGCTTGGAAAGGGTAAAAATTCGGGGAGAAAATAAGACGAATGATTTAATAAAGACTGTTTAGAATCAAGTGTGTACTTACTTCTACAGTTTAAATAGTACGAAAGTATTAAAATATAATATGAACGATATATTACTGCTGTTGAGTTCAAATAATCTCTATAACCATGAACAAATATGCTGCATTTAATACATAAACCTGTTCATATGGCCGTGGTAGAAATGGCGATATTGTTCATTCTTGACCTTCAGAACAAAATATTTTTTATAATCGAAGTTACTGCATACAAGATAGCTTTTACAAAACTTGAAAGTGTGCTTGCTCTCAGTGCAATGACTAACATCCCCAAATTAGACCACGATTTCTGGTCATTGCATTGGGAACTTTTAACTATGGTTAATTCGAAACTTTGCTGAAATCTAGTTTTATCTATCTTCGAACTATTGCTGAAATCTAGTTTTATTTCGGAATGCAATTTCAGTATTCTCTTAGCCACAGCAATCGGGTTGTATTTCATATTGTGGCTTTTCCGTTCGAATGTGGAAGCCATTAGAAATTACCATGATGGAATTTTTTGCTTAAATTCCTATATTTTGTAACTATATGTATATGGAAAGTATAATGAATTTCGGACTATTCAATCTAGACTTTTTACATACAATAAGAAGCAGGGTTCCCAGTCTCAGACTGCTTTGGTAGTATCGGCAGTCTAATAAGTTATCATCTCTGCGATTTCCTGAGCATCAAGGTTGCTTAAAAACGTTCAAGTTCAATTAATTCCCCACTGTTTTATCATATCTATGTTCCATTTTAATTCCCAAGGTTTAGTGGTGGTTATGTGGTGGCTGAAGGGGGGGGGGGATGTGATTGCGAAAAAGAACTTCTATACCGAATGTGGTACAAATAAAAATTTTGCAGTACATTTGGGTACAAACAAATGGCATTATTGAACTATAAAAATTCGAAGGTTGGGGACTGACGAAATATTTCCCCCACATTCAAATAGGAATAAATCTGTTCCGGAAGCGGTGGAACCAAACGGTTTTGCGGTACAGTCTAGTACAAACGAAGTACAAATGAACAACATCGGCGAAATTTTGATATTCCGAGATTGGGGGTGGACTGGCTGTTTCTCCAGCCCTCCTGAGTTTGAAACAGAAAATAACTCTGTACAGAAAAAAACACAAACAAAAAAATTTAAGAAACAATCCTGTACAAACGTAAACATGCGAATGGCATTATTGAAATTTGAAGGTGGGATTGATGAAATAGAGCCAAACTAATGAAGAATCCTGCATTTGAAGGGAATTTGAATTAATCGCTGAGATTTTGAATGAGGGAATTTGAATGAGTTCGTTGCATGCGGATATTTTTTAAAATGACACATCATAGATGATCCCTGGCCACACATCAAAATGCCGTTAACCTTAGGGTTGGCTGTGTAGTCTAGGCCTTCAGTACCATAGATGATCCGGCCGCCCAAATAGCTGCTCGAGTCCTTGCTGACGAGTCGGACGGTCTGGGTCTTCAACACCACAGATGACACATCACAGAGACATCCGGCCGTCCAACTTGCTGCTCTATATCCTTAGGATGAGTCGGACAGTCTGGGTCTTCAACACCATAGAAGAGAACATAGGGCGGATAACTGCGGAAAAGTATTAGTGTCGGAAAAGTGGAATGTAATATGTTTCAACAATGATGTTTTGTAATCACATTAAAGTTTTTTCCCAATAATATTGGAGCTGTAAGCGATGAACCCAAGGGATAGATGAAATGGAGCCGAACTAATGAAGAACCATGCATTTGAAGGGGATTTGAGTTAATCCGAGTTCGTTGCATGAGGATATTTTCAAAAATGACACATCACAGAAGAGCCGGGCCGTCCAAGCGGTTGCTCGAGTCCTGAGAATGAGTCGGACGGTCTGGGTCTTCAACATCACAGAAGAGAATAATAGGAGGGATAACTACGGAAAACTTATTAGTGGCGTTCTTCAGAATTACTTAAAAGTACGATGTAATATGTTTCAGCAAAAATATTTTGAAATCATGTTAAGTTTTCTTTTCCAACAATATCGGAACTGTAAGCGATAAACCCGAGGAGAGCTCGCATCAACAAATATTTGCAATGAAAACGCGCTACCAATGGAAATGGAGAATGCTTCAAGAATGCTGGACCACTATTGCTGGTCCCATAAAAAGAATGTCCCTCAAGCCAACTGCAGCAGAAATCTGATACAAGTATATTATAGTCAGAATACAATACACTTAACTCATTGTATATATTAAAAAAAGTATTGTATATGTTTTTATCTATCACAGAAATGGTGCTTAATGAAAAAACAAGGGTTAACAGTTCCAATATCTGTGCAAGATATACTAGAATATCATTTTCGCCCATTTAACAGAATAAAAGTTAAATTAGGTTGACCAGTGTCACCTTACACATTGTTTTTATAGAGGTATATCCAATGCATATAAAGTATAATGCTGATATGTATCTAATATTTTCCCAAAAAATTTTTGCATTGAATAAAATACCAAAGAATAATTTTTGTCAAACACGACAGAGTAGAGATGTTTTCACCTTTCGGAATTCCATACCTAACCAGGCCAAAAAATTGTATTTTTGGTTTTGTTTATAATAAAAATATGTTTTGTTTTTGGTATGGTATTTGCAAAGAATAGCATGCCCATTTAAGTTATTTCGAAGCAGATTTATTGGATTCTGAAAGAATAGAGAAAAGAAATAATTTCTTATGCATGCATATGTGAAGTAAAAAAGTATTTCTGGTTTGTTTTCGCTATTTACTTCATTTGCTCTATTTTCTATTACAATAAATGTTTAGGTTTTCATTTTGATTCAAAGAATCTAAATATGAGGAGTCCTTCCCTAGCCGTATATCATAGTACCGTCAGTGTATATGTACGCTCGTCTTTGCATTTCACATTTATATCACATGTATACTCAACCACTGGCTGCAATTCTAAGAAAGCATGTGCCCCCCATTATACAGCCAGTTTGGGAGATGATGTACACTGATTAATGTCTATAGATAAATAAATTGTGAATTACAGCATATACATAACACAAGCAGATACCAGTCTGTCACTCTTGGTGATAAATTTGTCGACAAAACTGGTGCAATAAAATGGCGACTGTTGGAAAGGATAGCGATGTTAGCAATAATTTAATATCTGTAGAGGATGTTATTCCTTATAGAATGGTATCTATGAATTTACCCAACAATGAACAAATAACAAAGGATGGATATTGTTCTCGCAATTTTAGGTTTATACAACTACCGTTGATGTGAGACTGCAAACAGTCGTGAGCAGACACTGCCATGAACCGCAACTTTTTAGAAGAGGTCCTCAATTACATATTATACACTTATGTTGCATAAAATATTTATCATGATAACTGTAAAAATCACGCTCTTTGCATATTTCTGTGGTGCACAAAAAGTTATATGCAAAGCATAATATTAAATTAATTATCTCAAACATGACCGTAATATAATACATCATGAAACACATTGCGTTGTGCAGCTATGTAAATCCGCCATATTTATCTCTAGTGCAAATTCCTGTAATAGAATATTTATTAACACAATGCTACAATTAACTGCACCATTTTAACTTTAAAATAAAATTATTTATTAAGGACATTTGGTTAATTATTAAATTGATTACAACAATTATCATATTATTATTTGCGGAGGAGATAGGACATGTGAGACCAGGTAAATTATAATTATTAAAGTGGTCTATGACCTGTTACTATAATGGATACGCACATACCTTCAATTTCTCTTGCAAATTTAACACACAGCTCATACTTTCGGCCGTCCAAATGGTTGCTCGTGTCCTCTGGATGAGTCGGACGGTCTGGGTCTTCTACACAGCTCATACTTTGTCTGGTCTTCAACATCAGGGTATATCATACTGGTACCAACTCACTGGGCAGTACTTCTCGTACTGCAGTCGATCTGGCATCTCCCGTTAAAGTTCTGTATCAGGACATTTCGTTCCAAACTCTATCGTCTCACTCTCGTCGAAGTCTACCGAATCTCTCTTACATCTCTATTGTATCTATTTTGCGGAATACTTTCTTATATGTCTTGTGGAATCATCATGGCATCTATATCGAATTGCTATTACATTTGGCGTTAAGTCGTGTATAATATCATTAGACCTTTTCGGTTGCAGCATCTTTTACCTGAGGTATGTTACGCCTCTTGCGCTACCATTGGCCAATCTTAAGGGCAATGAGACCAGCCAACTTGCAGATTGGTTAACATCTTTAATCAATCTCGTGACTTCACTTCAGCTTCCTAGGTTTATGGCCTACTTGACCTATCGGGTCAAGGCAGCTGTAAAGCTGGCGTCCTTAAGTCTGATGCTATTGTTTAACATTACAGACCTAATAAGTACGAACATAAAACTGTCTCACATATTCCTGCTTTCACATATTTATTCCTGGTCTCACAATTTCTTTATGAAAGTTTCTATATAAATTCAGTAATATTTAGTTGAATTATTTACACATTTTGCATACATATTAATAGATAATTGAACAACGCTATATTACATTTCATGAAAATTTACTCACACGCAACATTTATTCTCAACATTTGTAAACGGAATTATAAATAAAAGAATAGAATCGTACCAAATTCTTATCAGCATCAGGGTAACCCATCAAGGGATTGGATTTAGTATCTACAAAATTCTGCAAAATTTCGTTAAGTAGATTTTGGGTCAGAAGCAATATATACATGACGCCACACACACAGATGTCACGCTGAAAATGGTGTAGTCGTTTTGTGGAGTACACGAAAGATTCAGATCTTTCAAAAACCGGACACGATTTATATGCTTTCTCTATACATTACCATGTATTGTAAGGAAAGGTAAAAAATGAAATCAATAAAAATATTTCACACTTTGCATGAGTGCAGTTTTCAGAATATATCATTACACACTTTCGAGGAAACGGATTTCATTTCCAACGCTTGAAACACTTTTTCTTCTTCTAAAAGTCAGCAAGTAGGTAATATCCTTTTCCTTTTGACTGACATCGCACTACATTGATCTAAGCGTAATCCTTTTCGTGAGTAGGAATCTTATCGATCTGCTACAGAAAGAGTAAAGTAGAGAAAAAATACTGACACCCATAGAATATTTATTGGTTCTGGATTCCGAAAGTCAGTTATACAAGAAATCGACTACAACATATTCCCTATTATCCCCGTGAGTGCCATATTGATTTTAGATTTTAAAACATCATCAGCTGGACATACCCCATAAAATCCAGATAGAACAGTTTTTCTGAAATTCATTTTATCCCCGAAAATATGTGAAACTTCTCAAAATATTTATATTTTTTATGTAAAGCATCCTAGGGCGTGGAATAGATTAAATCTTGAAAAAATTGTGATTTAAATGAAACGAAAATGTAGGTATGTAACGGAAATGACATCATATTGTTACGGATACGTGACACAAAACCATTATAAAGATCTTGATCACGTGACCTTGACGACACATTCGATCTCATTGGAGACGAATTTGGTGTAATATCGTCAACTTAAGATAATTTTGACAACTACCCTGGAAACTTCTCGAATTTTGTTAATTTGTTAATAATCTCACGAGCAAAGTGGCTTTTATTTATAATCTCAAACATACATAAACCAAGTTTACAAATCTCTGTTATTAAAAAAATCAAAACATACCGAAGTCCACAAAGGAGCGGATACGACTACCTCGACAGTGATTCGCAGCATCAGAGCCATATAACTTCAATCGGCCATATCGTCGATCGAAAGAGTTAAAGCTTTTCGAGAAAGAATAAGTGTGCATAAATGAAGACGCCTCGACCTCGACCGGTGCTGGTCGTGTAGCAGCTAATGCCCGCACCGTATCGCCACTTACACTATTTACTCAGTAGAAGAGGGGTCTGACAAACGACGTCCTCATCTCAAAAAGTTGCAATTGCTCGATCAGATTTCAAGAAGTTTGCGACAACGATTTTGGTTCGGTCTGCTTTGTGTTCGATCGCGTCTGGTTTGCCAAGGATTTGCAGTTCCTGCCCGTTCGTCGCATCTTCTATTTCTAGGCACATTTAGAGATATGCAAAACATATTGCATGTTGAAATGTCTTCTTGCTATACACTGTCATGTCGCAATTCTGCGCCATGAGCCTTTTTGTATTTTCTGCGAGAGAAACATCCTTCTCTCCGTTCGTGCCAGTACAGTGTTTTTACTAACACTTGTTTCCATTGAAATTACTTTAAAAAGCGCATTTCGTCGAGAAAGCGTTGGATTGTCTAGACTTAGTGTCGGGCCGTGGAGCGTGACGTATTGGATGTGTAGTTGCTATGTGAGCGCGCCGTCCAATCAGGAAGAGGCGCATTTTTGCGAAAGAGAACTTGCGTGGGCTCAGAGGACCCATTTTTCGCTCACTTGGTGCTGGAACATTTCGACCGAAAGGTCGCATCGAAAGTTTTGTCTAATTTTTAGACAAAAGGCTTTGGCCAAAATGGCTTGCCGTTCATCTGGAGCTGAAGAAGAGGAGCCTGGAACCTTTCATTAATTATCCTGATGCAAATCTATTCTAAATTATATTTTTTTCCATTCCAGGAACATTTCCGATGACGACTCTGGAAATTGAGAGCGTAGAATGACGGTTTTGTTCAATTCGAGGCATTGTATATGGAAGTTCGGGTTCTAAAGATTTTGGAATCTACATTGGTTTCGCCCTGTGAACTTTTTGAATTACCAGCTAAAAACCCGTGATATTTTGATGCGAAACGGAGCTCCAAAAATTTGTTAATCTGGTATCAAGGTAAATTTTCTTTTTCCGGAAACAATGTTTCCGAAGTGGCACTGGCATGATGAAATTAAATTTAATAACAAAAATGGCTCATATTAAAATATTTAAAGTTAAATTTGGAAAGATTTAAGATCGTATGATTATAAATAAATTGAATACTTGTTATGCAACATATATATTTTTACCAGAGCATTGTTGAATGTGCCTAATAAGTGAAGCTCTGAAGTTTTATTTATAATTGAAAGTTAAAATGCAAATGTTGAATTCTTTGAAAAATCTAAAAATAAATCAATATTTAAGTTTGTGTTAAAAATGAGCCTGTTTATTTGTGTCTGCATATTTTACTTTACTCGCTGTATATCATTTAGGATTAATTCTCCTAAACTGGGAACTCCTTTAAATCTTGAACCTGGTGTTTTTGCTGATACATTTTTGAGAGTAAACATGCTAAATTTATGTCTCTTGGGCATTTTGAAATTAAGTTCACAAGTTGTGGGTGGTGGAGTCAGTAGGTGCTGTTTGTACTGACCCAGCACCCACAAATTGGTGCCGTATCCCTTCCCAGAGTATTACAGTGAGTGAAGTATAAATTTATGAAAAAGTGCAAATTTTTTTATTGTGATTATATATTGCAGTAATAACATGTCGAAGTAAGTGGAAAATTATTTTGTGGTGCAAAATATTTGAGTTTAATGGGCATGAAAATTTTTGTTTATGTGTCATAAAGTTGAAAGTGCAAAAAGCACAGAAGCCCATATGCACCTGATTATATGTGTAATTGAAAAATATTTGTTGCATATATTTCTCAAATTCATATGTCATACACACAAAATTTTATGTGGAAAAAGTAAATTTAAAAATTTCAAGAACACATACATTAACTTAAGTGCACACATATTGGTCTCTTGTTGCTGTGCTAATGCAAATATATTAAAAAGAAAAGGGAAAAATTTTTTTTTCTTTGACATGTTTCACATACAATTGGTTGCTCACCTATGTTGACAGAGGTGATTAGTCGTCCAACACTAACTTGACTCGACACTGTATTATCAATACAAGCTTGAGTTGACAGATTCACATACACTGATTGTATATCAGAATTACTGGCATTTATCACATACAAATATCATAATCAGTGGCCACAGTCATCAGTGTTTTGGGCTTACTGATAGTTATAAAAATCAGAGTTGTTGGCACATTCACATACAATATTGTTGTTTTTCCTACTATTACTTGGCTGGACACTGCATTATCACACAGAATTCAGTGGGTGTTTTCTGACATTATCTTCACATACAAATTATTTTGCTGGTTGCAAAAGTGCTGGCAACTTCACAAATATTGTGTTTCTGACTTGCTCTTCACAAGAACTGTGTTACTCAATGGATCAAGTCAGATTCTCTTGTTGATCACATATTGGTGAAAGTGAAATCATTTTTCCACAATAAACTGTGTTTCGTGATAAATTTGAATCTATTTGGTGAAAAACCTTGTGGAAAAAAAATGCCTAAATCTAAAAATACGAGAGCAAGCAGGAGTAGTGACTCCTCTACACAACCTGGTTCACGAAACCGTGTGCCTTCGGTGTCTCCGCCACGACTTTCTCCAAATTCTGGCAGATCAGCTTCCGCTGTCAGAGACTCTAACAAAGTGAAGGTCGGAATTGGATCACAGTTCCTTGGATCCATTCCAAGTTTTGCTGGCAATGCAAATGAATCTTTTCACGAATTTTTGGAGAAATTTCTTCTGGTTGCTGAACATGCAGAGTGGTCTAATAAAGACAGAATTTTCGTTCTGAAGTTGAAATTGTCTGGTAGGGCAGAAAGACTGATAAAATCCATCCCGAAACTAAACCAAAGCACGAATTTTTCAGAATTAGTGAATACACTCAAGGACAATTTTATGAAAAAAGAAAATATTGCCAAAAATGTCGCTTCCCTGGTAAACTGTAAACAAATGACAGGGGAAAGTGTTCGTGATTATGCAAATCGAATAGAGGCTGAATCGTATGTTGCCTTTCCGCAAGATGTTGTGTCTGATAATGAAGATTCCTTGAGAACTGCTATTTTGCTCAACTCTTTTAAAAAGGGGTTAAAAAGCCTTTTTAGAAAAGCCGTCTTATCTGCAAATCCACAGTCATTTGAAGCTGCGAAAGAAATAGCCATTCTGGAAGAAGAAGTACAGAATGAAGAGCTGGAAGAAATGACAGAGGACATAAATACAGTGAGAATTGAAAAAGACACTAAACAGGAAATTGAAGAGTTGAAGAATGAATTAAATTTAAAGAAGAAAGAATTTGAGAAATTAAGAAGAAAATTTAGTGAAAATTCAGAGAAAAGGAAGAAAAGACTGAATGAAATAAGAGAAGATCTGGAAAAGAGCAATTCCAGTTTTGAAGATTCCTTCTTGGATACGCCCTCTACAAGCAGATACAAGGAAAATGAATTGGAAGAAGAAGATTGGGAAGATATTCCAGTAAAGAAGAAACATAAACCATCAACATCTTTCAGAACCTCAACACCATCCAGGAGATCTGAAAGTAGAAACCGTTTCAGTCAAAGAAGAATTCCAGTTGCCTCACAGGAAGAAGAGTGGTACGTTAAAAGTCCATATCAAAATTATTCTCCAAGGAAAAATTCCTTATTCTTTAGAAGACCTTTTCGTAACAGTTCATATAGAAATCCAAATGTCCAAAGAAGATATTTTTCGAATTTTAGAAATTCCTTTGATAATTATAAATCACAAAACTTCAATAATTTTGGATATAGAAGAAATAACAGATACTTTAATAGTAGATTTGGTAATAGAAGACAATTCGGAAGACAGAATTTCAGAAGACAAAATTTTCAATCTCCATTAGTTAATAGACGAAATTCTGAAGTTAGTTACATGACTGAAAGCGAGACTCCTTGCCAAAACAATTTTCCTATTATTCAGGTTTTTGTTGAAGATGTCACATTAAATGCACTAATCGACACTGGAAGTTCTATAAACATTATCTATAGTGATGCTTTACACAAAATCAATCCGAGAAAAGTACAATTAAAGCATACATCCACTATTCTGAGAGGAATTGGAAGTCAAAATATTTTAGTTGAGAGAAAAGCTTCTTTTCCCATGATCATTGGAAATGAAAGAGATGTGATTGAATGCTGCATTTTAAATACACCTACCCCAGGAAGGTACAACATGATTTTAGGAAGTACATTTTTACATGAGAAACAAGTGACAATTACTTATAGACATAAACGTGTGAATTTTTTGTACTGTAGTATTCCCTTTACTGAATTTACCGAATCACAAAGCTTTACTGTGATTTCTGATTATGTACAATTTAAACCAGACGAGAGTTATGCAATAAGCCATGATTTTGACAGAAGAAATTACAATTTTACAAATGATGTAGATTATAGATCCAAAGACACAAAATTTTCAAGAAATTATGAAAATAGATGTAATAATGAATATTTATTTGAACAAAACAATTTTCACAATGAATTTAGAGACGTTGATTTTAGAGTTTTTGATGCAAATGGAAATGAAAGGTCAAATTATGAATGTGAAAATGATTTATATGAAAGACAGATGAATGACAATGTATATACAGACAGATTTTTGACAAAAGACAATACCAGTAACAATGAAATATCTCAGACAGATTGTGATAAACATGATGAAGGAAGTTCACAACAAAATCAGGCAATAGGGATTGCCAAAGCTTTCAACAAATGTGTTCTAAAACCATTTTCGGAAACTTTTATTAAATTAAAAAGAAATTACAAAATTGAAAAAGACACGACAATTTTGCTTGAACCTATCAATAATAAAGAATTTTCTGCAAACAAAATTTTTGTAGCCAGAAGTATCCACAAAATTCCTGAAAATGACTTTTTGTATGCTAAAGTTGCAAACCCATCTGAAAAAATTGTTTACATTAACAAAGGAATGAAATTGGGAACTTTCGAAAACATCCATGAATCTGAAATTGACATAAATAATAGAGTTGACATTGAAAACTGTATTGAAGAAAATGAAACATTTGATGCATGGGGAGGAGATTTTGATTTGAAACATATGAACTATGCACAAAAATCTTCGCTTTTGGAATTACTAAGTAAATATAAACATGTTTTTGCTAAAAATATGAAAGAATTGTCTGGATGTGACACTATTTTGCACGAAATTAATCTTGAATCTAACATACCTGTTAGACAGAAGCCATACCGCATTCCACACAATTTACAGAAAGAACTTTCACGCCAGGTAAACGAACTCCTTGATGCAAAAATCATTCAGCGCAGTACATCACCTTACAATACTCCAGTGCTTTTTGTTAAGAAACCTGATGGAAGTTACCGTTTGGTAGCGGATTTTCGAAAGCTCAATAAGATCACTATTGTTGAGAATTATCCTATTCCGAACATATCGGAATTAATCGATAACTTGTCTGGAGCCTTGTATTTTTCTACCCTGGACCTAACCAGTGGATTTTACCAATTGTGTTTACATCCTGATGATTATCCGAAGACTTCTTTTTCAACACCTGATGGCCACTTTGAATGGACCAGAACCCCATTTGGTCTTAAGAATGCGCCTGCATCCTTTCAGAGACTGATGTCTCTGGTGCTGGCTGGCATATCTGGAATTTATATAGATGACATAATAGTTGCTTCAAGAACATTCGAAGAACATTTGAAAAAACTAGAAGAGATTTTTGTAAGATTAAGTAAACATGGTCTTAAATTGAAACCAAGCAAATGCCATTTCTTCAGAAAAACAATTAAGTATCTTGGATTTTTGGTATCAAATGGAAAAGTACAACCTGATACTCATAATTTGGAAGTTGTAGAGAAATTCAAAATCCCTAAATCAATTAAGAATGTGAGACAATTTCTTGGACTCACTGGATTCTATAGAAAATTCATAAAAGATTATGCAGAACTGACCTTGCCATTAACAGAATTATTGAAAACTAAGAATAATGAAAGCAAAAAGAAATTTATTTGGACTAATGAAGCTCAAAAATCTTTTGAAATTTTGAAAGGAAAACTTTTGTCAAAACCAATTTTGACCCTTCCAGATTTTAGAAAACCATTTATTTTGCATACAGACGCATCAAATCACTCTTTAGGTAGCTATTTGTCTCAAGAAGATGAGAATAAAATTTTGCATCCAATATCTTACGCAAGCAGAAAGCTTAGTGAAGCAGAATGTAAATACAGTGTTGTCGAAAGAGAAGCATTAGCTGTTGTTTGGGCTACAAACTATTATAAACATTATTTAATTGGAAAACCTTTCACAATTTTTTGTGACCAGAAGTCACTAACATTCGTATTTAAATTAAAAGATCCTACATCTAGATTGGCTAGATGGATTGCATCCTTATCACAATTTGATTATCAAATAGTACATAAACCAGGAAAAGCAAATGTTGTTGCTGATTATATGTCAAGAAATGTAGATGAATGTACAAATACTATTGACAATGTTCCACAGAGATATGTATCACAATACAAAGTGATAAACAATGTTAATCAAAATTTTCAGAATGCAAATCAGAATTTACCAAGTTTCAATAATGAAAATCAAAGTTATGTAAACAATACTAATAGTAGCAATAGAAAAGAATCAGAAATCAATTTGAATCCAGCAAATACAAATGAAGAAAATGAAATTTGTGCTGTTAATAATAATGAAAGTGAAATGCAAAATGAAAATAACATACAAATTGGTCAATTGGAACAAACATTTACTTGTCCTACCTTGCTCATAAGAATTAAGAATGCTCAGAAATCTGATCCAAGGTGCAATAAAATTATAGATCTCTTAGATAAAAACATAAAACCTTACCCACAAACTTTGGTATTTTTTAGAAAAGATGATATCCTGTGGTGTACTCACAAACACCCAAAGCGTAGACATCAAGAACAAGAAAGAGTTGTTGTTCCACAAGAACTTGTGTCTGAAATTTTATGGTTACATCATGACTGCCCCACTTATGCTCATTGTGGATTTAGAAGAACTTTAGCTTCTGTTAGTAGAAAATACTTTTGGCAGGGAATGTATTCCCAAACCCATAATTATGTATCATCATGTGAAATTTGTGTGGTAAATCGTGGCTTTAGAAATAACAAAGCACCCATACAAAGGTTTTCAAAGTCCACATACCCATTTGAGCGTATCGCCATGGATTGTGTCGGACCATTACCTATATCAAGATCTGGAAATAAATTCATATTAGTCATAACTGACTATTTTACAAGATGGCCTGAAGCATATCCCTTGGCTTCAATAAAAACTGAAGACATTTTAAGTTGCTTAGAGCACTACATAGCTCAGCATGGTATACCTAAATTCATCGTCTCGGATCAAGGGACGAATTTTGTTTCTAGAACAGCAAGATGTTTTTATAAGAAATTAGGAATAATAAAGAATACTACTACTGCCTACATGCCATCTGTAGACGGTTGTGTTGAAAGATTAAATGGTACCTTGATCAGATCCTTGAAAAATATTGCATATAACGATAAAGATAATTGGGACAATCTGATACATTTTGCTTTATTAGCACATAGAAATGCCATACATGCTTCTACGGGTGAATCGCCTGCGTATTTACTCTATGGTAGAGATTTAACAGTTCCAAATACTTTGATCACTGGATTTAAACCTCCGACATATGAATCAACATATGATTATGGAGAAGACATGAGATTCAGACTTAAAAGAACATATGAGGTAGTAAAAAGTAACTTGGAAAAAGCTGAAAATTCACAAATTTTACAACAACATAAGAAAGCAAAGATGCCCAATATTAAGGTCGGTGATTTAGTGTATCTTTACACTCCCTTTTTACCTCAAGGCCAGTCAAGAAAACTGAGCTCTTTTAACAGAGGTCCTTTTAAAGTGATAAAACAAACATCTGCAGTGAATTTCTTAATCAGACATGTAATGAATCCCAAAAATGAACAACTGGTTCATGTGAACAGACTGACTCTTTTACCTCCAAGAAGAGAGGAATTGCAAAGATTTTCAAAACAAACTCATGAAAGTCAAAAATTGAACTCTAAGACAAATAAACTTACTCCTGTGATCACCGCTGAGAAAGACTCTGTGAAACTAAAATCTTGTTTGACAAGATCTGGAGATAAATCTCAAAACAAAAAAACTGTGAAACGAGTAAGATTTAATTTGCCAAATAAAAGGGTAAATGAAAATGCTGTTCATACTAGATCAAATTGTCGTACAAATCAAAATCAACAATATGTTCAGAGAAATAATTCAAATAACTTTGATAATAGAGGAAATGGAAGAATCATTTACAATAACAACTATAGAAATAATTATACACCACACCAAAATCATTATTATATGACAAACAGAAATACACGTACACCTTATAATCTTAGATATGGTCAAAGATTTTCACAATATTAAATTTTGGTTGAGTTCACAATTTTACAGAAATTAAATTTTGCAAGAAAAGATTTCATTTTAAGTTAAAGTTTATACTTGTTTAAGTTTTATATTTCAATATTGTCTTTTAAAATAGAATTTATGGAAAAATTGTTGTGATTTTAAAATTTATTGGAAATCTTGCATTAAGTTAAAAAAAGTAAATAAGTAATTGATTTTGTGAACCATAATTTATGAATGTTTATATTATAATTTAAATAATAAGTAATTTTATTAATTAGTAATTTTGTTAACTGACTCTCCTTGGACTTTAAAATTTTTTCGAGAGTCCTGTCTTGATTGACTTTGATTATATTGATGTGTTGTAATGTAAAAGAATGTTTGATTATTTGTTTAAGTTCATTAATGAAAATAATTAAAATGGTGTTGGTAAATTTGTTGTTCCCCTAAGTAAAAAGGAGGAAAATTTTGAATATTGAAGAAAAAAATATATAAATAAATAATGAAAAGTAAATGATTTATTAAAATAAAATTGAAAGTAAATATGAAGTATATAAAGTAATTGAAATAATTTAAGTAATTTGAATTTGAAAATGAAAAGTTTGAATTTGAAAATTTTTGAAATTAAATGTTTTGAAGATCAAAAGTAAATGATCTCTTTTGAAAAATGTTTTGAAACTTTGTTGCTGAGAGAGGTGAAATTTTTGGCTGATGTGTTGTTGAAATTCTGTTCTCTTGAAATTCCATTTCACATTGTTGTTTTTTTTTTGACCAGCAGTTTTCAAACATCTACACAAATTTCAGTTAGACATCATATTTTTATGCTGCAACCCCTTTTTCTGAAAGCTGGCTGGTGGACGCAAACATTGGACAAATCTACACGGATCACAGATGAAGAAGCAGCTTAGCAATTTAATTGTCCGAACTTTTGTGGCAGGACTGGAGTCCTGGACGACAACTTGCTCCGAGCCTACCTAGGAGGGTTGTGTTTGGCCAGGTGGGAAACTGGTGAAGCTATGAGGATGATGATGATGAAGAAGATGATGATGATGTTGGGATCAGCGCAAGCTGCCCAAAAATGGTTGATGATATCCGTGCTTCTGAGGCGTGTCCTGGCGTCCTGTTTCTGCTGCAATCGCTTCCTGCACGCGAGTATTTTTTTTCCCTTTTTCTACACTCCCTTTTTTGTTGGCAACTCGTTAGTCCCCGCCGAGTTTGCTCTTTAGATGTGTTCCTGCTCTTTTACATAACTGACGTGAATTTCAGGAGAAATTTCTCTCCTTTTCTCTCTCTCAGTAGACAAATGTATATAAATGTAAATTTTTCTTTTGTGACATGAAGTTGTCACTTGTTGAGTTATTTCAGAGTGAAAGTTGTTAAAAGTAAAGTAAATGAAAATTTTAAGATAAATTAAATAATGTAAATATAAATGAATAATTTAAAGTAATTTATGAAAGGGTGTCAGAATAAGAAAATTCTGAATTGTTTTAATGACAAAATAAGTTGAATTAAAGTTAATGTTAAAATTGTTGAATAAATGATGAAAGGGTGAAAAATTGAAGATAAATGTAATTTAAAGTTAATATGTTGAATTTGAAAGTAATTTAATGTGAAAGTTAAGATTTTAATGAAAGTTTTGAAATGAAAAATTGAAATTGAAAAATGGAAATATTGAAGTGACTTTGTTCTCAAAAAGTGAGACATTTTTGAATGAGTGAAGAATCTCATTTCCTGAATATGACAAATTTAATTTAGAAATTAATTTTCAAAATATTTAACCTTTTGATGAAAATTAAAAATAATTGTTTTGTGTCACTTGTGTGTTTGAAAGTGACAAATGTTAAATTTTTGAATTGTTTATATTGTTAAGTTTTGTAAATTCATATCATATCATATTTTATTTTTCATATCACCTGGTTGATCTCAATGTAGATGATTGAGATAGTGTGTTGTCAGGCAAATTGTCTTGACAAATTTTCTTTTGAATTTTAGTGTAATAAATGTGAATTTTTGTAAAGGTTCCTTTAAGATGTGGTGACGCCTTGTCATCCTTTCGGGTTTCTTTTGGTCTTTACCTGTGGTGATGAGTGGCTTGGCCAGTCATTCAGATCTACAGTGTTGTTGCTTTTGAGAGAGGTGAACGATCGCACTTTTCTCGCCCAAAATTTTGTATTAAATTATTTTACACTTACAGGTTCCTAAAACTCCTTGTAAATTTTGTGTTTTTGTGTTTTTGAGTGAGAGAAAAATTTTCCTCACTGTGTTCTGAAAATTTTTGCCTCCCGGAAGGGGAGAGCTGTCATGTCGCAATTCTGCGCCATGAGCCTTTTTGTATTTTCTGCGAGAGAAACATCCTTCTCTCCGTTCGTGCCAGTACAGTGTTTTTACTAACACTTGTTTCCATTGAAATTACTTTAAAAAGCGCATTTCGTCGAGAAAGCGTTGGATTGTCTAGACTTAGTGTCGGGCCGTGGAGCGTGACGTATTGGATGTGTAGTTGCTATGTGAGCGCGCCGTCCAATCAGGAAGAGGCGCATTTTTGCGAAAGAGAACTTGCGTGGGCTCAGAGGACCCATTTTTCGCTCACTTGGTGCTGGAACATTTCGACCGAAAGGTCGCATCGAAAGTTTTGTCTAATTTTTAGACAAAAGGCTTTGGCCAAAATGGCTTGCCGTTCATCTGGAGCTGAAGAAGAGGAGCCTGGAACCTTTCATTAATTATCCTGATGCAAATCTATTCTAAATTATATTTTTTTCCATTCCAGGAACATTTCCGATGACGACTCTGGAAATTGAGAGCGTAGAATGACGGTTTTGTTCAATTCGAGGCATTGTATATGGAAGTTCGGGTTCTAAAGATTTTGGAATCTACATTGGTTTCGCCCTGTGAACTTTTTGAATTACCAGCTAAAAACCCGTGATATTTTGATGCGAAACGGAGCTCCAAAAATTTGTTAATCTTGTATCAAGGTAAATTTTCTTTTTCCGGAAACAATGTTTCCGAAGTGGCACTGGCATGATGAAATTAAATTTAATAACAAAAATGGCTCATATTAAAATATTTAAAGTTAAATTTGGAAAGATTTAAGATCGTATGATTATAAATAAATTGAATACTTGTTATGCAACATATATATTTTTACCAGAGCATTGTTGAATGTGCCTAATAAGTGAAGCTCTGAAGTTTTATTTATAATTGAAAGTTAAAATGCAAATGTTGAATTCTTTGAAAAATCTAAAAATAAATCAATATTTAAGTTTGTGTTAAAAATGAGCCTGTTTATTTGTGTCTGCATATTTTACTTTACTCGCTGTATATCATTTAGGATTAATTCTCCTAAACTGGGAACTCCTTTAAATCTTGAACCTGGTGTTTTTGCTGATACATTTTTGAGAGTAAACATGCTAAATTTATGTCTCTTGGGCATTTTGAAATTAAGTTCACAAGTTGTGGGTGGTGGAGTCAGTAGGTGCTGTTTGTACTGACCCAGCACCCACAACACCATACAGAACTAGTAACATTCCTATACTCTTCAAGTACAATTCATTTTACTATCCGCCGATACCAGCCTGCGTTAGATTTTTTAACAGAACTCTTGATCTTGCCTTGCTTGCCCTTCAAGGAGTAATCTAAGTAGGGAAAATCTGGGCAACAGTAACGAATTACAAAAAACTACTGTCATGTGACTTTAGGAACTCTCCCTGCCTAGAGTGTTACGTTTCCCCTGTAATTCAATGGGAGAAGGTGAATGCCAAAGCGTCCTTGAAAGAAAAAAATATATATTATTAATTACTTCTGCTCCCCCTTAGCTTTGAAGGATAAAATATTGTAGGAGATATTGATGAGCTTCTTGATGAAATTTTTCCATCAATGTATTTATAAAAAATATTCATTAAAACATCTTAAACTGCGTTTTACTACATTTTAGCGATATTTGGTGGCTTGTTGTAACTAAAACAGTTGTATATAACAATGAACAAACTACTACTATGGCACACTTTTAGAAATTTCTGGAATTGCTAAAATGAGCCGTTCTAGCGGGAACGTGCCAAATCTGGCGGTCATTTGTAGGAGCGAAGGGGGAGATTCCAGGACATACTGGCCATGATTTTAAGATGGCTAAATAAAGGAAATGCTACGTCTATTAATACTAACTCTTTGTGTCTGCCCTGCTGCAAATTTGATCCATAGACAAAGACAATGCAGAATGCTCGTTCAAGTGATTATAGCTTTCCCTAGGTACAATCGCCACATACAACACACATCAACCTTCTTACATTCGAAATAAGTGAAAGGACTAATCTTACACATAAATCTATGACGAGTAACACAGTTACTCAATATTTTTTTACACACCTAAATTTATCCTAAATTTATAATTGACAATTATCTTTCTTCTTTATATCAAAGTTTGTTTATATCAAAGTTATTTTTAAAATTATCTGCATTTTGGGTGTCTGAGATTTCTGAACTTTATACCATCGTGGGCCAAAAAAATCTTGAATTTTCTTAATTAACTGAATTTGTATATATATAACATGACATTTTTTAATTTATAGTTATAGCAGACTTTTTTTGTATTTTGTAATTCAATTTTTTACACAGTTTTTGATTCCATTTGTAACCATACACAGGAAATACCGAAATCAACTGTTGGCTATTCTTCTTATCCAACCATTGATAATATTTTTAATGATTGATTTTCAGATTAAAATATCGGCAAACGTTTAAAGCACAATAAGACAACAAAGAGTGATAGAAGTTTAAAATAGTGTTTTACAACCCGCAATTTTCATGTTAGCAAAACTATAATATGTGAATTATTTTTATGCATTAATCTGAAACAGTTTTTAGTATTTAGTACTTTTCTTAAGCATATAGATGTCACATTTAGTAACCACTAGTCATTTCGCCTGCGCGAAACGTGGATGTAAATAGTGAGTTACAGACAATGTCCATGTATATAGAACTTTTTAATTACACAAAATCGATACACATTAAAAAAATCTGATGTGGGCAAAACATGACTTTCCTTATATAATGCAATGAATTTACTACTTTTACAGTTAAAAAAACTGTTATTCTTATAGTAGATCCTTATATTCTTTCCAAGATATTGAATTTTCTTCAATTAGTCGTCATTTTCATTGATTTAGCGTCATTTTTATCCATTTGGCGAGATATTTGTTAATTTCTCAACAATTAAAAATGTCGCCAAGTTGGCGATATTCCGCCAAAATTCGTCGCCAAATTCTCGCCAAGCGTTATGGACGGAGAAATAAATTATTTTTACAGCAGATAAATGACTATTGGCGTTTAAATACAAAAGTATTACTTAAAGTATTTTGTTCATGAATGGAACGAGCTAGATCCACGAGAATAATGTCACCCAATTTATCGCATGGTATTACATATGAAAAGTGAACATGTTTCTCAATAGGAAGTATATATTTTTTATTTTATATAACTTTTTGATAATTTTTTTGAAAAATGTGCAATATCTCGAGAACGGTTCATGTTAGCGTTCTAAAATTTATGTCAATCGTTTTCTAATGAAAAATTACATAAGAGATGTCTATTTGCGTAACTTTTTAGCGGTTTTAATTTTTTGACGATTTTTTCAAAATTTCACTCGAAAATTTAGAGGGGTTCTGAACATTCGATTAAGTATAAAACAATATGCTTCCAGTGTTTACGGATTGTGATTTTTGTACCAAATTTTGTTCGAATCGATCCATTCGTTCGTCAGTTATCGTCTCCACAGACTCACTGACACACACACACATAGACATCACTTCAGAAATGTTTGATTCGTGATCAGGGATGCTTGAAACGTGCTCTCCCGTCGAAAACTCGAATTCGAATTTTCGACCCCGTTACAATACTTTCCTTATACATTATGTATATAAGGAAAGTAATTACAGAAGAGCACGTATCATATTTCTAAATTAAATAAAGATCAATATTTATATACCCATTCTGTTCAATTTAGCATATTTTACATTCAAATTATTAAGATACTAATTTGCATATTGTCATTTTCGTCCGGTATTACCACGTTAACATATGTTGGATCGTATCTGGAACTTTAATCCTTAGCACTGAAGTGTGAAAGTGTTAACAAAGTCTGTCAGTTTAACTTGTTCTGTAGTCGGACAAATGCAACTGCACGAAACCATTACCAATGATGAATTGGGAGAGCGAAATGCATAGAAATAGCAGGATTGGAATTACATTTATTTGTGTATCAACGGATTTTGATAATTGCAAATATATTATTACGGCGTATGCTTTGAAATCGTGCGTGTACGTTCAGAATACAAGAATGAGGAACATTTTTTGATAACTCACACGTTTTGTACAACGTAAACAAGAACAATATATAGTAAAACAGCACTTAAATGCTTCACTAATATCACAAAACAGCCGACACTATTCCTAAAATATTAACGTATCTTGTTTCACAAAATAGCGACTACTATTTTCAAAACATTGACGAATATCACAGTTCAATGTAACTCGTATCACGCCAACTGCTGTCCAACTGAGTGATGATTCTTTTTATAGACTCTCTATAGAAATTTCTAGAAATCTCTCATATCTAGAAGAATATTCGTTATTTCGAGGTGTTTCTCGAACCTTCGGAAAGTCATCAAATGTCGCCAACTTGGTATTAAATCACCAAATCTGGCAAGTTTTGCGTCATAGGTAAGGTAGCATGTACGGAAATTAAGTAAGGTTGTCTGTATTGAAATATTACCAGTTGTTTATTCTTTGGTTACTTTTTCTTGTTTTTCTTTTATTTCTTTTCTGACTTTTAAAAATGTGTATTCGACTTGGACACAGATCTTATAATTTTGACAAAACATTGTGATCGGTTTGACATCCGTAGAGACACTGACACTCAACTTAATTTCACATTCAATTAACCTTAATTTCACATCCAATTTTACATGCAGAAACCAACAATTAAATAACAATTCACTTTTGTTTGTATCACGTCAACAACTTCAACTAAACGATGACTGGTTTTCAATACCGACTACAGTAAGAAAGAGTATATCGCACGTTCGTAACAATATTTTTAAAATTACATAAATTCATGACAAATTCGCCGTTTAACCGAAAGTAAAATTCAATTTAAAATAAAAGCACCGTTAACTACATTCCAAAAATAAAGGATATATTATACACCGTCCGCAGGTATCTTCATTAATTCTAATTTTTTATGGTTAGTTTAATGCCCTACTTTATAATTTTGTAATTAATATTGTTATAGTGCCACATCCTTTTTGATTTTTGTACGAATTATAGAAAAATGGCTTTTCAAAAAGAGACCTCATATGAAACCAACTAGAATTACATTAGTTTCATTAACATTAATTCCTATTTGTGCAAGGGAATTAATATAATTTGCATAAATTTCTTATTAAACAAAAACTTTGATTTCTAATAAAAGTTTTTCTGGTGATATAGCGCATTTGCTGTCGTAAATTTCTTCAGCTATCTCTTTACAAATTCTCAATTTGATATTTAAAATAACAACAGTTTTTATATTTTTTATTCAGTTCCAAAACTTCCAATCATAATTTAATACCACCTGTTAAGCATGCTTTTAAGTTAAGCAAAATTCCTCCTTCCCTGAAATGTTAATTCATGCATTTCATTAGAATCATAACAAAATTTAACTCTGTGTTTTCTCAGCTTATTCTGATTGGATGTTTATATGCTTTTCGCTCCAATTCTAATCGCAATACCAAAGCTGAAATAAAAATACTCAAATTATTGTCATCGATAAATCTATTTATGATAATTGGTCATTTACTCCATGATGGGCCGAAATGTATCAGTTAAAAGTGTTCCAACTGTAATAATTTAAATTAAATTTAGAATATAATATCTGGTATTATTCCTGATAACATAAACTACTGCTCATACCCTCATTTACCAACTGTGCTAGATATTGCTTCATCTAAAGTTCGTAAAGTCGATTTCCCCTTTGTTCCATAATTGAAATATTATCAGTTGTTTATTGTTTAGTTTCTTGTTTTTTTTTTGTTTTTCTTTTATTTTTTTCGCACTTTTAACAATATGTATTCTACTTGGATACAGATCTTATAATTTTGCCAGAATATTGTGATCGGTTTGACATCCGTAGAGACATTGTCACCCAATTTTTAATGTTCAATTTCACATGTAGAAATCAACAATTAAATCACAATTAAATCACAGGGTTACCTTACACCTTTCTGGTAGGTTGGACGGTCTGGGTCTCAACAACAACAACAACAATTAAATCATAATTCACTTTTTTTCGTATCACGTCAACAACTTCAACTGAGCGATGACCTATGCAAAATTCTGAATAAGACAGCTAGTGTAATATAAATTTAATTTATCATACATTCTCTCATTATTTAAAAGTGATTTTTATAATTCATATTATTTGGCAAAATAGATTGTTTATCTGGGAGCACTTGGTCAAAAATTTTAATACTGTTATGACGTATTCTTAGTAGATGTGGGTATAATCGCAAGATATAAAAATGAGTGCGAATTTCAGAATAACTAGAACTTTTGTTTTAAGCACCATTATGCGTAAACATAAACAATACACAGTTAATAACTGCCTAGCTATCTTAAGATCACAAAGCCAGTATGAGGCACGTATAACAACAAAGGCCTACACTCATTTACAAAAATTAATGATTTAATTCTCAAGACACTGATTAAATTCTCAATTCACTTTTATTCGTATCACGTCAACAACTTCAACTGAGCGATGTCATACATATACTCTCTACAGAAAATTCTGAATAAGATGGATAACTCGAGGGATTTTTGACCAATCTGTAAAACTGGGAAGTTTCTAGACCTAACTTAGATATAATAATACGTATTTTATTTTATTATATATTTTTTCATATTTTAAAAGTGGTTTCTAAAATTTCGATGGCGATATTCCATATTTTTTAACATTTTTATAATGGCGACTTATATATTTTTATAATTTATATGCCGTCAAGGTAATGATATTTCGCCAAATATGTCGTCAAGATTAAGTCGCTTTCCCCGGGGTTAGATAGGCAATATGTCTTAAATATTTTAGATATTCGTAACACTTTATTTAACCAATCATTTCGATATATCTAACCTATACGAATTACAGGCTATCAAACTTGAATACTTCGAATTTTCGGTAAGAATTAGTTCTACATGCCATAAATGGTATTTCAAACTTTAATCCTTAACACACCAATGTGAACGTGGGAACACTGTCATCTTGACATGCTGTCTTGCTGGACACGTGTAATGCCACTGATAAATTGATTCGGTAGAGTGAAACAGAGGCATATACAAACTCAAATTACATTTACCAGTGTATTTGCGGATATCAACACATCTAGTTATTGCAAATAACATGTATCCCGAATTCCAAAATTTTCGGCAATTAGGTTACACACATTACAATTGGAATAAAAATCTGTGAGCATGCAAGTATAATTTATTTAAAATTAATGAAACAGTAAAGTAAAGGAATAGGTAGTATTAAAATACAGTAATGGGAAACAGTAAAGTAAAGGGTTGTACTAAGTAGTAGGTTATCCTAAAATAACGTAAAATGAATTTGACAATTATCATTGAACAAGTAATGAGGTAGACTATTTGTGATAATGTTTAATTAGTACGAATTATTTTTTTAATAATTTCGTTAATCATTTTAAACTAATTAAAGTACAAAATAAAATATTTTTTCTTACATAATAAAGGAATGTGTGTGTGTGTGTGGGGGGGGGGCAGGAAGTCTAAACTTTGTAAGGCCATAAAATTTTGTACACGGGTACTTCAGGACCTGAATAGGTGCAGCTCGGCATTTTTTAAATTTCGAATTAGATTATTAGTTATTTTATGTTTTACCCCGATTTACAACAACTTCGTTGGTCGTTATTCACACATATTGATTTCTTCGCGACCTAAATAAATATCAGAGTTTCCATCTTGACACCATCAGAAAGGTCGGAGAACTTTTTTCCACCAATCTTTAAACCGAATACATGGGACAATTTATTCATATTTATTCATTTTTTAAAAATTCATTGAAATTTGTGATCTGATATTTATATCGTCGCATTTAAATAACTATGATTAGCACAATTCTACAATTTGGTTCGAATATCGCCATATATATCAGCATTCTAACAAAAATGCATTTTCCGATTTCATAATTAATTTTAATTTTTGTAATTTTTTAAGTGATCGCATTCAGATATCACAATGGACCGTCCTCACCTCAATGGGGTTTCTGTGTTCCCCTCTTTGGATCAGATCCATTTATTTTAAAGAAAGGCAAGATGGTTGTGAATTAATAGGTGGATAATTGGCATCCAGGAAGAACTTCTAGAGTGAGTTTTTGAATCTTTTATTTCTTTTTTATGCACAGCCGAGGTATGAAACATATTGATGTGTAATCATAGATCGCGGATGTGTGGGATTAATTTAGTTCCCTTCCCGTTTTCATTAACGGTCAGAATGGAGTATTGGAAATATAAAAATCGTGTTATTTGCATAAGATATAAACAACTGTCAATCTCAATTTGTGATTCGGAAATTTAATTTGTATTGCAAAAATGATTTTAGTTCAAAAGAAGCGATTCTGAAATTGAGTATGGTATGACCTGTGTCTGTATTATTTAAGTATTGTGTGCTTATTTAGGACCCTGCCAACACCTTGTGATTCGTCCTAGTATTTACATATATCTAAATATTAAAAACATCTTAGTAAAAATAAGGTAATTGTCTACCAGTATTAAATCAAAATAAAGTAATTAATAGATTTAATTTTTAAATTTATTAAAATAAAACCATAAATGCCATTTTTACTTATGTGTAAACTTAAATGTTAGCATGAATATCTACTGTAAAGTTTGGTATATCATTCAGCAAATCTTAAAATCCATGTCCATCGAATATCTATATAGATGAAATTGAAAATCTGTTCATTTATTTGTGTGTTTGTCTCATCATCAAAGAAGAACGGTTGCACCGAATTTCACGAAAAATTTGTGGATAATAACCCCAATTAAAAATTGCCGTAAAATAGCCCCAATTAAAATTTAATCCATGCTTCGAGTTTCTAGGACTAGGGGTTGTCGTGTTATGAATGGGAAACGAACCTCACATTAGCTATAGCATTATGCAAACGATGTTTTTGCCGCAAGTTGATTTGAAAATAAAATATATCATGTTATTAATCAACGGAATTAAACCCAATGAGTTTATTCAGCACAACATAAATGCTACGTTGCTAAGCGGCAGAAATAAACCCAATGAGTTTATACAGCAGACAATTTTTATTAAATCTTTTCAGATTTAAATAATAAAGATAGAAATCTATATAAATAAAATTCAAAATATGTCTGTTTTATTTATGTGTGTGTTTATGTTTGTTTCGTCTCATTATCGAGGGAGAATGAATTTCAAGAAATTTTGTGGATAGACTTAAAATATCAACATTTAAAATCTAATCCATGTTTTGAGTTTCTAGGATCAGTGGTTGTGTCTAGATATAAATAAAAACCGAACAAGTAAACCTCTAAGCTACGGAATTAAACTCATTGAAAGATTTTTAGGATAATTATATACAGCAGATGATTTTTATTGAATTATTTCCAATGCAAATAACTGAGAAATGTATATAAATTTGATCGGGATTACATTTTAGACTGAATTATATCAATTACGCCATTCCGGTTGAAAGGTTACGAGGATTATTGATATTTCCAATTTCTGAAGTCATCTGTTTTACTTTGGAAAATATTTTTCAAAGTCATATATTGTGTTTAGCCGATTGTTGAAACGGAATAAAGATGGTACGGGTATATCTTCTAACAACATCTTAGCTCTTACATTTTGGCATATGATGAAACCAATATGTTGGCCAATTTCATATATTTTGTAAATTTGTTTACAAATGGACCAGGAGTCCCTGCAGGTAATTGTGTACACCGAGAACACGTATTCTCATACTTCCTTTTAGGAAAATTAAATTAAATATTTTAATGGGATGTTTTGATTAACGATGTTGTTTAGAACACTGTAAGAATTTGCACATAATTATGAATTTTAAGTTTCCTTATGTTGTATATTCCATACAAAAAAACGCGTATACTGCTAGTATGTAATAATCTGAGTCAATATAGTAAAGCAGATTTCGGATAGCAAAATTTAAGAATGATAAAGCTACATTTCAACAAACCTGCTCACAATGTATCATATATTTTATTTACATGGCAAATAATTTGTAAATTTTGAATTTTCGCCAGGCGTCATGCTCACAATGGATGAATCCTTCATAGTTTAATCCTTTGTACGCCCATATGAATGTGTTGGCACAGTTCGTCAGCTTGACACAGTTTCTAGTTAAACAAGTTAAGCTGCGAAATAGCATTACCATTGATAAATTGCGTAGCCAGTGTAAAACATCAAGAATCAGTCGGACTGGAATTAATTTTGCACGTGTATCAACGGATTTCGACACATCTCGATAATTATAAATACAAACTTCGAATTCCGAAATATACGATAATTTACAATGCGAATGAACAGAATAATTAGATTTGAAATTAAAGTCCTTTTGGAAATATACGACTAAATATATATTGAGCCTGCGAATAAAATAAATATAATATATGATATTAATAGTTTATACTTCAATTAACAGTTATTGATAAATGTGAAAAGAATGAATATGTATTCTTTATGTTTGAACAGTATGCAACCAGTTTTAGTTGTTATATTATGTATAGTACTTATATTCAAATACAATGTATAGTTGTGGCTTCAAAAATTCAACTCATGTATATTTATAGATTTGAAAAGTGCGCAAAGGGAATCGGCATTTTTATCGATAGTGTTTATATTTTTGGTTTGTATTGCTATTTGTCGTTAATTGTGACTGTTTTGTCAACGAGTCTGAGGGTACGATATCGGAAACATCTATTTTATTGTTAGTGCGAAATATTCTAGAGGTATTAAAAATTTTACCTTGCACAAGGAGCATGATATCTTTCAATAGAGCTGAACGATTTTCCTAAAATTCAGCATTTTTACAATTTGTGTAAGCGAGACAAAGTTATCAGCAAGATAAAATTAGAATAAATTTTAACTCGGTGCCATTGTTATTTCATATCATTAAAATCGTTAATCTGACGTGAAAATCAAGTCTGGGGCACACCAGACTTTCTTCTTATTGTTTTATTATCCTACGCCAACATCAGACCGTTCAGCAACAGGCCCCTCGCAATCCAATAGCACAAAGCTCAACATATGTAAATGTCCTCAGAGACGAATGTTGACACTCAACTTGATTTGACAGGGGGTTACCAGCGAAGATATTCTCTATTCGCAGACAGGGGTTCTAGGGATATTCTTTCTCTAGCAGCAGACAGGGGTTACCAGCGAAGATATTTTCTATCCGCAGACAGGGGGATTTACCAGCGAAGATATCCACCATCCGCAGACGAGGGTTACCAGCGAAGGTATTCTTTATCCGCAGATAGGGGTTACAAGCGAATATATTCTCTAGCCGCAGACAGGGGTTTACCAGCGAAGATATTCTCTATCCGCAGCCGGGGGGGGGGGGGGGTGTACCAGCGAAAATGTTCTCCAGTCGCAAACAAGGGGTTACCAGCGAAGATATTCTCTTTCCACAGACGGGGGGGGGTACCAGCAATAATGTTCTTTAGTCGCAGACAGGGGGTTACCAGCGAAGGTATTCTCTATACGCAGACAAGAGACTACCTGCGAAGGTATTCTCTATTCGCAGATAGGGGGTTACCAGAGAAGGTATTCTCTAGCCGCAGACAGAGAGTTACCAGCGAAGATATTCTCTATCCGCAGACTCTCTATACGCAGACAACAGACTACCTGCGAAGGTATTCTCTATTGGCAGATAGGGGGGTACCAGCGAAGATATTCTCTATTCGCAGACAGGGGGTTACCAGCGAAGATATTCTTATCCGCAGACAGGGGGTTACCAGCGAAGGTATTCTCTATACGCAGACAAGAGACTATCTGCGAAGGTATTCTCTATTCCCAGATAGGGGGTTACCAGAGAAGGTATTCTCTAGCCGCAGACAGGAAGTTTCCAGCGAAGATATTCTCTAGCCGCAGACAGGGGGAATCTGCAAGTCCAAAAGAATCTTCATGGAATACAGATAGGGAAATATTAAAGTTGAAAGAAATCTTCATGCACTAATACACATGGGGGAATCTGAATGTCCATGGAGACTTTCCTTGTTGTAATTATTCATGACGAACTTTCTAAATGGCTAAGGGATATTTATTTCTGACCACACAGGAATGCCGGATTCTTATAAAGTGTAAATTGTACATTGTTTGTTTATGTAGTCTTCATTCTTTATAAAGTCAAACGGAGAATAATCTGAATGTCCAAGAAGACTTTCTATATTGTAATTTTTCATAACGAACTTTCTAAATAGCTATGGAATATTTGTTTCTGACCATACAGGAATACCAGATTCTTATAAAGTGTCAATTTTACAATGTTTTATTGAAATATTCATTCTTTATAAAGTCACTATTAAAAACTTCTTCAAAAAACCGAATTTTAATACAGATTATTTAATATCAACTAATAATTTAATTTATCGTGCGTAAAATAAACGAGAAAGATAGATCATGCATAAAGCATTGATTATGAAACACTTTCCAACTTCAAGGCAATTTTATATAAACATCTCTAAAATACGATACATTCCTCGGTAATATTTTTAAAATTATCACAATACTACATTAATTAATTATATTTGAAAACTTCATCGAAGAAAATGAACTTCATTCAAATGACGGCATTGAAATATAAATTGCCTGGTTTAAACATCTCTAAAATGCGATACATTCCTCGGTAATATTTAAAAAATTATCATAATAATACAATAATTTATTATATTTGAAAACTTCATCAAAAGCAAATGAACTTTATTCAAATGACGTCATCGAAATATTAATCGCCTCTATATAAAAGCAGCATTTCATTCATAAATATTTTCCCAACCGTTTCATTCATCACAATACTATAGTAATTTATTTTATTTTAAAAGTTTGAAAAATTGTTATCTACCATATTTATTTTAAAATATGAAATCTCTCTCATATATAAAATAGTTACACTCTTAAAAAGGTATTTATTATATAATATATCTCTTTTTTCTTTCTGGAGGATATAGCAAGAGTCAGAATTTAATTCAATTTGTGTTTCTCCCTATATTAAATAATTTTTATTTAAAAAACTACCTAACATATTTTACTAACATTTTTTTTTATATATTTTATTTTAGAATTTGAATATTTCCTAAAATTTTCGAAACAATTTGTGAATTTTAAATTCGCTTAAATAATGTTTGAAAAATTAGATCCCATAGCGTTCAATGTATTTCACTTTTTCAACCCGGGTTCAGTCCAAAACTAATTAGGTGATATTATTCATTTATATTCCCATAGGTCCCACACACCGTCTGAAAAACATACTAAAATTTCATTTTGATAAAGTCATTTTTACGACATCTATCGTGCTAACGGACAGACATACAGACAGACAGAATGAACAAAGTCATAAACACTTATCAACTATGTTGTAAAGTGTTAATAAAAATGTGATGAATAAGTTATTGCGCACAGTACAATAAGTTCCAATCAATTGAGGATTTCCAGACGATCAAGATGTTCACTTTTACGGACGGTTATTCACGGACACTTGTGCATGAACAATTTACTTTTCATTAATGTTGCAATATTGCGAATACATGCTAATTGAGAAAAGTGAGATATTGTGAGCAGTGATATGATTGTATAAATAAAAGAAAATTCATTGGAGTCTGGCTCAACTTTTCATTTCAGAATCCATTTTAAGTAGCTTATAATTTTTTAATTTAATTAATTAATTTATTTATTTATTTATTTGCAAATTTTGCAAGAAAGTATTAGAAAAATCTGTATCGTTTGTCCAAATGATCACAATTATAGCATTTTATTATAGCATTTCATTTTAAAGGACTTGAAAAATTCTTTCGATTGATCCCCACGTTGTAACATTATACAACCTCTGGGGAGTAACAGAAAAATCAAATAATTTCGGTATTTTGAATTAACTCGGTTGCTCTACTTACAACAATACAATAAAATACTATACACGAATTCATTGATGAAATATAATAAAAAATCTTCTGCTGTAAATATATATTAAAATATCTCGCAAACAGATGATTGTGCATCAATAGTGTTAATTAAGAAAATTTGGGATTCCTTTTTCTGCGCATGACAGTATAAAGACGAATTTTGCGCGCCTTGTTCTTCTCGAGTGATAGTTGTTAGAACAGAAAATTCTGAGATTTATAATTTTTTGGAACAAAATCCCTATTTTTTAGACTTTTCTCATTACTATTTTCTCACTAGGTCAATTTCCACGTGTATGTAAAATTTCAACATTTAGCAACCTCAATCAGTCAGTATGATATAGATACAATGAATAAAAATACAAACAAATATATTCTAAAGATTTCAAATAGTGTTCTTTGAAAAATTTAATTTTTGTCCTCTTCTAAGGAGATAAGTAATTATATTTAATTATAAACATCCCTTACTTACTTCCCAAATTCAACCCTGAGATTTAAGAATAAAATAAAAAAATATACCCGAAAACTACGACCACAGACTCTTACCTCCATCAAATAAATATTGAAAAATATAAATCTGGCAAGGTATAATTAAAAATATTACCTCTGATAAAAAATATGGATCTCTGTAGCATGCTTGAAAAATTTTGATATTCAGTATTAGATATTGAAAGTATTTTGATTTATTTATTAAGCAGCATTTCTCATCAAAATATTTAATCATAATTACCGTTTGAAGAGGGAAGAGTTTTATTTTGTTTTTAAACTGTTTATTATACAAAAATATCCAATTTTATATAGGTGTACTACTATTAAATATCTATGCTATGTGTACGAAAAGATAAATGCAAAATATGGCACTCTCTTTTCGTTACCAGTTTAGCGATTTCTGCTCCAAAACAAGTGCATTGTATCTTGTTATTGGAATATTGTGTAATTTAAAAGAGTTGCTGTTACATTATAAATTTCGGATTATCAGCCAATTTTTATAGATCGCAATTTTAAAATCAATCACGTCTTCAGAACACTAAAAGTATTTATATATTTTTTTTTAAATGCACGAAAATTCGTCTATAAATAGTACGCATTCAGTTCAAAATTTATTTGAAAGCAAATTCCTCAATATTTATAACTGTGTTAAGGTGAAAACTCGGCGATAATATTTTCAATCACAGAGGAACCGATTTGTGCGAAAATTGCTCAAAATGGCGCTTCGACATTTAATATATAAAAAGTCAATTCCAGTTTGAAATAAAACTCTCTCCCATCCCAAATTTCATGGCCGTACTTAGTTTAGATGGTCGACACTTAGATTTAATTTTCCTCAACAGGTGACACAAACTAACAGACACACACGTATCTTCCTTTATTTTTATAGATACAATGTACTTGTACAGATACAATGACTTGTATAGATGCAGTGTACTTGTACAGATAAAACTTTTATACATACAGTGAAACTTGCTGTACCAGCCAGGGCTGGAAACATGGATCTTCGTACTGGCTATTTGACTCTCTCCCGATTGAGCTACTGAAACGGAATCGCAAGCGCTTATCGTCAACGTGTACTCTGCATACTTTATGAAAAATAAAGCTCATCTGTATATAATAACTTAAGTGATTCAATTTGGTAGAAACAAATGACACAATTTAATATCAACATTTATAGCAGATTTATTTATACTGTTACGAACGTGTAAATTGCCCTCACTGGGACGTTTTTTGAAAACCAGGCAGAGAAAATTCTTTTACAGGCAATCTTTCCTTAGAAAAAAAACTAAGGTTGCCATTTGCTGATGGCCGAAGGGTTTCTAGATTTGGTGATTTATCGCCAATTTTCCGACATTTGGTCACATTTGGCAACTTTTTGAAGGTTCGAGAACTACCTCGAAATAATAAATATTCTACGAGATACGAAATAATTCTAGAAGTTCCTACAGAGAGTATATAAAAATAGTCATCACTCAGTCAGAGCAGAGTTGAGGTCATACGAGCTACATTGAACTGTGATAAACGCCAATGTTTTGAGAATAGTATCGACAGTTTTGAGAAATTACTGGAGCATTTATTTTGTGTTTTACTATACATAACAGTTGTTTAGTGATGTAAGACAGTTTACGAGCTATTTATTTCTGTTTAAGCTCTACTTGTGAATAAACGCGTTAGTTATCCAGAAATGTGGATTCATTCTTATATCTTGAACGCACATCTACGATTCCAGATGATATATCGTAACAAGATATTTAAATCAAAATTTGATTTTCATAGATCTTTAATCCTGAATTTTCGGCTGTATTTGCTTATTCTTTTTGGTTCGTTGGAAAAGGGAAAACAATCAATCGCTCGGAAAATGGAAGATTGCGCTTCAACGGCAATGACTTATAGAATTTCTAAGCTTGGAAATCTCACTTATTCCATTCACAAATACATTGCAAGCCCGACAAAATAAATTGATTCAGGTAACCCTAAGGACCTGATATAATACAATTAATACGGTATTGATTGTTTTAATGCAATTTGTTTCTGCAATTCCTGTGTACTGTTGCGATATCATTTAAAGTGCTCGGGGCAGAAGCAATTTAATTCTATGGGATACAAGTATTGTTGCGATAAAAAAAAACCTAAATAAACACGTCAGACAAGGCAAAACTATTTTAACATAAGAAGATAATATTTTTATAGCATGTAATAAAGGGGGGAAATATATTGCCAGATAATATATTTATAATTATGAAACAATATGGCTAAATTATATTCAATGTGCTCAAGTCCATGCACTTTAGATTATAGTCGATGTATACGTTTAATGTTTCGTGCGTTTTTATGCATTGTAAGAGATAACATGTATAAGGTTTTCATAGTTTTCATGAAATTAATTAGTTGTTAAAGAAAAGGGGACGATATTGGTAAATGACATAATGCATATGTTTTTTTTATTATTTCAAATCATATTAAATCTTATAAAACGTGTATGTTCAAGACGGTGCTCGGACCGCTGTTCTTTGAACTAGCCAGCTGATTCTCTCCCACTAGAGCTATTGGCAGTGAATTGCAACAATTATAGTCGAAATGGACTCTACATTCTCCTCCCTCTAATTTCAAATTGACCTGCAACTGGATAATCTGACTGACCACCTTCTACTACTTTTATTTCAGGTTAGCCTCCTGATGTTATTATCATCTTCCAATACTGCGTGGTCGTTGACTTCGCGATTTTAAATCGGTGCTCAATTCCTCAATATCCCCTGAATTAGTGCTGGCCGTACTAGGGTCACTTTCAAACCCTCGATATCCTTTTCCTGACCTTAAGCGCTAATTATTTCGGACGTCATTGCATAAAACTTTTCTGTCCCAGTTCGAACTCGAATCGCAGATCTTCATTGTTGGCAGCCGATGCTCTCTTAAATGAGATACTGGGATGGAACTCTTATTGTCAAAATGAACAATGTAATCTTACCTATTAATGAATTTTATCATACCAATCTTATCATATTTTTAAATGTGTTTACAATGTCTTCTTGAAGTAAAAATTAACATTAATTCTTGCTTATTTAGTATGGAATTGTGATTTTTTTAGCACACAGTTTGGTAGAAAAAAACTCATTTAAATCAATTTGAACTGTACTTAAATACAGTATTTGGATTTGGACATGAAAATACAAACACCTGATTGAAATCAATCAATTTATTACTACTAAAACACTAAAACATAAATTTTAAAACAATGTATCAGTCTAAAATCAGTATTAATATTTCCTACGAGTAAATGTTAAATTAAAAAAAATCTTACATTCTGAATATAAAATAAAACATTTACAGCTTTTATCCTTTGTATGTCACAAAAAAAGACTGAACCGAAAAAAGGGGAATCCCTAAAATATTTCAACTGGTTAAATTCAATACGTTTCTAGACTTCATATCGGAAAAATATAAAATTTGGTAAAATATAACGTACTTTTGAACATTGTTCCTTAACGTTTAACAGACCAAAAACCGCATTTGAATCAGCTAGAGGTTCGCGCGCCTCGCAAAACAACAAAGGCTCATACTCAAGGCGTACATGCACGCTTACATAAACATACATTACAGATACATGATACAGAAATTTTAACCTCCCTTATCAAAAATAAATCTTTCTGTTCTAAAGCTTTTTCTAAATCATTTAATCATACCACGCGCTTAACGTGACCGTATTGAATTCCATCGGATTACCATATAAAATAACAATTTTATTGCCATGGACATTATCAGAAACCTGCTATTAAACCTGGAACAGAGGAAACTCAATTGAAAAAGTTTTAGATCTCTGGGGTACTTGAAGTTCCACCACTTTAGTTAAAGACTGTGCATTATTTTTAAACGAGTAACAATAATTGAGAAACCTGTCAAAGGAGGGTGGTTTGACGTAACTTAAGTTCAAACCTATGTAGTATTATTCTTTGATCGACGCGCTAAAACAAGGAGAAATTTCCATCTGAAGACACTGAACTAGAATTTGAAAAAAAAAAAGAAAAAAAAATATGATAAGGGGAGGGGGGGGGGGGGCAAAAACATAGTCATGACGTACCTATCTCTGACGACTTAACTTAATGACGAAAAATTTTAATTCATAAAAACTGAAAACAAAATGTACTATAAAAGTTCAACCACATAGGCATGACGTACACGTATATGGCGTTACGTAATGTCGTAAAATTTGATAGATGAAAATGTTTTGTGAAATGAAACTGTGACCAGATTTTCAGCTCTGTATGTGCTATGGTAGTCCAGTATGAGCCTATAAACAATGTTGAACTAAGGGACAACGAGAGTTAACGTGAAGGTTAACGCTCTTGTGTGGGGAACAAAAACAGGTACGAGCATTTTACTGCATTAACTTTTTTACAATTTTTTATAATTCTAATTTGGATGTTTGAATGTTCAATGGCATATTTAGACCCATAATACTTAGACGGCATTTTGAGTACCCATAATTAGATACTTCCATTACTTAACACATAAAACTGCTTTCAGAAGAAACAAATATATTTCCCAAAATTAAAAAACAAAATTAATCTAATATAAAAAAGGCTATTATTTTACACTAAACATTTTAGTCAAATTTACCGACATGTCGCAAAAGCGAGCGCAGGGCCAAATAGGATCGCGGGATGAAGTTTGAAAATCCTTTATTTAATAAAACAATGTAATATCATCTTGGTAAAAATAGGATAACGATCAATAATGTTTCTAGTGTTTTAAAATCAAAAGATCATAACGTAATTGGAAGCAATAGTACCACCCCCATTAAGGTTAAAGGATTTATTTGCACAGTTTGCGAAAATGACTTCCAAACCTCTGCTCATTTATTGAAAATCGATTGTAAAATTATATCTTAAATGATCCTACTATATTAATAAATCGATTTTTAAAAGAATAAGTAAACTATATCGATACATTTTATTTTATGTAGAAATGTAGTTAAATATCGATTACATTACTAATAACTTAAAATGTGAATATTATAATTTAAATAAAATGCTTCATTTAAAAAAGAAATGTTATTATGTATATTTAGAACAAACAATCATTTTGTTACAGATATAATTAAGAGCATTAGCAAAATAGATTATAGGAAAAATTTAGAATTAAAATATATTAAATTGTACATTAATTTTTGATCTTAGATTAATCATTATTTCAATCCAAACGGTTTATTTTATATAGCAAGGTAAAGATGTAACATATCACCAATATGGTATAATCAAAGCATGTAATCCCAGTACAAAGCATTTGTTTTTTAATTATATGACAGAAATTATATCTGTAAGTTTATAAGTACTGTATGTTTAAAAAAATATTTTTCATCAATTCAGCTTAACATTGTGGGAAAGAGATTTTTAGTTAGTTTCACTTTTAATATTAAATTCATTAAGATTGTGCGTTGTGTTTTGCAATAACCCTCCAATTATTTACTTTTTGTGAGTCCTGTAAAGGAATTATTAATTAATATAATACTAAATGGATCACACCATTTTAACTTTAACAAAAACATTTATTAAAAAACATAAATACATAAATAATTCAATTACAATATTTAATTATATTATTTCATCGGAGGGGACATATGTGACCAGTACGGAAAATCCTAAATAGTGGTTATAACCAGATATTATTACCAATGGGCACATACCTTCAAACTTGTCTTGCATTTGGTCAGCATCCGTATTTATATGTCATCCATTTACCGGCATTAACTCTTGGTGTAATGCTCCGACACGTAAATTCGTTGAACATATTGTACTGCTGTAACTCTGCACAAATCAATATCTATCCATTATTTTTGAATATCTACGGAGCACTCTACATTTCTAGTCTTCGTTATCTTATATTGTCGGGCAGGTATCAGAACAAGTCATCGTTGTTGTTATTAAGGCATCACTGCTCTTGTCGTTGATCAGTGTCCTTCCTCGGTCACAAGTTGTTGTTCCCTCCATTTGCCGGGGGTTGTCAATTCCCCCTTTGCTGTCATTCGAAGCATTGAATGTGACGTAACAAGCTTCATCTGAATTTGCTAGCATTCCATCCAATGCCGTTCTTTACATTATTTTAAGAGTTCGTTCGACCCCTTCTGGCTTGAGTCCCCTAATTTATGGTTTCAGTTGACCTTTGGGTTCACATGCTGTAAACCCTGGCGTCTTTTTGACTGGACGTATTGTTGCCGTTGCAGACACCATAAATTTGTGCATAAAAGTGTCTCACCACAAACACAGCACTTCGTCTGAGATCTATTTCTGGTCTCACAAACATATCCAACAGTTATATATAAAATGTGTATGAATATATAATATTTCCTGTTATTGAATTATTTTTGTGAATTATCTTTGAATTGTTGGAAACTTAAACTGTTTTATTAAGATTTAAGTTTTAAACAACAATAAAATATTCTTTTTTAAATATAATACATTAACCAAATAAATCTAATTTATTAACATTACAATTATACTAATAAACAAAAATCCTCTACTAATTATCTAATATTGCAACGATCAATTGTTGTACCAAAATTTATATCATAATTATTTATATAATATTAATTATTTATGTCAAATTTATATCATATTATTATAATATTAGTGTATCATATTAAATGTTGTTACACCAAAGCATAGAACAATTTTAATTTCGAATTTTTTCAGAAGTTGAAATCATAAAAAATGCATCGTTATTAAGATTTAAGTTTTAAACAACAATAAAATATTCTTTTTTAAATATAATACATTAACCAAATAAATCTAATTTATTAACATTACAATTATACTAATAAACAAAAATCCTCTACTAATTATCTAATATTGCAACGATCAATTGTTGTACCAAAATTTATATCATAATTATTTATATAATATTAATTATTTATGTCAAATTTATATCATATTATTATAATATTAGTGTATCATATGAAATGTTGTTACACCAAAGCATAAAACAATTTTAATTTCGAATTTATTCAGAAGTTAAAATCATAAAAAATACATCGTGAAATTGCATATTAATCTACATGCTTACATTTTTTAATGTTAAGAATACCCTTTAACAATATGAATGAAAAGTCTAAATTTGAATACTTTATATTAGTATGTATTTTCATTAGTAAGCACTTTGCATTACTTTGGACTTTGTGTTAGTGTACATTTTAAGTTTTAAGTTAATAATTTTAAAACAAATTGTGTGCCAAGCATGAAAAGAAGAAACTGAAATGTGTTAATGAATTTTAATGTTTTAATTCGAAACGCATTTGTGTGCAAAAAAATGTAATCCAGTATAATCAAAAAACGTTATCGAATTTTTATAAAAGAAATCACCCAATTTTGTGAGAAATAAATTTATTTCGTGTATCCGAGGTTCCAAAATCTTTGCCTTCATTAAAAGTCATTTACATAAATGTAACACATTAATGGTTGAAAGTGTTACTTAAGCTGCCTTATAATGTACAGATTCTGGAACCTACAAACCTTTTAATAAGATAATTTTGCATAAAATGTGACATGAAAATAGAAAACATATAACTGCGGAGAATGCATGACTTTCATTTTAGCACCTTCATTTTCAATATGGAGACGACCCCAAATATTTATTAGTGTAACTGCCTAGTCAGAAACAGACTCAAATTCTTATTTAGTTTAATGTTGATATCCGAAATCCTATAATGACATAAAAAGTGTGTGCTGTCATTTGAATTGTCTGAAATAATGAGTAACTAAATAGGGAATTGACCTCCTTATGCAAATTAGATGCGCATTTATCTATAAGACATTATTCGCAGTCTAAAGATATATTAGACGAGAAGTCAAAATAAATAACGGTGATAAGATTTTTATTTGCCAGATTACACGGAAACTACGTAATGTATTAGCGCGAAAATTTATTGATAAAAATGTTTTCAAAATAAATCTGTGTGCCGAGTTTTAGCCCACTGCTTGCTCTGAGAGCCAAAACTAGCCCGTCGAAGATGTTGAAATAAAATACAAGGTGTTTTTAAAATCGCGCAACCCACATTTCGTTTGATATTTCCCAATACAAAAAAGACAAAAATATGAAATATTCACAGTAAATAGTTTAATGTCTGCATAATATCGTACGCTATACAACAAATACTGAAATTTCAATTTCATGGCAACCCTTTGACATGAAGCGAGTGACACACCTGTCTGCGATGATAACATACGAAGCCTTTTTCTGGGGCTTCTCTGCAGGCTTGCTTCAATCTCGAACATTTCATGTGCACTCAGATTAGGCCTACCACTTCGTCGTCGGTCAGTTTCCCTGAATTTTTTTAACTACACGAAGTATCGATGATTTATTCGGCACATTTCGTGTTTCAAAATATTTGCGAAACGCTAAATGAACAGTTTTGTATGAATTAGTCTTCAAATAATGCTCCACAATAAATACACGCTCCGGTAAACTGAGCGCCATTTTAGAACTATGTGAACTGACTCTGCACTAACAACGCCATCTATTGTGCATTATATGATATATAAATAGCGCGAAATTCAAGCATCTGTCTATATATTTATGAGAGATATCAACCGAAATGTGGGTTGGGCGACTTTAGAAACACCCGTACAAGAAAGAGCAATCATGCATACAGCATTGATTATGAAACACTTTCCATCTGAAATGCAATCCGCTGAATGTATCGTATCTCTAAAATGCGATACATTCAGCGGTGATATTTTTAAATTATCACAGAACTACAATAATTTATTTTACTTAATAATTAAAATTTAAATCTTCATCGAAAAATTTTTTATTCAAATGACGTCATCGAAATATGAATCGTCTGGCTCTCTGCTTAAAGCAGTGAATACTTCATTCATATGCTTTTATTCCAGACTCCAGAGTTAAATAATTTTGGGTGAAAAAAATCTGCAATTCTTATATAACTCATCTCACAATCACTTTTCTGCATTCTGCATTTATTAAAATTAGGCTTCTTTATAGAAATAATCAAAGTTTGATGATCATTTAAACTCAAATATATTAGAATTGCTTTAGCGCAGAATATAGTTCCACAGAAAATACGCAAAAATAAAGCCATTTTAGGACGGATGCAACACTAAATATAAATTTAAAAGAACTTTAAAAATCAGGATTTTTACTCTGGGAAAAAAAAAATGGATGCCATATTTTATTTTGAACTGGGTCACGTGATCTCTTCATTATATGGGTGTAATTATTAATTTAATTTTTGTTTCAAAAACTACCGAACATATTTTGCTGAAATTTCTTTTATATATTTTATAGGATAATTTGGATTTATTCTAAAATTTTCGAATCAATTTCTGAATTTTAACTTTGCTTAAAAAATGTTTGAAAGTTGAGGTACCATAGTGTTGAATGTATTTCATTTTTTCAACCCGGGTTCAATTCAAAACCAATTCTGCGATATTTTTCATTTACTTCACTGTGATGACATTTACTTCACTGTGAAAAATTCATGTACTTCACTGTGAAAAAATTTGCCCTCTCGGGTCAAAGTGTTGTAAACACTGGTGTCGTTTCGTCTGAAGCACTGTTTGCTATTGCAGCAAACCATAAATATTGAACATAAGACTGTCTCACCCAAAACTGGTGTGAGATCCATTTCTGGTCTCACACATTCCCATATGTCCCGCTGACCGTCTCAACAGCATACTAAAATTTAATTTTGATAAAGTCATTTTTAAGACAATTATCGTGTGAACAGACAGACAGAATGACCAAATTCATAAACAATTTTCAACTATGTTGGAAAGTGTTAAGGGATAACGCGAAGTTAATAAAAATTGGTGCCGGTAAAAAAACTGTACAAAATGCAATAGCGTATCATGGATTATGAAATGTTTTCGTGCATATTCATTGCTCTGCGTTCCTCAAAATGTTTTAGATTCTATATGAATTTTTGTAGAATAATATGGTTTGAAATGTAATAAACTATTAAATATAAATTGCATATTAAGCACTTATTCGAAATTTCTAAATAGAAAAACATATTTGATAAAGGGGAATAGAAAACTATTGAATACATTTAGAACACATTTTATTCAACCTTTTCGACCGGCTGAATAGTAATGATAAACACATATTTATTTTACAACAGGCCATTGTCGTTTTGCAATTATCAAACATTTGATCATGCCCATTAAAAGAGATGAAATGGCTTTGTAGTTCGCGTTCGAAAAGTTCTGTGATACCATCTATCATATCTATAATTGACGCAGCTCATTTGTAGTGTCAACAAATGTTCAAGCATGAGTTATTTTCCTTTATTCATCTCTCAATGTCTGATATTTTGAATCCACGATCGTCTGCGGAAATACTGATTTAAACAGTATGGAAAATTTCCTGTGACACACTTCATGACATGTATGGAACTTTGTGTTTATTTATTATCGACATGAATCACAAATGTCTGTGTAGCTCAAACCATCCTTTGTGGATTTTAACGTGTCAAGATGTTTATTTAACCCCAAATATGAAATAATGTTCATTTATTTTGGTGTAAATAATACATTAACGTTTTTATATTGAATCATATATTGCAAATGATGTAATGGATAGAAAGAACAGATATACATTAAATTAATTTCATTTATAAATAATTTTTTTTTTGAAAAAATACATAAATATATTTATTTTCGTTTAAAATTGACACCTACATTTTTAGTCTTTATACTAATTATCATTAGATATATAAAGTTATTTTAAAATATAGTTGATAAATCATACTTAAGCAGAAGTGTTAAAATTTATTATTTAAATAAATGCTTTTTAATTTTTAAAAAACAATTTGTACTTCTACAAAAGCTTACTCCGTCTCCAGCTTTTAAAAATGTTCTCTGGAAACAGTACTAAATAGATGAACACAAAGAAGTTTGACAGCATTAAAACATCTCAAGGACGGGGTTAGTGGAGTACCCAGGAGAGGAAAATGCTTCCTCCCTTTAAACTCCAGAGGAAAAGGAAAAAGAAATGAAAAAGGAAGTAATAAGATGTCAATTATTCAACTAAAAGGTAGCTGAGAACTAAGAGAAGCATTAAAACATGTGACCAAAAATTATTCGAACTGCATTAAGAGGTGTTCTACACAAATAATTCAGACAATATCAAAACAAATGAAAATTATTAAAGAAGACATTTTCACAAAAGTTGAAATTTCAGAATTTAAAATTCCAAAGGTCGCACTTAACGAGAAAAGTATGGAAAAATATCTCTTCATATTAATTTATTTGTACAAATAATAAAGAAATCATTTTTTGAATCTCTGTGTATTATATACATATTGTTCTGTGTATATAATATACATATTACTCTGTATACATTAATAAAAAAATTATTTATATAAACTACACTAATATTTATGCATATCAATATGAAAAGTATACTAAGATATTTTATATATGTATATATTATTTTTGTTATTTACATTCTTTTAACTTTAGTCCAATAGTTTAATACAATATATTATTTAAGTTTACTTTATGTGACATTTTCATTATCGTATATTTGGCATATAAAGTTTTGCATCCATAAATTTAAAACCAAATATTATATTTTAATACTAATAGTGCTTATAAATGTGCATTATACAAGCTCGAATTAAAAAAAGAACATGGTTTACTATTCATGCAATAATCATGTTATTATTAAAATTCTCTGTGGCATGGTATCTTCATATGTACTTTATCTATACTTTGAAATATACAGAGTGATTCAAAATAGGTGGACCAAACTTTACGAGGTGGTAGTACACATCAAACCAAGCATTTTTCGCCATAGTTTACGGGGTCGGAAATGAAACGTAAAGGCGCCGGGGGACGTTTAATGGTGAAACCGATCAGGTGAGGCGAAAACACAAGAATAACTTAGAAGTTATAAAATTACATTGGCGAACTCTCTCGAACAGACCAGGCATGCCTCACACTTCGACAGCAGCGGCCGAAATTCTGGCGACGAGTTCCTCTTCAGATTCAAAGGCAATGTCATAGACGAGACGCTTGAGATATCCCCACAAAAAGAAGTCAAGACACGACAGATCGGGAAATCGTGGGGTCCAAGCTATGGGACCACCTAACCCAATCCATCGACAGAGAAAAGTGATGTCCAGATAGTTCCTTATCTCACGCCCAAAATAGGCTGGAGTTGCATCGTGCTGAAACCACATACTCCGCCGGATGTCTGTTGGAACATCCTCCAGCAATTCTGACAAGACCTCCTTTGGGAAAGTACGGTATATTATCTGATCAAGTATTTCCGGCATAAGATACGGCTCTATTAGGCGGTCGCCCACACATTGACGGAGAATCGTCGCTGATGCAAATGCGGGTTTACACTCGCCCACACATGTTTAATGTGCTATCACGTGCGAAGAAAGCTTCATCCGTGAAAAGCACAGTTGCGGGGAAAATCTGGCTGCGTCGCACTCTATCCCAGGAACCAGCGGGCGAACTTCACGCGAACGCACTCTAAGCTGCAGTCATTGCTTAGATTCGCTGAAGATGGCATGAGTGTAACTGTTCCCCATGTAGAACCCGCCATACCGTGGATTGTGGCACACTAAGAGTATCCCCCATAGCTCTTGTTATTGTGCCTGGCCGAACTGCTACTGTGTCCAGAATCGCCGGTTCCAAACTTGACGCCCTAGCACTCCTTGCACGACCTGCATCAGACCTCGTAGTAAGAAAAGATCCCGATTCACAGAGCTGCCGATGCAAGCGTTCGAATGTTTTATGCTTGGACAACCGCCTATGGGGAAAACGTTCCCTGTACAGTCGTTGTGCCTCTCTGCCATTCCCATTTGCCGCTGCATAGATGAAATGCCTTCCTCCATTGTCTCAAATGTTGGAGCTACGAATAGCTGCTGCACACTGATAAGGCCGTACATTCGGTGTTACGAAAATTTACATAAAGGCTCTTTTTCCTCCCCAGATGAAATTTGTATAAGTGGGTTTAATTTTCAGCCAGAAAATAACAACCAGAATGACGGGTAAGTATGCTGTCGGTTCCATGTTCTTGTTGTGTGTTCGTCTTCTGTTTTGACGTTGTTCTGGAATATGACCACAGGTAATATATGGCTCCGGGAGTGTTACCATTGGTGTAAAAGTCGACTCTTAACCGGGAACTAGGGGTCACAATCCCCCTAGGCCTTTTATGTATTCCCAGTTGGTTCTTTTTCCTTACCTTTTTGATACTTGTCTCGTAGCTTTTGTTTAGCTATATATATATATATATATATATATATATATATATATATATATATATTGTTATTTAAATGATTTTTATTTCAGTCTAATAGTTTAATACAACGGATTATTTAAACATTCACAAAAATATTTTCATTATCGATTCTTGTTCTATAATGTTGAATATCTATAAATTTAAAACTAAATTTCATATTTAAATACTAATAGTATTTTTAATATGCATTATGTAAGACTAAATGAAAAAATTACATGTTTACTGGTACGCAGGCATTATGTTATTAACAAATTCCTCTACAGAATTGTATCTATATATGTTCGTTCTTCGCACTAAAGTCTCCACAGATCATTATTTCTATCGACTATTTCCCTAATTTTCTTCATAATCGTCACAAGTAACAAACTACGGCTACGCAATCAGCCAATGTAAAGAAGTACAATAAGTAAAATACAGTTACATTTATGACTGTATACTGTAGGCCGATAATGTGTTTTATGTTTTAATAGTCGCCACAAAATAGATATAAATTTTGGTATGGTGTGGCTAACACTTTTGTGAAATTCGTATTCTGAAATAAAATTTCTGTATTGGTGGCAGAAATGATGCCATACTATCATTTTTAATAAACACTTTTTAAAGCATCTATTTCCCGTTACCTATAGAGTTTAAATAGAGGCTGGCATGAATTCAGCATGAAATTCCGGAGAAAGATAGATAGCCAGTTCACTAAAGAATTCCTCTTCCAGTTTCATTTCCGGATCAAAAAATTTTAATTTTACTTGAAATATCAATTTCTCGAAATTGTCTAGAAATAGAGTTTAGATGTGAACTGATAGGAATTTAGTATCAAATTCCGGAGAGTATAAAGTGATTCACAACGGATTTCCACTTCTGGTTCAGGAAATATCATTTCCAATAAAATATTTACAAATTCCTTGAAACATCAATTTCTTAGTATCGGTTATAGAGGAAATTTAAGTGATGAGTGACATGGGATTCAGTTTCAATTTCTGGAGGAAGTAATGCGTTCGCTAAGGAATCCCACTTCTGGCTTTCGTTTCACTTCCAATTCAAAAAATTTTCTTTGGAACATCTATTTCTTAGGATTGACTATAGAGTTTAGATGATGAGTGGTATGGATTCAGCATTGAATTTGTGTTCACCAAGAATTTCCACTTCTGGAGATGTCACGTTCGAGTTTTACGAATTGTCGTGTTGATGTACGAAATAAATGTGCAAGTGAGTACAAAATTGCTTTATGCTTAGTCTTCCTTTCTTTCTTACCAGACCGCCCTACCTACCCAAATGTGTAAGGTACATGTTTAGAGACCCCGGAGAGTGTCACCCAATTTATATTGGAAGTCAGTTGGAGAGGCGATATCCATGGGGACCGTACTCCCCTTTCCGTACCACCAACTTCTTACAAGGACTTTCGAACCCACAGATTTAACGTGCTTGTATTTCGAGTGAATATGGGGATAATGTGGGAACTTGGATCCAACGAGTACAATCCCGGTGACTTACCACTGGACTAAATCGCCTCTTTATTAGTTCAATTGAACTGAAGTATACGCACCACTTGCCACCATATAAAAATTCCTTCACAAATTTATTGTAATATACTGACATTTTACAGGTTGCACCTAAAATATTTCCCATCAGAACATCTAAATGTAAATATTAAGAGAAAATTTCAATAAGAATGGCACATAAAGACGCGTTCTATTCAACGAATCTGACTGTCGAACTGCAATAATAAGCTTTGCATTCCGTTTTACGGCAATCCTTTGTCGCATCACATACAACATTTGATGTTCAGTGAAACAGAAGAAATGGCCATACCCCTCATTTTTGAAATGTTTTCTGACACCACGTATCATCTATTCTTGGTACAGCTCATTAACAGTGTCAACAATTGTTTAAGCATGAGTTATTTTACTTCTATTCATCTCTCAATATCTGGCATTCTGCCTTCACGATCTTCGGTGGAAATGTCTCTGAAATGCTTGGTGTGCTTTTCTTGACGGCGTGTTGAGCTTTATGTAAATTTGCGTCGCTATCAGCACTAATACACATCGCGACGCATCATAAATGGCTCTATCTTTAGAGCAAAGGGAATTTAAAAGTATTAACTTGTCATGTATTCAAGGACAAATAAGATTCAGTAAGATACACTTGTTTTACATGTGCTATTATGAAGCGGTTTAATAATGATTGTAATTTGGTTTAATAATGGCTGCAAAGCGGTTTAATAATTGTGTACATTTTGTTGGTTTAAAATATGTGTGGTAAAATATGATTAACCTTTTACCGTATGTTTTATTCTCTAGTATTCGGAGTAGTAAAATTTTATTTTATACCTATATATTTTCAATAATCATTTGTCTCTGCTGATTACATTACTTCAGTTACAGAGGGTGGCCCGTTCAGTTGCAAGTCGGGCAAATGAGTTTTGAAAGATGATCGCCAGAGCTATGGAGGTGAGATAGGCATAGTAAAATGATTATGCACTACAAGATGAAACATAGAAGCCCCCTGTTGACAAAACTTGGAAGTTAGAACTCCTCTTTCGAAAACTATGAGAGATACAGAACAAAATGTAAATTAGAAAATTGTAGAACATCGCAAAATTAGTTATGGAAGAGCGAAGCAAATGAAATTGTGTTTTATTAAAATACATCGCTGGTGTACAAATTTAATTGACAACTGAAAAATATATGTATATATGAAAGTTATTGGCGGTGATGCTAACGATAATGAACATCTTATCCAGAGATTCTGTGCTACCAACATATGACTGCCAACACAGATTATCCTAAGCCAGACCCACATTGATTTTGCATTTCTTTACAAAGTAGGTCGTAATGAGCTCATAATTTAGTATATGTTTTTATCATATTCGAGCGTGTTATCGCATCAGGATCCCTCGTAGCCAACGGGGTATGTATATATTTAACAATTAGTTTCGTAATAATGCCGAAATATCTGAAGAATGTTTCAGTAAATAAATAAATAAGTACATGTGAAGTCAATCGCGTTTCATTTTAAGTTCCCCTTATTTATTTTAATTATTTGCCTTTCAGCATATTTTATGTTCCAGTGTGGAGTTCAGGACTTTATGGCAGGTATGTTATTGGTAAGAATATATGTCTAAGTATTTTTCTAAGTATTTTTCTTTGCGCTAAACATAGCACATAATTTTAGTCGTGGGTGTTATTTAATAAATTTGATGGCATAGGGCCACACGCCACTAAACACCCCGTAAAGTTAACTTCACATCTCTAATAATTTTATCTTTTCATTTACCATTTGTAACGAACGCGTGAAAAACCAATTTGACAGTTCTAGGGTTTGAACCTGGACCCAAAGTGTTTAGAAGAGCATTATGGTGTTGAGCTAAAGACAGTTTAAAGCGTTGCTGACGTTGTTTAAAGCGTTATTTAAAGCGTCTTCCTAGTTTAAGGCGTTGAATGTTGTGCCATAAGTGTTCTCTACAGATAGATGTACTTATTTTAAATAAAAATCTGTACAATCAACGCACGCTATATCCGACAACCCTTTACAGCAACTATATGAGCAGTTTATTAAGACAACTAGTGTGTATATATGTGGGTGTATATATGTGTGGGTGTATATATGTGTGTGTACACATGTGTAGGTATGTGTTTGTGTATCGTGAATGTGTGTGTGTATTATTTATTTATGTATGTAATCGTCAAAAGCTACGTTCTGGAGAATAACTTATTCTCTTTTGATTGAAGTCTGAATGCATCGATCTGAGCAGTAATCCTTCTTCTGTGGGCAAAATCTGTTATTGATCTGCCACACAGAATAAAGGAAGAAAAAATATACAACCACGAAAGTACATTTTTCGGGATATATTTAAGTATTTAAATTCTAGGAATAAATCTGGACTGTAAATATTTTGTTATGTACTGAGATCGTACTAAAGAATTCTTATAAAATGTCAAACATATGAGATTTCAGTATACTTGCTCAGGTATTCCTATTTCATATTTTTACATCTATTTGTATTTTAATCGGTACCAGAATGAAGAAATGTTTCTTTTTATATACTTTCATTTGAGCAAGTCGTTGTTATAATAATTTTTTTTTAAATATATAAATTGCTAATATGTTCCTCAAGTCATTAATATAGTTTATTTGTGTTAATTTATTTAATTTACATAAGGAATTTCAAACAATACGTTTCATATGACTATACTACTACATTTCTTTCATAAATTTTCATGGATCTCTATAGTAAAAAATCAAATTACCATCGAAAAATTTGAACAAATCATATTGTAATAATGTAAATTATTGAACATTCTATATTTGTTCTTACTTTTTCTCATAATATTAGATAATCGGTCAAATTGGATTCGCGGGTCGAAACAAGTACTACTACTTTAGCTAAAAGGGATCCTGGTCTCTAATGGCAACTCTATGCAACTTAACTTATTAAATATTTCAACTTTTGCTTACGGGTGGGACAGCGTCCATCCCAAACGAAGAACCTCCCAAGAAGACAGGTATTTGACATACCCTATCCCAAACAGTTCGATCCCCCTTTGCAGGCAATAACGTCCATGGACGCCAATGTAATTGTAGGATAGAGTACAGAATATAGATAGATAAAAATAAATTGAAAGTTAAAATTATTTTGAATACGTAGGAATATTCTACATTGTTTTAGTTCTACTTTGCCATGCGCTAATAATTTACTTTTACAAAATTGACAATTTAAATAAATATTTTAGGCTTTTCGTCATAGTCATAGAAATGGATGCAATGCAGGATTACTTATCTTATCCTAGTGCTACCTGAATTATTGTCTCAAATGATATTGTCGTTTTCTTATTATGCAGTTTTAACTCCTTTTACCTCCATGATAGGAGCTCTGCCTGTTACGCAGGCGGTATACAGCAGTGGGAGATCCTCCCCGAACTCAGTTCATGAGCTCGGGGTGTACGTTCTCCATTTGCTACCCCTAACTTTCCGCCACGAGTACTGCGGTGATAAAAATTAATAGAGTAGCCATACGACAAAATGGGGCGTGATTTTAATATTGTATTTATTATCAGTGTAGTGAGGCCTTGTAAAGTGACCGTGGATTTTAAATAGTAGTTTCCGTTGTGATAACCTACATTCCCACAACCCCTTCCAAAAAAATTAGAAATTAATTGATAATGAGGCCGCACAGGCCTCTTAGCCCATTTATGCAATACCTATGCATATGCGAGCCAGGCGTGATATGCACTACATAAGGGGGGAAATTGCATGTCAAACCGTATTTTTAATATAGAGAGACTTACAATGCGGTTTTATGTAAACTAAGGGCTCCGCCCCCTGTTTGCTGACGCTCCCCAACCCTCGTAACTCGTTTTGCGAGTCGGAAGGCCTACTAGCTGTTGCTCGCAGAGGTCACTCGCAGATGTCGCTTCGCGAGCTCCTTCTTTCCGCTTGTTACTCAGACGTAATCCTCCCATTTTGGTAACCTCTAATTCGGTAGTACTCACCAACCCCTGATCTCGCTTTGCGAGCTATACGTTTTGCCGCTTGTTCTTTGTACAGTGACAAAATATCGTATTTCGTTTGTTTGAATCATTAATTTAAATATTAATTATTTTGAAATGACAACAGCGTTATACTCGCAAACTCCTGGAACTCGAAGGATCCGCGTCGGATTTTAAATCACCATGTAACATTGCAAGCTATTTTATGCCATAGGTCCGGCATTAGCCTTATCTATCTTTTAAAATATAGCAAATCTCTGTATTTTAAAAATAATTTCTCAGAGAATGCACATTTTTTTTATGTACAGCAATTTCTGTCTCAACTGCAGTTACATATAGCCATTTGTTGTTTGCAGAAATTCCGTGTAAGACTTTCGTCAATAATTTACAATGTTTACCTTATATTTGAAGTTTTCCTTTAAGCAATCTACTACAGAGACACAATGTTTAAGTATAGTGTAGTACACCATGCACTAACACACACTACACTAACATACACACATGCACACACACTCACATACATACATATAAACACACTCAAATACATACATACATACATACACACACTCACACACATACATACATGTACATACATACATACATACATACATACATACACGTACACACTTCACCTTAAAAACGTTTGATTCGAGCTCAGTGATGCTTAAAATGTGCTTTTCCGTCGAAAACCCCAAAACGAATTTTCGACACCTCCCCCCCCCCCCCCCTGCACAATATTTTCCCCACACATTGTACTATGCATATAGATAAAGTAATAAGAACGGTTTGCATCCATTATTGAAAATGCGTTTTAGAACAAATGTTCAATAAAATTATTTTGCAAATCAAAGTACCGACGTTTCCGATACTTTTACATCCCGAATCCACATTTGACTTTCTTTTATCTTAAATCACACAAATTCTATCGATAAATGAAAGTCGATATAAAATGGCTGAAAATCTGCCAATATACTTTTAAAGAAGTTATATCACTGCATTACAGTCCCTGAGGAATCTCTAGACAGTTTTGTTAAATTCGATTTTAAATCTACCATTCGACGTAATGAGTATTGAAGGCATTTGGAATTATATTTCAGACTTAACGGAAGAAATTCACCACAATTCGAAAGTATCGATTTTAAAATGTCTATGACAATTTGTCTGGTTGCGCACGTTAAACTACTTTAAGTAGAGAGGTTATTTTTGAAACTTATAAAAACATATTTTTAAATTTTGGTTTATAAAACTATATTACTTTTCTAGGACAACATTATGAAAGCTAAGTTAAAAGTAGCAATTTAAAACATTTTCGGGTTCGAAGTTTAGTTTGATAGGGATCTATGGGTTTCTCTAAAAGGTTCGCACAATAGATTGAAAAAAAGTAACGATATGTTAGTTTATTAATGATAATTAATTATCTCACATATGAACTAATATCACATATTAAACTAGACTTTTACACTAGAAATACCCTCCATTTCCTTAAGTACACCATATTTCAATTAATTGTAATAATAAATGATATCACACTTATCAGTTTTGCAACGTTTTCCATTACATATTATGTCAGGCTGATTTGAGAAAATTACAATTTACTTAATTTTAAAATTTTATAAATCGCTTTCTTATGCACTTACATTTTACTACAACTTTTTACTTTTCCTGCATATCAGAAAACATATTATTCTTCAGAAATTCAATTATATTAAATTCCACTAAAAAATCAAAAAATAAAAGTACTTCAAATTTCGTTAACCTTGTATTCTTTCTCGCTGCGATGTGATACACGAGATGTCAATGAGACAACACAGACAGCTGTCACGAACCGTCAAGTATTTCGTTTTCTTTTCACAATCATTTACGACAGAAAAAGAAACACGTTTGAAAGTGTCAAATACAGATTGCACTACTACATAAGCAAAAATAAAAAATGTACACTGTAGTGCACCAGTCTTGCCCTAGTTATGAAGATATTAAAATATCGTTACACCACTAGCGGGAACAAAGATTTACATAAATAAATAACAAGAACGATCAATCATGCATAAACCATTGATTATGAAACAGTTTCCAGCTGCAATGCAATTTTATTTAAACATCTCTAAAATGCGATATATTCAGCGGTAATATTTTTAAAAATTTGAAAACCTAAAACTTCATCGAAAAAAATCTGATGGGGGCAGCACATGACTTTTCTTATATAATGCAATGAATTTACTACTTTTACAGTAAGAGCAATAAGTTATTCTTATAGTAGATACTTATATTCTTTCTAAGATATTGACTTTTCGTCAATTAGTTGTCATTTTCATTGATTTAGCGTCATTTTCATTCATTTGCTGAAATTTTCGTTAATTTGGCAACATTTAAAAAAGCCGCCAAGTTGGCGACGTTCCATCGAATTCGTCCCCAAAATCTCGCCAAGCGTTATGGATGGAGAAATAAGTTATTCTTATAACAGATAAATGACTATTGGCGTTCAAATACAAACGTATTACTCAAAGTATCTTTTCTCATGAATGGAGCAAGTTAGATCCACGAGAATGATATCACGAAATTTATCGCATGATATTACACATGAAAAATGAACATGTTTCTCAACAGTTAATATTTTTCTTTATTTATAGGATTTTTTGATAAATTTATTTGAAAAATATGCAATATCTCACGAACGGTTCTAAAGTTTATGACAATCGTTTTCTAAGAAAAAATTACGTTAGAAATGTCTATTTGCTTAACTTTATTAGAGGTTTTGATTTTTTGATGATTTTTTTCAAAATTTCTCTCGAAAATTTAGGGGGGGGGGAGAGTTTGAACATTTGATTGTGTTTTAAAACAATAGGTTTCCAATATTTACGGATTGTAATTTTTGTATCAAATTTCATTCGAATCGCGCCATTCGTTCCTGAGATATCGTTTCCACAGACTCCCTGACACACACACACAGGCATCACCTCAAAAACATTTGATTCGTGATTAGGGATGTTTGAAACGTGTTCTACCGTCGAAAACTCGAATTCGAATTTTCGACTCCGTCCCAATACTTTCCTTATATACACAGTATACTATATATATAAGGAAAGTAAAAATGAACTTTATTCAAATGACGTCATTGAAATATAAATCACCTGGCTCTCTATGTAAAAGCTGCAAATATTTCATTCATACACTTTTATTCCATTCCGTCCATTCATCACAATACTACAAGTGTTTATTTTATTTAAAAACGTAAAACCATAGAGGTAAATGTAATTTAACTCTATGCTTAAAATTTCATCGGAAAGGCTGCTATGAAATCGTATGTTCTGTATGTAAAATCAATAAAAGTTTCATTCATATCAGCTATATTTCAGACTCAAAGAGCTAAATAATTCTGTATTAAACAAATTCAGCAATTCTTATACAACTCATCCTACATCATTATGTGTTTACATTCTCCATAATTGAATATTAGGCTTCGTGGTAGAAATAATCAAAGTTTGACGATCGTTTAAACTCAAATATATTGTAATTCCGTTGTTTCAGAATGTAGATGCACAGCAATTAAGCAAACATAAAGCGGTCTCAGGATGCATACAATACTAAATATAAATTAAAAAGAACTTTAAAAATCACGATTTTGACACAAGATGGATGCCATATTTTATTTTGAAGTAGGCCGCGTGATCCCTTCATATAATATGGGTCGAAAGCCCAGACCCTCCGACTCATCCGTAGACTAAGAGCAGCAATTTAGGCGGCCGGCTTATACTACACCACTCAATAAGTCTCCGGTCTAACTAAGAAAAACAATTTTCTTTTTTAGAAATTGGACTTTATTCATCAACATACTCTCCATCAAGAGTGATACATTCATTCAAAAGCTCTTCTAACTTTTCGAGGCCTTTTTTGTAGAACGATTTGTCTTTGCTCTCAAAATAGGCCTCAGTTTCGACAATTACTTCTTCATTTCAGCCAAATTTCTTTCCCTGGAGCATCTTTTTGATGTCTGCAAAAAGTCAGTAGTCACTGGGGGCCAGATCTGGAGAGTACGGTGGGTGAGGAAGCAATTCGAAGCGTAATTCATATAATTTAACCATCGGTTTCATCTACTTGTTTTGGCATTGTTGTTTTTGGTCCGGAGTGTGCAAACGCGGCACTCACTTCGAAAGCAACTTACGCATGCTCAAATTTTCGTGTAAAATTGTAAACACACTACCTTCTGATATCTTTAAGGTGTCTGCTATCTCATGCAATTTCACTTTACGGTCTTTTAAAACTATTTTGTGGACTTTTTTATGTTTTCCGGAACAACTGCCGATTTTGGGCGACCAGAGCGTTCAGCATCATCGGTGTTTATACAACCGCGTTTAAATTCAGCATACCAGTCAATAATAGTTGATTTCCCTGGTGCAGAGTCTCCATAACGCTTATCAAGCCACTGTTTGGCTTCAACAGTATTTTTCCCCATCAAAAAATAAAGTTTAATCAACACACGAAATTCTTTTTTATCCATTATTTTGAAAATTACATAACTGGAGTCACAAAAACCGCTGTAACATATAAACTAATTGTCAGAATTTCATGAAATTTTGAGACGTGTCGTTTGAAGGTTGGTACTGTCCAGAAATCATATGATTATATCAACAGTGTTGCCATATATATGTCAGACTGGAGACTTATTGAGTGAAGTGTTAATATGGGTGTAATTATTATTTTAATTTTTATTTAAAAACCTACTAATATATTTTGCTGAAAGTTTTTTCATATTTTTATGGAATAATTTGAATATTTCCTAAAACTTTCGAAGCAATTTGTGAATTTTAAATTCGCTTTAAAAATGTTTGAAAAATTAGATCCCGTAGGTTTCAGTGATCTCATTTTTTCAACCCGGGTTCAGTCCAAAACTAATTGGGTGATATTATTCATTTATATTCCCATAGGTCCCACAAAGTGTCTGAACAACAAAAATTTCATTTTGAAAAAGTCATTTTTACGGCAGTTATAATGTAACGGACAGACAGACAGACAGAATGAACAAAGTCATAAACACTTTTCAACTATGTTGTAAAGTGTTAAAAACACTTCGTTCAAAGGATAAGAAAAACGTGAGCAATGTATTTAAACACAAATAAAATAATAATCTAGAGTACAGCTGTTTCAAGGATACGCTGGACCCCATTCGGCAATGCAAGAGAACCAACAAACCCGAAGTCAAAAGCTCATTTTTTCTTTTTGACTTCAGGTTTGTTGGTCTTCTTGCACTGACGAAGGGAATTCAGCGTATCCGCGAAATATCTGTATACTACATTACTATTTTAATTGTGTTCAAATACGTTGTTCATGTTTTCTTTAAAGGGTTACATTGTTTGAAAAGTCAGCATCAAAATTAATTTTTGATGAAAACTGAAACACTTGTTTATCTGGTTTGTCCTGATTGTCCACCAGACTAAGTTTAAATTGCACACAATTTCTGGTATTTATTGCCTTGATTGATATTTGTTACTTTTCGTAAATACGACTCGTTATTTTCTGGTATCTATTATTTTTAGGAAATTCTCTACAACTGTGTTGTAGGCTTTTTCATCTATCTGGCTTTGTTGCGAGTTCTTTAACTGATTTTATTCTCCACTAGGGGCACTGCACTCCATTTATTCTGTAGAAAACTTCAGTGTAGATGAAACGTATACTAGAAGGACGAAACGTGTACACTCGTATAATAAAAAGACGAAACGTGGACACTCGTATACTAAAGAGACGAAACGTGGACACTCGTCTACTAAAACGACGAAAAGTGTACATTCGTGTACTAGAGAGATGAAACGTGTACACTCGTGTACTAGAGATAAAACGTGTACACTCGTGTACTAAATAGACAAAACGTGAGCACTTGGGTACTAGAGAGACAAAAAGTGTACACTCGTGTATTAGAGAGACGAAAAGTGTACACTCGTGAACTAGAGAGACGAAACGTGTACACTCGTGTGCTACAGACAAAATGTGTGCTACAAAAAGACGAAACGTGTACTCTCGTGTACTAGACAGGCGAAACGTGTACACCCGTGTACTAAATAGACGAAACGTGTACACTCCTGCACTGGGGAGATGAAACGTGTACACTCCTGTGCTAGATAGATGAAATATGTACACTCGTGCATTAGATAGACGAAACATGTATACTCACGTACTTTTCTTTACATCGAATTGCTCAAATTGTAACAAATATTCGTGCCATAAAAATTCTGTTAATCGCACAAAATCCAAATACCTGGGAATTACAGAACTAAACTTTTCTGATTCAAATGTTATATTCATATCTACATCTATTTATATAAATATCCCTTTAAATATTGAATTGGAGTTCTACAGATACTAATTTGGAAATTTTGTATGTTGTCGGGTATTATGTCTACATGCGATACATTGCGCCTGTAAGTTTAATCCTTGGCACACCAGAGTGAATTTGCTAACACAGTTTGTCAGTTTCCGACGCTCTCTAGCTGAAGAATTGAAATTAGACAAATGTACTACTACCACAGATAAATTGATTCGATACAATGAAGCACAGAGTAATAATTCTGACAGGAATTAAATTTGCCTTTGGTATCAACGGATTTAAATACACCCCAATAATTGTAAACATTATTCAGATGTTTGCAATTATTCAGGCATTTATGCAAATTGTAATACATTTCGAATTCTGAAATGTTGCAATTCGAATGCCAATATTATGTAAACTTCACCTCACATCTAGTTCTATCTTTTTCAGAACAGTATTTTCTTTATTAAAGAAATGAAAACAAATATCTGGAGTTGGAGATTTTGCGCGCCTTCTTAATGCACATTTTTCCAAATTAGACTAAATTATCTTGCGTTGATGAGGTCGTAAGTAAACGCGCATTACTTAAATAATATCTTCACTACTCAATTTTTGTCAAATCCCCGCACACGCTATTCGCAATGAGAAAAAAAAACACGCTCTCTGCAAAAGAGAAAAAAGATTCAAAACATCTAGGAGACCTCCAGACGATTCCCACCAAATGCCAGATCCATTATCCCTACCAAATAACAGATCCATTATCCCTACCAAATAACAGATCCATTATTCACATTCGCCAATAGACCTGATAAGGGAGAAAATATAAACAACGGTGTCGGAACGGTGGCCGAAAGGTCTGGGCGAGCGTTGTCAAGTGATCGATCGGCCGCCGCGTTGTGGGTTCGAGTCACACTAACACATGGATGTTGTGTGATGTGGGCGCAATGTGTTCCGCCCCCCCCCCCCAGGTGCGCCTGGGGCAACGTCTTAGGACGGCGAAATGGGTCACAATTCCGGCCGAATATAGGGCGAATGATGAAAAATCTAGTGCCTGGCCATTTGAAATATATATATATATATATATATATATATATATATATATATATAAACCGTTGTTATATATATATGTATATATATATAACAACGGTACGGGAATCGGCAATTTTAACAGTTCGCTCTTTGAAAAAAAATACAATTTGTGGCTTATAAAAAGATAAGTTTATTATTTATTTAATAGTTAACACAACATCGCCGATGAGTGGCCATAAATCGAGAAATTGAAACATTGCGTAAGTGATAACCCTCCAAAGTAGTGACATCTTTTTGACTGCGTTGCCCAGTATTCCTGACATTCAAAATGATTAATACATATAAATATCTTCACTAACGCAAATGAAGAGACATACTTAGGCAAATTAGAATTTATTGGAATATTCTTTACGTTTAATTTATTCAACATTAACTTTATCATAATATATAATATTTACAAGAATCAGCTGTTGCCAAAATTGTTGTAACAGGTAATTATTTTAATTAGAGCCTGATCCTGTGATACATAAAATTACTGACTTTGTAAACTAGCTACTGACTTAACCCTTTTAGGGACGGTTGTATATATTATATACCAGATATTTAGAAAATTATATATGAAGCTTCAAAAGCCAAATTTGTCAGAAAAACCTCAAACATTTATTTTATACTTCTCTTTATGAATAATAGATGGCAGCACTACCATAGCCTGGTGTTAAAGACAGACTAATTATTTTCCTCAAATATTTGATATAAAGTGTTACCTGGTTCATCTTTGGTGCACCTCTTTGGGCATGCACTCTTTGCCCAGATGTATTGGAACTTTCTACTGAAAAACTGCACACAACACATTTTTAAGAGCACTGGCTCTCAAAAGTTAACGTGACTGCGCATTCGAAGTCATGGAAGAATTCTATTCGCGACAGCATCGTGTCACGCCACCTGTAATGTCGAAGTCATGGAAGCTATTCGAAGACATCAAGCATTATTTATCGAAGTCATAAAACGTACTCGGCGTCACCAAACATAGTCGAAATCAACTAGCATAATTGAAGTCATAAAAGCATTTGAATTTTTTCAAATGTGGTGCCTTTTAGATCTTTCCGATAAAGAACAGATTTGTGTAAATATCTATGCATACTAATTGCCAAGTGTCCGTCTGTCACGCTTTTGTAGGCACTTCCCAAGTAAATAGAGACTTGCAATTTGGTACATGGGTATATCGTTCGATTAAACCCCCTGGAAAATCGAATTTTTCAAAAATGTTCTGTGCAGAGGGTGTTCCACACCAAAATGTTCGAAAAGTGAAATGATAGGAAAGCATACTTTGAGATGAGACAGAGTCTTCAAATTTGGTGTATGGATAAACCGTTCGAAAGGAAAAAAGTGTGGAATTTCAGATTTTCAATATTTGCTACTTTAGGGGATGCACACCAAAATGTTCGATTTTCGGAACAAATGAGAAACGCCTGCTTTAAAATTTGATAGAAGCTTGAAATTTGGTATATGAGCTAATCATTTAATGAAAACACCCAAGACAAAAGCGTTTTTCAAAAATGTTCTATTAAGAGTGTGCTCCAGAGAAAAACGTTCGAAAGGTAAAATGACGAAAAACTATGCGTCGGGATGGGATAGAAACTTCAAATTTGATGTTCGAGTAGATAGTTCAAAAGGAAGAGTATGTGGAATTTCAGGTTTCCAATATTTTCTACTTTACGAGGTACCGCAAATGTTCGATTTTTGGTATGAATGAGAAACACTCTTTTTAAATGTGATAGAGGCTTGATATTTGGTATATAGTCCAATCATCTGATAGAAAACCCAAGAATAGAGCTTTAAAAAAATGTTCATTTAAAGGGGTGGGTTCTCCACACAAAAACATTCGAAAAGTAAAATTATAGTAAAAGCATCGTTTGCGATAAGATAGAGATTTCAAATTTGTTGTAAGGGTAGATAGTTGGAAAGGAAGAAAATGTCCAATTTCAGTTTTCCAACATTTGCTATTGCAGGGAGTACCGAACACTGAAATATTCCATTTGTTGAGCAAATGAGAAAGGCTTCCTTTACGATCTGATAGAGGCATGACATTTGGTATATGGGCTAATCATTTGTTAAAAAACCCAAAATGAATACAGTTTTTCAAAAATGTTTATTTAATGAGGTGCTACACAGTAAAACGTTCGAAAGCTGAAATGATAGAAAAAAACACTTGTTTGTTGTACGGGTAGGTTGTTCGAAAAGAAGAAAGTGTACAATTTCAGTTTGTCAATATTTTCTTTAGGAGCTTCTGCACACCAAATTTTTCGATTTGCCGAATAAATGTGAAACGCGAAATATTCAAAAATGTTCATTGTTCGGGGTTGCTCATTGTGAGACCGTTGATTTTCAACGGGTATTTGGCGGGCTCATAATCGTGCTAAAGTATAACGGGGAAACTAATTGAAATTAAAAAAAATAGCGTCCAGGAGCACCTTCCCGGGTCTTGAAGTATATGTGAATTTGTCTTCAGAACAACAAGAAGTGCGACCTCAACTCGAGTGTCAGCTGGTTTCCAAGGCAATAAAGAACTTTCTTCGTCAGGATAAACACAAAGCGTAACCTTCACTATTTGGTATTTTACCTCTCATTCATAGTGTCCAACATTTCATTCCTTCATCCATGTTTTTTACCTCTTTTTTTCTCTTCTCGCGTTAGATAATTTCCTTTTCTTGCTTCAATTACATTTGCTTTTCTAACAATTGTTGCCGATCTTGCTTTGACGTGTGAAGTTAAGGCTTCTCGTCTGTACTGACGAAGAAGGAACTTTCTGGCCTTCAAAACCGATCGTCACTATTAATTTTATGATGCATATTGCTTTAAATGTTTTTTTAGTGATAACATATGGGATGTCCTTATGGAGATATATTAGGCAATTTAATCGCAAATGAACCAAATATTTATCTTTAAATTTATTCAGAATTTGATTTTCACAGTTGATTAATCCACATTTTGCGACTTTATTGGCTCGACTTTGTTGTTGGAAAATGAAAAGTAAATCTTTCCTAAGAGGAAAGATCACGCTTCAATAACGATAACTTTCAGAAAACAGCTCAAACTTACTCCAAACTTCAGTAGGTACAGTGCAGGCTCAACAAAATAAATTGTTCTAGTTAACCCCCCAAGGACGTTAGATAACTCAATTAATACCATATTGATTGTTTTAATGCAATTGCTTTCTGCTATTTCAGTTTATTGCTTTATATCTTTTAAGGACGTGCACGTAATTAATTTATTTCTAAGGGATACAAGTTTAGTTACAAGAAATACATTCGTGTAAATAAGCACCTTTAAACATTGGAATTGAGATTGACTTAGAAAGACCAGATGAAACATGTTTTTAGATAGATATAGCTATATATACAGGTAATCCTTGAATAAGGCGGTACTTGAATTATATGAAAATTCGTATAGAACGGCCCAAAATTGGGCCAACCCTCGAGTAGCATGGTACTTCAATTACACGTTTCCCCTTTAACAATTCTAAGAAGAATTATTTTTCGCATTTGACTACAATTTCGTATAGTTAACAGCAGACGAGTTCTCAGTAAGCAGTGTCATCATTTATTGCTAAGTAGTTATAAAAGGGGCGTTCTGCGGCGGATCGGGGAGGTGGCTCAGGAGGAGAGGCCCTCTTTGGGAGGGAATTTCCCTCTTTGGAGTGGATCCTCTTTGGGAGGATGCCTCTCTTGAGCCACCTCCCCTCTTTGGAGTGTCTTCCCTCTTTTGAGAGGAAGCTCCTCTCAGAGGGTCTTGAGACCCCCAGGAGGGAGGATGCCCCCCTCCCCTCTTTTGGAAGTTTAGTGAGGTGGTGCAGCACCGGATGCCTCTCTTGGGAGGATGCCTCTTTCCTAGTATTGCGAAAGATGTCAAGAGGGCAATTGCGAAGTCTTTCACGGAGGCATGATGACTCATACGGAGTGAGTTTCACTCTTGAGAGGGAATGTCACAATCGCTGACTGACCCTTGACCTGAGGAAGTGGTTTCAAGGGATGTCGCAATCGATGACTGAGCATCACACAATCTGGAAATGACGTGTGGCAATCAGCGATTGATAACCTTAGAAGTGACCTTTGACAAGAACACACGTCCTCCCTCTCTGCTGGTCAGCGACAGACTGAAAGATCTTATCAGCGTGAAGTAGTTAAAGCGCCCTCTGGCGAATTTTGATGAAGTGCTGCCATCTATCGGCATTTTTTTTTCCAAAAGAAATTAATGTTTCACTTGTCAGGAGCTGGATTCGATCTTGGGTCCAACTGATTAGAAGCCGCGCGTCTTACCATCGTGCCAAAGCACCCGTGCTTTATAGGCAGTTAACTTCGAAGTGTACCTTATCAGTGGAAGTTAGATTATTTTTCAAAGTTCATTCGAATAGCGATGCAAGGGTGCGTTTTAAAACAGAATGCTACAGAGTGAATATAAATCTGTGTATTATAACATTATGATTTTTTTTTTTTTAAAAACAAATGTATACACAAACTTTAAAAACACGAATGTAATAATTAGCTAAAATTGTGTTCAGTGGACACGAAACTTGTATTCAGTGAATACCATTCGACCATTCTGAGTGTTGTGTATCTAAAAACAAATGTATACACAAACTTTAAAAACACGAATGTAATAATTAGCTAAAATTGTATTCAGTGGATTTTTTTTTTTAAATAAATCAATATGATTTTTATAATAATAACGAAATGATTTCGAATGTTTAAAAACAAATTGATTACGGATTTCCAATGAACACACAAATTGTGTTCAGTGGACACACAAATTGTGTTCCGTGGACACAAAAATGGTGTTACATGAATACGATTCGACCATTTTAAGTGTTGTGTATCTAAAAACAAATGTATACACAAACTTTGAAAACACGAATGTAATAATTAGCTAAAATTGTATTCAGTGGATTTTTTTTTTTTTTTTTAAATAAATCAATACGATTTTTATAATAATAACGAAATGATTTCGAATGTTTAAAAATATAATAGATTATGGATTTCCAATGAACACACAAATTGTGTTCAGTGGACACACAAATTGTGTTCCGTGGACACAAAAATGGTGTTACATGAATACGATTCGACCATTCTGAGTGTTGTGTATCTAAAAACAAATGTATACACAAACTTTAAAAACACGAATGTAATAATTAGCTAAAATTGTGTTCAGTGGACACGAAACTTGTATTCAGCGAATAGGATTCAACCATTCTGAGTGTTGTGTATCTAAAAACAAATGTATACACAAACTTTAAAAACATGAATGTAATACATAGCTAAAATTGTGTTCAATGAACACACAAATTATGTTTTGTGAACAGGATTCGACCATTCTGAGTGTTGTGTATCTAAAAATTAATGTATTACTACATTGTACTTAGGTATTTTCAAAAATGGTGCGACAAGCTACTCACAATCTGAAAAGAAAGTTTCCACTAGAAAATACATCTTATTTCGAACTGTTACATATATACTAATATTTAATCACTAATATTTAATTAACTGCATTAAATAATACACATAATTAGTTAAAATTGCAATGGCGACCCAAAGATTGAGAATATATGTAAATAAAACACATCAGAGAAGTAGATATGAATTATGTTCGAAAATAAAACTATTCAAATTCTAGCCAGTTCTAGAAGGCCATCGAATGTTCCAGCTTATCGGAAATCATGTGCTTCTGACTTTTTCGGAGGACGCTGTTTGTTTAGCACAAAGCAAAGGTCCCCTCGGAAAAGGGTATAAAATGCGGTCCTTATCGAGCTATGGTCAACTGCTCTTTTTTCAGCCAGTGCTTTTGAATTAAATACGATAACGAGATTATTTACGATGTCTTCATCCTGTGCTTTCAAAGTAAGTAAAATTTTGATTTTCATTATTTTATGATTTATTATATATGACATTTTATGATTTATTATATATGACATTTTATGATTTATTATATATGACGATTAGCACTTGAATTTTATATTAATTATTTTTTTTTATGGATTTTCAGTTCGACTTCGGTATCCCAGTTGAGGAGATGGATTTAATTTGTGCAAACAATCCCACGACCAAAGACGATATAAATCAGGTGAGTTATTTTAATAATTTTTTTTAATTGAAAAATGTATTTGTTTTAATTTTACGCATTTGTGAAAATACTGTTCAATACAGTTTGAAATTAAACACAACAATTGAATTAAACCTTGAAAAATATAAACATTTACGCTTAATCTGAGCGAAGCCACCGCTGACTTTTTTAAAACATTTAATAGGACCCACACATATTTTTTTAATGTTTCACATATTGAACCATTCAGTTTAATTGTACTTTGAAAAATATAACGTTATTTCCATCGGAGTGGAATCATTTTTTTTTTTTTTTTTTTTTTTTTTTTTTTTTTTTTAATGATAGATTTGTGTGGGCTTCCAAAAATTATACCTTTCAACTATAATTTTTTTTATATCAACATTTTAGTATGTGGTTTTAATAACACTTTTAAATTTAAATAAATAATGAGTTTAACACATAACTTAAAATAAAACTAAGAATGAAGCAACCTTTAAAGAAAAAACATTTTTAATGAAAGCTAAATAAGTACATTGATTTTTACAAAAGTAATATTCTACTAACTTGTATTTCACATATGGAACAGAGCAATCATCGCTGTATAATAGTCCTTCACGGTGAGACTTTTAAAAAATTCAGGTGAAACATTGTTTTCATTTGTTTCACAAAACTCTCGCGCAATTTCTTGAATGTTTATCATTAAAAGTTCGTGATCGACTAGTTCATAATCCACAAATTGCATATGAGTGGATAGCGTGCAGCACTTGTGTTTCAAATCGGTACACCCGTGACTTTTACATGTTTCGCGTTGATATAATTTATACAACTCTACACATAAATTTTTATGTACACACTGCATTAAAGTGTGTTTTAATTCATAGGGTGGCAAAGTCGGTAGTGCTTCGACAGGTTTTTGATACTTCACAATACAATTGGGTAGGATATTTGTCAGTAACTGATCCAAAACACAATTAGTAACATCTTGACTAATGTACTGAAGAGTATGAAAATTATCCTGATTTAATAAGATTAATTTCTTTTTGAACTGTCCAGTGCAAGGTGGTAATTGTTGTAAATATAGATTGCTTTCACACACACAAACTAAGAGTTCGTTATTAATTGTGAAAGATGAATTTTCACTGTCCATATTTGAAATGCGTTTTAAAAATACACTCCACGTATTAGGCGTGAGTGTTACTCCATGAGGGGTAGGCACGATAACATCAGAAGCATTCATCCTGTAGACACGAAAGTGTACTTTCACATTTCCTCGAAAATGTTGCACGGTAACGTAAATGTTACAGCCCAAATGGTAACGGAACTTTTCAGATGAGGATAATTCTATCGAAACCGATCCACTTTGAGAAGTAGCATAGTTCAGAGCCGACGACACCAAATCACTTTGCGAATCTGTAGTAGGTATAGATGGAGTATGCATATGGCTCCAATCGATTTCAGGTATAGGCGAAAGCGCTGCAAGCGGGACATACATTGGAAACTCACACTTGCGTTTCTGTACAGGCGTTTTAGGTAGAATTTTTCTAAATGTTAGACTTATTCTAGCTTCTGAGACTTCGGGTTCCGCAGCAATTCCGTGAGAATAGAATTTGTTGGTTGGCACATGCATCACATAAAGCGATCCGTGTTGAATTGGAATACTTAGAGGAGATTGTCCTTTTCTTTCGAAAATGATAGATCTTGTAGCACCGAAACTGAGAGTCGCTATAGGTGTTTTAGAGCATAGGGAGGATTCATTGTCCTTGTGTTGTCCTATTTTAGCATGTCCATCAGCATAGTGGTTTACTAACACAAAATTGTAGCTGTATCCCATATGTTCTTCCACACGTGATTTTATCTCCGATAAGAGAGGTGTCCATCCCTCAGAGCTGTTTCCACCGTCTCCAAATGCATATGCTTTTTGAGCTGGTTGGTATGGACGACCATGCACCACCCCTTGTGATTGTTGAAAGGGCAGACTTTTCAACTCTTGAAAAATTAAATCGGCTACATTTACTGAATAAAATTCGCGAACATATTCTACATTCAACTTCTCGCGTTTAAAAAAGATAGACATTTTTAAAAATAAGCAACGACAACCTTCTAGGAGAACAAACGTTGAATGAATGAGCTCTTATCTAAATAATATCCCTTATCGTAACATGTCACGTGATATTTCTTATCATATCACATGACACATCATATCTGTAAATCACATGATATTTCTTATCGCATCATGTGATGTATCACATGATATTCCTTATCATATCACGTGACACATCACATGATATTCCTTATCGTATCACGTGACATCTTGTTAGCGAATCACAAGGTTCCACGTATGGAATCACGTGACATCTTGTTAGCGAATCACAAGGTTCCACGCATGGAATCACGTGACAAACCAGATAAGGTTTCCGCCCACTATACATGCTACGTGGAGCTCACTTTGACTCGAGACTTGCGCTAGGAAAGACGTGCTTTTAATTTGCTCCTCTCTATTAAAATATCGACAAACGAATTTACCACAATGATGGTTGTTTCAAAAGTGAGTTCAAAATGTTTTCGAATTAAAAATAAAGATACATTTTTAAAAATTCATATCCCAATAAATTCTGTTATCATTCATAACACAAGAACTTTTAAAATGTACAACACAAAAATTAGCTTCATACACATTTCACTCTTTTACATGTTCTGTGTTTTTAATATTTAGGATATGACTGTGGAAGCTTCTGCAACACCAGTTGTGGAAGCCGGTGTATTGCCTGCTGCATTGCCTGTGGCACCAACAGTTGTGGAAGCCAATGCAACACCCCTTATGAAAGCTGTGGTAGCACCGACCGTGGTGGGAAAGGCCGGACCTAGTGGTATTCATGTAAGTTATTTTATTTCACCTTTTTTGGAAGGGGAAAATTGGCTGTTTCTGGGAGTATAGGATTGTATCGTATTCTATTACAGAAACTGTTATTTCTCTTAGAGGAAGTGCAAGTAATAATTTTAAGGAACAGCTGACTCGCAATTTTATAGTGTACTTTTAGGAATTTTATAGAAAAAAAAACTAATATGGACATTTTATCTATTTTATAGATATGTCCCACTTGCCACAAGAACTTCACTCTAAAGACTAGCTTGACACGACATATGAAGACCCACACAGGGCTAAAACCCTTTGTCTGTGAAGTCTGCCAGATGGCTTTCAATCGAAAAAGTGCGATGGTACGACATGCCAAAATGCATGAAGCAAGTTTAGATTGTGGTGTGTGTGGTGAAGCGTTTTTGTCCCGAATGGACCTCCTTCGCCACACGAGGCGACACCACAATACTGTACAGCACAAGTGCGAACTGTGTGATGAAGCATTCACACGACGCGACGTGCTGTTACAGCATATTCGCCGTGCTCACCCTCACCCTTCCTCCAAGGGCGTGAAACGCAAGACGGCCGATGTTGATAGAATAACAAAGAAGCGAAACACCCAGGCGATGAGAGCTCTTCGTCGCACACAGCGAGCTTTGGGCGTTTTCACGACCCACACTTTGGAGCCCAACGAGGAGAATCGACAGGATCTAACACTGGCGTTAGAAGAGATGCGTGTACCACTGATTGCCTTGTTGAGTGAAGAACTCTCGGCCAATCAGATTAAATGGTACCTGGTCCTCTACGCAAAGATGGTCCGACTGAATTCTGAGGGGGAGGAAGAGAGCACGACGGCCTACTTTCATAGTAGGTGTGGAATTGACCTGATTTCTCACACGATTGAGCAACATGTGAGTGAGGGGTACCTGAAGATTCAGAGTGCTTTCGAGGACTACCAACAGTTGGGGTCGGGGTGGTCTTTGGATCACGTCATGAAGATGGATGTTTGCGTGGGCAAGTACAGGCCTCTTCGCCCCGCAAGCTATCTGCCCCTGCCTCCCAAACTTGAGGCCAAAAAAGCACTCTTAAATATTGAAAACAGTGACCAGAAGTGTTTTGTGTGGTGCCTTCTTGCTCACAGACTCAATTTGCAGCGGGCTGAAAAACCCGAACGTGTAGCTCATTATTTGCCTAGGGAGCATGAGATAAACCTGGGGAATGTGGAGTGCCCGGTACCCGTGAGTAAGGTTAGTACCCTAGAGAAGCTGAACAACTGCCGGATTAATGTTTTCGGCTATGAGGATGAAGAAGTGTTTCCTCTGCACGTATCTGCAAGAGACGATGCAGACTGCATTAACCTTCTCCTCATAAGTCAGGATACCCAACAACATTACTGCCTGATCCGCAGTATGTCGAGACTTCTGGGGGATTTAGCTAATCATCATGCTGCTTCTCACGTATGCTATCGGTGCCTCCACCGCTTCTCCCGAGAAGATTTACTCGTGGCACACACTCCCTACTGCAAAGAGCACGCACCGCAACGTGTTGAGATGCCAAGCCTCGAGAAAAGTTGTTTAAAATTCTCCAATTTGGAGTATCAACACCCGGTCCCGTTCGTCATATATGCCGACTTTGAGTCGCTTTTGGTAGAAGTGCCCAGCGCACAGCCTAGCGATAGTCGGTCCTTTGTAGAAAAGGTAGCCCATCATGAGGCTTGCGGCTACGCATACGTCGTCGTGGGACCCCAAGGCGAATCACACAAGCCCGTGTATTGCTATCGGGGCCCTGACGCCGTAACCCATTTTCTGCAGAGGATGCTCTTGGAAAGAGACGAACTGGCCGTTCGTTTTAATAGCATAGCACCTATGCGTCTTACCAGGAGTGAAGCACTGGCCTTCAACAGCGCATCCCACTGCTATCTGTGTAAGAGGGCCTTTGCAAAGGACGGTGACCGGTACATTATGAAGGTTCGCGATCATTGTCACATTGTTGGAAACTATAGGGGTGCAGCACACTCGAATTGTAATCTTAGATACAAGTTACGCAAGAGTGTCCCTGTAGTGTTTCACAATTTGAAAAACTATGATTCGCACCTCTTAATGTCGGGGCTTGGAAAGCTGAAAGACCACAGCTTAGAGGTCATTCCACAAAATATGGAGAGATATATCTCCATCTCCCTGTATGAGGGAAAGGAGAGTGTGAGGCTGCAATTCATCGATAGCCTTCAATTCATGAATGCTTCCTTGGAGAAGTTAGTGGCCAATTTACCAGCTGATAAATTCAAGATCATGAAGGCAAACATCCCCATCCATTTTGAGCTGCTGCTTCGCAAGGGAGTGTACCCTTACGAGTACATGAATTCGTTGGCGAAATTCGATGAGCAGGTATTACCTCCACTCTCGGCTTTTTATAGCACTCTGACGGATGAGACCCCCACCGCTGACGATTATGCTCATGCTCAGAATGTATGGAGAACATTCAACTTGAAAATATTAGGGGAGTACCACGACCTCTACGTTAAAAGTGATGTTCTTCTGTTGGCCGACGTATTTCAGCAGTTTCGACACCTGTGCAGGGAGTACTATGGGTTGGATTGTGTCCACCTGATGACAGCACCCGGCTTGGCATGGCAGGCTGCTCTCAAGATGTGCAAGCAGCCCCTCGATCTAATGACAGAGATTGACCAGCATCTCTTCATTGAGCGTGGTATCAGGGGTGGCGTGTCTGTCATTACGAAGCGTTTGGCACATGCAAATAATCCTTACATGGCGAAGTATGACCCTGCACAGCCCACCCAGTATATTATGTATTTGGATGCTAACAACTTGTACGGATGGGCTATGTCTCAGCCCCTTCCATATGGAAAGTTTGAGTGGGTGTCACCCACGATTGCGACAGAGGATTGGATCCTGTCTTGCCCCGACCATGCATCGGTTGGCTACATTTTGGAGGTCGACTTGGAGTACCCGCCAGAACTTCACGATCTCCATAATGATTACCCTGTTGCGCCAGAAAGAATGTTGATTCGAGAGGAAGATGTCTCGCCGTATACGGTAAAGATCATGGAGGAGCTTGGAGTTCCCCAGTTCCAAGAGCAAGAAAAACTTGTCCCAAATCTCTGCAACAAGAAAAATTATGTGGTACATTATAGATGCTTGAAAATGTACCTGGAACTGGGGCTGCACGTAACATCTGTGCACAAAGTCCTTCGCTTCCATCAGCGGCCCTGGTTGAGATCGTACATCGATTTCAACACCGAGCAGAGGAAGAGGTCTCAATCGGGGTTTGAGAAGGACTTCTTCAAGCTCATGAACAACGCCGTATACGGAAAATCAATGGAAAATCTGCGTAACAGAGTTAATGTAGATTTGGTCACCGACACGCGGCGGGGTGAAAAGCTCGTGGCGGCGCCTACATTCAAGCGCTTCAAAATTTTTGATGAAGACTTGGTTGGGGTTGAGCGGGTGAAGAACTGCATTGTCTTTAATAGACCGATTTACGTTGGATTCACCATTCTGGAGTTGAGCAAACTCCATATGTACACATTTCATTATGGCTACATGAAAAAGTACTATGGAGCAAAGGCTGTGTTACTATTCACTGACACTGATTCTTTAACCTATGAGGTGCAGTGTCGTGATTTTTATCAGGACATGCAGAAAAACAGCCATCTCTTTGACACCTCTGATTTCCCCGTGAACCATCCGGCATTCAGTGGTGTTAATAAAAAGAAGATTGGTTGTTTCAAGGATGAACTGAACGCGCAGCCGGGACTTGAGTTCGTGGGGCTCAGGTCTAAAATGTACTCACTACTGGCAGTTAGTGGTACAAAAAAGACAGCAAAGGGGGTCTCCCGATCAGTTATCAGTAAGCAACTAAGACATGAAATGTATAAAAGTTGTCTTACTGATAAAAAAGTTGCACGTCACGTTCAGTATCGCATCGGGAGTGAGTGTCACAAATTATACACTCTAAAACAGTGTAAGGTGTCACTCTCTCCATACGATGATAAACGCTACATAATGGACGATGGCGTGCATACTTATGCTTACGGCCACCACAAAATTAAAAGAGAAGAGCAAAGAAAGAAAGATGAAGACCAAAGCAAGATATAGAGATATGAAAAAAAAAAAAAAAATAGAAAAAAAAAAGTAAAAATTGAGAAAAAAAAAAATGAAAAAAAAAAATATGGAAAAAAATATATATATATGGAAATAAAAAATCCAACTGCATTGGAAAAAAAAAAAAAAAAAAATGGAAAGAAAAAAAAATCTATGTACTGTGGAAAGATTTTTTCCACTGATATAACATTTTTTTTATGTTAAAACATTTTTATGTTTGGGAAATAGGCCTGCCAGTTTGAAAGTGTACTACTTTATATTTAAAATTAATTTTTCACTGTTTAAAAACAGCTAAGTTTAAATTCTTTATGAAACTTTATCTTGTAAAGTAGAAAATATAAATTTCTGAATTTAAAAATTCAGATTTAATTTTTAAAACTTTATCTTGTAAAATTCAAAGTATCTGAATTTAAAAATTCAGATTTATTTTTTTTAAAAACTTTGTCTTGTAAAATTACATGCATCTGAGTTTAAAAATTCAGATTTATTTTAAAATTCTTTATCTTGTAAAATTACAAGTATCTGAATTTAAAAATTCAGATTTATTTTAAAATTCTTTATAAAACTTTGTCTTGTAAAATTACAAGTATCTGAATTTAACTTTACTTATTTTAAAATGTTTTAAAAAAAAAAAAACAATAAAGATTAAAATTCTTTATAAAATTTTATCTTGTAAAATTACAAGTATCTGAATTTAAAAATTCAGATTTATTTTAAAATTCTTTATAAAACTTTATCTTGTAAAATTACAAGTATCTGAATTTAACTTTACTTATTTTAAAATGTTTTTAAAAACAATAAAGATTAAAATTCTTTATGAAACTTGTAAAATAAAATTACAATTTAAATTAATAAAAAAAAAAAACCATTTCAGACTGGTGGGGAACGCTGCCCTTAAAGAGCGTAGTGACAGGGTGTGACACCTCATGGGGCTGTTGGAATCACACAAACTTTTTCTTCTTCTTCTACTAACATTTTCCCACTTTTTCTAACACTTTTCTCTTATATAATATGTAACAGTTCTTAATAACACATATTTTCTAATGGAAACTTTCTTTTCAGATTGCGAGTAGCTTGTCGCATCATTTTTTTTTTTGAAAATGCCTAAGTACAATGTAGTAATACATTAATTTTTAAACCATTACAAGGGATCAATCTTGTTGACTTAACACAATTTTATCTAATGCTTTTAAATTTTAAAACTTAGAAATATATAATGTATACATTTGTTTTTAGATACACAGCACATAAAAGGGTTGAATCCTATTCATTGAACACAATTTATGTGTCCACTGAACACAATTTTTGTGTGTCCACTGAACACAATTTTTGTATGTTCATCCATAATCTATTATATTTTTAAACATTTGAAATCATTTCGTTATTATTATAAAAATCGTATTGATAGTTAGATTTATTTTTAAAAAAAAATCCACATTGCTATACACACACACTTAGAATGGTGAAATCTTGTTCACTTCATTTTAATTAAATGCGCTATTTTAAAGTTTGTGTATACATTTGATTATAGATACACAACACTTGAAAGGGTCGAATCCTGTTCACAAAACATAATTTCAGCTATGTATTACATTCATGTTTTTAAAGTTTGTGTATACATTTGTTTTTAGATACACAACACATAAAGGGTTGAATCGTATTCATGTAACACCATTTTTGTGTCCACGGAACACAATGTGTGTTTTATTTTTTAAAAATATTGTGTTTTTAGTGAATCAAACATAAACACTTTAAAGGATTTTTACAGCCTCGTTTGGTATACGTGGAAAAACTTTATTTTTCAGGTTTTAAATATGCCACTTGGTTTTTAGACATACTCAAAACCACATGCTGTGGAAAAACTTTATTTTTCAGATTGGATTACAATGGTAAGGTTTTATCTATTCTAACATAGACTTCATATTTGGAACTCGTGAGTCTTATCATTTCTTATCAAATGTTTGAGAAAGAGAGTGCTGATATTGACCATAGCAATCGTTATCTGGGTGTTTGGACGATTATTGTAAATGCTCGCTTGGACGATTCTCGTTCATTGGAATATATATTGTGAGAACCAAACTTGCAATAGATTTTAAAAGTGTTTGTGTCAGGGAAAAATAATGTACACTCACTTCTAAGTTCTATCATGGTAGTAAAATTACGATGTTAAAATGGTGATATCATATTCATTGGGTTTTATTTAAACTGAATGCTAAAATTTATGGGGGTGAAAATTCGTTAGTTTGTTAAATTCTAAACTTCGATATTTCAATTACATCCACCATTTTAAAAAATGGCCGAATCATATTCGATGCACAATATCATTAAAGTGATGTGTTTTAGATTACGTGTAGCAAATCAGACCGTTGAAGTATCCAACTATTAAAAATATATTATTAGAAAAAATAGGTGGCAACACCTCATACTGGTGATGATAAGATCTAATTTTTAATAGCGTAATGAGAGTGTCTCACTCATTTGGAGTTTGACCAGCGGGTAGTGAAGAGGTCGTTCTGTGAGTTCTAATTTTCATTATTATTATTTTTCTATACTGTTAGATTTATTTTTCAAAAATCACACTTAGAATGGTCAAATCCTGTTCACAAAACATAATTTCAGCTATGTATTACATTCATGTTTTTAAAGTTTGTGTATACATTTGTTTTTAGATACACAACACTCAGAATGGTCGAATGCTATTCACTTAACACTATTTTGAAAATGCGTAACTATACTTGGGTGTATTCAAATCATTTTTAAAAAAAAATTATATTGATAGTTAGATTTATTTAAAAAAAAAAAAAAATCCACTGAATACAATTTTAGCTAATTATTACATTCGTGTTTTCAAAGTTTGTGTATACATTTGTTTTTAGATACACAACACTTAAAATGGTCGAATCGTATTCATGTAACACCATTTTTGTGTCCACGGAACACAATTTGTGTGTCCACTGAACACAATTTGTGTGTTCATTGGAAATCCGTAATCAATTTGTTTTTAAACATTCGAAATCATTTCGTTATTATTATAAAAATCGTATTGATTTATTTAAAAAAAAAAATCCACTGAATACAATTTTAGCTAATTATTACATTCGTGTTTTTAAAGTTTGTGTATACATTTGTTTTTAGATACACAACACTCAGAATGGTCGAATGGTATTCACTGAATACAAGTTTCGTGTCCACTGAACACAATTTTAGCTAATTATTACATTCGTGTTTTTAAAGTTTGTGTATACATTTGTTTTTAAAAAAAAAAAAATCATAATGTTATAATACACAGATTTATATTCACTCTGTAGCATTCTGTTTTAAAACGCACCCTTGCATCGCTATTCGAATGAACTTTGAAAAATAATCTAACTTCCACTGATAAGGTACACTTCGAAGTTAACTGCCTATAAAGCACGGGTGCTTTGGCACGATGGTAAGACGCGCGGCTTCTAATCAGTTGGACCCAAGATCGAATCCAGCTCCTGACAAGTGAAACATTAATTTCTTTTGGAAAAAAAAATGCCGATAGATGGCAGCACTTCATCAAAATTCGCCAGAGGGCGCTTTAACTACTTCACGCTGATAAGATCTTTCAGTCTGTCGCTGACCAGCAGAGAGGGAGGACGTGTGTTCTTGTCAAAGGTCACTTCTAAGGTTATCAATCGCTGATTGCCACACGTCATTTCCAGATTGTGTGATGCTCAGTCATCGATTGCGACATCCCTTGAAACCACTTCCTCAGGTCAAGGGTCAGTCAGCGATTGTGACATTCCCTCTCAAGAGTGAAACTCACTCCGTATGAGTCATCATGCCTCCGTGAAAGACTTCGCAATTGCCCTCTTGACATCTTTCGCAATACTAGGAAAGAGGCATCCTCCCAAGAGAGGCATCCGGTGCTGCACCACCTCACTAAACTTCCAAAAGAGGGGAGGGGGGCATCCTCCCTCCTGGGGGTCTCAAGACCCTCTGAGAGGAGCTTCCTCTCAAAAGAGGGAAGACACTCCAAAGAGGGGAGGTGGCTCAAGAGAGGCATCCTCCCAAAGAGGATCCACTCCAAAGAGGGAAATTCCCTCCCAAAGAGGGCCTCTCCTCCTGAGCCACCTCCCCGATCCGCCGCAGAACGCCCCTTTTATAACTACTTTGCTATTCTCAACGTTGACCTCATTTGAATCTAGGTTATCAGCAGGATTAGAGTGAAATTTACTTAGTGCAAGTTTAAGACAAAATTTGTTTTAAATCACTTTGTGCGTATATTCAGTTTGTACCTAATCACATTATATACATAAATTAAAAGTTTGTGAGTATAGTTAGTTAGAAATGGAGGTTAGAAAATAAAGAAACACCGTTTTCTAGCCTCAATGATTTTAACAATCAAATTTTTCAAGTGAGGAGAACCTTTTACCCATTCGAAGAAAGAGATTCCCCTTTTGGATGATGGCAGCTATGACGAATAGTTAAAAAAAGGGTTATGTAAATATGCTAGTAGGTAATAAAAATTATGTTTTCCTTAAAAATCGATATTTTACATTTAAAATAAACATTTTGAACCGCAAGTCTATTTATGCATGTGTCTGAAGTATCAAATAACATGTTTTTCATTAACACGGAACGCAATCATCCCATTTGTATGAATTCTAAGTCACATATAACACGGTTTGAGTAACACGAAACCAATTAACCGTGTTATTCAAAGGATGTCCGTATTTAGTTATTCAAGTATGAATGAGATAGATGAATAAATTCCATTGATTTTTGTTTAACTTATTCCATATATATCATGCATGAACCATAATAAGGAGGATATATCCTCAGTTTATATGCACTAGCAAAAGAAATTTTGGAATCTAGTTTCCACAGAATTAATTGCTTGTGAATGATTATAAAATTTTCCTAGAAATACAACATGTAATAAAAATTTGGGGTTAAACGATTTTAAAGGAATAACAGCCTTCTTCAGGACTAACAAGAAGCGCCAACTCAATCTTCAAGCAAGTTTGAAATCTGCGGTAGATTAGCACAAGTGGCTACAAGTTGGAGAAACGTTGCCTTCGCCGCGAGGAGAAATGAAAAGAGTTAAAACAAAGGATACAGGAAACCGAGTGGCAGAGTACTAAGAATGCACGCGAAAAACGACAGAGGAAATAAAGAATAGCAGAAAATAAACTGTGAACGGAAAGAAACCAAGGTAGTAAGGGATAGAGAAACGAATGGAAACAACTGCGTGGTAAGAATAATGTTTTCTCCTTTTTTAACACTGTAAAACATATTTGAAAAGTTTTTATGATTTGTCCATTTTGTCTGTCTGTCCGTTTGCACGATAATTGCCATAAAGATAACTTTATCAGAATGAAATGTTCGTATGTTGTTGAGACGGTCTGTGGTACATATAAGACTGAAAATGAATAACATCACCCAATTAGATTTTGATTGAACCCGGATTGAAAAATGAAATACATCGAACCCTATGGGACCCAATTTTTCAAACATTTTTTAAGCGAAGTTAAAATTCCCCAATTGCTTCAAAAAGTTTAGGAAATAATCAAATTACCCCATAAAATATATAAAAAAATTCAGCAAAATATGTTTGTCATCTTTTTAAATAAAAATGAAAATAATAATTATACCCATATAATATGAAGAGATCACGTGATCCGCTTCAAAATAAAAATGTAGCATCCATATTTTTTCGCAGTGCCAAAATCGTGAGTTTTAAAGTTATTTTAAATTTATATTTAGTATTGCATCCGTCCTAAAACCGTTTTATTTTTGCACATTTTCTGTGCATCTACATTCTGCGCCAACGCAATTACAATATTTTTTAGCTGTTTTGAGTAGAATAATTAAACGTTGATTATTTTTATAACGAAGCCTAATTTTAATGGATGCGGAATGTAAGCAAATGATTGTAAGGTCAGTTGTATAAGAATTGTTGAATTTTTTTCACGCAAAATTATTTAACTCTGGAGTCTGGAAAAAAGTGTATGAATGAAATATTCAGTGCCTTTACATAGAGAGCCAGACGATTTACATTTCGATGACGTCATTGGGATAAAGTTAATTTTTTTCGATAAAGTTTTAAATTTTCAAGTAAAATACACTATATATAGTAGTTCTGTCATAATTTAAAAAATATCACCGCTGAATGTCTCGCATTTTAGAAGTCTAAATAACAGCTGGAAAGTGTTTCATAATCAATACTTTATGCATGATTGATCTTTCTTGTTTATTTTATTTTTTTTATTGCCCAAGCCCAGCTTGCTCAAAGGGTGTAAAGCAGAGTTTTCGTATTTAAAATCAGTTGATTGTCAATGTTTATCGTATGCTGTAGCTATACGAAAATTTCATATACATTTAAATGCTAACAGCAGTTTTTGAGCATATTATAATTGCTTATGCTCATTGACAAATATGATATTATATGAGTAAATTTGCTTTTACATTAAATGGATTTGTGTCTATGTCATTGCCTTCGTGAAAATATGTACCATCTTACAGCAAATGTAATAAATTGTGTTATTTTATAAAAACTGTGAATCAAAAATTATATAAAATAAAAAAATAAATTCCATGCATTTATCAATTAGGTTTTGCTTTTTCTTAAGTTCACACAATTTAAAACGTTCTCTGTAACATATTGCTGTGACGTATCCTCTAGAATCGTGGTGTACTCTCAGGATATAAGAATGAATCTAGTTTTCTGGATAACTAACACGTTTATTCACAAGCACAGCATAAACAGGAACAATATTCAGCGAATAGCTGCATAAATATCCCACATTCATTTCACAAAACAGCGGCGACTATTTTTAAAACATTGGTGGTGGTGTTGTTGAGACCCAGAGCGTCCGACCTACCAAAAAGGTGTAAGATAACTGTTTGGACGGCCGGAAAGAGCCACCCAATTTAGACAGGAATCCAGTGGAGGAGCCATCCACAGGGACCGTACCCTCCTTCCCCTACCACCAACCTCTCGGAAGAAGTTACCGACCCACTTGTTTAACGTGATCGTACTCCACATGAACACGACGGCAGTTTTAGGAGCGAAGAGAATCGAACCCGGATCTACAGAGTGCAATTCTCGCGCGCTAACCACTGGGCTACCGCGCCCCTCAAAACATTAGTGTGCCTCAACTCAATGTAGCTCGTATCACGCCAACTGCTCTCCAACTGAGATATGTCTCCTTTTATGTATTCTTTGTAGAAACTTCCAGAAGCGGCTCGTATCTCGTAGAATATTAGTTATATTGAGAAGGTTCTCGAACTTTTGAAATATCGTCAAAAGTTGGCTGATTGGCGATAAATTGCCAAAAATGGCTACCCTGCAAATATGGCAACCTTACATTGATTTAATAGCAATGGCTGCCTATAAAGGTGTTTTTCCCTTCTGATTCTCAAGACAGCCTCCAGCATAGACAGCACCAAGGAGGGTACTGGGGGTGTTTCAGCACTCCCATTACAAATTGCATAAACACTCATTTTTTTACCTAACAACTGTCTCTTATTCCAACAATCTTCTGTCTCCCCCCTTCTCTCTCTGTCCCTCTTTTTTTTAAAGTCGTCATTTTATTTATCTTCCTTTAACGGATTTATAAATCTGAGACCAGATATTTTTTGGTTTCTGATAGATCTTGTTCCAAATGACTGCACATGCGCAAGGCTTCAATATGGAAATCAAGTGTTGCATGTCGCGGAAGGATACACAGACGTTAGTTTCGTATTGCGTTTGGCAAAAAATTGTCAATATTCCATCGGCGTCTGTAATAGCGTGTTCATAGTTTTCACCTTTCTTTTATTTAGTATTTTTTACGAATTAACACGCTGGCTATATCATGCAGAAATTGGTAGATAAAATACAATGAATTAAAGTTCCACAAATAGACTATTTGTTATATTTAAAAAGCCCAATTGGAGTCTCCTACTGCATAGCGCCCCCCCAATTGTGAAAGTTATGCGCAGCCTATGCCCTCCAGTGAATGCATATTACATGTTCGTAACAATATAACAGTTAAAGTGAATCTATTAAAGCATTTATCGCTGTTTTTTACAATAAAACTTAATATATTATTATCTGATATTTACTTGTAAGAAAACATTTTCTTATGCTCGTTCACACTTGTGTTGAAACGAACACACTTTGTTTAACACACATGTGTGAAATCAGAACAATGGAGTTAGACTCAATTTAAATATAGAAGTAGCGTTTAAAATTTAAATTATTTAGTTGAAAAAATTATTCACCACATAAACACTGAAATAATTGTAAAAATATACACATTAATCTAAAATTTTTATTAATATAGTTAAACGATATATCTACATTATAAATCCTACAATTTTAATGCTTTAATGCCATGCAAACTCACTGAAATCTTTAATTATCTGGATTCTATACCTTTGTGAGTTCTGTAGATTTTAGTTAATTATACCAAATGTATTTGTACAGATTAGATTACCCAAACTTTGATATATAGAATTTCTTTGCATTGTGTTGGGAAATCTCGAATTTCACATCATTTACTGCATTCAATTTTCATAAGGGTACGAGTATAAATAAGTATTATGATTCTAAATCTGTGACATAGTTCATATTGGCGTTTCTTTATAATTAATGAAATTCAATATTGTCTTATTCTAACTTGAAAGCTAGCTTTAGTGTCTGGAATTTGTTGTTTCGATAAAATATTAAAATGAAATATGAGAATTAAAGTTTACTAAAATAATGTTTGATTTATCTGATTGATTTATTATAAAACTGAGTGAGATATGTATTAAGGTATCTATTACATAGCTGAAGTACTTCATTAGTACTTCATTATGTATTAAAAGTCTCACAGCAGATTTTGTGTTTTAACATCCTTCTAGCTATGACTGAGTCAAAACTATAAGAAGTCATAGCGTTCAATCACTCTATAACAAAAAAATGTCTTTTTAACGCTTCACAACATAGTTGAAAAGTGTTTATGACTTTGTTCATTCTATATGTCTTTCTTCCCGTCCATTCGCACGATAACTGCTGTAAAAATGATTTTATCAAAATGAAATTTCAGTAGGTTGTTCAGACAGTATGTGGGATATATGGGAATGTAAATGAATAATATCATCCCATTAGTTTTGGATTGAACCCGGGTAGAAAAGATGAAATACACTGAACCCTATGGGACCTAATTTTCAAACATTTTTTAAGCGAATGAAAAATTCACAAATTGCTTCGAAAGTTTTAAAAATATTAAAATTAGCCCATAAAATATATAAAAAATATTCAACAAAATATATTCGGTAGTTTTTTAAATAAAGATAACAACTACACCCATATTATATGAAGCGATGACGTTACTCCCACTTTAAAATTAAATATGACATCCACCTTGTGTCAAAATAGTGATTTTTAAAGTTATTACTTTCCTTATATACATAATGTATAAGGAAAGTATTGTGACAGGGTCGAAAATTCGAAATCGAGTTTTTGACGGGAGAGCACGTTTCAAGCATCCCTGATCACGAATCCAACATTTTTGAAGTGATGTCTGTGTGTGTGTGTGTGAAAGTACGTGTGTGTGTGTGTGTGTGTGTCAGTGGGTCTGTGGAGATGAAAACTGACGAACGAATGGACCGATTCAAACCAAATTTGGTACAGAAATTACAATACGTAAACACTGGAAGCCTATTGTTATTATACGTAATCGAATATTCAAAACCCCCTAAATTTTCAAATGAAATTTTGAAAAAATCGTCAAAAAATCAAAACCACTAATAAAGTTACACAAATAGACATTTCTTATGTAATTTTTCATTAGAAAACGATTGACATAAATTTTAGAACGCTAACATGAACCGTTCTCGAGATATTGCACATTTTTCACAAAAATTATTAAAAAGTCATATAAAATGAAAAAAAAAATATTTTCAATTGAGAAACATGTTCACTCTTCATATGTAATACCATGCGATAAATTGGGTGACATCATTCTCGTGGATCTAGCTCGTTCCATTCATGAAATAAGATACTTTGAGTAATACATTTGTATTTGAACGCCAATAGTCATTTATCTGCTGTAAGCACAACTTATTTCTTCGTCCATAATGCTTGGCGAGATTTTAGCGACGAATTTGGCGGAATGTCGCCAACTTGGCGACTTTTTGAAATGTTGCCAAATTAACGAAAATCCCGCCAGATGGATAAAAATGACGCTAAATCAATGAAAATGACGACTAATTTTCGAAAATTCAATATCTTGGAAAGAATATTAGTATCTACTATTAAGAAAAACCTATTTTTTTACTGTAAAAGTAGTAAATTCATTACATTATATAAGGAAAGTCATGTGCTACCCACATCAGATTTTTTTTAAATTTATATTTAGGGTTGTATCCGTCCAGAAACCACTTTATTGTTGCTTAATTTCTGTGCATCTACATATTTGGGTTTAAATGATCATCAAATTTTGATTATTTCTGCAGAGAAGCCTAATATTAACGTATGCAAAATGTAAATACATCAAGCTATAAGTTGAGATATATATGAATTACTGATTTCTTTAAAGTACAATTATTTAGCTCTGGAGCCTGGAATAGAGCTGATATGAATGAAATATTAATTGATTTTACATAGAGAAGCAGATGATAATATAACATTGACTTTTTCGATGAATTTTTAAGCAGCGAGATAAAGTACTTTTACCTCCATGGTTTTAAGTCTTTAATGATTGATCTTTCTTGTTATATCATAGTGAGGAGAGAAAAAAATATCACAAATTTTCTTAATTAACCACTGCTCTGCACATATATTGTAGCAGACGATATTTTGACATTTTACATTTCAATTTATAAGCAGTTTTATTATTCCATTTGTAACCATGGTATAATATTTATGCTACAAATACTGCTGGATTATCGGAAAACTTTGAAAATAAAGCAACATTCAGTGAACAGTGACAAAATAATATCTTACATACAGCAATGCACATGTTAATGGAACAATAAAATGTGCGCATTTATACTCATAAATTTGAAACGGTTATTTTTATTTAGAATTTTTAACAAGTGCATAAATGACGCATTAAGTATCTCTCTAGTCATTTTGGCGCAAAGCTTGGATGCCAATCAGTAATGTACGTAATAGCAGTAATGTACGTAGATAGTATCAGTAATGTACGTAGTATCAGTAATGTACGTAGGTACAATCAAATCAAAAAGAGAAAGATAAGGACTTGAGCAGCGTATAAAAACACAAATAATAAAGCAGCATACAACTGTTTCGAGAATACACTGTATCCCCTTCGTCAGTGCAAGAGAACCAAACAAACCCGAAGCCCAAAAGCAGGAGAGACGCAGCAGGAAGGGGCAGGATGGATTATATACCCAAGACCTGAATTGACAAAGAGCCAATCAGAAAACAGCATGAAGAACCGGCCAGCCAATCCGAAACGACAAGTAACACACACGATTGAAATGCGCCAAAGCACAACAGGAATATCCGAACAGAACGAGTCAAGTCAGAACAAGAATACATGAGATTCACAAAGACGAAAAAAGATTAAAACGACACATTGATTATAATGCCGCCAAACTGAGTTCAATGATGCTAAATTTAAGAAATGGCGCCAGATTGAATTAAATGATGCTAAATTAAAGAAATTGCGCCTCATTGCTGGAAACTCAATATCTTGGAAAATTAAGTTAAATTTATTTAATAAGCTCTGTCGTTTTGTAGGAATTATTAATTTAACATTCTTTATTAAAAGTATGAGCTTCAGTGTTCGCTGGACAGGCACGTTTTGTTAGGGAGGGATGCGGGGGCAATTATATTGTGGTTTGTTAGAAGATGGTATATTAATTATGTTTCGATGGATGGGTTTAGTCAGTCTGTCCTTGACGACAGACATTCCTACTTGATTTTCTACTTGATGACAAATTTGATGACTATTGGAAAATAAGCCAGACTTAACAATTCCTCACAAACACGACGAAAATTTTATAACTCAGTAAATCAACACCATTCATTAAATGTAATTTCTTAGATAATCCCTGTCGCTTTGATGATATTATCAGTTTAATATTTTTAGTTCAAAATATAGTGGATTTCACTGTTAGTGGGACTGGCACGTTTTGTTAAGGGAGCTAGTGGGTCGCAAAGTAGTTCCGTTTTGTCAGGGAATAGTATAGCCTGTATAATTCGATAGGGAGTCGTAGTGTAGGAAATAGTGATACAGGATGGCTCTGTAATTATGAGGAGCGCAAGTGGTGCATACTAGTGTGATGGGAGAAAACGGGTCTTACATATTGGGCTCAAATGATGAGCTTATCCCTCGAGTTTTAGTATAATTGTACAATACCATCAACAGTATACTAAAACTTAATAATAAAAATAATTCAGTGTTGTATCAAAACCAAAAGATCACAACATGATTGAAGTCAATTGAACTATTTAAGAAAATGTCTAAACACTTGTATGTACAGTTCATGAAATTGACTTTAAAATTTCCTCTCCATTATTGTAAATCGGTAGCAAATCTCTGTCCTATAGGATCATGCCAAAATTATTCAGCAACTTATTTGGCAGCAGATTATAAATTAATTACCACTTCAAATGATTCAGATGATTTTCATGTTATAAAATGGAAGTAGATACTTATCGGTTATTAATGCATGACAGGATGAATTTCATCCTTTAAATGGAATTATTAGAATTTAGTTTAAAAGAAATAGGTGGTATCTTCATGGTAAATCAAACACGGGCATTATTAAATGCACAATTAAAAATCTGATGTGGCCAGCACATGACTTTCCCTGCAGACTTATATCCACGTTCTCTTACTTTTAATTAAATGTAATTCACTTTTAATTCAATTTTCGTTCTCATTTGGTAACTGGACTTATTTTCAAAGGTAGCGTAGACAAAATACGATAAAACTAAAATATCTCGAGAACGGCTAGTCCTACTGTGATGGATTCGTCTTATTCTTTTCTTCGCTAAAAATTACGTATAAAACAGGCATTTAATTGATATATTTCAGCATACGTAGTTTTTATTTCAGATTTTGACGATTTTTGCGGGTTATTTAGTAAAAAAACGCAGGTTATTTTTTTCCGAAACGTACCAAAATTTAATCAACACCAGGGTGACCCACAAGCTACTTATCTACCGATTTTTGCGAAATTCGGTCCATTTGTTTTTCAGCTAGAGTGGATGCTGGCAATTTTTGCAGGTAATTTCGCAAAATAAGGCGGGATTTTTTATCCCGAATCGCACCCAAAACTAATCAGCACCAAATTCGCCCACAAGTGACTTACCTACCCCAAATTTTATGAAATTCGATCAATTAGTTTTTCAGTTAGAGTGGATACAAAATCTGCACAGACAGACAGACAGACAAACAAACACACACACACACAGACACACACACAGAGGCAGACACACACACAGACGACACGCTAAAAATAGTTTTTTCGTATTCTAGAGTTCTCGAAACGTGTAGATCCGTCAAAAACTCGAGTTGCTATTTTCGGCATGATTCCAATACTTTGCCTATACATTACAAATATTACAGGAAAAGTAAAAAGATAAAATTGAAAATAAAATTAAAAATTTAGAATTAAAATATACTTGGAATAAATCTACGGGCTATATTAAATAAACAATATTTCTTGTTCGTCTTATTGATAATCCTTATTAAAACAATTTAATTGTTTTACTAATATAAAAAACATCACGTATTTAAAACATTTGATGGAAGCAACACATTACGTTTCCTTAAATTTAAATAACACATTTAACGCAGTAGATCTCTTATAACGGCAACATTTTTTCTTTATTTATATGCATTAATTTTTAGAGTTTGAGCAGCAGTCTTTAGTACATCAGACGATAATTACAAACCTCACTTTGATCCATTAAAGAACATGTTGTTTGCTCAGAGTAAAATAATTTTTATTTTAGAAAAATGTTTCTTTAACCAGTCGTATGAGAGTGTCATTAACTAGTTTCAGAAGAGTCCATTGAAGAGTTTCGCCAACGCAAACTCTATTTTAAACGGTTTATCTTGAGTCAAAATGGAAGACCTGACTATTTTCGATGTGTATGCAACAGATCCAGTTTACAGAAAATGCTTTATTATCATCGTAATTGTTGAATTGTTAGGGGTTTTAGAGAATAGATATTTCTTCTGAAACTCTTAAATGATACTCTCATAAGAACGGCTAGAGAAATATTTTCTTCTAAAATAAATAATCTGACCTGTGCAGCACATAACAATTTCAACTAACTCAAATACATTTTTTCTTTATTTCTTTCATAATTCATTAAATTGAGTTTAATTGCACAAAATAAAATAGTTATTTATTTGATATTAAACTGCACTTGCAGTTTTAATTACATTTCTATCACATTTGAGTATATGTAAACTTTTATTTTAGACTGGCGATTTATTATATTTGAAAACTTAAACCTTCATCGAAAAATGAACTTCATTCAAATGACGGCATTGAAATATAAATTGCCTGGTTTAAACATCTCTAAAATGTGATACATTCCTCGGTAATAATTTTAGAATTATCATAATTCTACGATAATTTATTATATTTGAAAACTTCATCGAAAACAACTAAAATTCTTTCAAATGACGTCATAGAAAAAATAACACGCCGGGTTCTCTATAAAAGCAGCATTTCATTCATAAATAATTTCCCATTCATGTCATTCATCACAATACTATAATAATTTATTTTATTTAAAAATTAAGGCCATGGAGCTACAAGTAATTTAACTCTATGCTTAAAACTTCATCGAAAAAAATCGTCCGTCTCTTTGTAAAATCAATGAATATTTCATTCATAACAGCTATGCAGACTCCATGAACTAAATGATTTTGTGTTAAAGAAATACAGCAATTTTAATACAACTCATTCTAGATATTTTGCTGTTTACATTTTATATAGGTGAAAAATAGGCTTCGTTGTAGAAATAATCAAATTTCGATGAGCATTTAAATTCAAATATATTGTACAACACTCAAAATGAATTAAAAAGAACTTTAAAAATCACGATTTTGAGACAATATGGATGCCATATATCATTTTGAAGTGAATCACGTGATCTTTTCATATCATGGTCACGTGATAGCTTCATATAAGAGGTGTTATTATTATTTTAATTTTTATTTAAAAAACTACTGAATATATTTCGCTGAATTTTTTTTTATATATTTTATGGAACAATTTGAATATTACCTAAAATTTTCGAAGCAATTTGTGAAATTTAAATCCGCTTAAAAAATGTTTGAAGAATTAGGTCCCATAGGGCTCAATGTATTTCATATTTTCAACCCAGGTTCAATCCAAAACCAATTGAGTGATATTATTCATTTATATTCCCATAAGTCCTACAGACCGTCTCATTAACATACTAAAATTTCATTTTGATTAAGTCATTTTTACGGCAGTTATCGTGCTAACGGACAGACAGACAGACAGAATGAACAAAGTCATACACACTTTTCAACTTTGTTGTAAAGTGTTAAAAATTGATACCCGTAATTTTTAGCTTGCCTTGTGGATGAAATAAATACATAAAACAAATTGCATCGAAATTACCGTTAAATAGTTATAACATTTTTATTTTAGCAACTCTATATTGAACTATCTTTTCAACTGTTATATTGAATTGTAAATTGCATATAAAAAACTAATTATTCTAAAATGCTAAATGGCAAACCCAGTGAACAAATAGTTTCAAAAACTGAAATTTGAATAAAACGAGAACTCAGTTTACTCAACCTTTTCCCTGTTGAACAGTAATAATAAACGCGTATGCATTTTATGACAGACTATAGCCATTTCGCAGATATGCAACATTTGATCATGCCCATTAAAAAAAAGATGGCTTTGTCGTTTCACGTTTGAAAAGTTTTCTGACACTATGTTTAACATCTATCATTGACACAGTTCATTTGCAGTGTCAACAAATGTTTAGGCATGAATTATTTCCCTTTATCCATCCCTCAGTGTCTGGCATTCTGCCTCCATGATCGTTTGTGGCAATTCCCATTTGAAGTGCGGCAAAGTGCATTTATGAATTATGTATTTATGTATGCTTAATATACCATCAAAAATGACGCTATAACGCAGTGTTTTGTCTAAGGATATTAATCTGACATTTAGATTATTAAATCACAAATATAATTTTCAATTCATTCCTTTCGATCTAAATATTTTTGAATGTATATATATATATATATATATATATATATATATATATATATATATATATATACATATACACATATACACACATATATATATATACTCATACACATATACACACACATATATATATACTCATATACACACACATATATATATATATATACTCATATACACATATACAGACACATATACACACACATATATATATATATATATGATTACACTGGGAATAAATTTGACAACAATTTAAAAAAATGAGAACAATTTGACAATACGCCAGTTCATAACAAAATACAAATAAGGGCGTACACACAGCTACGCCAAGACGGCGGCACTTTTTTAAAAGCTCTTTAACCACAACACATTTTTTGTAGTAGCTCTTGACCATGTAGTTGCGTTGACGCAAGAAAATAGTGAGACGAAAGTGAGGCATATCGCTAAGGAAATGCCAGCAGATATAAGGACGAACATATCTCGACATGCTGTGAACAAAATAATTTATGAGACGGATCTTTACTCTAGAAATATCAGTGCTCTATGTCCCCTTCACTTCTTCCATGATTACGTTTGACATGGAGCCGTAAACTTGTAGCTCCAAACCGCGGGTAATTGTTCTTGTATGAGTCTCGATTAAGTTTGTTGACTGGATTCTCATCGGGTCATTATCTGGAGAGAACAAGCAACACGCTGCATTCCCTCTTTTAAATCGCTACACATTAAAGAAGGAAATAAAGTCAGCAATGGAAGTGCTCTTGTTTGGGTAGGGATCAGATGAAGGTTTACACAAATTTCAGGGTTACTAAGTGACAGCTCTAAGGTTCAGAGATGACATTTTGGTTCCTTATGCTAGGAATTTAGGGGTATATGTTGGATTGAATTTCACTTTTATAGATGATAAACAACGTGAAATCTCACACAGTACAACTGGTAGACAATGTTCTGGAATGTGAGAACATTCAGCGAATAGAGTAGCCAATCAGGTGTATTTTTCTCAGCCTCATCAAATATTTGTTGTACATATTAGGAGATAAGCGTCAATCAACTCCTAGAAACCCCCCTAGAGCTGAAAACAACCCTTGTAGTAGAATATATTTCCAAGATCTTATTAATATACTTTTCAATCGCATAAGAAACGTTGTTAGAATTGTATGTCTGTCAGAGGTAATAACACCATCGTATTAAACTACAGTGTATCTTTGCCTCAAAAATGCAAATATTGTATTTATAACAATCCTCTCACATTTGATGTCCCATGTAATAATAAACCTCCAATTCGAATGCCATTGTATTTACTTGATAATTATAATGAAAGTTACATATAATTTTGTACATTTTTCCTTAATTGCATCTTTTTATATGCAAATATTACAGTAAAAGCATTATATTGTCGTCTATTAATCAAATATCAATCGCTCACTTTTTTACTTGCAAATACCTCACATAATCATGATTCTGTTACCACTGTACTACTATCCATTACAACAGTACATTTACGATTGCATTCATCTGTGGTTGATCAGAACTTAAATTTAAAGAGAATAACCGGGTTAGTTGAGCCAGTCACAAAAGCTATTTGCAAAATTACAACACATGTCAAAAGATCTTGTTCGAATACATTTAACAGTTATCCACTACTAACCATCTAGTATAATAAGACGTAAACCCAGTGCCGTATTGTGTATGCAAAACTGGGCAATCTCTAACCACAAACATACCCTAACTAAACATTTCAGTCACCAAGTCATTAAGTTGTCAATAGTAGAAAATTGTTGTTAAGGAGTTCGATAGGTTATGGGGTGAGAAATACAAGTTTTGGATCCCTGATACGACATGCATTGTTCCATAGTCATTTTCACCACTGGACATAACTCTCGGATTTTCGTCAAAATTTATAAATAATAATTACAGAGTTGTTATAAATTGTAATATATAAATTAAAGATTTATTTATAAATAGTTATTGAGGTTTATAAATAATATTACTACGTATCCTCTGGAATCATGGGTTTCCTCTCAGGATGCAAGAATGAATCAAAATTTCTGGATTAAACACGTTTATTTACAAGTACAGCGTAAACAGGTACAATATACAGCAAAAAGCCCGATAGCTATAAACCAAGATCAGTAAACAACTGTCAAGTATAGTAAAACATCAATTAAATACGTCACTAATTTCCCAAAACAACGGATACTATTCTCAACATATTGACATATCGCACCATTCAATGTAGCTCGCATCACGTCAGCTTCTGTCCAACTGAACGACAACTCCTTTTATATACTCTCCGTAGAAACTTCCATAAGGGACTGGTATCTGACTGAATATCCATTATTTCCAGTTTTTACATGTTCCTAACAATGGCATATCCATAACATCCATACGATAACATTCTAGGATTCTATATCATTAAGCTCATAAATAGCGTTTATTTAGATTATAGATTAATAATAATCTGATTAATAATATTTATAATTAATAACATTTTTATAATAACTCTTTTTACTTTCCCTGCGATACATGGTAATGTATAGGGAAAGTACTGGAATCATGTCGAAAATCGCAACTCGATTTTTCGACGGATCTACACGTTTCGAGATCTCTAGAATACGAAAAAATTATTTTTAGCGTGACGTCTGTGTGTGTGTCTGTCTATCTGTCTGTCTGTGTATCTGTGCAATGTATGTATCCACTCTAACTCAGAAAACTAATGGACCGAATTTCATAAAATTTAGTAGGTAAGACCCTTGGGTGTGACCCTGGTGCTGATTAGTTTTTCGTACAATTCGGAAAAAAACAACCTGCCCTTTTCTGCGAAATGGCCCACAAAAAGCTCAAGTATTCACTCTAGCTGAAATACAAATTGACCAAATTTCACAAAGTTTGGTAGATAAATCACATGTGGGATACTCTGATGCTGATTAGATTTTGGCACGATTCGGAAAAGAACAACCTGCCTTTTTTTATGAAATGGCCCGCAAAAATCGCCAATATCTAAAAAAAGACTACGTTCAAATGTATCAATTGAATGATGGTTTTATACGTAATTTTTGACGACGAATAAAATAAGAACAACTATATTACTCTAAGACTAACCGTTCTAGAGATATTTGAAATTTTTCGCATTTTTTATGCCGCCTTTGGGAAAATGTCCAATTACCAAATAAAAGCAGAAATTTTAAAAAAATGCAAATTTAGTGTCATTTTGTGCAATTAATCTCAATTTAATGAGTTCTTAAAAAATTAAAGAAAAACTGAATTTGAGTCTGCAGGAAAGTCATATGCTGCCCACATCAGATTTTTATAATTAATAACATTTAACCAGAATGTGTGTAGGAAAACATAAATGTACATGTATAAACAATTAAAATTCTACTTCAAATTTAGTGCATACAAGATAGCTACCGCACTATAAAGAAAAAGATAAAACCTCTTCAAATTTGGAATGGGGAAATACGAGCTAGTTATTACTTGTTTAAACTTTAAAGGTTTTGAGAAAAACTGGTCAAAGTTTTAGAAAACAGATGTAAAAATTTTCAGTCAAGATATTTTAGGATTTAGCAAGAAGCGTACGCAACGAATGCACGCCACTGTTTATCTGGAAATTATGTGAGCAGCAGTCTATTAACAGTTTTTAAATTATATTTCCTTATCTTACCAGAAAGTTAAAATCTAGTAAATCGCTTTTCTTCTTTGAAGTTTTGAATACATGATTTTATACGTAATCCTTCCGTGGGCGAAATTCTGTTATCGACCTGCCCCACAGAGCAAAGGAATAAAAGTATATATTCAGAACTGGAGGAGTTCGTTATTATTTATAAGTTGGAGTATTGAAACTCGAATAAAAACTTGCTATAAATAGTATGTTATTTACTAAAGTTTTTTCTTTTTTCATTTTGCCCGTAAGACCAGACGAGAAAATCTAGCTGTACAGTCAAAATAAAAGTATTGTTACGAGCGGAATGTGTACTTAAATAAATGATTTTCTACTTTTGGTATAGATTTGTCTTTACATTTAAATACAACATAAATTATAGTTTTACTTCAGCAGGGACAACATTTTTTGCTACAAATTCCGATTTTCAAAGGAAAATATTGTTAAAATAAAATTTCCTGTGTTTAATTACTTTGATAAACTGCAAAATGTTCACAGAACAGAAAATTTTATATTTTGCTTTCTTTCTTCAATTATATGTTCAGTAATACATTCAATTAGATGCCTGCCTGTCTTTAATGATATCAGGATTTCATGATCCTTAGAACTTAACGATAACTATGATTTTATTTGCTGAAAGGAAGTTCGGCACTAATATTGGATGTTACTTTGCCATTAATATTTTTTATAAACTTTACAACAGCTGTCCTGGTGATGTTTATCATTCATCTGCTAGTATTTTTAAAAATCACTTGTTGTATAAATTTTGTATATCATCTTGCCAGCTTTTAACTAGAAATGTCCTGTAGTTTGAATTCTGCTAAATACATAAATAATTGAAAAATATGTTTTGTATTATTTAAGGGGACGGTGGACGTTGAAATAAAACAAAAACGACTAAAATAAGTTTTAATATATAACATTATTTTACACATTTACCATTTGCTTACGGGTGGGACAGCGTCGCTCCCAAACGAAGAACCTCCCAAAACGACAGGAATTTGACATACCCTATCCCAAACAGTTCGATCCCCCTTTGCAGGCATTGGCGTCCATGGAAATCGCCGACAGAAACATTGCACCTGCTAGCAGTTTAAATAACTTCACTGAACCGTTACTGCTTCTTCACTAAACCATTCAGAACTTCATTAAACCATTTCACTGCTGGAAGTTGATGAACGTTACTGCTGGTTCCAGCAGGACGGTGCGACTTGTCACACATCAAACAGCACTATCCATCTTTAAACTGATTTTTTCGGTGAGCGCATGATTTCCCGAGGATTGTGGCCCCTTCGCTGCCCAGGTTTATCACCCCCTGCTTTCTTCCTATGGGGGTATCTGAAAAATGTGGTTTACGTGAATAATCCACACACGATTGCTGAGCTGAAAACGAACATTGCAACATCCATTTCAACATCAATACTGCCATGCTCCGCAGAATCTCACAAAATCTGGTAAAACGAACACACTTTTGCATTCGCGAAACAGGACGTCATTTCCAACATTTATTGTAACACCTAAAATTTGTCTGCTAAAAATAAAAGGTAACATTTCAACACATCTCTGTAATACATTACTTTCATTTAAATTCTCACACTGGTGCTTTTACGGGCAGTTAAACTTTGATGTGTGCGACTTTAAACTCACCCTGTATAAGGGTATGAAAAATCATCCTTTTGAATCAACAGGGGACTTCTTAAGGATCTGACCATACTTCTCTGAGCATCCCATTTTCTGCGCCACTGAGGAGGTTAAATTGAAAATTTAATTTCGTTAAGTTCTGTACCGTATTCGATATAATAAGTGTGCAAATATTCAGCCTCCAAGATAAACAGAAGGTCTTATGGAGTGTTTGCAAGACTTTTCAAAACATCTCGTTTTCTCCGCTTTCAGGAGGTAAATCGAATATATGGCTTCGTTAGGTTCTGTAGCGTAATTGATATTGTAAATGTAAAAGGGTTCAGCTTTCTAGGATGATTCAGCCTCAAAAACATATTAGACATGTTAGACAATTATATATAATGACTAGCAGTATACCCATTCTTCGTACGGAATATACAATACAAAGAAACGCAAATTCATAACCATGTTTAAATTTTTACAGTATTATAAATGACATTGACACAGATTTTCAATTTTATTTATATAGATTAATTATATACTATTTGTCATATTACAATTATTACCACCTAAAGAGAAAATAAATGAATGCCGCTGACATTTAATATTACAGCATGTAAGGTAGTTTGTTTTGAGCTGCCATGTTGAAATTACAATTATTTTTTTATAAAATTTCTCAAGAATAACGAATAAAATATGAAGTCTCTTCAAATCTGTTGACCTCAATATATTTTATTTATAGCTTAAAAATTCTTTTTGAAATGCATATTGCATAAATTTATTTCAAAACGTATAGAGCAGTGGTATTCTGTTACGACAAACAGTTGAGAATTTTATATGTTGTTCCTATACATTTAATCCTTGTAGGTGTAAGTTCCTTTCACCGTTTCTTCAGTAAAAAACGAATTACTTAAGATTTTAATCATGGTCCTATAACGCATACTTTTAAAATGTATAATGTACATAATCCTTTCATTATCGATTTTTCGTGAAACTATAGAATGTATGTACTATTTTTTTTTAAATATTTACTGTCTCTAAATCCGTACGTTGAATTATCCTTTTAACATTACAGGGATTAAAAGATTTAGAAACAGTTCGATTTCATATTTAAAAAATCTACATGCCTAAGCTCACACATGTAGAATTTTATTCACACAAATTCGGATTTATTCCAGTTTATTGATTTCAATAGAAGCTGCATGTTCCTTTCTCTGAAACCTTTTACCAACAGAGAGTATCCATGGACGCCCACCAACAGTATGTTGAATTCTGTCAATGAGTACAGCGTTTAAGTCTTCTAGGCACTAATTAATGAGCACATGAGAACTTTCCGTAAACAAGTGTTATCGTAGAATTTAAACATTTATTAAAATTTATTTCTGTACTTTCTGCTAAAATTTAATTTCATGAAAAAAATTCTGGTAACTGCAACAATTAAAATATACCGAATGTTCTGGGTTGCATCTTATCTATAAAAAGCCTATTTATAATGTATTCATAGTGTATTCTTCACGTAGTTTTATTTGAAATTTCTTGCCAATGTATAAGTAGAACTGAAAAATTCATTTAATCTTGCTAAGTGGTCATAAATATTAGTTAAAAGAAAAAATCAAATGTTTCTCAGTCATCGGTACAATGATTTTTTCTTATTATTTATTCATTTATTTATTTATTTCATTAAAGCATAAAAGTACAGTGTGAAGTTATGCTATTTAGAACTACTTGTTTATTTTCTAGAAATAGCAATATAAAATGCTGATTTAGATATATAAAAGGTTTTAGATAAAGAACAAACTTTTAGTAAACAAAATTTTGAAAATCAAAAAACATATATTAAATATTTGTAAGCATAATTTTGTGCTTATGAAAGTATCAAACTAAAGAGCTCCAGCACAGGTTGAAGATTTAAGTTCTAAAAATTTGAATCCATTAAATTCTTAATCTGACGTGCAGAATAATTGTAAGCGCCTGTATTTATTAAACAATGGGGATATCATAATTGAGGATGTTACAATTACAATGACTGTGTTGTATTTGCCTTAGGTAACGGTGACATACAAAATCGAAGATTCAAAATATTGGTATTTCTTTGGTTTTTGAAGTTATGTTTATTTACTGTGTAATTTTTTATAATATACTTTGCTTCCAAATTAGCCATTATTTGTCTAGAAATGAAACATTTATTTAAGGAGACACAAAATTAAAGTAAATATTTTTAAAACAAAAAAAAAATATCTTGAGATAAAATATACTGGATTTAATTTTTAAGTAAATAACTCTTTATTGATTCAAAATCAAAACAAAATACGCTACAATTCTCCATGGGATATATTATTTATTACCTGCGTATATCGAAATTTATTAAAATAAGTTAAAAACAGAATAAATTCAAAATACCATGGCTCAACGTACAATAAAAAATATGATCTCAAATATAATTTTATTTCTTGACTATTTTATAATCATATATTTCGCGAAATATGCATCATACAAAAAAAATGTTTTAACAAAGTCATCATATTTTCAAGAGAGAAATTGAACCCTGCAAAATTTAGACCATACCCATCACCTCCGGAGGTGGGGGAGGAGGCAACTTTAAAATTTTAAAATGGGAGCCCCCATTTTTTATTGCAGATTCGAATTCTATGGGAAAAAATACGTAACTTTTATTTAAAACATTTTTTTCGAATCTTTGTAGATTGCGCTGCAATCACAGAAGATTAGTTAAATTTCGTTTTTTCAAGAGGAATCCACGTTTCACTTACATTGGTGCATCGTTTAAAAAAGAGCGCTTTATCTGGTAGCGCTAGAAGTAGTTATTTCACCAAGTAGTATTTTTATTATTATTATTTTTCTTCTGTTTGCTCCTTTTACGTCAGTTAGACGTGTTTTACCATCTTCAAGTAGCATTTTTATGCCTGGAGTCAAAATGAGGTATTTATTAAATTAATTTAAATTATTTATTCTTTGTGATTGCAGCGCAATCTACAAAGATTCGAAAAAAATGTTTCAAACAAAAGTTACATATTTTTCCCGTGGAATCCGAATCTGCAATAAAAAATGGGGGCTCCCATTTGAAATTTCAAAGTTGCCTCTTCCCCCACCCCCGAAGGTGGTGGGGGCTGGCTAAATTTTGCGGGGTTCAATTTCCCTCTCGAAAATATGATGACTTTGTTAAAACATTTTTTTTTTGTATGATGCCTATTTCGGGAGATATTTCGATGTCTCAATATAAATGGACCACCCGGTATATATATTTATATATATATATATATATATATATATATATATATATATATATATATATATATATATATATATATATATATATATATAATGTAATAAACATTATAAAAGTGGAAATTATTAAAGATATTTTAGTGATATAGCATTTATGCGCAAAGCAGCTACAAATACTATGCACGATATAAATATAAAATGTATAAAGAGAAAGTAAAAAATGGAAAAAAGAAGGAAGGCTTAGCGAATAGTATAGTAGATCATATATAGTCAGTTTTACTATATATGATGAAAGGAAAAGTTTTGGTATACCCATCACAGGTATTATACATTGGAATTCCAATCTTCACTTAAACATCTTTAGAAACGTATTCTTAGGAGGATTGGCTAGAATACAAAGAATCATAAAAAACGACGTCATCCGTATTCATTATGACGAAGCATTTCTCCAACAAGCATACCAACAGCAATATCCCATACCTTTTATGAAACATTATATCAATAATTTTTACGGTAAAAATAATGAATATTGTTCAAAATTAAAATCAATATTATATCATCTTGGTTGTTGATGGATCGCATAAAATGAATATGATTTATCTTAATAACCGGACCGCAGAACGATACCACGCAATTATATTTAGGAAGCCACAAGCCGTCTAACGGACTTGTATACGATAATGTAATAGACAAAGTATTTTCATAGGACTTTTCTTTCTCTAAAGGTCTTGTGATAATTGTTATTGTCACTTCGGAAGTTGGCTTCAGCCAGTGCTGACGTCCAGGAGTGCAATGCCGCGGCATTTATGACATGCATATTGACAACTGGGGTGTAAGGTCACAACCCCTTACCGCCTTTAAGTAAGCTACTCGCTAAGCCTTCCTTCTTTTTCCATTTTTTACTTTCTCTTTATACATTTTATATTTATTTATATATATATATATATATATATATATAAATATATATATATATAAATATATATATATATATATATATATATATATATATATATATGTGTGTGTGTGTGTGTATGTGTGTGTGTCTCCAATCTTTACTGGATTCAAAGTTCCGATATTTCAACAAGAAAAGTTCTAAAATCCTTGCTCTGACAAGTTTGTGCTCATTGATCATTCATCTTATTACCTGCATGGTGTTGACTAGCGAGAATAACAATGTTAAGTACTTTATTTTATGAAACGCCCTATTACAGGACACAAACAAAGTGGCTTTACTGTACACTAATTTATACCGTTCAAAGTGCTTATTTACTGCCCGTTAGCGCGAGTCTATCTTAACGCCTATCTCGCGTAACTCGAAACGTTGCATCCGCGAAAAGTCGCGAAATTTAAGTGACTCGTCCCTTGCAGTACTGAAATTAATCACTGTAATTATTGTTTTACTGCATGAAAAGTATTTAGACTGAGAAAAGGTATCAAATAATTATAGCACTATACATGTATAGTAGGGAAAGTAAAACTTGTTAGTAGATAAAAAGCGTCTATTCAGTAGCATTGCTTCAGTTTGCAATATGAACGCTATCAAGCGTTCGTTTAAATGTACTTTGATTTAAAAGTGATATTGTAAATGGTAATTGGTATTTAAACTACCATTTTAGGACCTAGAGGATAGAATATTTTCTGTAAAACAGTTAAATTCCGAAACTGCCATTCGCTTTTCCAAACCATTACTACGAAAGAACAAAACTATGAAATACATTACTTGAATGTGTTTGTATGTTTATGCCAAGAGGAATGACTTTTCCTTATTGTGGACTCTTCTGTATACATTTTATGTTATTTCTACCTCTTATGCAAACGAACCAGAAAATGGAACAAAATATGTGTCTCATTTACGTTGGAATGCTTTTCACAACGGTAAAATTCAAATCGAGAAATTCAATATTATTTTTTGCTTCGTGTTCATTCAACTTGGGGATTGGTTTCTTTTTCGTCTGTTTTTACATTTTGTTTAGCAACTTAACAACCTTGTAATTATATCCTTGAAAGGAGATGGAATCATAGAAAGGATATTGAAATCAATAACACAATCTCATCAAATTGAAATTGAAATTAGACATTCGATTGCCGCCAAAAGTATATGAGACTTAAAATTGTTATTAAGTGATCTTTGTTAATGTTTAATTGTTTCCTTATTTCAAAATAAAATTCTTGCATTTCATGTTCATTTTGCATCTTGTTCTCTTTCCCGTATCATTTAGTGTCCCATTTCCTTAATATTTATTTATCTTCGAACTCTTTAACAATTTGATTATGTGACCTTCCTGCTTGTTTACTGGCCCTTCTTTTAGCATATTTCTGTTATTTTTCTGTCTTCCGGTTTAAAACAATACTTCCACGTCTTCTATGGCAAGAGGAAAGTTCTCAATGACATTCAGTGCTTCATTGTAATTACGTTGTCTTTTTATTCTGAGGACATAACTCGTTTGATTTGCAAAATTGTTAAATTGTAATAATTTAATATAACACTACTTGCACGTATTTCGTGCGTACATGATGGGCGTGTGTAAGTAATACTTATAATATAGTTCCAAAAATGGGAAATATAAATAATACCAATGTGCAATTAATCAGAAATTTGGAGCAATACTATAAGAAATGTTTTAACATAATCTACTTGATAACAATAACAGATGTCAAAAATAGAGAGAAGGGTTGTTATGAAATGATTACATAAGAATTCGTTTATGCTACATGAATTATTTAGTCTACCTATGAAGACTAGTGTTAACTTTAAATTGAAAATTATAAAATACTTTCGAGACGAATTTACAGTCACATTAAATAAGATAGATAAATATGCAAATATGCAATCCTAACAAAAATTTATGAAAAAGCCTTCATGTGGTAGCAAACGGTGTATAATACTTGATTGTTGACTCAACTATTAAGCATTTTGATTCGCTTTTGCGATCCCCAAATCCTCTGGAATTCGATGCAGAAATCATTTCAGTCATCATTTAAGCTCTATCTATCGCTGATTCTGAGAAAAACATATTTCAAGGAAATGTTTTGAGCCGGTCGTGTAAATCTTTAGTGAATTCCCCAACGTCCTCTGATATAAATTGGCTCTCTCTCTATATATAGCCAATCGTAAAAAATATAATTTCAAGAATGTTTCCGAACCAGAGGACAAAGAACCGGAAGTGCACATCCTTAGTATTATTTCCAAAATTTGAAGCTGAACCCATATCAGTCATTATCTAAGCTCTATATATAACCAATCCTGAGAAATAGATGTTACAAAAAGAATTTTTGAACCAAAAGTAGAAAAGAAACCGGAAGTGAAAATTCTTAGTAAACCACTCTACCTCCTCCAAAACCTGATGCTAAACTCATAGCAGCCATCATCTAAGCTCTATTTATAGCCTGTGGTGAGGTGGATTTTACACATAAATACAATAAATATTAAACACTTAAATACATTACCGATACTCACCAAATAGTTCCACCAGGCTCAAGCGCATTAAATTATAGTGGGGTCCGATTGGACCTAAATACATTGCGTTTGTTAAAACAATTAATCACTCCCTTTTTTGTGGCCACTTAACAATTTATTTACAAAACACATGAAATCTCAATTCAAACATTAAATACAAAATACACAATTACAAATGAGTTCCCAATTTACCTAAGCTTGACCTCAGGGTGCACAGTTTATTTTGCATTAATTTGCATATTAATCTTATTTATCATCCTAACTTTGCCCTTACACTATTCGCTCACACAAATTAAGCTTAAACATGCATATACACATTTTAAAATCAATATATAACTCTCATACCTTCATTACATACGAACTCCACTGAGTGCTGTAGCTGACCTCTGCACGTTGGAATGGGTGGCACGCTTAATTGAAGTTAGGTTCATTTATTTGAATAGTTCATGGAAAACACTACCAGTCTGAGAAACACGGTGCGTATCATTAGGTGACGAAATTTTTTGCCAAGTATTATTTTGGAGATGGGCACACTCTCCACTTTCCTTCTCCTCCTGTTAATTTCGGCTTAAGTCCCAGCGGCTCTTGAGTGAGCATGCGTGCAGGTTTTGCCAAAATATATACGTTTTCGTAGAGATTCGTCTGCTGCTTAGGAACCCGGGATTGGTGCTCCTCAAACACTCCATACACGCAGTGTTACAGTTACCACGGCTTAATGCAGCTAAAGGAGCAAGGTCCTACACCGCGCCGTTTGGTGGTAGAGCTGTGTTGCACTGCAACCAAACAAACACTGACGATGGGCACACTGTCCACCTGCCTTCTCCTCCTCTTAATTTCGGCTTAAGTCCCAGCGGCTCTTGAGTGAGCATGCGTACAGGCCCTTGCCTAAAGAGTGGAGATCAGATACTTTATTTGTAGAGATTGGCTGCTGCTTAGGAGCCCTGGATTGATGCTCCGCAAATATTCCGTACACACAGTATTACAGTTACCACGGCTTAATGCAGCTAAAGGAGCAAGGTCCTACACCGCGCCGTTTTGGTGGTAGAGCTGTGTGTACTGCAACCAATTAAAAACATGACGACATTCTTCCATTCCTGGTCGTCACCGCCCGAAGAAATGCGCCCTCGCGCTGAGTTAGGCTCGGCTCGTCTTGGCAACGAGTCGCCATCTTTACCGGACTCACTACGTCGGTTCCTCGGCAAAGGCATTTGCCGCCCGAGATAGGGACCGCGGATGCCGGTCAGAGATACATCAAATGCATGCCGGATTGAACTTCACAAAACCACAAGTGCCACGCACTTGGAGTGCTCTCTACTCGAGCTCAGAAAAGCAACTGACGATTTTTTACATTTCCAAAAACTTCCAGAATTTTAAACAAGGGGAACGACAAAAATACAGGGAGGAAGTCCCCCACTTCCCATTCGCTGCTTCCCAGGCGCAATAAAAAAAGGAGGTTCAAAAATGCTTCATACCATTGGTTTTAGAAGCGACGCTCATTTTTTATGCGCTCCACTCAAACACAAGAACCAGAGGGCATCCAAAACCAGGGTGGTCCAAAAGACCGGACACCGACGCGCGCCACACCTGACAGGGCTATAAATTTTCAAAGATTTGTAGCTCAACTTTGACATTTTGCTGCAATTAAATCTCTGAATATTTACAATCCATGTCAGTGCGCACACAACCCAACGGCGCCAAAATATCCCAATTCCGTCTGTGCAAAGGCCTAGCTATTACATAAATCACAAACATAGTATACATTTTAAATTACAATACACATTCCCGTTTTTCCCAGGGTTATGTATAAAATATGTGATTATCATATCACATAGCCAATCTTGAGAAACAGATGAAGTAAACAGAACATTTTTTATATGAAAATAGAAAAGAAACGGACGTGGAAATCCTTAGTAAACTACCTAACCCTTCCAAAATTTGACGCAGAATCCATATCAGTCAGCACCTGCTCTATCTAGAGAAGATACATTTCATGGCAAAAATTTTTCAAACAGTAGTACTATGGCAAACATTTTCGCCACCAATAACTTTTATATGTTCTTAGCAAAATTATGTTTGCTCTTTAACTCAAACTTTAATATTTTTTGTTGCTCAAAGAATCTGCGCATTTTTCAGGCAGATATTAACCACATACACTACTGAACATTTTATATTTTTATTCGGGTTATACAGAACTACTGTAATATGAATTTCGCAATTAAATCAAAAATACAGCTTTGTTTTATTATTTGAAGCACGACTACTATTTTACATTAAGGTACTTATATAAGAATGAAAAACTGTAAGATATTAATTTGCTATGAGGTGAGAGTAAATTTCTACAACAACATATTTTTTTCATTTTACACATGATTTTACCTAAAATAATATCGAAAAAATATATTTTGCATTAAATATTGTAAAATAATTACAACAGCCTTTGATATTATAGTTTATTAATAGATAATTTGCAATGGACTGAATAAATTATTTACATTTTTGTGGACGATTTTTATTCATGTTTACTGTGTATACATTGGACTAAAAAAACTACGGATGTAGGAAAACATGAGATTGAAATAATGCCAAAGTAATCTATTTATATTTACATAGCTGAAATGCATTAAGCAGAAGATTAACGAAATATGCTTAAAGTATCTGCATTAAAAAAACCTTCTGCAAATATATATAGCATCAAAATAAACATAAGAATGTTCTTGGAAACATGCAAATGCGATGTCCAAGAAAAATTAACTAAACTGTCTCTCAACTCGACTTTCTGATACCAAATTCATTTTAGTACCTCTTTTTTCACAAGAATTTTTTTTTTAAATTGGTATCGTGGGCCCAAATGATTACAATTATAGCGTGTTACCCCTTACTTTAATGGGCTTGAAAAAATTTTCAATTGATACCATACTTAAAACTGGAGAATCCTGGGGGAATAATTTGCCCCTGAGGAGGGCAAATGAAGTCGCGAATAAAACAAAATGTATTGCTGCTATTTTTCACAACAATGAATGAAGCTATTAAATCAAGTGATTATTGAGAAATAAATAAACCCTTTTATGCATGATTATGTCAAAATTTATCTTATACTGTCATGTTAAAAAAGTATAAAAATTCGAATACATCTTGAAGTTTTCACCCGAATTTGGAAAAAATCCATCTAGTCTTAGATTTAAAGAAAAACAAAGTTGGAAATAAAGTTTCGTGAAAATCCTTTAATAATTGTAGCCATTATTGTGTACATAAGAAATTGACCACAGACAGACAGACAGACAGGCAGGCGGACGGACATGCATTCCATAAGGTTATAGACCCACAAGAAACGCTTTCTTATTACTGCTTATAGAAAAAGGCAAAGCCTGCGTTGTCAAAAGGTCTTTTTTGAGAACTTGGTCTATGAAGACAGTATCAATTATGTTGTCGTGCTTTTAAAACTAACTAAGATAAGCGCTGAAATTTATTGATCACGCTTCAGTGTTTAAGACTTAGTTCAATTTATCTCAACACTACCCACTTTGATGAGACCGATTATACTCAAAATACACACTTAGAAATATTTTTGATCGATATTTGCGGTGCTTTTGACCACTTTCAGTGCTAATTATCTTCTACCGGTATTTTAAAATTATTTTTTTTTAAATAATTGTCTTCGCTTGTTGAGATAGATTTCCATATTAAGTTGATTTGTGCATTTGCACTAATATTTGAACAATATACCAAAATACAAAATATAGTAAAGATAAAGGAAATTATTACTTATACAAATTGTATAGGGAAAGTACAGCATTCGTGAGTCTAGGAGCACGATATCTTAAAATGAAATGTTATATTTTGAGTTAAATCTATAACAAATAGTACGGTTATCAAAATCTATAAATACGGCAACCTTATTAATTTTAAACTCGATGGAATATGTTAAAAATCTAAAATTTTCTAATTGTGCTGTTCTTCTTTAATTTTGTTTTTTAAAAATATTATAAACAATTAAATAATTATGTTACATAACCATTAATTTATGTGAAATTTATTATATGAGAAACAAATGGCACTCTTTTGAGAGAGATAGCATGAATTGTTCTTGAGATATTGTACGTTTTTAAAATAAATTATAAAAATTACATAAAAAAATTCTAAACAATTAAAAAAATTGAAAGGTATAAAAAATCATGAAATAATTTAGCAGCATATATCGTATATGCAATAATACAGATGTATAGATGATGTAATAAAGAAGTTAATAGATGTACAGATAATGTAATAAAGAAGTTAATAGATGTACAGATGATGTAATAAAGAATTTAATAGATGTATAGATGATGTAATAAAGAAGTTAATAGATGTATAGATGATGTAAGCCGCCCCGGTAGTGCAGTGGATAGCGTCTTCGACTGCTGTCATGAGGGGCTCGGGTTCGAATCCCGAATAAGGTATGGTTGTTTCTTGAGGATAAAATCAGACTTCCGTCTTCTGGATCCGCGTCAAAGTGGAGTTGCACCCTCTCCGACCTTCGTCAGTGATGCTTTCCTCGAAAAAACTTTATTCCCTCGTCTTGTGTGCCGTTCTTTCTTCCTGCGTCACTGGTCCTGTTTCGGTTCCTCCGAACAGAAGGTCATAAGTAACAACAACACAGATGATGTAATAAAGAAGTTAATAGATGTATATAGGGTGTGAAGGAAAATCATAGATCAGGCCCAAAACTATTAGGGTTATCTTACATTTTTATGCAGGTGCCTAAGGAAATCACTATGATGCTACACTATGAGATAACTTTAGAAGAGATAACCCCCCGCCCCCCTTTCTAAGGAGGGTACTATCTCTGTTAGAAATAGGGGATAAAGTTTGATTACTATGTTGTAAAGCGCTGAAAGGTTGGTACTAAGCATTTACCCCAGCAAAAGCAGCAAAATAACTTGCTAAATAACAGTTTTAGAATGGGGTATTTTTAATATGCATATAATATTGTGAAAGTAGACCCCTGGAAAATATGCGAAGACATTTTATTACACAACCAGGCACTTGATAACCGTCAATAATTGGCACACTTCTGGCGACTGAATCGTAAACCATTTTGCTATCATATGACGCCGCTCCGGCTTACCAGAGGAGGACGAAACACTCTACGTTGTCCATGCCCACAGGTGGGACTCGAACCTACACCCGGCTGCCGGGAGAGTACGAGGAAACTCTTGTCTTAGACCTCTATCAGCCACCGCTCTGGCGTATTTTAATCATAATTCGCTTAAAAAAGTGTTGCGATATATTTCATTCCCAATTTGAAATCTTTTATTTCCCGTGGATTTAAATTCCGAATCAGCATTTCATTTTCATTTATCTTAAATCACACCATCCCTGTCGATAAATGAAAGTTAAGATAAAATAGTCGAAAAGCTGTCGATGGACGTTTAAAGAAATTTTATTTCCGCATTACGCCTCTGGGGGAATCTCCGAACATTTTTGGTTCAATTCGATTCCAAAAGCTACTTCTCGAGGTAATGAGTATTGAAGACATTTGGAATTATATTTCCGACTTGCAGTTAAGCAATTCACTTCAATAAAGTATTCTAAAGTTTAGATTTATAAATGTCTGCATTGGTCGAACTAAATACGGGAACTATTTTACAATTTTTGATTTAATAGCTATAAACTGACAGTGCTCAAAATATTTCTCATTCCATTTGGTATTATATTACTTATTATATTTGGTAACTCAAAATCCTATAAAAGTAGCCACTTTTTGGTGTGAAGCAGCATAAGCCACAGGGTACGGATCAAATCATGAAAAACAAATGCAGTGGATGAAACGGAAGTATGTAGCGGAAGTGGCATATTATTATGGGGTTGAGTATAACGGAGGCGTAATTGATTGTATTGCTCTAATTTTGGCAATCGCGGTGTCTATCTTTACCATTTCCTGTTCAAGTGGCATGATGAAGCGACATATGTCAGCTTCACCTTGCCACGTGATCATCATGTATGCTTCATCATACATGATGAAGCGACATAAGCGCCTGCGCCAGCGTATATCCGAAACGCAGTTGTTTGTATTGACTCGAAAATAATATTTTCCTAGTAGTTATTTTATCTTTATCTTGTTACAAGTCTCGAAAAGGTATAGGTCTTGTTACAGGTTTCGAAAAGATACAGTGCAGTGTTGCATGTTTAGAAAAGGTAGTGAGTGTTACAGGTTTAGAAAAGATTCAGTGTTACAGGTTTAGAAAAGATTCAGTGTTACAGGTTTCAAAGAGGTCAATTTCGGTTCGATTGATCAGATTTCAACAATCCCAGGTATTTATCCTTAGACGTTACTGCTAAAATGTATGAATGCTAAACCTTATACAGCATTGCTAAAAAAAATAACCTCCGGTTACAGCCTACCTCAGCTAGGGCAATATTAAATTCGAGAAATTATTTGGTTAAAAGCCCATTTTATATTGGCGACAAGTTTGTTTCACAGTAAAGTGATGAAATGTGGGCATTCTTTTATAACTTTTCTCAAATATATATTATTCCATGTCTCAGTGAATGATGCATTTAGAAAGATTAGAAGTCATCCTCTCTATTAATTAGCGAGAGGCAAGACCATCGCTAGTTGACCTTTAAAGCGCTAGAAATTTCGTAAAAATATTGATTCCATTTTTATTCATACTGTGAATCATCAAAATAAAAAGATGAAAATATAAAATTTCAGAAACAAAAATTTCTGACATAGCTTTTAAATCATACTTTTTCTCCTTTTAATTATTGGTCTGATAAATGTTTATGCTTTTAATATTTTTCCGATCAATGTAATTGGGGATTTCTGCATTGTTATCTTGATGTTTTTATTTTCACTTCTCTTCTATTTCTGTTATTTTGTTTTTTTACTTATGTTTGGACTTTCAGTATTTTCTGAATTTGTTTACTGCTTTTGCTTTATTTTGGATTTTAATTTAATCATTACTTCCATATAAATTATTTTTAATAACATATTACACTTATACATACAATTCAAAAATTTGGATATAATTCTTATTATAAATACCTCTTAAGTACTAAATTACTAAATTTTTTATTTCTTTATATTTTAATTTAACTACTATTTTGTATTCAAGAAAAATATTAGAAATGCAAACGCTTAATTTCTTTTCCCTTTTTCTCAATATATCTTTCAAAAATCTTTTTATCTCTTCACTGCTGGATTGATCATGATAAAAATTACGACTCCTTATTGAACGTATTTTTTTTTCCACGCTGTATCTGTAATTTTTTCCATTGTTGTATTTCGTTTTCTTTTAATTAGATTAATAGCACATTGGTGTCTCCAATTTAATCGCAATTTAATATTTAAAAGACGTTTCAAAATGCATGTTATTTTTATTTTAAATCGAATTTGTCTTGCCGTGGGGATTCTAATTTTAACTTATTTCATTTTATATATCAATCTCTACTCTTTTTCCAATATTTCGTATTGTATGTTCCTATTCCCTTATATATATGTCTGTTTATATTGCTTTTTATGTATGTCTATTTGTATTACCTATTTGTATTACTTTGTATGTTCCTATATATTGTCTATGTAGTCTGTGTGTATTATTTTCTGGGTTGTTCCTGGCAGTCTCTCGAAACTATTCTACATCTTTTAGGTGACCTAGACGACCTGGGAAATAAAACAAATTAAATAAAATAAAATTCTGTACACTTGAAGATGAAACACTTTCACATCGAAAGAGAGGATCTGTGATCCATCCTTCAGGAATAGAGCTCGGATGCTATACTTAAAATACACCCTAAATAGACAACTTCTCCCCCAATAAGAACTGTAGCAACGATTTATAATTCAGGAAAATATATAAACTTCAACGTCAATATATATCACATGAATTGAAGGAAATAAATAATTTAACCTCAACATCGGATTACAATCCATCATTCCGCGGTTTGCTGATTTTATCTCGCACTGCACTCCCTAAAAACAAAGTCCATTAACAGATTTTGATCTAGGTTACTTTATCTTACTGCCAGAAGTCAAGTTCTGGAGAATCCTTTTTACTTCTTTCACTGGCGGATGGATACTTTGATCTCAGTAGTAATTCTTCTTCCGTGGTTTGAAATCTGATCGAACTGACAATAGGAAAGAAAAAAGAAGAAGAAAACAGTGCACATTGCCACGAAAGAAATATACGTTATGTATTTTGGAAATAAATTCCCAATATTATTTTTGTAAATTGTACTTTAAATTATGTTCTATTTTTTTAGCTCAAACTGTACAATAATCGTAAAAATTCTTTGTTACAAAAAGCAATCAGCTGTTTTATTTGAGACGAAAAGCTTTCTAATTCAAGAAACCGTTATATGTATTCCACTAATAGGGGACTTTCAGAGAGCAACAAGGCCTATTTGTGACCCAGCAATTCACACCTTCATCTATAGAAACTGAGTATGAATTCGGGGCCTATGTATGGTCGTAGTAATACGAAATCCAATTAAGACTACAGATTCTGATCAAAGAAGCTATTGATAAAGTTTCAGCTTGAGCTTGCAGAACCTATTTGAAGAAATCAAGACCAAGTTTTATTAGAATAAATCCCCCACACACACACGAAAAAAAAAAAGTTCCCAATTCCTTCCATCTAATTTTTGAGTTGCAAGCACTTGCCGGGAAAAATTTTCCTGTTAAAATATTTATTTAACAATACATATTTCTTCATCCTACGGAACAGCTAGAAATTGTTCATCTAACCAACCAGCTCAAATTTCTCACCTTACAGAATGCGCTGTAAAAATGTCCTAGACGTATATTTAGTGAGTGCAAAAAAATGCACTCAAATGTTTCATATAGCTAATTATTTTAATTTAGCATATTATATTGACTGATTAATTAGCACATATAGTTTACTGACTCAAAAATTCAAACGCAAACACAATATAATTTCATGTAAAACCGCTACTTAATTAAGTCGAGCCGGGCCGTAAACACAGTACGTTCTTTAAATATTATTTATTTTAATTCATGGGTAATATAAAAAAGACTCTGTACAAAATCAAATCTCTGTCCAAGATCATTCAGGGCTAATATATCTTATCGTCTGAAGCCTAGAATGCGTTTTATTGGCGTTGCCAAAAAGTAATGGCAGTACTGTGGCTATGATTAACCATTCAAAACCCTTTGATCCTTGAGTTATATCATTAAATGCTTTAAAATACTTGTAACTAGTCATGGAATTAGCTGCTCGCAGCCTTATTGACGGTAGAATTGATTGTGGTGCATATATATATTTTTATCACTATTTTAAAATATAAAGCCAGATCATTAAAATAAATAAAGCTTTAAATGAATATTTACACATTCTCTAAATGTAACCGCCGAAAAGATGATGAAAATCTTAGATTTGAGAATAATATTGCAGAATTCAGAAACAAAAGAATAACATCAATGTTTTAAACCCTTTTAATACTTGCAATCGTGCGTTACATGTATAGTATAAACTAGTTGCATTTAAAATTGCAGTACATGCAGTTAAGAGGTAGTTGTGACATACTTTTTTCCACTTTATTATTTGCACCAGATATTTTTACTTTCCTTATATACATAAGGAAAGTATTGTGACGGGGTCAAAAATTCGAATTCGAGTTTTCGACAGGAGAGCACGCTTCAAACATCCCTGATCACGAATCAAACATTTTTGAGGTGATGTCTGCGTGTGTGTGTGTGTGTGTGTGTGTGTGTGTGTGTCAGTGAGTCTGTAGAGAAGATATCTCACGACCAAATAGAGCGATTTGAATGAAATTTGGTACAAAAATCACAACCCGTGAATACTGGAAGCCTATTGTTTTTAAACGTAATCGAATGTTCAGAACCCTCCCCCCCTAAATTTACGAGTGAAATTTTGAAAAAATCATCAAAAAATCAAAACCTTTAATAAAGTTACGGAAATAGACATTTCTTATGTAATTTTTCTTTAGTAAACGATTGACATAAATTTTAGAATGCTAGCACGAACCGTTCTCGAGATATTGCACATTTTTCAAATAAATTTATCAAAATAGCCCATAAATTAAGAAAAATATTAACTGTTTAGAAACATGTTCACTTTTCATATTCAATATCAAGAGATAAATTGCGTGATATCATTATTGTGGATCTAGCTCGTTCCATTCATGCAAAAAGATACTTTGAGTAATACTTTTGTATTTGAACGCCAATACTCATTTATCTGCTATAAGAATAACTTATTAATCCATCCATAACTTTTGGCGAGATTTTGGCGACGAATTTAGCAGAATATCGCCAACTGGACGTCATTTTGAAATGTTGCCAAATTAACGAAAATCTCGTCAAATGGATAAAAATGACTCTAAATCAATGAAAATGATGACTGATTGTCGAAAATTCAATATCTTGGAAATAATATAAGTATCTACTATAAGAAAAACCTATTTTTGTTGTGTGTAAAAGTAGTAAATTCATTGCATTACATAAGGAAAGTCATGTGTTTCCCACATCAGATTTTGTTTTGTGTACCAATTTCAACGTACCATTGCAATTCGTTTTAACAGAGACAGTTCTAGATATTATAACGTTAATCTATGATTGATGTATTAAACTATTTTTGTAAATGTATACTTGCCGCATTTACACTGACTTCCGAAAGTTAAGTATGGAGTGTGTATTTTCATATTTCGAAAGCGTATTTGAATTTGAGGGGCTGGAAATCGCTGGGGATGTAGATGGCAGTATGTAAATATCTTATGTTACAGCCAAGCATGATTGACACTCCGACTATATGCTAATTAGGCAGTCGTTGAAGACGCCAGCATTCTGAAGGGTTTGAGGAGGTGCATTTAAATGCTGATACGAAGTGTTTACAACTTTTGCAGGATTATTTTTGATGAAATTCGTATTTTTATGGCTGAAAGAAGACGAATGACAGATAGCGAGCGCTGGCGTGCAGCTGGACACATTAAAGCAGGACAGTGAATCAAAGATGTAGCTATTTTCTTTGGCGTTGATCATTCGGTAATTTTTCGATTATGGAAACAATTCTAAACAAGTTAAACAGTTGTCCGGAGACCTGTGCCCGGTCATCCAAGGATTATCACCCCATCTGATGATCGGTATATTGCTTTAGTAGCCAAGCGGAATCGACGAGCGACTTCTACAACTGTAACATCCAGGGTTGCAGCGGCACTTGGTAGGACAATATCTGCTAGTACTGTGCGTCGGAGGCTCCACCTGAAGGGACTGTAAGGCCGAGTACCACGTTTTTGTGTTCCACTAACCGTCCAAGCCAGACGGGCAAGATTAAAGTAGTGCATGTCAATTGAATTGTCTCAGATTGGTGCAACGTCCTGTTCACGAAAGAGTCCAGATTTGCCCTGAAATCAGATGATAAGCGTGTAAGGGTCTGGAGAGAACGAGGCAGACGCAATCTGGCCAAGAACATCATCGAACATCACGCATTCAGAGGTGGCAGCGTAATAGTGTGGACTGGAATTTCAATGGGATATCGCATAGAGCTGCACATCTTTAAAGGCGGTTCTGTGACGGCTGCGCGGTATCGGGTTGAAGTCCTAGACCTCATTGCAAGACTCTACGCTGCAGCAGTTGGTCCCGATTTCCACCTTATGGACGATAATGCCCTTCCCAGTCGAGCTAATATCGCTGACGAATACGCTGACGAATTATTACTTCAAAAAATACACAGGAACATACACTGTGCTTGCGTTTTTACAAGGCATATATGGTGATTACTTTTCTTCGTCCCACTGAATTCAAATTCTGATTTGTATTAAACTTATATTTACGATACGTTAACCAAAACATATTAGAAATGTTTTCTTTGCTCAAATGTTAGTATGTGCAGCCATATTTTATATATATTAAATTGCACTTCGTCTTACAAATATATGATTTTATCTTTCTTTTACATATATATATTACTTTATGTAAATTAATCTTAAACCCTAAAAACTAGAAATCGTACAGTTAGTACTAGATGATTATTAATTTCATTTAATACAAATTGAATTATTCATGCAATATTATCAAATCACTTCTTCAGAATAACATTTTAAATCCACATGGAATAAATAATTATATTACATACTCACCTATACGGGGATTTAAATTAAGTTTTTAATTGAAAAAAATATTTCAAGGCACTTTAAAAGTAAATAAAAGGCTTTAAGTAACTTCTAAAACCTGATTTCAATTAATATTCATTGATTTTTGGTGCATTGTGCGCATTATGATTTGTTCAGTTTTTTTAATATATTACAGATTTAAGAAGAATAAACTATCTTCAGCGGAAAAATTAATATTAATAAATGGATAAGTGGCTTTTTATTTATATTATTTTTCATATAAATAGTAACTAAGCATTTTGGCCATTTATCTTTAAAATTTTCATGTCATTTCGTTACGTAATTACGTCATTTACGTACGTCACAATTTACGGGCTCATTCTCGAATCCCAGAACACATAAAGCTAAAACTCCACACAGTTTCATCTATGAAATTTTCACGTTATTACATTACGTCATTTACGTTTATCATCTTTTATAGCCGACGCTCTACTGTTGAGCTTCTAGGACCGAATCGCAAGCTCTTATTGTCGGCGTGAACTCTTCATTCTTTATCTTCTAATGTCAGATTGACGAACAACTAACAATCACATTGACCAATCACCTCCTGCTATTTTACCAGCCTTCTGATAGTAATTTTATCCCTCAGATTAACTTCCGACTAGGTCATTATCCTTTCAATTTGAAATTATTGAAATCAGTGCTCAATATCTCAAAGTCTGCTGAATTCATGCTAGTCGTACTAAGGTTACTTTCAGACCTCTGACATCTTTGAACTAACCAACAGGGTTCATTTGTTCGGGAGCCATTGTAAAGAACCTTACTACCCTAAATGGGAATCGAACCACGGATCTTCGTAATGGACAGCCGACATTGTACTGTTAAGTTACTGAAATGGAACAGCAAGCTATTATTATCAATGTGAACTTCGCAACTAATCTTTGAAATTATCCATTACTTTCTAAAAATTTTTATTGAAGAAGAAGAGCCAATAATTTACTTTTAAAATGATTAAAAATAATTTTATTCTATGTATTCCCTAGAAGACATTCGAAGTTTATTTTTCGTCATGCGGAAAATGAAACAACGCAAATTATTACGAAAGTACTTTTTAACTGTAAATGCGTTTTCAAATTAATCCAGAAACTGGGAGTTTTGATTATTCAAATGGGAAGTCGTTATGCTTACATTAGATACAAAATTTAAATCGGAATAGTAGACATCTAAAAGCAAACATTTCATCCGCTTTTTAAAAGTATACTTGGGAATTAATGAGCTCAAATGTGCCAAGAAAATGAACTCTATGTATGCTTTCATTTTCTTTTAGCGCTAGACACATTAAACTAGATTCGCAAATCAAAACTCTCTCCTTTATGTATTAAACTATTTAATTTACATTTTAAATTTTCTTATCTTTACGTAAAACAAATTTATCAGGATCTTCGTTTATGGAGTAACAAAAGTTCAAAATATAATGTTATTTAATTTAGTAGAAATATTATAAAATAATTTCAGTTGATTTGTATAATATAAATATGTGTATATTTAATGAATTTTCAAAATATTTGTATAAACTAGGGGTTCCGCTCATTACCGCTCACCAATCTCCAGAACTCGAGAACAAATGTTCGCTGCTGCTCACCAACCGCTGTAGATCATTTCGCTAGCCCTTTCAATACGCCTGCTATACAGGCTTAATCACCTTTTGGGACCCCTCCTCTTGTTCTGACGATCACTAACCCCTAGAGCTTGTTTTGCGAGATCTTTAGCTCAGATTACGTATTGGGAAGAACCCCCCTCCCCCCAGCACAAAAATTGAACGGTCTACCAGCAGCTCTAGCGCGGTATTTCGATTTTCATCAGTGCGATAAAATTATTTTCATTTTGGTGATATTTTGCAATATTTTAAGGAACCAAATCTGAATTGTATTAATAACCAGGTAAATATTTAATTCTAGATGTAACTGACTGTACAACGCACCCGGCTTAAAAAGTAAATAAATTAAATTATTTCAATTTAATGGACAGCATATTAAATGTTGTAACAATCGCGATCATGAAAGATTAAAATTATAAAATTTTTATGGAATCAAGGAGATCATGAATTTGTCTATGATAATCAACAACAAGGCATATAATTGTTTAATACAATAACAATTACATTTTTATCCAAATTGCTTGTGACAGCAATAGTTTCGAAACTCCTTTTTTTTATAAGAATCAATAATGATTCTTATTATTGTTCTCGACTATCTTTGTGAAGTTTCTGCCAGCAAACCACCACTGAGAAATTAGAAATTGACCCGAAGCATTAAATATTTCCCTTTACTGTCAGTGCAAAATTTTATTAATTAATAATTAATTTAATAATTCTTAATAAAATTGCTGACCTTGTCTTGCAAGTCTACGGATTCACATTAGTCTACACGTAAAATATTTGAAGTGTACGTTCAACGTCAGTTCTAAATATTGAAGTGTCAAAAAAACACCATGTTAATTTTAATAGAGATTCATGTGCGTGTGTGTGTCGCGCTAAGCTATTGACTGCCATAAAATACTCCGTACAGAAGTAGCTAATGTTTTTGTAATTTGAAATTCAAAAATTCATTCTTCAATTATTTTTATGTTTTAAAGCAATTTTGAACGATTTTCACACAAATCGGTTCCTCAACAGTCGAAAATGTCATAAGATTTTCCATCTTGACACTGTCAAAAAGGTTGAAAATAGCTCTTTCCAATAAGCTTCAAGTCCAATTTATACAATAATTTTATTGTGTTTATTTATTTATTTTTAACTACAATTAAATATGCGCGTTTAAGACAATTTCATTTTGTGCCATAAGAAAATTGATGATTCACATAAATCTAACCTTTGAGATGAATATGGAGTGATATGGACTATTGTATTTACCTTATAATAAAAAAATTGATATATTTCTGAAATTTCTACGAATTCTGAATTGGGTCTTAAAAAGTTGACATACCTAATATCCGCTTTAAATAGACCTTCATTCTCCGCAAGAAAGTGTATGGATTGAATGTTTTCACGTATCGACATCGTGCATAAACTTAACTCTACTCGATTCTAAAAATCCAAACTGTTTTTTCATCTTCTTAATTTTGTATACAACTGGTTTTTGATAAGGAAAAATCGCATATAGCATTACATTCAATTTAAGAAGTTTAGCTTTTTCATGATACGCTTATATGAATGTTAACTAATTCTGCTTTTTGTTATATTCAAACTAAATTATTTAAGTGTTTTAAATTATAATTTTAAATAAATTTTAAACGTGATATAGAATTGCTAATTCCTATATAAAAAGAGTGAGATAAAGAAAAATCAAATTTTTATCCTTGCAGACTTGAGTGAAGAAAACATCAATAAACAGAAGAAACCAAGAAACTATTTTAATGAAACTGCTTTATAAGTTGCACTATTTTATTAACAAAATTATATTTAAAAAATAATATTTATACTTCTTAAGACATTCTACACTAGCAATATTATCTTTATCTAACTAAAATAATTAAACCATCTTTGCCAAACTAAAATAATTAAACCCTAAATATAATTAAATTATAATATTATTGTCTGCTAATAATATAACTTTTATAAAGTACAATATTTTTTACAAAACAACACTGTTAACCATTATAATCTAGAAAACTGATTAATATTTTCATAAACTGAAGTAATCGATATAATATAAGTTATCAAAGTACGAGTATTATAAAATTATATATATATATATATATATATATATATTCCCTCTCTAAAAAAGCTTTAGTAAGAATTTTATTTACTATTCGTTTATCTTGATATATTTCAGTCCTTATTTACTGCATTTTCTTTATTGAACCATTTAAGCATTATTTTTCTGTCCTTTATTCTAGTATCATTAGGTGCCATCTGCCGTAAATAATGAATACAGAAGATAATATAGTTTCTGTGTAATTACAAATGATTTAAGGAACAGTGACACGAATATAGTCCTAAACAGAAATCAAAAATTCTACTTATTATAAATCTTTACAATTATTTTAACGTTAACTGATCAATAATGATCCAAGTACATAAGGTTTTTTTTTAAATATAAGAATCGCATCATTAATTCTTTTTACTTGAGTTCTGATTTTATAATTCTTACTAAACCGATATCAGATCTATTCACACATAGCATATTCACTTCAAAATTTTAAAGCATAAATTTACTTAACAAAATTAACATTTTCATTTTTAAGCATAAACATTTTAAAATATGAATTCATTTATAAAATAACTTAATAAGCATAAGTTCACTTAGAAATGTTAAAACAATTTTAATATTTTTTTATTTGACACTATAAAAGAATCTGACTTTTCTGTACATAGTAAATAACAGACGGATTTAAACAGATTAAAGACATATATGGTTATACAGTCATGAATAAATATCTATCAGGGGTGTCTTCTAAATGAAATCACAGTATATTCACGTTAAATGCTGAATAGTCATGGATATCTACTACATGCAACTGTATCGTCTGATGAAAAGTTTGAAATTGGCGCGTGCAGACTGACTGTTCTTGATAGGGTTGCCGGTTTTGCAACATAGACAAATACAACCATAGACAAATAAAGTTTACTACATATTCGATTCAATTAATAGTAATGAATAAATGAGAATTATAATTAAATGTTGATATACAATTAACATTCAAAGGACTTAATTTTATGCGTTAAGGACAGAATTTTAATGGAACAGAAAAGGGCAAAGCAACTTCATACACGGAAATCCACTGAAACGGGGACACTTGTCTGAATTTGAAACTAGTCTGAAAAGATAAAGCTTTATTGAGCGACTGTATAAAAAAAATTAAAAATATGATGTGGCCAACACATGACTTTCCTTATACTTGTATAATGCAATGAATTTACTACTTTTACATTAAAAAAATCTGATGTGGGCAGCACACGACTTTCCTTATATAATGCAATGAATTTACTACTTTTACAGTAAAAAAATATATTATTTTTATAGTAGTTATTTGTATTCTTTCCAAGATATTGAATTTTCGTCAATGAGTCGTCATTTTCCATGTCGTCATCATCAATGAGTCGTTATTGATTTAGCGTCATTTTTATCCATTTGGCTAGTTTTTCGTTGATTTAGCAACATTTAAAAAAGTCGCCAATTTGGCGACATTCTATCAAATTCGTCACCAAAATCTCGCCAAGCATTATGGACGAAGAAATAAGTTATTCTTACAACAGATAATTGACTTTTGGCGTTCAAATACAAAAGTATTACTCAAAGTAGCTCTTTTCATGAATGGAACGCGCTAGATCCACGAGAATGATGTTACCCAATTTATCGCATGGTATTACATATGATAAGTGAACATGTTTCTCAATAGAAAATATTTTTTTTTATTTTATATGACTTTTTGATAATTTTTTTTTAAATGCACAATATCTCGAGAACGATTCATGTTAGTGTTCTAAAATTTATGCCAATCGTTTTCTAATAAAAAATTACATAAGAAATGTCTACTTGTGTAACTATATTAGTGGTTTTTATTTTTTGACGATTTTTTCAAAATTTCACTCGAAAATTTAAGAGGGTTCTGAGCATTCGATTGCGTATAAAAACAATAGGCGTCCAGTGTTTACGAATTGTGATTTTTGTGCCAAATTTCGTTCGAATCGGTCCATTCATTAGTCAGTTACCGTCTCCACAGTCTCATTGACACACACACACACACACACACACACACACACACACACACACACACACACACACACACACACACACACACATACTTTCACACACACATCACTTCAAAAATGTTTGATTCGTGATCAGGGATCCTTGAAACGTGCTCTCCCGTCGAAAACTCGAATTCGAATTTTCGACTCCGTCACAATACTTTCCTTATACATTATGTATATAAGGAAAGCAATAAGCGAGTTTTCATTAATCATTTAGTCACATTGTAATATTTCGTATTACTAAATTTATCTTAATTCTAATTACCTTTATCGGTGATCAACAACCTTTGCAACCTTTGCAAATTATTTATAAAATTACCATTTGTATTGGAAAAAGAATTAGTTGCATGCTAATATTGGCAAACCATAAAAACCCAATATTGGGTAAATATGAAAATGTGGATTTTTTGACATTTTGGATCCAATATTAGCTGAAAATTTATAGCCAATGTATACTTCATATTTAGCTAGTATTCGTTACCAATAAATTTCAAATAATGGAAATATTTGTGTTGTAATGCCAATATCTTAGCTAATAATAGTGGCCAATGTATCCTCAATAATAGCGTTACATTGGAAATATTTCCACTAAAATATACAGTATTGGCCCAATATTGAACCAATATTTGCATGCCACTAGGGATGTAGCATTATATGTTCTAAATATGATAACGATATGTTTGAAAATTATTCCCAATCAAACAAATCAAAATTCAAGTTTCAAATATTACGGTATAAAAAATTGGTCAAAATTTGCAACATTATTGTCTCCATGAATCTCCATGTAGGTAGATAATTACCAATCATTTTCTAGGTATTTACTTCAATATATAGCAATTTTTCGATAAAGGAATATAAAAATTTAGAATTTTATTTTTTCTAAAAATGCACCCCCCCCCTCCATGTAGATCGAACTATACTGTTATGATTATGTATCTGACTTTTAACATTGTTCAATTTGTATTGTAGATTGAACTATACTGTTATGATTATGTATCTTATTTTGAGCACTGTTCAATTTACTTTACAATTTACCACTAAATGGTAAAGGAATAAACCCGATAACCTTCTTATTGGGGTACCGTGTATATTTATAAAACTGCAATAAATCATTTATATATTCCTTTATATAATCTATATAACACTTGGTTAACTCTCATAGCAAAGTTTCGATTTATTATCCCTTATCCTTACATCCTTCAGCCATTCCGTACTAATACTTGTTCTTTTCCAAGACTACTTTGGTATTTTTTTTACTCCAGTTCCTAATACCATCATTAGACGTCATCCATCGGATGTCATTACAGACGTAGAATAAAGGGTATGCAAAAAAGAACAAATCGTTACGTAATTAGAAATGTTTTGAGGAATCGTACTGATAATGAACATCTTAACACAATCCTTGAATTATCAAGTCCCTGTCATTTTTCTGTCATAGTTTGCTTCGCAACATTATCCCATATTTTAACAATGCCATTTTTATTCCTCTAGTAGAAAAAATGAAGTTTCAATTATCATTAAAGCAATATGATATTCGTATATTTTATCCTAAATATATTTTAATGTTCCATATTATTTCTTTATTCTTGAAAACGCACCGTTTTAAATTTCTTAGTTTAAATTTAGATCATTTTAGCTCTAGAAATGATTATATGCCTCTGCAAATATATGGGAAATTGTAGCTAAAATACAAACTATGTAAAGACGGGAATGGCACCTGCAAAAGGGATAATTAAAATAACACTTTCATTTAAATTTATATTAACTGCCCTAACATTTGAACATAAATTGTAATAAAATATGTATGTTATCTGTTCATTATCTGTTTGTTATCTAAAATCATTTGCTGTATCTACGTTATGTAATTCGCTATCATAATATGTCTGTTGTTTAAAATTTAAGCTTCTTACAACCATGAAATTTCGTACAGAGGTACTTTGGCTCCCGAGAAAAATACTTCTCATGAATTATAAACTTCATCAAGAAACACAATAAATATAAATTTTCACTATGACTTTAAATAGAGGAACAGATTCTTCCTATTTTTAAATGAAGCATTTTAAACTTCAAAATATGTATGTTGTTATATATATGTGGTTTTTAATATGTATGTTGTTCTATTCATACATATAATACCTGATTTTTAAACATCTGATTTCGAAAATATGTCAACATAGCTTAAAGCATAAATTGTGGAACTTAAATTTCGTATGATTATTTTTAAACCACAGTCACTAGAAACAAAATTTTTCTCGCAAAGAATCTTATATAATGAAGCTGTAATTTATACCTAAAACATTTAAAAATATTTTACAAACATTATTTTAGAAAAATCATAAATGCTAACTTTTATATTTTCTTTTTAAAAATAAGAATATATATATATATATATATATATATATATATATATATATATATATATATATATATATATATATATATATATATATATATAACTTGTCAAATTTTATATTTTACGTTTAGTACAAGCACACTCATTAGTTCAACATTTATAGTACTTTCTAAGAATATAGGATAACAACTTTTTTTTAAGTAATAATGTGGAAAACTCAGATTTTAAACTGAAGAAAATGGATTTAATAAAACATCAGCATCGGGGGAAATTGCAATATATTCAAATGCACCTTTTATCACTATATACTTATTACCAATTTTGCACCTTTAACAATGTATAAATATTTACCGATACCTCTCCCCTTAACTCAGAAATAGCAGATGTTTGGCTGTTTCAACGCAGCCAAAGTTTTATATTGCAATAATTACAATTTTCTTTAAAACTATGTGCTTACTTGACGTTAAACTCTTAACTCAGGTATTTATAAAATGATCATTTTCATATCGTCATTAGTTAATGTTTTATATTTATATTTATGCATCAGCAATCATGTATTAATAATTGATTTTTAAAATTTTGATCGTTTTAAAACACTAAAATCTAAACAGGCTATTTATATATAAGCCAAGAACATATCATTCTTAATGTTATTATAAAATGAATTTGTTTTAAGACGATTTAATTTATATCACTATTTTCAAGAACGTATCTGAGTTTTGAAGCTCAATTTTTGGTATATATTTAGTTTTATCAATCTCACATTTCTGATGAGAATTCCGTCGTGGGCTCTCAACACGAATAGAAGATGTTTCTTTAAAAGCGTTTGAATAAAATTTACGAGAATACGTTGATAATGGACTCAGAAGAAGAGACCATGACACTGATATATTCCTCGTAGGCAGGTATTCGTATTGAGGAATCACAAGTTCATTGGGATCAGGGACATTTACGTGATCGTATTTAAAAAGACAGCATTGTAGCAAGATCCACAGGACGTCAAATCAGTATTAGAGACGCATCATTTAGAGATACGCATAACAAACATGGAAGAGAGGACTCGAATTGAAAGTATTTATTCAAAGGACTTTTATTACTTCAAATCTACATCAGGAAAAATTTCAGAAAAAACTCATTCAACATCTACTTTGAAACACGGGAACTGATGTGGCAATTCAGCAACACGACCCACTTCACTTTGCTTTCCGTGAAAACGCATACACAAGGAAACACACAAATATGTTTTCATTTTAATATCGCTGGTGCCTCTGTCTAATTCGCTCAAAATCTTCTTTCAGCTGACCGAATTACATAGCTAAAAAGATTCGCAAACCACACCCTAAACGTGACGTCACAAAAAGTAATCTCTGCTATTTCGATCTGATTCGATAAATACAAAAATAATGCACAAAGAAGAATTTTACAATTGGTAGACTTAAATGTCAGAATGTCTGACAACGCTTACATAGGCACCGAGATGACGAGCCAATTAATAAATAACCAATTAATAAATAAACAACTTACAATTTTTACCACCGGAAATATTTTTCAGCAGCAAAAGAATATAAATCAAGATATTATAGCTTTTATTTCGGATTAAAATTAAGAACTCACATTACTCAAATGGAAAAATACTTTTTAGGGGATAATTTTTAATTTAAAATAATGCGAACTTATTAAATATATGGTGAACAAAAAATAATTTTGTAACATTTATATACTCAAAAGTTGGGGGATGATTCAAATACCATCTTACTAGCGTGGATGGATGTTTTCCACAGGCTGATTTCTAAGATAAATTGTTGTTGTTGAGACCCAGATCGTTCGACCTACCAGAAAGGTGTGTTAGAAATGAATGATCTCTTATCACTGCGAAAAACGCATCCAAAAAAAAATACCACTTTCATGCACTTTTGACATTTTTCTTCATCCCCCACTCTCTCCTTTCCGCAAGAAAAGGGATTTGTTTATATCATGTGATCTGCGCGCGCTTCACAAAAACATATACAGGTACACTTGCATGAACTCTAAGTTCCTTTTTTTTTGCTCTGCTTTTGTATTACTACAGAGCAAAATGATCGTTTCTTTTAAGTGTAACTTTTAATGCAGAATTTAATAAAATAATCTTTTTTTTCAATCAAGTGCAATCATTCCGTGTCACAAAGATGCCTGACATCAAGAAAAAACCAAACATAATAAAACGATATTTTTAAGACTTTAAGGGAATTGGATCGAAATAGTAAACTACGCCCTTTGTACAGAAAAGGTAAGCTTCCTTACGTTATTGTTATTATTATGCTGTTATAAAAGAAAAAGGAAATAATGACATACTTCTTCTTGGTGAGGCAGTGAGCAATTACCTCTGCACAACCTATGTTCTGATTTTTCTATTAAAGTGTAAGATAACCATTTGGACGACCGGGAAGTACCACCCAATTTAGACCGGAACCCAGTGAGGGAGGCATCCACAGGGACCGTATCCTCATTCTCCTACCACCAACCTCTCGGAAGGACTTACGGACCCACACGTTTAACGTGATCGTACTCCGCATGAACACGGCGGCAGTTGTGGCAGCGTGCAAATCCAACGCGCAAACCACAGAGCTACCGCGCCCGAAATGTGCCAACAGCACGCAGTGTTCCCAGGTGGTCACCCACCCGAGTACTAACCGCGCCCGATGCTGCTTGACTTCGGTGATCAAACGAGAGCCGGTGTTTTCAGAACGGTAGGGTCGTTGGTCTAAGATAAATTGTGATACATGCATGTAAATCCATGAATACCTATCACGCGGCAGCTCTTTAAACCATCTTGAATCAGTGGTGTACTGTATCTATGTGACCGAAGTTGTAGCCGTGACAGACACCGTGAGCTAAAAGAGAAAAACGTCTACAAAATCTCAGATTTTACTAACTAAAAAAATTAAAGTAAATTGTCCCGAGTATCCTCTGGAATCATGATATATTCTCTAGATACAAGGTTGATTCCGAATTTCTTGATAACTAGCGTTTTATTTCATTTATTATTATTATATTTAAATAGCTGGACCTGAAAGGATAAAACTGAAAGAAACAGACTTGTGTCTCTAAATTCTTATTAAAAATATTTTCATTTGATTTGTAATTTACAGTAAATAACGTACTTTCATCTGAATTAAAATTGTAGTCCAAAATCATTTATTTATGTTTGCACTTCTTCATATTTCGGTAAATAAAGCTGGTTTACAAAAACAATGAAATGTAAATATGCTTCTATATCTCTTCTGCAGGAAATCTTTTAACATTTTTTGAACTTTTCGCATTCTTCTAAACATATAAACTTTTCTTTGAGATTTTAATTAATAGAAAGTATTTAGTTATGCAAGGGTAAGTGAATTCTTCAGATTAAACAAAAGGATTTAAAATAAAGGAATCTGTGAGTGAGTCATGAGAAAACGTACTTTAAAGCTGTTTTAATTATAAATTTTATTACGAATTTAAAATGTGTAGCGGTATACGAACTGTGATAGATTTTATTTTATTAAAGCAAGATCCAGCTGTTTACAATATTTCAAAGAGAACTACGAACACCATGGCACGTACTGTCTATCAACTAACATGTACTCTCTGCCAACTAACATGTACTGTCTGTCAACTAACATGTACTGTCTGTCATCGACTAAGGCTCGAACCTCCGTCTGTCAGTTTAATTCACTTGGATCCCGTTGTGAGTCTGTGAACAGCGATAGGAAATTCGAAACAAGAAATTAAAGTTTGGTAATTCCAATTGTTTATGCGCTTTGACATTATGCTCCGTAATTGCTTTCTAATTTTATCGAGTTGAAAGCAACACTTAAAGGATCGATAAAAATATAAAAATGCATTATAAAAGAAAATATTTGTTAGCTTTTTTTATTCATCCATGTAGGAAACTCGTGGTAACTTGTATTTGACTTAATCTCAGAAGTTTGCCAATTAATTCAATATTCAAAAAAATTTATTGGATGTTTGAGAAGAATACTATTAAAGAAACTGTTTTTACTCAAAATACTTATTTTAGAATGCATATTTCAGCAAATTCATTTCCCAAATGTTGAAACATTCAAATTAAAATTACGAGGATTACATTAAAAACATAATTAACATTTCCTCCATTTACGTAATTATTTTGCTTTATAAACCATACGTATTTTCGAAATCCACTTGACCAATTTGTATAAATTGAATAAATTCCAATTTATTTGCTCACTATTCAGTTTCACTTTTCTAAATTCACAATTGTTTACTTTTTGACTTTACAAGCATGTTTTGTTTCATATGTACCATGTTCTGTTTTTCAGCGTCTGTATCAAAAATCCTATTTGTTTTATAATTCCAATTGTATATTAAGAATTCTAATTGTTTTACAACGAAATCTTTTATTTTTGTGGCACAGATGTTATTCAATTAGAATAGTTTTTCTATTTGTAAGGTCATTGAAGTGCACCAAGGTACGAGCGGAGCTTCCTTGGCATAGACTAAAAAAATTTCGTGCTATTGACGCTATTTCTCAAGCTATTTTAGACGGAGGATATTTTTGTATACCAAACCGTTACCAATTTGTTATGTGATGTATTATTAACTAGGTTTTCTTTTTATAGTTATGAAATAAACAAATTAACACAATGACACTACAGTACTTGCTGGACCCTAACCTCCCGCATAAAATCATTCCATTCCAATCTTTGCCCAACTTTTTTCTCCAATCTTTTACTCCAGATCTTCCCCATTTCCTCCAGTCACCTTTTACGTGGTCTTTCAATCCTTCTTCTACTCCTAGGATTACCATTAAATAATTTCTTTATATAGCTACTGTCATACATTTTCTCCTCAGCCATCTAATTACCACAGTTTTAATCACAGTTACAATTATGGACATTGATAGGTGTTTTATGTCGAGCTCTTCATTTTGGAACTGTTTCTGTAGTATGACATTTAGTTACGTACCAAAAATGTTTTCACAAATATTTGAAGATTATATTTCATTTTAAGAAATACATTCTCTTGTTTAATAATAATAGTCCAGAGTCTCAGCTTTCACAGAAGTTCAAACTATTTGATTTATTTTGAAAATAAATAATTAACATATAGCTATTTTTATTTTATTTTGACATTTTAAAAAATGGTGACATTTTCCAATTTTTTAAAACATTTTATCGTTATTTTCTATAAAACTGCAACGCGATAACGCTCAAACATTTGAGTTTTCGTGCATTAACGTTTTTATTTTGTTCATGCAAAAGCTGAACTATATGGAAATATGAACTAGAAGCTTCACACTGTCCACATCTCGCCCACTAGCGTTGGCGTGATATTCGATGGAAGGGATATTGGAATGATGAAGAAAGATATGTAGTCTGCTACAAACCTATTTCATTGAAGCTAACTCAAGTAAATTGGTACATATGCTGTTTAATACAAGCCAGATTCCATCAGACAATAATCTCAGAAGCGCAAGTTCTGATCTTTCAGAGATTCTACACTCTCTCGTTCGCTGCTTGTTAGCTCCTGCTCATCTTGACGAGCATTGAGTATGAATCATTTATCTTCAGGACAAAGCGTTCCTGTTTTTCTGGTATCCCCTTCAAATTTCGTACAGACTAACTATGCGAGTGATGGACTTCTTTCCTCAAAAACAATGTAATTTGGGAAAACAACCTGTCATATAACCAGCCGACTGACAGATTTAGAGTTGTCTTTAAAATTGTCGAATCGCTTGTTGGAGTGATTCACATTCAACAATGTCCAGGCTTCCGAAACCAAAAACTATACATAAACATAAGTTTTTGCTTTTACGAGAAGCTTAATATTTACTCCTTATAATATTCTGGTTGAGAATAAAGTTACTCTTATACCAGCTGTGCCTTATTTTTGACAATAGATATTCGATATTTTTTCCGAATCTCTGTATTTGAATGCGATTTACAGTCATACAGATTAATAAAATACGTCACATCAAACAGAGTTTATGATATAGGAGTCGCTCATATCAGTGAAAATAATATTGAGGAACAGAATTTGAAAAATATATTTTTACTTAGGTTGCATTTTTCTGTCATTTTTTTGTTTTATGGTTGAATTTTTTCGAAACATGTATCTGGTAAACTTGCCAAAAAACTATACAAGCCAAACTGATGCACAGTCGAAGTTGGCTGCATGATTTATACATATCTTAAATGTTATTCCTATATATACATACCTTACTGTGTGCATATGTATATAATCTATGACATCCTTTATTGCACTATTTGGTTTAAATCGCATTTTTCTTTTCTTGACATATACATCTGTAAAACAAATACTACTAAAATACTGCATGTTCCAGCAATTAAAAAGATGATTTCCTGCAAGTTAAACTACACCTCTGCGGTTAAAATACTTCATGGTTGAGAATAAAGAATGCGATGTATAATTATACAGATTGATAAAAGACGCCACATCAAACAGAGTTTATGATGTAAGAGTCGCTCATATCAGTGAAAATAACATTGATAAACAGGATTTGAAAAATATATTTTTACGTAGGTAGTATTTTTCTGTCAGTTTTTCTGTTTTATGGTTGAACTTTTTTCGAAACATGTATCTGGTAAACTTGCCAAAAAACTGTACAAGCGAAACTGATTTACCGATGAAGTTGACTGCATGATTTATACATATTTTAAGTGTTATTCGTATATACATACCTTACTGTATGCATATGTATATAATCTATGACATCCTTCATTGCACTATTTGGTTTAAATCGTATTTTTCTTTTCTTGACATATACATCTGTAAAACAAATACTACTAAAATACTGCATGTTCCAGCACATTAAAAAGATGATTTCCTGCAAGTTAAACTGCACCTCTGCGGTTAAAATACTTTAACCAACCATTAGCGAAGCAGCGTAGAGGAGAAATTACCCAGATAGAAGTAATGGCGGTAATCTTTTATACTACTCGAATAAAATGCAGATATATTTTATTTTATACACAGATATATTTTTCTAACTTATGAATTCAAATGACCTATACTAACATGTAAGGACTTATTTTTATTGACATTTAAACTGACATTACGTCTTTTGATTTTGGCTAACATAATTTAAGTGCAAGTACGCAAAATATAAAACAATATTTTTTGGATTAAGTAGAGTATGCAAATTAACCGTACAAGTTCCAATAATTATGATACATTGGTAATATTAAATCCAGTTTTTAATATCCCACTCTTATATAAAAAGAAAAGATATGACGCAGAAAAAAATCTGGCTTTCGAATTTTGATGGGATTGTATACAAATCTCATCTCTTGAATACAAATCTCATCTCTTGAATACAAATCTATCATTTTTATTTTTATTTTTTGTAATATATGGTACAGATGGCCACATACAATGCAGAGTTCAATTCAGTGACACGTGAAGTCAATCATGTCACAAAAGACATCGTATAGTCTATTTTCAACGATGGAAAGCAAATGGTAGGATACATGCTGCCCATTCCTAAACAGGAATATCCAGAGCTCTTAAATATTTCACAAATTTCCCTTTCGAGACACTGGAGGCAGTTTCTAAAACAGAAGATTTTCTTCGTCGACCAGGACAAAGCTATTCTTATATAACAACTACATAAGACTATCATTCTAACTGCAAGACGACACAAGAAGTTTACAGTAGATCAAATTGTTCAAATGCTGGCAGAAGCTCAAAGAAAAACTGTCTCAACATACTGTGCACTAAAAGCTTTATGAGAGGGATCTTTGTTCGAGAAGGTTATTGATTTGTATCCTTCTCACTCACCCGGTCCTTTAACATGGAGATGTGAACACTATTTTTGGAGCTCGAACCAGTGAGCAAACGTTTATTCCTCGGATGATTCTCGATTCAGTTTAAATACTAATTCCTATCGGGTTGTCATCTGTAGAGAACTAGTGTCACTCTACGCCCTCTATAATGGCAAGGAAAAAAGCAGCTTCGGTGGTAGTGTAGATCTTGTTTGGCCAGGGATCATGATGAACAGACGCGTAGACCTACATGTGATTCAAGGTAGCCCAGTAACTGGTCCGAGATATAACGATGAAATACTATATTTTTATGTTAGGCATTTCAAGGGAGCTGTTAGTTTGGGTTGATTTATTTTGTATGAATGATAATAACACTAGGCCGTATCGAGACAAGCTAGCAGACGACTTCTGAAAATGAAGTCACTCAAGAAATAGATGCATTATAGATACTTACATTGCAACACGATAATTACATTCCAGATCCATCGGAAATCTCTGAACAGCTCATGCAATAGAGCAGGCAATTTTGCTCCAGGACCTCATTAAAAATTTTTCAACAGCAGGACTGCTGTTAGAGCTGTATCATTGTCATAGGTGATCATGTACTGCATTAAACCATTTTGTACCACTGTATCGAACAATGCAAATACTGTTCTCCTGTGCGTGCGAATTAATGTCTTTAAATTCCATACAAGTGCTAGTATTCCTCCCACATTTGATGAATCATGCAACAATAAATCTCTATAAAAAATCTTATTGCATTGCAATATTTATAATACTAGAGTTACGTATAGATGTGCAAATTACCATTTCACTTTAAGCACCAGCGTGCATTAATCTGTAAGTAAAATCATATGTTTGGAAAATCATATTTTGAAATAATATCGTCTTAGTTTTTATACATTTACAAATTAATTTTTCGAGTTTGAATATTTTATATATATATATACGAGTATATTATTTAATTAATTATTTGTATTCAAGAATAATAACAATTAAAAAAGTAAATATAAACTATTCTTAAGTAGTAGTAAAATAAGTATAAACTACTAGTTTTAAAATTTTGCAATTCAAAAGTAAATTTTATTTTACATGTAAATAAATGTCAGTGATTCAAAAGATGGGGAATTTGAAATCAAGCATATTGCATAAGCATAAGTTTCTACGTATGTTCAGCTGAACAGGCTGGAATATAAGAAGTTTTAATTTCACCTAAACTGTGTTGAAATTATTTTCACTTTACTATTTAATATCCATAATGTTTACTATACGTTATAATTTAATTGAAATGTGTGTTTATTCTGGAAAATTAAAATTTTTACGAAATTTCGTCAAGTGAAAATTAAAATATATTTTATCAAAGTGTTTGTGAAATATAAAAACAAGCATTAGCGTTTTCTCTTCTCAGAAGTAGAAAATTATAACTTTTTTTTCAGAAGCGTTTATTAATTTATTAAAGCAACGAAGCAGTAAGATTAGGCTAAAATTTGAAACATAATATTTATATCCCTATTAAAACTGTGCGAATATTTTAAATTAATCCTGTGCAATTTAAAATTCTTTGAACGTTTGGTGTTTCTCGTAAATTCTTCTTAATCTAGAGACACATTTTGATTTAAATACTTATCGTGTTCCGAATACATTTACGGAACTTTATTTTAGTAAATTAATATAAATTTACGACATTATTGAGTAGAAAACAAATTACACCTTGCAACTTTAATCTTAGATATCCAATTAAGGCTTAACACGTTATCTATCTATATATATATATATATATATACTAATTGCCGAGTGTCAGTCTGTCCTTCTGTCTGCCATGTTTTTTTTTTGGCACGTTCCGAATAGATAAAGACTTGCGATTTAGTACACGGGTCGATTGTTCGATAAAAAAAACCTGGAAAAATCGAATTTTTCGAAAATGTTCTATAGAGATGTTGCCCTACATCAAAACGTTCGAAAAGTGAAATGATAGAAAACCATGTTTTGCGACGAGAGAGAGAGATTTCACATTTGGTGTATGGGTAAACCGTTCGAAAGGAAGAAAGTGTGCAATTTCAGATTTTCAATATTTGCTCCTTTAGGGGGTGCCACACACCAAAATGTTCGATTTTGCGAACACATGAAAAACGCCTGCTTTAAATTTTGATAGAGGCTTGAAATTTGATATATGGGCTAATTATTTGATGAAAACACCCAAGACAAAAAAATTTCCAAAAATGTTCGTTTAAGAGGGTGTTCCAGAGAAAAGCGTACGAAAGATAAAATGACGAAAAACTGTGCTTCGGGATGGAATAGATGTTTCAAATTTGGTGAGCGGTAGATAATTCGAAATGAAGAGTATGTGTAATTTCAGTGTTCCAGTATTTTCTAATTTAGGGGGTGCCGCAAACTAAATGTTCGATTTTCAAATAAATGAGAAACGCATCCTTTTAATTTTGAATAGAGATTTGAACGAATAGAGATTCTCAGAAATGTTCGATTAAGGGACATGTTATTTAAACGAGTCTTTCGACCCATAAATTCACAAGTTGACGATGACATCATAAGGTTGGAATGTTACGATGTCGACATGGGCGTAACCTATGCTTCCGACAGGACTTGAACAAGTTACATCAAAACAGAGGTGTACAATCAGGACCGGCCTTTTTTAATGACACATTTATTTTATGTGTACCCCTACTTAGAAATTGATATAATGAATCTCCTTATGAACGATTTTTAATGCATTCTTTCTTCATTTGGGATTGATTTGTTTATTGATCATTTAGAATATCAGCACCCTGGTTTTATAATTCGATGTAAAATGTTTATGTGAAGAAAATACGAGAGAAAATCAATCCAAAATTAAAAGTAAATATAATAGTTATGCAATACAATTTTTAAAACAAAAGTAAATTTAAAAATAATATTAAAAATGAAATATTGATATTTATAGTTGATATCATTGTAGCTAGGCATGATTGAACAAATTGAAGATATGGGATAGAATTTTAAAATTAAGTAAAATGAATAAATATAAAATATTGTATTTTCATACTTAAATTTCACACATTTTTTAAACTATAACATTCATTGGTCTTTGATGTAAAACTTTTAAAATCATTAATATCCTGACCATGATTAAATGATATGAAATTCTGCGAGTACTTTTAACCAGATATCTATTGCTATAACCATGTAGAAATTATCGTTATTTGTTCTCATTGGCTTTACATTCGGCATTGTAAGGATAATTTCTTTCGAAAAAATGCATTGGTTGTAATAACATTTGTTTTGATTATTTCCAATAAAATTTTAGAGAAACGTATTGGTTTTCAACTCGGAATTCAAAAGCCATCTTCAACGATACAGTCTCGAATATTATTTTTCCGAACAAATATCATTTTCCTCGTTACGAATTTTTTTACTTCGTATAGAAGAATGCCGTGTATTATTAGAAGTCCTTCTCAACAAATAAATGTTCAATATTGCCTTACATAAGTTAAGTTATTAAGATAAATTATGGATGTTATTGCCTACTATACATAAACAAGTTATCGATTTCTTATCTTAACTCTATATTGAATAAATAATACTTGATAAGATATAAACGGTATTTCTAACACCTGATCTGTAGGTCAATTTCCACATGCTCGCGTAGGACAGTTTCAACATGAGGACAAATATGTTGACAAAAACTTTTTATTTCAAATAGCGTCTGCACTAAATTTGAGCGATTCACCAAAAAGCAGTATTTCGAGTGATTAAAAGATGATTAAGGTGGCCGATGAAAGTAGCACATGTAATAAAATAATGGTACTATAATGGAGATATAATAAAATAATGGTAATAAAATAATGGTGATATATGGTGATAAAATGATTTAATATCAAAGAATTGGTATTAATAAAGACCTGCATCTTAGCTGGTTTGTAACTATACTTGTGGCAAAGCTAACTTTAATGTATTGTGAAAGCTGCGGTTGTCTGTATACAAAGTGTTGATTTCGTACGTCTATTATTCATAGGTATAAAACAGTGGTAAAATGGTTATGGTGGTAAAAATAATTGCAATAATGGGCCGTTAGTTATGGAGGTAAAATTGATTGAAGCCTGTTAATAAAATTGCGTATGGTGTGGTAATAATAATTAACCTACGTTGTAGTTGGTTTATAATTACACTTGCGTAAATATTAATATGAAATTACTGTGAAAGCTATGACTACATATTTATGACTACATTTCGGCGCTACGTTCATTAGGCGAATATTATGGACGGATCGGTTTCCATAGTCACAAATTCGCTTTAGAATATTAGGTAGAAATAATTTGTTAGTGAAAGATGAAAAAACATAAATATGAATTTTGAATTTAAATTTTCGAAATCGGTATATGTGAACTGTAACTATAGGATTAATACAGTAAAATTTATTTTACCTTTATTAATAGCGTGTAATAGATGTACTATACAGGATATTTAAAACATATTGAATAACTCTATATATGTTAAGCGTATGGCTGCAAACCCTTAGTTTCAATTAAGCGTATTATTCAAATTAGATAATATTTTATACTACAACCGTTCTGGGCCAGGTGACATGTTTCAGTAAAATAAATTACATAATTTCACTTTTTCTACGAGCCTACTACAGTGGGAATTACAATCATCAAATTACTCCTTATTTATATTTTTTAATACCCGATTTTCTAATATCCGATCAAAAGAAACGGCGTCAACATACATTTCTGAAGCCGTACAAAAATTAAATTTTATTAAATTAAATATTTTCGTAAATATGCATACCTATCTTCAGCAAAATTATTAAACAGTCCCCAATGATTCGTCGAAAATTATCCGTCCAAAACTTGGAATGATGTATGGGGGAATTTTGATAGTACGATAATAGAACGTTTTTTGCTTGACTAACTGACGTATGGGATTATTTTCATGATTAAATTTGTCTTTCTGAGGCATTTTGCACTATTTTGTTAAAAGATATCATATGATAAAAATGTGCGTACGATGATGGTCTACCTTAATTAAAGTATTTTCTGTAATTGGAGCCATGGGTGTACGACCAATCCTTATAAGGAAAATTTAGTTGTCCAATTTTTTAAACACCCTGTATAATTTAATGAGGATTCTTGTCTTTCCGATATCTCTCTACTGTCCAGTTAGATTTGTCGCTTGTATAATTTGCAAATCTGATTTCAGAAAATGAATCATGTTGCTCCACGAAGTTTCAAACATTTCAAACATATCAACTTCTATGTGCTAAATATCGCCATTGTTAAAGAACGGACCAAGTGAACGCTTTCTAACTTTCAGGAATTAAAATCAAGTTATTACTATATGTAAAACTCATATTTATTAGAAAAATCTTTCAAAAATTTCTTTATTAAAAACAAATAACATAAGAACTGAACTTCATCTAAATACAGAATGCGCTAAATTTTATAGTTCAATCGGCAAAAAACAGCCTTCTTTTTCAGGAAAAACAATAATCACAACTTATCTTATTTAAATAAGTTTGACATACACTGTGGATTTGCGCACGTAGCTGAAGGCCATCAACGCGAGGAAAAATTAAAAAGATAAAAATCGGGATATCAGTAAAAAGGGATTCAGCATATTGCAAATGAACTGCAAAAGCCACGGTGGAAAGAAAGAATATCAAAAATAAAGTGTAAACAAAATAAGCAAAGCGGTAAAAGAAAGGATAGCAGAGCGAATAAGTTCTCGAATTTGGATGCCGAATTACCTTGATTAAATAAGGTTGCGCTACTTGTTTTTCCCGAAGGCTGCATTTTATCTTCAAAACAGATCAAACCCTAGAACTTAATATATGTTGCATTTAGACGAAGTTCTTTCTTTATTATTGGTTCTTATTTTACAGTTTTCAAATGGTTGAAAATCTTCTCAATCACACATTTTCTTAAATTACTCATCTACAGCAAAAATGAAGAATTCTGAAACCATGCTATTTAAAAAAATAATCATCCTTTTACAGTTTGTATTATTGATATAAATATTAGAAGAATGAAGAACACAAAATTTAGGCGACAATATAGTCCATTCAATTTACCTACTTTATTTTTATACTTTTATATCGCTTTTTATTTCACTCAAAATAATAAGATTGCACTATTTTGATTTCATGACTTCTGAAAAGAGTAAATTAAAGAAAAAAACATAATGCGATTGTTTCAGTGCATTACTAATGAGTACTATGAGTGCCTCGAGTTATCCGCAAGACCTTTGGAATAAAACGAATTTATTTGAATTTATAGACAGTTCGAAAGATGTAAGACTTTATATAATTTATATTTATTTCGATAAAACGTAAGGTAGTGTTGTCCTTTCGATAAGGTAATGTCGTCCTATTTTATTTTTCACATCGCAAATAATAATGTAAATTAAAGTTTTGTTTATACACTAGAGAGTTAAAATAAACAATCGGGACATGTGTGTTGTTCTATTTGGCGCCTCCTGTTTCTTCTGTCTCAAAGACCAGGCGAAGAAAATGCAGCTCACGAGGTCAGCATGACGTAGGGATGATGTGAGCTCAAGGTTGCCAGAATTTTCCAGTTTGAAGAAGGGTTGCCAGATTTGGCGATTTATCGCTCATTTGGTGATTTCCGGAATGTTCCAGAAACTTTGCGAAGTAACGATCATTCTTTGAGATATAAAGATTTCCGGAAGTTTCTATGGAGAAGCTATGAAGAGGACACACCCATCAGTTGGAGGGGAGTTGACGGATTGACGTGACACGAGCTACATTGGGCTGTGATTTCTGTCATCGTTATGAGTATAGTACTGTTTGCTTTGTGAAATTAATTCGTCAACATTCTGTGAATAATATCGCTTATTCTGGGAAATTAGTGGAGCATTTAAGTGCTGTTTCATTGTATAATGTTCCTGTTTACTTTGTGTTTGTGAATCGCAAGTTGTACAGATACTTGAACTCGTTCTTGTATTATACATGTACACTCACGATTCTAGAGTATAAGCTTCGTAACTGTATCAGAGCCATCCAGATCTTTACATATACTCTTATACAATGAACATATATGTTTGTGTGTGTGTATAGACTGTAGCGAAAAATCACAGCAGTGGAAAGTGGCGAAATTTGTTACAGAGGTACTTTAGGGTTTATTTATTATTCTTTCAGAATGTTGTTTCCAAGTGATCTTTCTGTCAAAAGATACATCAAAATACGTGCCATTACTCAGTTTCAAAACCATAATGCCACCATACAAAAATAACTCTAACAAAGACACCGCCCTACCCGACCGACCATTCAAATTGTTTCTCTAAGTCTTCGGACGAGACGGATGGTCTGGGTTTTCGACCGCCCTACCCGAAGGTATACGGGAAAGATGCACAGTTGCCGCGATAGCAATCCCAAGACACCAGGCCGTGGTCCCAAGCCACGGCGCTCCACCCCATCCGCGCGCCGCCCAAGGACCAAACGCGCGGGCAGGAGGCGCGAATCACCAAAAACATGCCCGGACAACACGAACCACCATCTGTCGAGAGTCACCCTCCGACTGATCCCTCACACTTTATTAAATCATACAAAATTACAAGAACCCTTCATTTAGGGTTAAATTATATATCCTTCATTCTTAAGGATTAAATCATAATAAATATCACACTTTGATAATAACTAAACAAAATTCAACAAATCATTAATAACTTAACATCAAAAACCACAGCAACACTATTTCTTATCCATCACCAACATATCACAACATCAATCAGCATATAACATCATACAATAACATGTAACTCTTATATTACATTATATACAATCATCTTAAGTCCAGTTTATATTACATAACATTCACTTTGCTTTATATTCAATTTCAATATATATACAAATTACAAATCATCAATTTATATACATAAATACATCCATGCAATCTAAAATCCATCATAACATAAAATCCATCCTAAAAACCATCATACAATAAATCACCAATTAATTCATTTCCAAAGACAAAATATTTTTCATGATACCATACAAAAATAAGGAGAAAATGGAATTATGAGAAAGATAAAAAGTTTGAACACATATTTTTAGCATGTTGACAACCATATAGTCTGTATCGCAGCATACAATATGTTGCAAACAAAAATATATGCTCCCATAAAAAAATTGTGCTACAGCAGCGAAAATGTCATGCACATATCATTTTTATAGTTACGCAAATGATAAAACTGTCAGCACGAATGATGTTATACCACTCACTCAATGCGTATGAGAACGACGAATCTTGCAGCATTTAAAAAGACCTGTGTTCTCACTCACGGACAATATGAACAGGATTTTATGCTTTGCTACTGCAACTGGTGCACAAAGATGCATTTGAGATGTACTCGACTGCGTTAAGAACAACACGAATTCATCACAGGGGCTCAGGATGCCTCAGACTAACAATTGCTCGGAAGGATCGCGCAGGTCAGGAGGGAAGCCAAGGCCACGCCAATGGCATCGCTCCATAGTAAATGGGAATTTAAAATATATGGGCCTTGCGAGGAAGTTTTTTCCAGTATCTGATTGAATACAGTTAGTCCTGCATTTGGCGTTTGACTACTTTGGAAATACTTTTTGCATAATTACCCTTGTGACTTTCCCCAACGAAGTGCTTTAAGACAGTTTTAACAAACATCATAATCTGTTGCAATCTGAATAATTATAGGCCCGAATTTTTAGACATGTGTTATTTAGATTTTCCGCACAGGCAAACATATACAGACAGACATTATGTTTTATTATTACAAACATAAACTACACTCTTTAGATGCATACTATCAAAATCAGTCACCTACACCAACAAAGAACATAGATGCGATGAAAATAATATACCTCAATAGCAGTTAACGAGGCGTCGAGACCTTTTAACTCAACTATCAGTAAATTCTTTGTATCACAGTTCTTTTCGAAAATAATTTATTTCTCTCCTTATTTTTTCTTCTTTGTGGCTCGCAGATGCTATCTGCGAGAGCTTATTATGAGTTAAATATAGAACTAAAATGACACAGATAAATGGATTGATCTGTATTAAATACAAAGTAATTAAATATAAATAATCAACACATAACACATATAAATAACAACACATAACACATAACACACATGTAACGATGGCCATCAGCATACCATTGTACTTAAATTTGTAAATTTAAACGGCATAAATAAAAATAAGATGAAAAAGTCGTTAAAAATACAGAATATGACTAATTGGTAACTGTATCAACTGGGTTTGAGGGCAAAACGCAGTAGTTTTCTAGGTACATAAAAAAGAGAAACCAACCACACAAGTAAAAGCAAAAGGTATGTCTGTTAGGTCTGCTCTTAAACTAATATTAGTATACAAATAATTTTTGATATACTAAATTTTAGCATAATATTATGTATATATATATATATATACACACACATGTATATATATATATATATATATATAAACGCTAAGTAGTGTTTTATAGATATTGTTAAGCCATATATTCTGTATTACGAAATCTAGTTCCAAGATATAAAATATGAGTCGGAATATCACTGATATAAACTCTCAAGCTATCTATCAAAGTTAAGAAATAATCATCAAGTACATTAAATCAATATAAAATACGCAACCATTACGAAACAAAAAAATCGTGTTTTCCAAATACTGATATATTCATGATGCACTGATAAAAACTCCATAGCATTCCCGTACCACAATAACTATCTCAGTGAAACAGCATCTTTATATACTTTTAACACTTCCAAGAAAGACAAGAGATCTTGCAAGATTCTCGACCAATTGTTTAGATTCTCCAACATTCCAGACGTCGCGTTGCCAGGTGAGTGATATGTCGACAAATATTCCTGCCAAAGCCAAATAATTTTGGCCATAAACCGACCTCGCCATAATAACAAGTATAATGCGGCATTTCAGCATAGAGATATTGCAGGAAAAGGAGGGGTGGGTAACTGGAACAATATACTTCCAATATATTGTAAAACTGCAATCTTTAACAATGCATTAACTATCCTATTCCTGGATGCGCTCAGTTATTGGCAGATGTAGTTACTGCAAGTTGTCACATTCATGACGCTGTCATCTGTATTTTCATCATCACCATGTGTATACTTACTATATTGTAACTTCAAATTCCAAATTAATTCAAATACCTTAAAAATTGATAAAGTCCAGTATATATTCTGTAAAGTAGCAGTTTACAGCTACCATATCTTATATAGACTACAGAAACTACTTTTTTAATCCCACAGCAGCAGATATATGGCTTACACCAACAGAGAAAATACTGGATATAAAGGAAAGCAATTTATCACAATAGCAGTTAATGTGGCATCAAAACCTTTTAATTCAACAACCAGCAAAATCTTTATATCACTTATTTTCCCAATAGCATTTATCTCCAAACTTTTTCTTCTGTGGCACGCAGATAATATCTATGATAACTTACTTTCAGCTGAATGTCAAACAGAAACCTTATAAGTTAGTTTAACAATGTTAAATTTTTTAAAACGGAAGATTGAGATTCAAGATTAAAATAGGTCTACATTAAACACTTACATTTATGAAATATTGTCTACGACTTTCATACCTCTTGGATAGCTATATACATTTTTAACACTTTCCAACATATTTGAAAAGTGTTTATGACTTAGTTCATTCATTCTGTCTGTTTGTCCGTTTGCACGGTAACTGGCGTGAAAATGACCTTATCAAAATGAAATTTTAGTATGTTGTTGAGAAGGTCTGTGGGACATACGGAATGTAAAAAAATAATATCATCCAATTAGTTTTGGCTTGAAACCTGGTTGAAACAGTGAAATTCATTGAATCCTACGGGACTTAATGTTCAAACAACTTTTAAGCTAAGTTAAAATTCACAAATTGCTTCGAAAATTTTAGAAATTATTCAAATTATCACATAAAATATATAAAAAAAATTCAGCATTATATGTTCGGTAGTTTTTCAAATAAAAATTAAAATAATAATGACACCCATATTATATGAAGAGATCGCGTGGCCCACTTCAAAATAAAATATGGTATCCTTTTTTTTTTATCAATGTAAATATCTTGATTTTTAAAGTTACTTTACATTTATATTTAATGTTGCATCCGTCCTAAAACCGCTTTATTTTTCCATATTTTCCGTACATCTATATTCTGTGCCAACGCAATTACAGCATTTTTAGTTTAAATGATCATCAAACTTTGATTATTTCTACAACGAAACCTCATTTTAATGGATGCAGAATGTAGACAACTGATTGTAAGATGAGTTGTATAAGAATTGCTGAAATTTTTTCACGCAGAATTATTTAGCTCTGGAGTGTGGAATAAATATAATATGAATGAAATATTCACTGCTTTTACATAGAGATCCCGACTATTTATATGTTGATGACGACATTTGAATAACGTTCATTTTTCCGATGAAATTTTTAGTTTTTAAATATAACAAAGTATTGTACTATTGTGATAATTTTAAATATATCAGCTCTGAATGTATCGCAGTTTAGAGATGTTTAAATGAAATTTCGTTTCAGTTGAAAAGTGTTTCATAATGAATGCTTTATGAATGATTGATCTTTCTTGTTTTTCAAAAGAGTTGTTAAACACGATAAAACAGTAATCAAAGCCTCAACTCACGCTTACATACACTCGTAAAAGTGATTACATTCTAAACACATTGGCATATTCAAAATTCACTTTGATTCGTATCACGTCAACTCATTCCAACTAATTATGACTAGCTTATATACTCACTGTGGAAAGTACCAGAAAAAACTATGCCACTTAAATGAAACCATGAAATTCTTAACCAATACGATAAAAGGGTACTTTCCCTTCATGCCAATATAAAAAATCCGAAGTTTACAGAACTAGTCAAAAGTCTTCAAGTTATTTCGTCAAATTTGTCAATAAAATCATTAAAATTATTTCCAATTAAAATTATATTCATACCTCGAATTCAAGCGCTGGAGCGTGACGTATGTGATCACGTGATAACGCATATGAGATATTCCTGGTTGTGTGACTTCTATAAATTACCCCACAAAAATAAAAGATTCATTTTTTCAGAAGTGTCATTATTCATGGAGTTCAGCTTTTATTTATTTTTTAATCATAAATATTTACCATCCCTAACATTTTAAATGCAACATATCATAAATCCATTATAACAGGATTTAATCGCTTCGCTAACAATGTTTGTAACATTTAATAAACTTAATTGCTATCTGACTGGATATATTATTATTTCAATTCAAGCGTAATTTTCTAAAATGATGTTATTGGATTTTAGGTGCAAGTTTTTTTTTCAGCTGAATGATTGCATTTAATGGGATCCACATGCTAAATTATTTTTAAAAGGCCTTTCGTAAAATGAAGTGTAAAAGTGAATCAATAAGAGCTCCAGTTTTTTTTTTATTATTATTATGGATTTTTGTAAGATTAAAGCATTCTAAAACTAGTCGCTGCGTCATTTACTAATTACGAAACACTTTACAATTCAGCATAGGCTCAATTTACCAGTGACTACATGCATAGCAAAAATGTATAGGAAAAATGTATGGAAAACAGCATAATGTGTAGGGAAAATGTATAGGAAATACCATAATGTATAGGGAAATAGCATACAGAAATGCATATGGAATAGCATAATGGACAGGGTAAATGCATTGTAAAAAACATATTGTATAGGGAAATATTGTAATGGCTGTCAAAAAAATTCAAATTCGAGTTGGTTGTTTGCCTTGTCTAAAATCTGCAGAAAAGAGAAATACTTATATTTTGGAATGGTCGTGACCATCCAGATATTGTCCCCTCCTCCAAGGTTTCTATTTTCGCACCAATAATGAATAATTATTTACATCTTAGCTTGAATGACTGCGTCCAGCATTTCTCCGAAAATTATCGGTGTAAGAGTAGTTTTAAGGAATATGTAAATCAGTCGATATCTGGAGAGATAATGATCATGTGTTTGAATACTTCATCATCATTAGACAGCAAGTAGAAGTTGTAAGTCAAGATGGGACTAGGCTTGGAATCAAATCAGTCATTCCTGACAGGTATGGGACATATTTATTCATATATGTTCCATTAGTTTAATTCAAATACATACATCTCTCTCTCGAACGGATTATTTGTACTCACAATTACTAAAGCTGCATCTTAAAGTTAAATACATTTCATCATGTGGACTTGAAAATTATCTCTGATTGCACCACGGAAAACATTTATGAAAAGTATGTTTCGAAGAGTAATTTTTAACAGCTTATTTTAGTTAGAGATTATAAATTGTTGTGTGGAGTGGGATAGTCCAGTAAATAAGGTAAAACACTGGGATTGCACTCGAAGGATTTAAATTCTATTCCCGGTTGTGCCCAAATTATCCCCGTGGCTATAAGGAGTTTGGGCACTTTAAATCTGTAGGTCAGACAAACCTAGCGGTAGGTTAGTGATAGGGGATGGTACATCCCTGTGAATGAAACCCCACTGGGTTCCGAGATATTAAGAAATATTTAGGTGGTGATAAGAAATTGAGGCATCTTTCATGGTGACCCTGAGGTCCTTGGACCACCAGAAACTGCATTATCTCCCCACTTGTGATAAATGTCTTTAATATATGTATCCTGGCCTTGTTGCTGACAAATGGGATAGATCACAAGAGATGATTTACAAAAATCAAAATGAGAATTTATTTTAAAAAAAAATAAATAGCAGTCTAGGAATTCTAGTAGTAATCCGTAGATTTATTTAAAATGTGATCAGATAATTTATAAACTTAAATAGTATTTTTTATTTAAAATTTTGTTGAAATTGTGAAATTTTTTGAATTAAATTAGATTTAACATATATCAAATGATATTCCAGATCGTTTTCATTGAATTTCATACTGTTCTAAAATGAAAGTGCTCAAATGAACTAAAATTGAAATTCTATATTTATATTTTGTTATAAATTTAATTTTTTTCACCCAGTGGCTTAAGTTAAGTAATTTTATGACATTTGAATCCTTAAATAGTGTTTCCGTAATAAAACAAAATGCTGGTGCCATTCTGCGAGTTTTATTTACGAGTCCAATGTGTTGCACTTTTGTTTTCAGCTATTTTATTCACAGCAAGATTTTTGGGGTTATTATCCCCTTCCAAAACTGAACCTGATTATCTTGATTATGTTTAGTATCTATTTTATTAAATTTACTTTATTTTTACGCAATGCAATTTTAATGATAGTTATGAATAATTTTTTAAAATGTTTTTAGCACGAGAGTTTGGAATGGTTACCTCAGTAACATCTTTCCTTGTCTAAGATATTATTTCTCTTCTTTTGAGTTCACAGTAAAAAAAATTTACTACACTACTGATTTAAAGACATATCTCCATCTTGGCGATATTTTGGATCAAATTGAATAAAACATCGTGAAATTTGCAAATATGACGCCAAGTTAACGAAACAGACACCAGATTGATGAACTAATTATTCAAATATTTTAATATATTGCTTAATGCAGATGCTATCAATACTGATAACTGTTAATTTGGAATTGCGTGAAATATACGTTAATTATGTACTTCAAAATAACATGTTATCATTCGCATTTGCAAGTCATCAGATTTGCATGTTAGCATTAGGAAAAGTGCCAAATGTACAATTCACCATAAATTCGTACAATTCGTAGATCTTAAACATAGTTTTTCCACTGCTAATGAAGTAAATGCATTGCATTATATTGAGAGATTCATGTGCTGCACACACCAGATATTTAATGTAGTTTTTAGATGTAATATATTTTAATGTTTTTTTCATATAAAGAAACAAAGGTTCTAATATTGGGGTTGAATTCGATTCCCTTTGCTTTGTTTGCCATTTCCGACTATAACTTATTTTATACGCCATCGATTTTTCGAAAATTTTTAAATAATTTAGTGTACATGAAACTCACACTATAAATACATTTTACATTAAATTGGCAATTAAGAGAGTAACTATTACATTATTTATACAATTATTCTACAAATTTCAAAATATTGTGTAGGAAATCTTTTATTGAAGTATTTTTTTAATTTCATGAACAGTACTTTGTTATTCCATTATTCCATAAAACTGAAATATCCCTTGCTTCATACTGTGTCTTATGAATACCTAGTACAGTTCAGATTGAATTTTACCAACAGAATTAAGTCTAAGTCTGACAGAATGTTAAACTAAGACATATTTTACCATGATTACCTTTTATACAATAAAAGAACTTTGATGTAATTTGATACAATAATCTAATATATAAAGTCTCCTCTTATTTTGAGAGATATTTTCGGAATTCATAAGTAATCATACGTCATGATAATATACAAAATACAGAAATGGCAGAAGGGCAGTTAAATGGTGTCATGTAAATTTATAATTTTATCTATCTGACAAATGCATAGTTAAAATCTCATCTATCGTATTCATTGCTTTAGAGTCGGTTAATGTTCTAAAATGAGCATAATTCGTTATTTGATACCCTTTATATGAATAATTGTGCTAACTGATACTGTCAGTTCTATACAAAATACATTAAACTCGATTTGATCGCTTTAACATAAAAATCTTTATTATCATATGGGTTGCAGCTATTTAAAATTTCATATTTAGAAATAATATAGTACAGTATCAAAATGTATCCAGGTACCTGTGTATAAGCTCATGACATAGAAATTTACTTCTTGAACTATTTTGATAGAATCTCTAAATGCCAATTTTAGCTCATTAGCCACACTAACCAAATTGTGCTGTATAAAAAGTGTATTTAAAATGCTTTGACTAATTAAATTACAGCAAGGTGTATATTATGATTACAATTCCAGCATTTTTTACTAATACCATTATATATATATATTTCATGATGGTTTAAAACGTATAGTATAATCTAGTGATATGGGGTTACTATTTTGGTATGATAATGCAATTTATTTTATTCAATAAGTATAAACAAGTATAATTTATTCAATAAGTGTAACAAGAACTTGAGCAACATATTTAAGCACAAATAAAAAAATTAGTGTACAGCTGTTTCGAAAGATACGGCGGATCCCCATTGGCATTGCAAGAGAACCAGGATTCTCGATAACAAAGAAACGAAATGCTCACAAACAGAAGAAAGAAAGGGATTTATATACCCAAGACCTAATTAAGAGTCAGAGAGCCAATCAGAAAGCAGAATGATGAAAAGTTCAACTAGCTTAAAACTAAATGTAACATACAATATTGACGTGCGCCAAGACATAAAAGAAATTTCCCAACAATAACAGTAAAGTCCGAACAAGAATAAAGAAAACTCAACAAAATAAAAAATAAGTCAAAACGATACAAAATACCCAAAGACTAGGAAATGGAACAAATATAAAGAAAAGGGGGAAAATTACAAATCACTCTACCATAATACTACCACAATACCACAATAATACCACCATAATACCACCATAATACCACCATAATACCATCAAATACCATCATAATACCACCCAAATACCACCATAATACCACCATAATACCACTCCAATCATATCCCTTATATAGTATTTAAATTTCAAAAGCGCACAAAACAAAAAAAATGGACATCTTTAGGAAATTGTTCAAAATGTAGTATTCGAACGGTTTTAAAACTTTTCTCCCTTTTACCATTTAGAACTCGCAACGTTTCGTGATAAACAATACTTTATTTTACAATAAATACATAAAAATAATATATATTTCAATTTATTATATCAACAATATCTTTAAAAGCAAACGCCAATTCATATAAAATGTTTAGAATAACAACTTATATCAAATGTCTTGAAAGACACGCAAAATTTCTTTTCCACAAAATTATTTGTGTTCTCTTATGTTTACTTTAGGGAGCGCACTTACAATAAAATCACATAATTCGAGCATTTGGGTGAACTTTAAAAATTCCACGTATATAATTTATTTATTAAAAAATTAAAACTCTGCTTCAAAACGAAGAGTCTGAGTATATTTACTTACTTATTATCCCTTTAAAATCCTACACCATTTTTTAATTTGACCTTGTTTACGAGCAAACTTGAAAAATTACACAGAACTAAAACCATTACAGAACTAAAACCATTATTAGGAGCACATATTTTCGAAAGAAAGATTGCAAATGACAAAGAAAGAAATTCGTAAAACAAATAGAAAATGCATGATTTACTCGACTGCCAGTATAAGGAAATAGAAAATAATAGTGAGTAACTCTGTTACTCGGTATAAATTGATGTGAACCATCCCTCCTTTGTGTGTTGTGTGTGAAGATGGTGCAGGGTACTTAGGCAAACGTTTCAATATTTTCAGGCTATTAATTTTATTTTGTTAATATTTGGGAAAATTATGCAGTATATTTCGTTCCAATCAAACAAAAGGTTTCGATATTTTTTCTTGAAAGTTATGCAGTTTAGATATATTTAAAGAACGCTGTTCCTTTCATTCAAATTGCATCCAAACCAACGAATTTATAAACAGTGATAATATTGGATGTGACGCTTGCAGTTTGTCTACCGGATAAGCATCCAGGTAGTAAGCGATAAATACATACGATCGATAACGTTATACTGGCATATAGCACACACACAGATGTCGCAGATCCATTTTTTTCTTTCTTACCAGAATTATTTTGTAAACATATAAAATATGAAAAATCACACAAGGAATTGCATGAGTTTTGTATTCAATTCAACAATGTATGTATAGTGACATTTCTGTACATAATTTCGTCCCATCCCCGTCAGAATCGTTTTTCATGATGTACTTAGACACGGACGCATTCACAAATCAATTTTTTTCGTATCGCATCAATAATACAACTGAATGGTGACGAACTCACATAACCTCGTTAGAAAGCTCTGGAAAACAGCAGGTAACTCGTTTTTAGTCAATTATCTACGAAACTCGAGAAATTTCTAAAAGTTGTCAAGTTAGCTATGTCGATATGTCAACAAATTCGCCAACAACATTATCGGATTTGTTTCCAAGGTCAATCAACAAAGATCTTCAAATTATAAAAATGGTTGCTTGCTACGCATTCGTAACAATATACTGCCACTTCCGTTACATATTTCCGTTTCTGCGCCATTACGTGTTTTCCTGATTTACTTTGTAACCAGTACCCTTAAGATGTATCATATCAAAAATTATCGTTCCGCTACTTCACAGTGTTTACAAAAATTGAATGCACGTTTCTATATTTTATTTCAACAATGAAATATAAATACTAAATTACTAAGTTGTAACACATTTGGATAAGGCAATTTATAGTCATGTAAAAGTTTTATTTTCCACTGATAATTAAGAGTTTTGTTTGCAATCGTATTTATATATCGAAAACTATCTAGAAATATTGAGATAAATGTATTATTAATGATTTTAGTACATGCACAACAATGTGTGCAAGAGGAAATATTTTACTGTAATCAATTTTTAAATTTAGTCATAATTAGTCTTACATTGACAATATTTTTATTACAACTGAATAAGTAGTAACACGATTTCAAATACTACAAAGGGTATAACAAAGTAAAAACTTTCATTTCGTTCACACACATGAGATATTATATCATCCAAACACTTCCTTATTCACAATACAATGAACTCTTAAAAATAGCTCACGGAATTAAACCAAACTCTCTCTCTCTCTCTCTGTCTCTGTCTTTCTCTCTCTCACACACACACACACACATACACACACACACACACGCGCGAACATATTTCGAAAAATGTCAAGAATGTGTTCAGCAGGTTTTAAAACGTCATTATCCATCAAAATTTCAAATCGAAAAAATTTTGAGTACACAATATAATAATATGAGAACGTAACACAAATACTTGACGATTGGGTGTAGAAATCTAAATGCATTTATCGCATCTCTTGTAACCAGTTTGTAGAACACCAGATACACTTCAAGCAAAAATAGATAAAGAAAACTTTAATTAGAACAATCGGTATTGTAAAATTACTAATAGATAGACAAAACAAAAATGCATAAATAATACATATTTTAAAGACAGTTCGCCTTGTTAGTGATTCATTTTCCCCGTAATATTACGTTACTATGCTTCAGTAATTCAAAAATGTTCTTCATGAAAACATGCTACTATATTAAATGAAATACTTGAAATAATGAAAATTGAAACATTCGTATTGAAACATTAGAAAAATAATTGATTCATATTTACTTTCAAAATTGAGATATATATATATTTTTATTTTAGTCGTACAAAACAAGTAATTTTAAGGCCTTAAAAGGTATTGTATAAAATTTAAATTAATAAAATAAACATTTTTTTCGGAAACATATCATGGAATATGCATAAAATAATATTTTGAAATATAGAAGCAAATTGGATAAATTTGCGTGCGTGCTTTTTTTTATTGACTAATAAAATATTTCGCTTCTTATATGCACAAAATAATATTTTTAAATGCAGAAGAAAATTGGATACATGTGCACGCGTGCTATATTTTTATTTATTAATAAAATATTTCGTTAACTATATTCATAAACATATAACGTATCAAACAGATCTATAGACTTTCTACGACTATATTTTCTATAATGCAGACCTATTGATCGAGTTAAACCCCCTCTTTGTAGTCAGAAATCCGATAAAATTGCTAAAAGGTTATATTTCCTGTAAAGTTTCCCTGTATTTTAGAAGAGTTTTTGAAAAATGCGTTTCCATATACCTAACACATTATTTTTTGAAATTATTATACCTAACACATTATTATTATACCTAACACATTATTATTATACCTAACACATTATTATTATACCTAACACATTTACATTATTTTTTGAAATACTGTGGACGGTTTAAAAAGTAGGAATTTTAATTTTCGATTGATTTATATGTTTTGAATATATTAAAAATGAAATAAATTACATTCATTCTTCAGCAATGAAGATATATGCAAACAAGTATAGTACACTGGAGGGGGGGTCATAATTTGCAGATCTAAAGAAAAATGAAATATTTTTAAAATACTGTATAATAAACATTATGCACCTAGATGCCGTTTAGAACGAAGAATCCCATAGGTGTATATTGTAGAAGTATCTTTGATAATTGGAGAATTCGAGTACTAGAACATGACATCAAGGTCAAAACTGAAGATCAAATCCTCAGAACAACGCAACAACCGGTAGGTACCATAGTTCACGGAGAAATATCTTTGATCAGTATCTAAGACACAAGGAAATATCGTAGTAAGATATATATTGGTTCGAAAACCTTTATTTTCAAACAGAAAATATAAATATCTTAAAAGAAATCTCAAGGGAATATTTTACAGAGTACAAAACTTTTGCGCAATAAATCCATTCAAACACCGCTCAATCATGCGTAATCAAAAATGTATCTCAGTTTCAAAGATGAAACAATGTAAAAGGGATGGAATTAGATGTATCAAAAATATTTTTCCTTTCAAATATCAAACAGAAGTAACTATAAACTTTTTCTTCGAAGATTATTTTCTCTGATCAGAAATATATTTTACTTTAAAAATATTTTCTAAAACAATATTTTGTGTTATACTTTTGTTCTTCAAATTAAGGACCCGCGAACTTTTAATTTAGCTATAAGCTAAAATGTTAGATTTTCTGCATTTTATAACAGACAGTTATGCTATTTCTTTGTAACAAAAAAATGTTTTACTTTGCTTCTATTTATCTAATGTATCACATTTTCCCTTTGTGTTTAAATACTCGCATCTCTGCTTTAATATTTTTTTAACATAAATTATGCATCTTAATCGTTTAATATTTTTATAATGACTCAGATATATACCAGCAATTGAAATGCATTGATATCTTAAAATCATTAGCCTTTCCAAGATTACAATCGAACAATATGTGTTTAACTACTAAATTATAGAAAATCCAACTGAATAATCGCGAATTCCAGGTTCAGCTCAGTCGGTACGGACAAGCAGCCCGTGTGCCATTTTCATGATTTTCCAAGCATGTGAAGTATATAAACACATATTCTACCTGAAAATTTGTCAAAAATATTCCTCACTTGGCATTACTAATGTCTTCTATAACAAAAGCGGCTGACATCTTCTATCACGAAGGTTTTCCATAACAGAAGACGTTAGTACAAACATCTCTTAATGTTATGCCTCAAAATGTTGAAATTCCCGAATTTAACTTTATTCATCTTTATGTTTAAAGACGTTTTCAACTTTTAGTACTTAAACGTAAAATTCGCAACCATATATATTTCAGTCTTATTTTATACATGGCTGAGTTTGCATGGCTGTAATAGCCTGATTATTACGTGAACTGTTAGTTTATATTCTTACTTTGAGACAGAATAAGAGGAAACAATCGGTAATTATCTAGTATATGGAGCTTCTACTTGCCTCCAATGCTTCAGAATGTAGCGAAACATGTTTGTTGACAGACTTTTAACACATTCACGTCTTTGTTTATGTGGTTGTTGTTTCTTTGTCCTAAAAAAGGAAGATGCGTTTCAAATCTAAAACCAGTTGATACTTATAATCCATGTTTCATTCTGACATTAACAAAGTGCTATATTTCAAATTAACGAAAAGTTTGATCAACTTTTTATACCATTTTATAATGTTAATAAATTCATAAATTGCAAACATCAGTATTTTAATATATAAAAATAAACCAAAAAAATCCTTGTGGTCAGCACATATTCTATGCATTGGTCTTTCAGTTTTCTCTTTCTTTCATAATACATTAATAAGAATTCTATGGAGTTCTAAGAATTCTTCACTGACAGGAAATTATACCCAATTCATAATTTTAAAATATTTCTATTTTCATTTGGCGACTTGATATATCTTAAAATATCGCCAAGTCGCCAAAAGTTAAAAACTGAAATATTCCATAAACGGTTTATCCTGGTGTTGGTGTTGAGACCCAGACCGTCCGACCTACCAGAAAGGTGTAAGTAACTGGGATTATCCTGGTGTGAAGAGGGAGATTTTATTCGTTTAAAGTTCGGTTGAGACCAGTACTTAATTGATATATTTTAGCATACTTATGATATTATTCCCGATTTTGCTGTATTTTACTGGATATTTCGAAATAAGGAAAGATTTTTCTAATTGTACTGATATCTATACGTAACAAGGAAAACACATTAGTGACACAACTAATATATTTGACAAGTCCATTTCTTTCAAACAGTCGGCTTTAAATTTATCCAAAATTTATCTCAAGATTCACGAAGCTGCACTAGTATATTCATAGAACTAGATATGGGTATGGATAATGTACAGATATATTACTTTTCGTACAATTTATGACATTGTATACAGAAAGTATTAGAATCATGTCCAAAATCGCAAGTCAAATTTTCGACGGATCTACACGTTTCGAGCACTCTAGAACCCGAAAAATCTAGTTTTAGCTTGACGTCTGTATATGTGTGTATATGTGTGCACATGTCTGTCTGTGTGCCTGTCTGTCTATGCGTATGTTTGTCTGTACAATGTATGTATCCAATCTATCTGAAAACTAATTAACAAAATTTCACAAATTATTTTTAAATAAGTCACATGTCGGTTATCCTGGTGTCGAAAACAACTCGACTCCCCCTAAGGCATGGCAAGCTATTTGAGTGGCCGTTGGTAACTCTGTTGTGGACTAGACCCACAAGTAGCTTATTGACGTAGTTTTTCAGCTGGAGTGGATTCATACGATGTTTGTAGACCATTTCGCGAAAATGAAGGTTATTTTATTAAATCGTACCACAATCTAGTCGACAACAGATTACCGTGTTGTGGACTAGATTGTGATACGATTCAATATAATAACCATCTTTTTCACGAAATGGTCTGCAAAAATCTATGAATCCACTCTAGCTGAAAGCTATTTTGTAAATAAGCCACTTCTGGGTTACCCTGGTCTTGATTAGATTTCGGAAAACACAGCCTAGCTCTTTTGGCCCGCAATAATCGTCAAAATCTAAAATAAAAGACTACGTATGCTCAAACGTATCAATTAATTACCTACTTTATTAGTAATTTTGGACGGCGAAAGGACTAAGACCAGCCCCATAGCTCTAAGCCTAACCATTCCCGAGATATATTAGTTTTTCAAATTTTTGCGACGTCTCCTTTGAAAGTACATCTTGTTGTTAAATAAAAATGAAAATCGCATTAAGACTGCAAATTCAGTACAATTTCAAACATTCATCTTAATTGTAAAATAAAGATAAAATGAATTTATGTCTGTAGGGAAAGCTATGTGCTACCCACATTTGATGTTTTAGCAGTAGGACATCGCCATCTGCAAATTCAGAGAAAACATAGTATAGACCTCATAAACCCACAAAAGCTGCGTATATATTATCGTATTTCTGTTAATTCTATCAGGGAATTATTATCATGGAGAGAGAAGACTTTAAGCCGCATCAAAACCTAGCACGCTGCCCGTAAAGATATTTTCAAGACATATTCAATTTATCTGCCTGTGTGTATTTTGCATGAGCATAAGCTCACTAAACTGTTCGCCTCGAGACAAATTGTGGCCAATATTTCATTAAAGCGCCCGAAGTACCGAAATCACTACTTATTTCGAGGTAATGGTCATAACGAGAAAATATAACCTCCACTAACGATTATCACCGGACCGTTATCTCTCAATAATACTTCCTTCAAAATTATCACACCAGAGTAGTTTTTCGTGAAGTATTTTATGGACATTCCGGCATGTCCCACTATTTAATAGAAATACAGGTCAACTGATTCTATATCAAAAATATAATTGACTTCAATTTTGTAATTGCCTTATATTCACGAATTATTGATTCGGAGGGAAATATAAAAGAGCTGGGACAGTGAGTTCGGGGTATTTTAGTGTGGCGCTGTATATGTGGTTGTTTTATTTATATTCTGCCCACATTAGATTTTTTAACACTAGGACCCCACCATCTGCAAATTTAGGAAAAACATAGTATATACCTTATAAAGCCACATAAATATTGACGTATTTCTGTTAATTCTACCATTAGTACAGAGAGAAAATATGAAAGGGCTGGGACATTGAGTAAAAGCGAGTGTTTTAGTGAGGATCTGTAGATGTGGTTATTTTATTCATATGCTGCCCATACCAATTGTTTTTATCACTAGGACCTTGCCAGCTACAAATTTAGGCGAAACATAGTACAGACCTTATAAAACTACACAAATATTGACGTATTTCTGTTAATTCTATCGTTAGTACAAAGAGGAAATATGAATGGGTTGGGCCAGGGAGTAGAAGCGGACTTTAGTAGTCTGATTTTGATTCAGAATTGCACAAATCAGATTTTATAGAATGGCCGGGATAGCACAGTCGTTTGGCGAGAGGATCGCAAGAGAAATATCCGATTTAATATCTTGCCTTTGCCCAAACTATTCCTATATTTACGCGGAGTAAGGACACGTTAAATGAGTAGATATAAAAGTCCATCCGAGAGGTGATGGACAAGAGCTGCGATCCCTGTGGTTCCTGCCACACCATTGAGTTCGGTTTAAATTAGGTAGTATATGAAACATTGTTGGATTGTAACACTGTGCATGTTCAGATTATTTAACAAACAACAGACATGTGAAAAAATTATAAGAAACTAAGTACGGGAATTTAGACGGAAATCAAATACTAAGTGATCGACAAGATCTTAATGTAAATCATTCAGAAAAGTTTCAGTATTATGTGTCTCCGATCGACTTTCGCATACATTCGTAATCCATAGTACTTAATTAATACATCACGATCAGAACACAAAATATGTTTATTTTTTTAGAGTTCGTACCAAGGTATTCTTTTAAAAAATTCCGTAAAAAGTATTTTAAACTAATCTTCAAATTGGCAACGGGTCTTTCAAGCCAATGAATTCAACGCATTTGAATGATATGTTTTAATATACATGTTATTTTAATTCCATCTGTAACGTGCAAGTCGAAGTGAAAATTTCCCTTTCATACTACTCTTGTTCCGGAATTCATCACGGATTTCCATGACAAAGAACGATGTGGAAATCTTACAATTCGAATAATTTTAGTTATAATAATACCAATAATAACAAAATCTATTTAGTCCTAGTTTTAAACAACATTTATATATGCATAATATTTCATACCCGTACATGAATTCGTTCTTGAGTTATAGCTATGCACAGAGAGATAGAATGGATATATCTCCAAAAGTTTTAGTTCAATTTGTGTTTAAGAATAGTTCATTTGTGTCAAAAAGCTGAATTTGTCTGTAACACTGCGTAATGATTTGTTTCTTTGTCGGGAAATCTGCGTTTCATAACTTTAAACTAGTTTAAAAACGTAAAATGATTTTTGTAGCAAATATTTGTTTGGGGAATTTTTATTTAATGATACTCCACTCATACTGTAACATATCTCCGTGAATTTTTCGTCCTACTTATAGGACGAAATATTTTTCTGTATATCCTTACTGAAGGTTCCATTGTATTATTTAGAAACACATGTTATTTATAAACATCAGTTTCGAAATCCAACCTTAAATCATTCCCTTCATCTCTGACATAATTGGGAAGTTTAAATATAATTCATTGGATTTGCTTGACTGTGACAAAAACTCATGATCTTAGATATAATTTTATTTATGCATGTATTTTACATGCAATTTTAAATAATTACATGTTTTGGCGTTTACCAGATTAGCTTAGCATAGAGACAATTATACAGTAATAAGTGTAACATAATTACGAAAACTTTGAATGTTTATTACTTATTTAGGAAAATATAATTATTTATTCTTTTTCTATCCCACATTAAATTTGGTTTGTTTTCTACGTTTAGAAAGAACATTACAGTTTCGTAAATTATAACAAATTATAAAATTAACAAAACATGTAAGATGTGAGACAATGAATTTTCAAAAGATGTAACGCATGTGACATATTTTGTTAATTTTATAATTAGTAATAATTTGCAGAAAGTGCATTTTATTTATAAACAAGGAAAAACATAATACAAATTATAGTGAGACAGCAAAAATCATAAATAATTTAATATATTTTCTGAATAAGTAATAAAAATTACTAAATTTATGTAAAAATATATAATAAACTTTAGTGTCGAACCATGCTCTAAACATTACATGCATGTATCACACGTTAGTGATAAACGGTTTTTAAATTTTTAATGTGTCCAGTATACGTAAAAGTAGACAGAGATACGTCTGTCTACCTTTTCTGTTGCACTTTTAATGAAAAATGTGAATTAAATTCCACTTTAACTTCAAATTTAATGGTTTAAATTTTTATTTTAAATAATATTTTACAAGAATCTGTACATTTTGTCATTTTTATTATCTGCCAAACAATGAGAATTTCAATATTATTCAAATGTTCCTAAATTATTACTGGCAACAATGCTGTTTCTTGTGTTTTAAATAATCTCTGAAGACAATAATACAGTTTGATCAAAACATCATTTCTAAAACAAAATTCAACTTCATATTTTAACACCTGGAAGAACTCCATAGTTGAACATTTTAACGAAAGTTGCGAAGAGGAATTTGTATATTAGTTGTGGTCTAAATCGTTGAATTTCTAACGGCTAGTAAGATAATTTTGACAATAAATACTGTTAACGATATTTTGCATAAGCCTGCCTTATCATCATTTTTTTTTCAGATATTGTCGTCAACCTTCACAATCTTATCAATGGTTAAAAGCTGTCGCGAACGTTTTGGTATACTCGACAGAGAAGACAAAGTTTTGAAATCAAACACATTTATTAAACATGAAATAACAAGGCAGTTGATCGAAAACAGTGGAGTACAAGCATTTCTCGCAATAACTCAGAGTTACACTCGGTAGGGTGACCATTAAGAACACCCCTGGAGGAAGAGGAACCAAGAGAATACACATATTTTCTGATACATAAAATAAACACAATATTCCTCACATTATACTTGACATTTTATATACGACATTTGTATACTTTGAACATATACGACATTTTCATATAACATCATCAATGATTCGATGCTCACGAGGATTTGACAATTAACACTCTATTCGTTAGGTGGAAGACTAAATATATATAAAACTTTACCTCGTCTCTTTTAAATATAACATTTACAATTCTGTACCATGGGAAAGGATATCAGGATGGACTCTCGGCATAAACTCATCGAGATTCTTGCGCAGAACAAAATCCATAATGGTCGGGAAACTTGACTACACAACATCATGCTGGCGGAATTCGACATCTTGGTTGGTTACGGAGATTGGTTGATTCGTACCTTAGGACACAAGGAGGAGTCAGGCAAATACAAATCGCTGTGAAATGAGCTTTCCCTCTAGCCCTATTAGCGATTCAAGCCGACCAGTGAAAGAACCATTTTCTCTTTTCACAAGACTCATTATTCCATTACTACCAGGCTGATTCATTTAAAAACACGAGTGACTCATCTCTGAACCGAGCCAAACGACTCTACGCACAACTTGTCGAACTATGTTACATATTTTAATCACATCCTTCCACTTTCAAAATTAATCCACCTTTTCTTAAAATTCGCGATCATACGCGAATCAAACACACACGTCTACATTTTTCCACGACTCCTTCCACACTGCTTCCAAAATCCTTTTTCAAACGCGCGCGTGCGCAAAACCTGCAAGTTCCCAACTAGCGACTAAGAAGCGAAAATACAAAACTATTACTATTTTTCTGGAACATAAACACTTTTGCGATTTTAGAGTTCACTTCCCTTAAAAGTCAATGTAATTGAAAACATGTAGAAGAGACATTTACATTTCGAAATTGACACTTTCAATCACACAGAAATAAAACAATACTTTAATATACAATTTTAACACAGAGGTGTGAAAGCCTTATCACACTCCTTCGGGGCCCGGGAGAAAAATTTCCTGCAGAGCGGGGAATTTTTCCACACAATACTAGGAAAATACCTGCATTAAGTTCCCAATGACATATGTTCCATTGAGAGGAATTTAGTGTAAATTTTGAGCGATGTACATGTACATCAAAGAAAAAAAACAAAAACAAACAAGATCATGACCAGCATAATAACCAAAATCCAAGAGTGGCCTAAAGTTTGACTCGTGAGTCAAAAAAAAATAAGTCTCAATACAAGCATAGACCTTTACAAGACAACACCAAATTAACAAGACACAAATGATGAAATTGCCCCTTTTAAAACTTAAACACTAATACATTTTCTGGTGAGTACCACAGAGACATGAAAATTTAATTTACTCAACTCACAAAAAGTTTAACTAAACAAAAAGTTTTCTTTCTTCAAAAATTTTACAATTAAAATTCTATAAATTTACTTTTCACAGAAATCAATTTATTAACTATTATCCAACCTTGCCAACAAATTACTTTAAAAGACATTTAAAAAAATTACTAATTTAGAAAATGAGACAAATTTTCAAACCAAGAATGTTGATCAGGCACCCAGGCAAGAAACAAGTCCATTAGAAAGTTGCAAACCTAGAGGTGGCGGTACCCCCAACCAATAAGTCAACAAACACCAAATGACAAAAAAAAATTTCTAAAATTTACTAGACCTTTAAATTAAAAAAAAATCATTCACACATTCATAAAATAAAACAGAGATAAAAATTATCAGTTATCCTTAAAAATCCTTACCAAAACTCTAATCCATCAAGTACTTAATTATCTTAAAATTACTTTAAAACATTACTGCTTATCATTAAAGTAAAGCAAAAAAAAAATTATTATTTAAGTATTTAGAATTTTAAAACACTACTTCAACCTGATTAACATGGCACTCACATTCAGAAAGCTGCACTGGCACAGAACTTGCAGTACAGAACATTCAGCTGACTGACACATAAAGCAAATTACACAGAAGTTCAGAAATATTGGATCCATTTTAACATAGCATACAGTTTTGCAAAACATTTTTTTCACTACTCATCTGCGAGTCAGGCACAGCAATACGCTTTGCGACACTACTTAGGTTTGAGTCTGCAATTTCCGACTCATTTGCCGGTTCATGATTTGAAATCGAAAGTAAATTATTCGTACATTGATAACCAACAAAAGGAATGGAAGAGTTTGAAAACTTAAAACAGAAGTGATTATAATCTATAATAGCATTATGTTTATGTAAAAACTTGTTACCAAGGATTACATTATATGAAATAGGAGCTGGTGATTTTAACACAAAAAATTCGGTAGGGAATCTTTCTTTTCCCAAATTTAGTGAAATAGTGGCTAAACATTCAACTTTAGTATCTTGTGAACTAAAGCTACGCAAAATTGTTGGTTTGTATGTTAGCAACATATGTGCAATGGGTACAGTATTTAAAGCTTCCTCATACACTAAATTAATTGAACTACCCGTATCAATCAATATTGACACTTCACTGCTCACTAATTTTCCTTTTATAATAGAAGAAGATGACAAAGAATTTGTAATATTATGACAAATATTATTTTCCTCAAAATGTGATGTTTGCCTATCAAAAGTTTTTCTATTATTATAATTGTGCATGGGATATCTACTCTGATTCCCAGAAGAATGATTTTTGGAATTTTGCAAAGATTTATATGACTCCTTATTTTTATAATTTTGCGTTCCTTGCTTTTTATACTTCCACTCATTTGCAGACATTTGCCCTCTGTGTCTTTCACCCTGGTGATACCTAGTTCCAGGACTGGTATAAATTTTCCTACATTTTATACCGTACACATCTCTTTTTTGAAAAACCTTTTTCCAACACTGTTCTTGAACGTGACCTAATTTACCACATTTGTCACACTTTGGACGCGGTGAACGCTTTTCGTTAACTTTATCTGAATTAAACTTAAATTTTTCTATTTTACCCCTAAGAAATTCAATGTCCCTTTCCTGTTCTAACACTTTTCTTTTTAAATCCGACATACTTTCACTTTGATCTGGTGTGAGAACATATTTTTCTGGTGTGAGAACACCTTTTTTTGTAAGTACCGGATTAGTCAAGTACATAGCATTATTTTCATTTAAAATAGATTCCTCAAGAATTGCAAGTTTTCTATCCGAATAAAAATCTCTAGGGTTTTGTGACAACACCAATCTTTTTAGTTCCGGATATAAACCATTAATAAATGAAGTTTTTAAAAGTGTTTGCCTGATTTTATTCTCACTTTCGGAATCTACATCTTCCGGAACAACCTTAAATGAAGCAGCTTCGATTCTCATCGAAAACTGTTTAACCGACTCATTTGGTCTCTGTGTAAAGTTCACGAGTGAAATTATGTTTTTAGTAACATTTTCGGTCACTTCAAAATGATCTTTCAAAATGTGAATAATTTCCTGCAAATTTTTACAATTTCTGTGCTTTGGATTCTCTTCAATCAATCTATTTGCTTCCCCCTCTAAATTCAATCTCAAACAAACTAATTTGTCACACTCACTCCAGTTTGCATGAGTGGCTACTAAATTTAACTTTTCCAAAAACTGTGACAACGAAAGCTCTGAATTTCCCGAGAATTTTGGAATATGATGTGCGAACTTAGGTGTGAAAATATGGAATGATTTTAACATGTTATCATTTACCGATGAAGCACTGTTTTGATTTGGCAAAGTGCCAGAAGAAGAATTCAGACATACCGGCGATTTATCTGATATATTTTCCTCATTAGATTTAGCTTTGTGGCTAACATTTTTAACTTTACTTTTAGAATTAACAGTATCCGACTCAGTAGCAATATCAAGCGACAAATTCAAGGAGGAATTTAATTTTTTACTTGAATTTTTACTCATCTTACCGACATTTACTTTTTTGTTTCTAGTAATTGGAGCCATTTTGCATAACAATATAGTTTAACACAATATGCAATTGCAATGTTCTTAAACAGTATTTACAATAAAACCAGTTTTTATCAAATCAAATGACATAAATATGCAAACAAATCAATTTTTTTTATCAAATGGCACATATCAAATTCCAAGAACACTCGTTTTTGAGAATACCGAAAACAGAACATGGAACTTTGTTTACTTAAGAAAACACTCATTTTAGCACAACGGTAATTTTTAACCTTCAAAATTTCAATTCTTAAGAAAATTTTTAAAAATTTTAATTCTCTCAGCTCTTCCCCACTCTCCGAGAAAAGTAACGGCACCAATTCTGTCGCGAACGTTTTGGTATACTCGACAGAGAAGACAAAGTTTTGAAATCAAACACATTTATTAAACATGAAATAACAAGGCAGTTGATCGAAAACAGTGGAGTACAAGCATTTCTCGCAATAACTCAGAGTTACACTCGGTAGGGTGACCATTAAGAACACCCCTGGAGGAAGAGGAACCAAGAGAATACACATATTTTCTGATACATAAAATAAACACAATATTCCTCACATTATACTTGACATTTTATATACGACATTTGTATACTTTGAACATATACGACATTTTCATATAACATCATCAATGATTCGATGCTCACGAGGATTTGACAATTAACACTCTATTCGTTAGGTGGAAGACTAAATATATATAAAACTTTACCTCGTCTCTTTTAAATATAACATTTACAATTCTGTACCATGGGAAAGGATATCAGGATGGACTCTCGGCATAAACTCATCGAGATTCTTGCGCAGAACAAAATCCATAATGGTCGGGAAACTTGACTACACAACATCATGCTGGCGGAATTCGACATCTTGGTTGGTTACGGAGATTGGTTGATTCGTACCTTAGGACACAAGGAGGAGTCAGGCAAATACAAATCGCTGTGAAATGAGCTTTCCCTCTAGCCCTATTAGCGATTCAAGCCGACCAGTGAAAGAACCATTTTCTCTTTTCACAAGACTCATTATTCCATTACTACCAGGCTGATTCATTTAAAAACACGAGTGACTCATCTCTGAACCGAGCCAAACGACTCTACGCACAACTTGTCGAACTATGTTACATATTTTAATCACATCCTTCCACTTTCAAAATTAATCCACCTTTTCTTAAAATTCGCGATCATACGCGAATCAAACACACACGTCTACATTTTTCCACGACTCCTTCCACACTGCTTCCAAAATCCTTTTTCAAACGCGCGCGTGCGCAAAACCTGCAAGTTCCCAACTAGCGACTAAGAAGCGAAAATACAAAACTATTACTATTTTTCTGGAACATAAACACTTTTGCGATTTTAGAGTTCACTTCCCTTAAAAGTCAATGTAATTGAAAACATGTAGAAGAGACATTTACATTTCGAAATTGACACTTTCAATCACACAGAAATAAAACAATACTTTAATATACAATTTTAACACAGAGGTGTGAAAGCCGTATCACAAAGCTGAGTTCCGTAACTTGATGTTGGTCTTAAGTGTTTTTGGTTTTCACATTTGAGTTATTTTATTTTTTATTTTAGCAAACTATTCACAAACATTATTCAATAACAAAATGAAAAATAATAAATAACTTAATTCTCATTTTTGATATACATATGGAATTAGTTTTGAATGTTTAATTGGTTTCAGAGGATATTGACCAAATGAACATAACAAGCTAACACATTGAAAACTAAACGAACAGTAATGATTGGAAAGTAATAATTGGTAAGTAAATGAAGCTACGTAGTTATTATTTTCTAATACTAAGATTTATCGTATTATATATGAATTAAATTATAATTTTGAGTGTTTATTGCTTTTGGAAATAAAGTATGGACAACAGAAAGAGGACAAAAAATGTTGTTAAAACG